>OZ014478.1:0-1200000 GCA_963965965.1 Trididemnum nubilum | reverse complement strand
TGGGGACGCTGAACAACTTCGTAAATCGCTGGAACAACTTCTGCATAGAGCTATTTACCTTAGTAAGTCATTGGGTGTTCACTAGTTTTGCATACACCCTATGGTATGATTGGTGCATGTTTATTGTTTATTCTCCACTCATAAGGCAGCGACGGTGACACTTTTAAAGAAATCTTCATTTCTTGTCGTTGCACCCTAATGTCGGGTTTCGTCCCAGTTAAATTCGCTGCTTTTTTGAAGCCACCAAGCGGGTGTAATTGCCATAAAGTGCCTTATCCCATTACACAACAACGCGATCAGGGTGCGGGTTGAACCCAGGTCATGCGATTATAATCGCCCTAGAAATTTAGTTTGACGTTTTAGTTTGCCTGCCCACGCTGCCGCATAAATGTTTCAGCAACTAAAAACTTAAGTATTTCAAGTTGACCTTGAAAATTACAATTAAAACAGCGGCGTATAAAGTTTTGCTTGAAGGCGTTAGAATGCAATGAAACACGTGACATTGCGATTTGTGAACAAATGACACAAAGGTGGTGGTTATTTACTAGCTCCAATTTTGAGCTTGTGAGTTTTCGTGCCATTTGAGATAAAATTGCAAGAATGTTGTGGAGTCGCGTCTGCCGAGATAGTTGACTCGTCAGCTTCAGCCTCCGTAGCCATGCTGCTTACAATGCTGTACGATTTGACACAGTGCTCAGCACAGTTTTTAAACCAGCTGTTTTTTTAGTAGCAATATGGATTATGACGTGTCAATCGATTTTAACTAGATTACGACGACTCTTCCAGCGTGCAATCGATGTTCCCTTCCGAATTCCACCCGAACTTGAAAGATTTGCTGACCAAAGTTATTGTTGAAAATATGAGTGATTGGAGAAGGAGTGTGGTAGATGACCAAGGTAAGTGTTCAGCGGTAAGCTCTGGGAACAAGGCAGAATGCGCTGCAAGTTTTTATATATTTATTAAACCCTCAACATTTTTCGTAGTTGTTGTGGGAAAAATAACCGTTTACTTGATTATTGTACTTGTAAACATTGTCGTAATATTTCAGCGGCAGAGGCAAACACATTTCAATTAATCGATTTTCAAAGCTCAATTAATGTTCGGTGATATTTTTTTGACAATTTGGACCTTAGAATTTTTTCATTGTAATGTGCTCGTGCTTTTTTTATTAAAGCGGTGTGGCCTCGTCGAGTGAGGTTAGATCAAAGCACTGCCTGAATTTGCACGTTGTATAGTTCTAGCTAGTGCGCAATATGGAAGGTTTTAGCTTTCAGTAAAATTACGCCGTCATTTTTCCGTAGTGCAGCTCTATAGTGACGTATTGTAACTGGCAATAGTGGTATTTAACAAAGGAGAATTTTCTATGCTGACGAATGTTGTTGCCGATAATCCGGGAATTACTACGTACAAGCTCTGCCAGTGCTACGTTGGATTCTAGATACGATCAATTGATTATCTCAAAACGACGCTCTCTGACGGTCATGCTTTTTTTTAGTTACAGAATGTTTTATATTTAATTGGCTTCTTCTCTGCTGTCTGATGCGTGACGCCAAACGAGTAATTTGGGAAAACTGTGCGAGCAATTGCAGTGCTTGAATCGAACATTGCAATTGTTTTTGGTTAGATTAGCTTGAAATTTTTTTTCCAGTTAGCCTCCCAAAGTTGAAGGACTTCAGTTGGAAGTTGAACGAATCCGGAAACCTCGCTCCAACCTGTATCGTCAATGTTACTGTGAGTTGCTCGTTACATATCATTGGTCTAGCAATGTCAAATTTTGATCGATGTCAATGGACCTCCACTTTTTCAGTTTCATAGCTAATAAGATGCTTTATCATAGCATTGCTAATGCCGACATATCGACCTTCGAATCTCGAATAGCCCGATCAAATGATCATCTTCCTCCGTGCAAGTATATTACCATATTCTTGGATGGCATCGCAGAGTTAGACCTTAGCGGAAGCCAGAGCTGTCTAATGTTAAGTTGTAGTTAGTTTGCCCTACTCACCTCCAGTCAAGCTAATGACTTTTACTTGCAGTTACTAAGTCGAAGCAACCAACCTTGCAGCGGCTAAATATTCTGTTTATTTCAGACATCGGACGACCAAGCTGTCAACATTGAAATGAGCCGTGAAACATTGAAGACGATGCTCGACTCGTTATCGAAGATCCGCGACCAAATTTCATCCATCGCCCAGTGATTGGAGACGATCACAGATAGAAACAGACAGTTTCCCGAATGAGCGTTTCCTGAAACACTGAATTTCTTCCACCAACAACCAAGTCGAAGCGACACTTTGTTTAATTCCATCTAGAATCGAAACTCATATAATTCTGATTAACAACAGTAAAGCCCTATTTAGCCATAGCTAAATCCAAAACGTTTAGAAATTTGTCTGTTTCAAATAAGGCTTTACTCTTTTGAATCAAATTAAATAAAACTGCCGTTCAATCAACATCTTATAATCCAACCTTAATTTGTGTAACGTTAAACCAATACATCCTACTATTTTTTCGGATTGATACAATTTGAAATAGGATTGCAATATTGCTCGACTGTTTGTTGTCAGTCTTATTGTTTGATCACTATCAGGTTTGCCGAGGTTCTATATGTTGTGCACCTTGTTGTGTCAAATTGACTTTGTTGTCCAGCAATGACAAGTTACTTGGCCTCCCGGGATTCGTAACGGTTGCAGAAATGTGGCCACTATAGGATGATGACGCTTTTTTGAATGGGTACAACTACTGTAATTTGGTATATGCACAAAGTGCAGTGTTTCGGTAAAATGTGGAATATAAAGTGCAGAATTTTTACTCATTAGTTTAGTTCCATTCGATGTTGTTACGTACTGTGCAGCTTCTCTTGTATAGCTTTGCATCAAAACGCAGTGAACTCACTATGTTCAATTTTTGATAAACGAAGAGTTATTTTGCACGCTAATTTCATGCTTACACTGGTTTGAAAAAAGATTTGTTAGAAACGATCCTACCAAACGGAAAGTCATGCAGCTGTTTTAATACCACCAGTCATTGCGTAACCAGCAAATGTTTTCGATTTTCTCAGCATAACTTTGATTTTTCTAGGCTTTCAGCTGTGAAATCCTGGATGACCTAATTCACTTTATGATGCTTCAATTGTGTTTTATTATTAGTCGTAGTTAAGTGCAATATTTTTGCGTATTTGTTAACAACACATGGTGCAGTTTTTGAATCAATCACACGCGTTCAGAAAACTAATGCCTCAGTTGGGATGGAGGATATATGGCCAATGGTCATTGATTAAATTGTCAAATATGAGTAGGTTAGAAAAATACTAACGCCAAATTTAAGCATTATTTCGTCCGTTTTGCAACTGTTGTTGTAAGTTGGTTCTTCGCAAAATTAGGGAACTACTGTAATATTTCCGATTAATTATGTTGCTTTTCGCTTGAGCCAACGAGTTTTTGTGATTTTGTTCAGGCCTATCCTGCGGTTGTTCCCAACTGGCATAGTAGAGCCTTAACATCATCGCCAACCCTAACCTTACTATGCCTGTTTGCAACAGCCGCCACCCTGCACAACTGTTGTATGTTCCCAATTTCAGATTTAAGATGTAATCGATAGAATGTTACAGGCTTATTGCCATTGACTAACACAGAGGTTGCAAAACTAGTTCGCCGACATGTCTCCGAAGTCAAACCCTAAAAGTCGTCGTAAAAACTGCGCTCCGAAGCGAGTGGTCAGAGAGGATGCCGAAGAGAAATTGAAGAGCGCCCTGCCGCAAGATCCCATGCAGTTGGCGAAGTTCATCATGGACCACCCTGTTACCAACTTCTTCAAACTCCCCGATGCTCCACAGTTTGCTGAGATTGTGAAGAAAGCTCAGGAGGAGGCGGAAGAAGGTCAAGAAGTAATCTTCAAATGCAACACGTGTAAAGACAAGGTTTACCGCTCATCAGCGGGGCTCCACTACCACCTGATGAACAGCTGCCCAGGGATGGACCTCCATTTAACATGTTTAATTTGCGGCAAGAAACTCCACGACTCAGGCAAAATGGTCGAACATATTCAAGGTGAGAAAAGCGTGGAGCCGGATGACTTAACCTGACAGATAGATTGATATCCTCTTACACGTAAAACTTTAAGTAATGTTATAGTCTTTATTACAACTTTTTAGTAATTTCATTCATGGTAGTGTGAGCCGTTTGATAACTGATGCCGCAACAAAGTGTCCAATTGTAGAACTATAAATGTAATGGCCCTGAAATTCAGTTAGAGCCATTACCGACAGATACGAGTGCAGTCCTCGCTACCATATTTTGCTTCAGTGAATATTCTAAAGACGGTTAACATGCGGTAATTTTCCAGATGACCACGTTTACTTGCACCTGGAAACCCCCGCTGCCGAAACTGCTAAGCGACGATCAGCGCGCCACAGCATTCTGAAGATCCAGATGTTCGCTGAGAGCAGCTCGGTGGCGGAGGAGCTGGAACGGACCTGCTCGTCGATGAGCGATTATGAGGAGGAGGAGATGCCAGAGGAGCCTCCTCAGCTTCCATCCCCGGTGAGATGCTAATAGCACGTTTGTAGGAGCTAATGTTTTCAGAAGTATTCAAGCTTTTCAATTTTCCCCTTGCATAGGCCATTTCAGAAAAATTGTGTTACTGAACGCCAATATCTGTTTTCAAGGATTTCATAGAAGAACAGTTTTGCAATATAGCATCAGGTTGACCGGTCAGTTGGTCTAGCGGTAATGCGTTCGTCTCTGGAGCGGGGGGTCTGAGGTTCAAATCTCGGGCCGGTCAAATCGCACACAGTGTTGCCAACGGCTCGCCACCGTTGCGACATTTCTTCAAATGGAGCTGTGTTGCCCGGGCGCAATGACGCGGAGATGGGCCCCGCCAACTCGTTACACGCTTCGGCGTATTACAGCGAGTATAATGAAAGATTCGATTTAATAGCATCAGGTTCGGCGATTATTTCATTCTGATGTGTGGCATCATTTAGCCGTTTGTTGTTTTGCATAGCAATTTTAAAATAACTTTCGAAATAGCTGTTTAAAGTTTACAATCACATATAGTAGAAATCCGTAGTTTTTGCCAACAAACTATTGCAGTAATGTAGTTGCCGATTTGAACCTTTCCCGTTATATGCGTTTGTAGCCGAAAGAGTCGAAGCGTAAAGAATCCTCAAAAGACCCAGACGCTGTAATTCCACGCCAACCCAGGTCCACCACTGGCGGTACGTACACATCTGTGCGGTCTCCACTCGCCGAAGCGTTTGAGTGGACCTTCACCGTGAGGGAGAGGTTAGAAAAACATTTCCCCCTCGTTCTACCCCATCTACAACCTGACACGTCCAGCTGGGCAGGGGTGGGGTCGGAGGAATTAGAAGAAACTTTTCGTCTACTCAAACAATCGCCATCTTTTGCCGTTGAAAACGAATTCTTGAATTCAACACGAACTGGAAAACGAAATTCTAAGAAAGTTATCACCAATAAAGCGAACGCAAACGGGAATACTGCTTCAAAATTCAGGAAAAATGCCCCTGAAAACGACCTGCGATATCAAAAACTAGACTTGTTCGAGTCATCGCAAACCACTGACGACTTTTCCTGTACTTTCTTCGCGGGTGGTCCAGTATGGGGAGCGGCTTGGTGCCCGCAGTCTTGCAGCAGGGGTTCGGAGGAGCAGTTCCTAGCCGTGTGTTGCCACTTCGGGGAGCACTCTATGGAGCCCCAGAATCTCTGCCAGGAGTCGGTGCTGCTACAGATATGGAACTGCGGGAAACTCCCCGTACGACCGCGCAGCAACTTCAAAGTGGTGAGTATCTTGCAAGTTATCTTGTCACCTTGCGACATTATATTGACATTTTGACCCTTTGACTACTATTTTGCTCTAAAGAAACCTTGGGGCAACCACTAAGCCTTTAAGCATGTTATTTCCAAGAAAAGTAGAAAGTCGAAAATAATTTTAATCCGCTAAATGCACTGATAACGTTTTGAAGTATGCATTGAGGCTAATTATTTTCATGTTTGACAAATTGCAGAAGCCTCATCTTGCCTATGGTCTTGCCATCGACGTCGGCCCCATTTGGGGATTAAAATGGTGCCCCCTTTCTGACTCCGTGCTTGGTTTGACCCCAAAACGCCAGCGTTTGGGGGTTCTGGCTGTGGCGTGCGCGGATGGAAATGCACGCGTCTACGCTCTCCCGAAACCAAACAACACCGATGCCCCTGAGAAAGGAAAAGTTTACAAGTGAGAATTTAGTTTTCCTCTTTTTCGTTATTCATTCTTACCACGGTATCCCGCCGTTGAGCGGTGAGTGGATATTGCTAGCAGGTCGCAGGGTGTGATAGTGCGCTCCGAAATGTTTAGGCATCAAACTACTGTCTGACAAAAATTTTTATAATAATTTTTGAGCTTGTTTTAAAATATTTTCGGGAAGTTATATAGACGCATTACGCGTTTGTTTTTCCAGGGAAGCATCATGTGTCTGCAAGGAAAGTATTTTTCTCGTGTTGGTTGAAAATATTTATAATTTGACAGAAGATCAATTTCTGAGTTGCCCTCCAGTATCGCTTGTTTAGGTCTAACTTACTAACAATTCGCACTCTTGGTAATTTCCTGCAACTCCTCAATGTTAAGATTTAAAAGACCGGAGAAGTTGGAATGAAACATTTTTTAATGCTCTAAATTTTAAAATAAGCGCGTTTTTGTAAGTAGCGGAAACATTTTTCTGCTATATTTTTGCTTTATAATGGTTTTGAATTTAATTTTGGTTTGTTGCGCTGAGTAAGAAATTTCAATCATTTATTTGCTTTAGAGCCCCACCGCACATAATATTACGGCCTCTTCGAAGCGGGCACTTCGGCCAGTGCACCAGCGTGACGTGGTCGGTGGAAAACGGCGCGCAATTCATCGTCGCTGGCTTCGCGTCCGGGCACATCGCGGTGTGGGACCTGAAGACGAAATCAAAGCTGCTCTGCAGAGAGGAAGACGGTAGGTGCTCGGCTGCTGCGTCACAGCATCTGATCTCGATGCAAATTATGGAGGACCCCACATTTCGTCCAATGTGGGGTCTTTGATTCACTCGTACAGATGGGGCAGTTACAGAGTGATGGTGATATTGAACTGTAAGCCCCCCGAATTAGATTCATGACTACTGAGCAGGAGGCCCTACTCGAACTGCCTCAGGAGCAACGATTTTGTGGGAAAGTCTTGACCAAACTCCGAATCTTGGGTTAGACGGCAAAAGCTACCGAATTCTTGGTGAAAATCGTTTTTCTCGTCCTAATTTCGACAAAAAAAAAAACAAAAACGAATTCTTCGTGAGGCCCAATCTTTGTTGTGGTCTCCACCTAGGTTTCGGCGAACAATAGGCCCCCTTGAAACTTCTAGTTACGTTACTGTTCATGATGGAGTATTTACCACTACAAATTTCTTTTTTCGTTTTCTCAATCATTTTTAACGTGGTAGCCTGTGTTTATAGATGCTCTTTTCTAGGTCGTCAGATTCGTTTCGCTTTCCACACGTTCCGAGGCCACAGCAAGCCCGTAGAGGATGTCGTCTTCTGTCCGTTCGATTCCAATTACTTTGTGACGGTCGGCGCCGACAGGTTCCTCAAGTTATGGGACCTTCGCAACACCAACGCCGACTTGCCGGTGAGTGGTCACGTGATCTTATGTGTATGTTTGAAGGCATCAGCAAATAATTTAAAAAATCAATAGAAAACTTTTACCAGCTGTGGAAAACTAACCTTGATTCAGCTTTAGCGGCAATAAAACTTAATTTTTAGGTTTTAACTCGCGATACTTTCTATGAAAGAGTTTTCCTGTTCTAATCGGAGGTGGAAGCGGCAATTTTTGAATCGGTTCCGCTTCCACCACTTGATGACGTAATTTTTAAATTTTTTTGATGTTTCCAGATAATTCAAAATAAAACAGCTCTGTTATTATCATCTTAAAAACATCGTAAGAACCAAATTATATAATTGTGATCAGTGGTTTGTTATCGCAAGGATCTGCGCATGGGCGTAGTCATGAATTTGGATTTGGAGCGGCCCTGAAGGAAAAGTCCTATTAATCACATGGTCGTTATTTTTCAGCTGATGCGAATTTCTCTGAACGTTTACCCAGAAGTTCATAATAATGAGCGATTATTTGGGGTCTGGGGGCGGATTTTCAAGCGCTCGAGATAATAACTTATTTCAATTGCATCTGCGCTGTTTAGATGCAATTGAAATAAGTTATTATCTCAAGCGCTTGAAATCCATCCCCAGACCCCAAATAATCGCTCATTATTTTAAACTTCTGGGTGAACGTTCAAAGAAATTCGCATAAGCTGAAAAATAACGACCATGTGATTAATTGGACTTTTCCTTCAGGGCCGCTCCAAATCCAAATTCCTGACTACGCCCATGCGCAGATCTTTACTTGGTTATAATTAGGTGGCCCTGGGGCGAAGCTTCCACATTTGCAGAAGTTTGTTTTTTGTTTTGATAACTTGTTTGTGCAGGTGGGTGGCTCCGAAATTTCGCTAGTAACGTGTTTTTTTATGACGCAAGATAAAAAAACATTGTAAGAACTAGGTGAGGGCTGCCCCGGATCTAAGAGAACCACAGACTTTTAAAAATGCATGTTTCTTTGCGAGTGATGATCGATCAAACATTCACTTTTCGTATATTTTTTACACAATTGCATCAAATTCAAGTTTTGACGTTCGATATGAATGGCCAAAGCGGAAGCGTTACCCTTTTAACGCTTCCGCTTCCACATCCCTGGTTCTAATAGTATAGTTTTTCAGGTTTTAATGCAACATAAGGTTTGCAAATACTGCGCTGTTTCAGAACTTCCTTCCGCCGAAAATGAGTGTAATTTATGAGCTGGATTGGTCGTCGTTGTGGTGCGGGGTTTACGCCTCCTCTGATAGCGCCTTCTCCATCCCCTACTTCCATGGTGCGATCTTCCTCAACCTCGGATCCTCCAGCAACACGCTGCAGAACGTGGTGCCTGAAAAGGTAAGCGGTGGCTGAAGGAAAGCGGCTTGAAACAGCGTTGTCATTTAAACGTGTCTAGTTACCGGCGCATCTTGATTTGTCAAGTTGCATCCGGCAGAAGAGAGCGAAGGACGTTGCGGTGTTTGAAATCACGCTGTCCTTCGCTAATCGTTTCCAGTTTCAGCAGCGTGGTGAATCATCCAGCTCTTCGCTTTGTATGGCCGAGCTTTTGTCAAGCATTTTTCATTAAAACTAAGCTTTGAGGACCGGAGCAGTTCAGATTTGTTTTGCCTTCTATTTATTTCATCGATGTTTTCAGTCGACTAGTTGGAGTGTGAGCGGATCTGATTGGTTGAACAGCGTTGCTAGTGGCGACGTAGCGGGAAACGTGATTTTAAATATTTGCAACAACTGGAATCGTCAGTTCATTTCAAATAAAAGTTATCCGCGAATCGCGTTGTATCAAACGGAAGTGGAATGGAACCACCAATCCGCCGCTACTGCCTACCTCAGGGTGAGTTATGATGTCACACTGCAGTCCGTCCGCATGTTGCTTCACGTCCAATAATAAACCACAGCCGGATTCAATGTTAAGTTAGGGAAGGAAGTTACCGTAAGTCCTAAGCTGGGTTTGTAATGATAATCTTGAATAGTGAAATCATAATGTTTCCAGTCGTCAGAAAAATGATTCAAATCCTCGTCCGCGACAACCAAAAGTATCTGGTTTCAAAGTCGCTGCCCGGCGGCATTTTAACGAAGTGCACCTTTATATCTACTATCTATTGCTTTTTTTCATAACTCGAGTTCAACACTTTGACAGCGTCGCTTCTGGAGTGTAGTGGTTCGGTTGGGGCGCGCGTCGGGCAAATCTCCCACTCGGGTTCGATTCGCGCTGCGTTTTTTTATTCTTCAGAACCTTGCAATCGAGTTAAAGCAGCGATACCTGCCTGAGAGATAGTCAATCGAAGTGCAAAAAAGTGTACATTTCGTGATTATGCTGCCCGGCTCGTTCTTCAACGCAGGCAGTCATCAGGAGCACATTACCTCTGTTCTGTGTCGATGTTGACATATTTTATTAATTCTGTATTGTTAGTTTGTTATTGTAATTTAATCAAGAACAGTAGTTCCCCTGGCTGCGCTACTGATTTTGTGAAAGTTAGTTCATGCCTGCTTCGCATTAAGTCGAAGATGAAAATATGGGGCATAATAACAATCAGCGTCGTCAGTTCACCTTATCATCTTGGCTCAGACTGACTTAGAAAAACTTATTCAAAATAATCACTGCCAAGCTATTGCCAGGAATAACTAAACCAGCCTTTGGGGTTAAGTTTTCACTTGCGGTTAACAGGGTGACAACGACGAACACAATTTCGCGTACAGTTTAATTTTTCACGATTGCAACCTTATTCGTTCAATGGAAAAGTGGAAAGATACAGAAGCGCATCTTAAAGTCAGGTAAGTTTTTTTTTCGAGCATCTGAAAATGTTTGCGTGGCCGTTAGTGAATGCTATCTTGTTACGACTGACTTTGTGTAAAAATGAAGAATGCAACTTGAAGACTTCGGCTATTATTTTTATTCTGAAGTTTACGTGGTATGGGCTTGTACTGGATAGCATCAAAGAAATTACTCTCACGTCTCTGGTTTCATCGGAATACTGTCATGAATATTTGTGCTGTGGTGTCGAAAATGTAATCGGAACAGTGACCTTGCTAGCGTGTTTCTGCTTTGAAAAGTATGAGCATGAAATCGTAAGAAACAGCTCTGCAAATTTTTTTTTGTCAGTGGGGCATTGGCCATTTTAATTGCGTTTTCCGACCGTCTTTGAGAGAGTTTGCGGAATTGCAAGTGTCCTGTTTGCAACATTCGGTCTCAAAATTTCCGACTAAAATTCTGTTCGATTTAGAACGTTCGAAGATTTCGATGACGAGTGCTATAATCTCCCCGTCGGTGCCATCCACAAAGTCCGGTGGAACCCGAACTTCGCTTCCTACTCGTGGATTGCTACTGCTACCTACTCCGGGCTCGTACGACTCCACTGCGTGCCTGGACTCATTTCCGCAGAAGTCGAAGACGTCTGGTTTCGTCATTTCCGTTCCTAACACGTTACCAAAGTTGTACGTTACACAGCAATTTACAAATCTCCTTGTTCTCCTGGATTGTGTGCTTACAGGAATATTATGATGCATGTTATTTATCACTGCCAATCAATCATCGTGATTTATTGCAATTCTAATCCGTTTTAAGACCCTAAAATTAGTCTGTTATGTGTTCACCAACTTGCAGACGCTGAACAAAAAAGAATCCAGGCAAACCGCTACCGTTTCGTTTATTATTTGGAATTTGACGTAAAGCTAGCGGCTTATTCTCTGCTAGCTGGGGGCGCAGAACTCTGCCACAAGCTAGCTGCATAGAAAAGAACAAAATACTGAACGAAATGGAATGCACAAAGGTTCGGAAAAACTTCGGACACGATCAAAAAAACTTTGCGCTACGGTATACTGTAATTTAAAAATATAAAAGCTGTGAAATTTGCAGCTTAAGAAAAAGCAGAAAAAGGTCGACAAAAAGCGAAAACGTAATTAAAAAGTTCGATAAAGACACGATCAATATTTTGATCCGACAACGGATCAGTAAAAATCTGCACTTGGACAACAGTGGCGGGAACGGGCACAATGCTGCGACGTCTCAACGAACGGGAATGCTTTTGCAAACGTTATATATCCCCGCCAACTTGATCACGTGATAAAAGCGAGCAGTAAAGAGCAGCCAATCAGCAGGAGGTTAGAGGACAGGGAGGGCGCGTTGCCACCACAATCTGTACAAATCTTCGGCTTCTCTGTCGTCCTAAAAAGATCAATCTCTGATCAATACTTGTACTTAAACTGAGCTTTTATTGTAACGTCAGTGTCTTGTTATATAGCCAGAAATTTTTGCAAGCGGGCGTCCACCGTTGTCATACCCTTAATCGAACAATATGGGGCCCGCAGGCCCCACTCTGCTCATCATATTGAGACAAAAACGCAAAGTGCCTTTCCCAAGGACACAGCGACGCTGCTCGGGTCGGGTGCCGAACCGGGGGCCAGCAACTCTTCGATTACTAACCCAACGCATAAAGCTCCGACGCTCTTACCAACTGAGCTACGCCGCCGCTCTTTCGCCACAAGGCTTTTTTTGTATTATATAGATATTTGAAAGAAATGATCATTTCAAAATATGTAGAGATCTGTTGGTCGAACGGTCAAGGGATTCTTGATCGTGGTATTACGGGTTCGAAGCCCGGTTAGCCTGCTACGAACAAATTAGGCAAAGCTCCATTTGTTTTTAACACAAGCAAGTTAAATTTAGTTTCATTTGTAGGCGAATATTGTCCCATTAACATCATATCAGGTCATTTTGATACTGGTAAGGGTGGTAGGCCGTATTGAAAAATGCAAAATAAGAATATGAGACAGGTTTCCACTTCATTTGACAAGTTGCAGTTTGTCAACATTGTAAAGATTTCAAAAGGTTAGAAAATTGAAGATATAACGATTTATGACTTTGGCATCTTTAGTCAAACGAACTTGAAATCGCAGCTGTGTCAAGTAAAAAAATTCCCGGCCAAAACGTAGGTCTTCTTGGCTCAAGATTACATCAGCGTTACAAGCGTTTGAAGAGTCAAGAAAGACTTCAGCTTAGATTGTTCGGCCACGCAAGCAAAATGCCTCAGAAATGGCTTCCCAAGCAAATAGAATGAAAGAGGCAAATCGGACGACCCCGAACGACAGTAGATGACATTACGGATCTTGGATGAAATCGCTCGAGACTGATGTGTGGCATCTTGATATCGAGCTGCTACCCCCACAACGCACGTAATGACTGGCAATGAAAAGTGTCACGATGCAATTTGCGGGTTTCGAGACAGTTCAAAGCCATAACATTTTGCTTCACCGCTGCCCACAAACAGTCACACCTTCAAATCCAAAACTTAACTGACCTTTGCTCCTCGGTGACCTCGATTTTATTTCCAATATCCACATTAATGTGTACTTCAGTTTCTGGTTTCAAATCATCCATTTCTTTGCCGAAGTCAAATTGTCCTGATCCATCCGCGGAGTACAGATCGCCCTCATCGTCTGAGAACACAAACAAAAGTTAAAAAAAAAGATCTTTGCGTATAGCCAAAATAAGCAGGATACCATGTTGCACTGCACAAAGCGTTTGCGATTCTTCTTCAATTTTGAGCAACATTTTAATATAGTACTCGGTCGTTTGCGTAACGAGAACCAAAACCGTAGTTTCCTCCCCAAGAAGCAGTCAATAACGGTGCCTACAACTGCCCAATTCCATTTTCACGTTCATTATTTAACAAAAGCACACCTACAGACACTCAATTTTTTCATTTCAAAAAGAATCTTCATAAAGCTTAAAATTTTCAGTTTGCTGAGAAGTTCATAAGATTTCGCACAAGCAGTACATTTTTCACCTGACGGGGGCTTGTGGGGGTCGACTCCTTTGTATCCCAGCTTCAACTGTGCGACCACTTTCCTTAGTTCCCTTTGGTGGCTTACAATATGGGGCTGCGTTACGTGATCAGAGGCAATTTTTGTCTCGATTTTTTCTTGCTCATCTTTATCCACCGCCGTAGTTCTGTGAAAATCGTGATGAAAGGGGCAGCCAGAAAGTTTGACCGCGCGAGCTCAATCAATCAATCAACGTATTTTACAATTTACCAAATGCACAAACAAAGCATTGGTTAATTGAAACAGGAAGCTATGAAAGGAACTCTCGGTCACCGAGTCAAATACTCAAGCCAGAAATTTTTAAACAGGGTTTTTTCTCGCACGCAAAATGTAGCAGTGATTATCTATTTAATTTGCTAAGCGGAACAACAGAGTTGATGAAATAAGAGCTGATCCGGCTGGAGTGAGCTAATGATAATAAATCGGTAGCCATCCGATTTCAGAGAACTTAACTACGGCTCAAACTTGCTATATAGCTGACAAAAAACATTAGCCCCGAGTTATCGTTCAAGTCTTGAGCCAAACTCTTTACTACTGTGTTCGGAGGCCAGGATTAACTGAGTCAAAAAGACAACGAAAACGAGAAAAAGAGCTGCTTACTTAGTAACCGTCTCCCCATTCCAACAGGTGTCGCTAGGCTCTGCCACCCCATCACACACTTGTCGCGGGAGCTCCCTCCAATGGTGTTCATAAGCCTCCAAAGTGCGCTTCATTTGCGCAACCAGAGCGGCCAGATTCGTTCCGAGGGCGGTTTTGGTAGAGGCGTGCCTCTCGCGAGCAATATCGTCGTCTCCCTTGTTGTAGCGATATCTGTGGACAAGAAGACATCTACCAGAGAGGTTTACTTCCAAACGCATCAAATTCTCAAGGTTTTTATTAAACGCTAGAATCAGCGAACTTGTTCGACAATCTTTCCCGCCCGCCTCATCAACGGCGAGGACTCGATGCTAAGGGTTAGGGAGTTATCACGACTAGGAACATTCGAGGCGGTTATCGCTTCACTGACTGCGCGGTTGGAAATAACAAAAACACGGCGAAACTAGCAAGAAATAGAATGACGAAACATCACATGTCCGTGGCAACCACAGCAGGTACCTGGTCTCCTCAATGTTCGGCCGCAACAGCTCGTGCGTGATGCGAATCCCGGCCCCCTTCGCCCCTCTGTTTCTGCGGCCTCTCCTCGACCTACGGCCCTTTCTTCGCTTATTGTGAGACTAAAAACATAAGTTGGAAGTAAAACAGACTGCTGGGGAATCAATGTTGCATTGCAATAAAAAATAATTATTCAGGGAGATTCAAGGAAACATTAAGCGTATATGACTGTTGGGATGCGATCAAGTGACAACCTACCAAATAAACCATCCTTAAAGTGCGAGAGCTGCCTGTTTCCAGCGAATCAAAATGACACCGACATCGTAAATCTGTACGAGGCGCTACAACAACAGTACTCGGGTTTTCCCCTCCAATTATTCAACGCAGCCGGAACCGGAAAGAGTATGCGTAAGTGACCATCATGCGCTGGCTTTTCCAATAATAATCTCGAACTCTTGTATTGTCCACTTTTAAAACTGTACGTTCGTTTCTGGGCACTTGTTTGGTTTGCTCTCCAAAAAACGAACGACAAAAAATAGGTCCAAAACAGATCCGCAAAATCGTATCAGGAATGCGTGCAACAAAGGGTAACTCGTACTTGTCTGCTCTTGGAATGTTTCGCCGACCGCTTGCTCCGCGACTCTGGGGCTGGATACGACTCAAGGTAGGAGGGATCGAGGATGGACGAATCCGCCCCTCCAAGACCTCCAAACTGGCTTAAACCAGTCGTGTTGCGGCTCTTCGGAAGGCCGCACTCGCGAAAGACCTGCGATGAAACAATATGGTCAACACGGCGTACGTTGACACAAGACGCGCACTGACTGCAGTTTTTATGGTACAGCGCGACTGGTAATGCATCAAGGTCAGATGAATTGAGGTCAAAAGACCCCGAGATTTGCGTAGGAGTTAGACGTCAAGGTTGACCGCTTCATAAACGTGCGTCTCTGACGTCAAACCACCACATCTAAAGTACTCTACCTAAATCGTGAGTTTTCATCGTATTTTTAGTTTGTTCAAAGCGATTGGCAGCTTGTACGCTGGTAAGGTGCAGTTACGCACAGTGCTGTAGACCTAGCCTGAACCTTAGAATTGCTCACAGCACCAGGAGCAGCGCTTGAGGTTCGATAAGTTTAGTTTTTTCGCTTATTAGACGAAAATTGACCAAGGATTTTTGGAACAAACAATAACCATTTTGGTCAAAATGACCAAAAAACTGAAACCTTTGCCAGCAGACGCAGTTAATTTAGCGAATAACCACTAAAATTATTGACAGAATTGAAAAAAATCCGATTTACGGACATTTTACGCAAATCCCAAGCAGCAACCCACCGCTTCGTCGATCTCAACTTGGTTCTCCTGCACCATCATGACAGCCTCCGACAATTTGACCTCGAACGGCTCCAGCACCGCCTCGATGTTAAACGGCCCGTCCAAGCGGTTCAGCAGCTGGCGCAAGCCGTCTGCAATGTTGGTAATGTTCTCGTTTCAAGTGACATCAAAGGCACCAACTATTCACACTCAAAACATTGCTTTGAAAACTGCGGCATTGCCAACAACATATAGATTCCAGATTTTTTTGTAAGATTCGTTTTACCGTTCGCAGTACATTTTGTACTTCATTTTAAACGAGTAATAGCTTTTACAACGTGAAGTCTAAAAACGGCTGAATGCATTAATCAAATAACACACATAAAACAGCAAAATGATCGGTAAAACGGCACAAAACGAGTCAAATTTCGACTTAATTTTTCATCAATTCGTGTAGATGTAATTTAAATGATACTAGAAAACCATTGAAAACATTGATGCAGAGAACGGGGCGATGGGGAAGTCCGTGAGGTGCTTCGATATTACGATGCTAACCGTGAAACGTTTCAAGCAGCAGACACTAAGTTATTTTCTAAGTGATGACATAGTCCACGGTTGTTATGATGATGAAAATGACTCTTGTTTACCCATAGACAGTGCTTTTTGATGTAACAAACGTAAATTGTCCGAAATTACACGGTTTAACTACTTGACACGCGTTAACACGTTAGTCGCGCGGGTTCAAACGAGTTTATCTTGTTGAACTAACATGCAGTGATGTCATATAAACAACATTTATATAATGTCATATACTTCGTTCTCACTGCGGCTCACTTAAGTGGCATTCAAGTGGATGGAGCGTCAGCCAATAAAACAGTAAATTCGTGTTTGATTCCAGGTCGGGCTAAACCAAAGACTACAAAAAATTGGTATTCACAGCTTCCCTGCTTTGACGTTCAGTAATTAAAGGGACAATGTAAAGCCTCCATCGTGCGTGGTACAAAGGTGGCAACTTGACTCGAAGACCGAAAGGTCCCGATGGGTCGAAATGGCAGGACAGATCTCCCGAGGGGCTCGACCGAAAAGTCGCCCCCATTGTCTCGGCTAGAGCCAAATCTGCAACCTGGCAAGCCACGTGTTCTAACCTGTCTCCCCGTTCTGATCCTCGTGCTGTCTTCAGGCTTCTCAATGCCATCTCTGGCAAAAAGAACACCTCCCATGACCCTTCTTTTCCTGATTGCACTTCCCCTCTTAATACTGCCAACCACTACGCCTCTTATCTTCGCTCACATCTATCTCAAGCGACACCCCGTTCCGCGCGCAGAGCTGAAAGACAGTTCATGAATGAACTCCGGAAAGCTAGCTGTGAGGATGCTTCTTCCCTCCACAATTCTTTCTGCTCTCCCTTCTCCTTGAATGAACTCTCCACTGCCATCAGTAATCTCTCCTCTTCCACTGCGTCTGGCCCTGACCAGATTGCCTACCCTTTACTAAAGCACCTGCCCGAACCAGCACAGCTCCTCCTTCTTTCTCTTTTTAACAGGTCCTGGCACTCTCACACCTTCCCCTCTTGTTGGAAACCTTCCACTATCATTCCCATTCACAAACCTGGAAAACCCACTTCCTCTCCGTCCTCTTTCCGCCCAATTTCCCTCACCTCCTGTATCTCCAAGCTTTTTGAGCGCTTAATTCTTTCTCGCCTAACTTTTCACCTTGAATCTAATCATCTCCTCTCTACTTGCCAGGCCGGCTTTCGTCCTGGTAGGTCATCCCTTGACCAAATTCTAACTCTGTCTCAATCAATCTGGGATGGCTTCCAAAAGAAAAAACCTCCAGACCGAACCATTTTGGCTTCTGTTGACTTCTCCAAGGCTTTCGACTCGGTCTGGCACTCTGCTCTTTTTCACAAACTCCTCTCGCTCAAACTCCCCCCTTGCTTCGTTCTCTGGGTGCGCTCCTTCCTTTCTGATCGTAGAGCTAAAGTCCAGGTTGGTGGTTCCCACAGCCGCTCCTTCCGCATCAGACGTGGGGTCCCACAGGGCTCGGTTCTTGGTCCAGTCCTCTTCATTCTGTTTGTTGATGACATCACTAAGGATTTACCTCGGGACGCCCATGCCTCCCTGTATGCTGATGATCTGGCCATCTGGTCCTCTTCCCCAGACCCGCTCAAAGCCACCTCTGTTGTCCAATCCTCCCTCGCCGTCCTTGAAACATGGTCCAACTTATGGAGACTTCCACTCAATCCAAAGAAGTGTGAGTCCTCCTTTTTCTCTACAGATCCCCATCAAGCCACTTTTCAACCCCGACTGAACCTCTTGGGCTTCTCTCTTTTGTTCAATCCCACACCTAAATTCCTTGGAGTAACCTTTGATCGGACTCTATCCTTTGGGGCCCATGTCCAATCCCTGTGTTCCAAATTCTACCCACGCCACAAAGCCCTTCGCTCAATTGCCACTGCCTCTTGGGGTCCCACAAAAGAATCTCTCTCCCTACTCTACAAAGCCTTTGTCCGTCCGGTGCTCACATATGCCTCTCCTGGATGGTTCCCGTTCCTCTGCAACACTGCAACCAATCATCTGGAAGTTCTACACAGAGCTGCATGCAGGGTCATTACTGGTTGCCTCTCTTCCACCCCCTCCTCACTACTCCTTCTCGAGGCCCAACTCCCTCCTCTAAAACTGACTCTGGAGCATCAGACCCTCTACTCCTTTGAACGTGCTCTGCGCCTTCCCCCCGACTTCTCCAGCCTTTATGCCTTGGCAATCAAAAACGTTCCCTGTCGACTAAAGAAGAAACCCTCCTGGAGATCATCTTGTTCTTCAGCCACACTACCACTCCCATCCCCACGTGAGTCTCTGATCACTTGCCCCCCTTTTCCACCATGGTCCACAATCCACTTCACTGTTTCCCCCTTCATTCCCGACTGCACAGGCAGCAGTACAGCCCGACTCCAAATTGCTTCAAACCGACTATCCTCCCTCCCCCCCTCTGATATCCAAGTATGGACTGACGGTTCTGTCCCCTCCCTTTTTGGTCCTGGTGGCGCTGGAATCTATGCTACATGCTCCAAATGCAACACATCCCATTCCCTATCCTTTTCCTCTGGTCCAATTGCCTCCAGCTTCACAGCCGAAACCTTCGCCCTCAAGCAAGGTCTTGCTTGGTGTACTAGCCATTTCATGACCTGCAAATTCCAGTCAGTTCTTTTCCTAACCGACTCTCAATCAGCCCTCTCTATCCTTTCTTCAGCCCCCACTTATCTCCTGCCTGAGTCCCAATGGAATGTTTGGTCCCTTGCCTCTTCCCTCTCCAAGATTACCACTTTGAGCTTCCAATGGGTCCCCGGACACGCAGGTCTCCCCGGAAATGAAAAAGCCGATTTACTTGCCAAAACTGGTGCCTCTCTGCCCACTAATGCGATCCCTAGCCCTCTCCTCCCAGTTATTGCCAAAGTCCGTTATTCCCAATACCGCAATTGGAGACGTCACATCTCTCACTCCCACCTGAACTTCCAAGTCCCCGAAGTCTCTTCGGAGGAACTTCTTCTTTCTCGCTCCATACGCAGTGAGCTCTCTCGTCTTCGCTGCCATGGTCACAGTCTTCTTTTATCTTCTTATCTTCACAGGATCAGTCGGAAGGAGAATTCTGATTGTAGTGCCTGTGGACACCCTCTACAGGACCTCAATCATCTCCTCCTCGATTGTCCTGCTTCTGAACCCCTTCGCAAATCTATCTTTGGCTCCTCTCTTTCTATTCTCGATCTATGGTCCAGACCTTGGGGTGTGGCCCGACTGTTGGGTCTCCGCGGAGTTCCTCCGCGCCCCCATCCCTCGGAAGGGGTCGGGTAGTACCACCACCACCACCAAAAGGTCCCTTCGCTGTCTCCTGGCCAAGGCAACAGTGAATAAAGTTGTAATAACAATTACTCACCTACATACGACTCCCACACATCACCAAAGTGGCGGTAATCTGACAGACAGCCCCTCATTACCCCCATGCATAGATGGGGGCAGGGTTTCACCACAGCTCCACCCTGGCAACCCGTGCAATGAGACATCGCCACCAACTCGTCAATACACCGTTGTGAAGCGCGAAACTAAAAAAAAAGGTAAATATCCATGAATTTGCTTCGCCAGGGTTTTATTGTAAAAATGCAAATTTAAGTTTCCCTGAACCGATACTTTGCTCGAAAACATGTTCCTGCAAAACATCCAATCTTGCAAACCATGCCTCGCGATTGCCAACATTTTTCGAAAAAATTTATTTTCCCGGCTTTTTTTCCGCACAGGCATAGGTAATTTTCCATATTTTTGGACAAAGCTTAAGAACAGAAGTTCGAATTGGCCTTGTTGACCAAAATATCAACTTTTTCAGTCATTTACTAAATTCGATCAACGAAGGAAAAATACATTACCTCAGAGTCATGCTGCCTCCAGCCATAACAGCCGACGCTCTAATCACTGCCTTGAAAGCCACCGAGTACCGAGCGTTGAGATATGTAATTTGTGCGGCAATAATAACGCTGCCAGTGATGATGCTTGACCTTTGATTGAACGTCACAGACACTCATTACGGTGTCAATAGAGCTGATTTACCATAAATGGAGTGGCGCAGCGCAGTGAGCAATAAGCCGGCGCAAATAAAATAAACAAACATAAGTTGAAGATTAGCGCCATTTTTTCAAACATTGTCTAAATTCTAAAATTGACATCAAAAACACTTTCGTAACCCGAACTTTGCACAAACTGCACATAATCAGAAAGATTTGGCAACAGTAGATTGGATCAAACCGTTAAAGTCCGACTCCTCACCACTCCGCCGTCCCGAAAGAACCACGCCCTCACCTTGCCAACACCAGCTGTAAATTTCCTCCCTGCTTGAAGGCCGCGTACGAACGTCCGAGCCGCCACGAATGCGCGTTTGAACTGAAACGAAATAAGCAGCGTCATACAACCACGTTGAGTCTTCTACTTGGTAATTCGTTCCCCATCAAACAATGAGCTATACGAAGCAAGTACAGCCATGAAGTGAAAGACGAGAAAGCCATCCATCAAAGGACTTAAAAGTCCAGTACCGCTACTACTTGCACGTTAAATTTCAACAAAGAATATTCAGAACCAATTTTTAAAGCTAGCTTTTTTTCAATTATTGATCTGAGGTTCCGAGATAAAATTTTCTCGTTGATTTGTCGTACCGAGTGGGCAGGTAGTCACCACCAACCAATGGAGCCCCGCTTCTAACTCATTTTCTGCAAAATTGAAAACAACTAATGCCCAAGTCACCTTCATATGACCTCCGTATTTTATAAACTAGTGGCGGCAAAGCTTGCGAGCCCCAAATACCAGTGAGAGACCTGATAATAAAATAAAACAGCTTATATTGAAGACTAAGTTTATTTGAGCGCATGATCCAGACTTTCTGCGTCCGTTTAACCTCGTCGAAGCAGCCTAGCTGTCGCGCTGACCCGACGGGACTTGAAGAAAAAGTGCTTTCCGACTTGTTGTACTGTAATCTGCAACCACTAGAGCAAACCTGTTGGGCGAGGACCTCCGGGGTGGTAGCGAACGGCTGGATGGCCTCCATGTTATCGGCGATGCACTGCTTGTACTCGTCGGAGAACACAAACTCCGGGTGCATGAGAGCGAACACCTTCTGCATGACCTCCGTGAAGAAACTCTCGAAGATCTCGCCAACGTCCAGCACAGTGCCTCTGCCAAAGTGACGTCATAATGATAAGAAGCAATGCGTTATTATACATGCGACGACGTCCAGGTTTTTCAACACAAGTTTTTGTTCGTTATCGAAAAAAACAAAAAGATCAAAATAAAAGATTGTATCGATGTACCCGAGTAAACCACCGCCGGCTCCGACTACAAGGCCGTCTCATTTTCTGTACCTATCCGTTACAACTCGAAACATTTCAATAGCCACAATTACCTGTAGTAATCCTTCAAATCCTCGAATAACTTCAAGAAGACATCAGCGTTCACTGAATACTTGGGGCCATAGGTGTCGATGAACATCGAGTTGAGCCTTGTGTACGCGTTGGTTATCAACTGAATGAAGAATTCTACAATACAAAAAGATGTATTGCTACAAAAAACTTACATAAATTTTTAGTGAGTTACTTCATAACAATTTAGCCATGCAGCAGTAAGCAGGAGTATTTTTATGGCCCGCTGAAAGTCAGACAATCAAGAAAAATGAAGCAATCAAACAGCTAAACAAGCAAATTTAAGGTAAAAACAGAACAATAATGCATACCAGAATATAACTAAAAAATACTAAGTAAAAGTAGGGCCCTTTAGCATATAACTGTTTGCTCAACTTCGGATTTAACTTTTTAATTAATAAAGCTTCTTGAATTTCAGTGTCATACTCGGTGACACACTTTCTAACAACCTTGAAAGGTACTGAATAGCTCATGGCAGAGCATTTGCCACAATCGTATAAATGGTCCTTGATAGCACTTTTTGTATTATCAGCTTGATTTAGATGCTCCCGTGCTCGAGTTTCAAGTGTCGCGAACATGCCCAGTGTCAGGACTACATTGGACAAATTCGTAGCAAACGAACATAAACATTGATATAGGACATTGGAGCTCAGAGTGATAGGAGTAGCTGACTTCAGCTGAAAATAACGGCCAACTTTATAATTATGTTGCATAAATTGCACAAATCTCAACACCAAATTTGCAACCAACCACCTCAGAAAGTTTTCAACAAATCGCGTAGCAGCTGCACCAACGTTAAGAGACCTTTATGAAATGTTTTTCAGTATCATCACAGCTGGTAATATCACATGAGAATGAATCAAGAAGCTGAGTTAGTATTTGTTAAAGAAATTATTTGTGTAATTGCTAGCGAGAAATAATGATCGTAATTTATTCACTTCCGCAAAAAGTAAATTATTGTCAGAGCAAATCATTTTAGCACGGTGTAGCACACACATAATTAAACCAGATTTCCACTTTAAAGAACAGATAGCATCAAAGTTCAAAAATAGGCCAGTGCTAGTTGGCTTTCGCCATACCCATTACCCAAGTATCTACGTCCTGCTCATTAACTTTGATATCCACATCCAAAAATTGCAAGGTGTTCGCAGACTTTTCCACAGTAAACAGTAAATGTTTATGTTGAGTATTCATAACAAATGTGTGTTACTGGCATAACTAGAAAAATGCTCGATGTTCCTATGAGGTCCAAAGCAGTTCATTCAACACGCTTTTAGCTGATAATTAAATTATTTCAGGTATTTCCTACAGGCCTGCTAGAGTGCATCGTAGGGGAGAGCCCATTGCGGCCCCGTCAACTTGCTTGTACGATTTACTGTTATATAAAAATATTTCTCGAATCGCGAGATGCATTAATTTTATGAAAATTGCTCTTTTAATCGGTGGTTGGTCTTTACGTTCTGGAGAAAAAGTGTAGTCAGCAATCACATCAATGGTGTAGCATTAAAGGAACATTGGTAAAAAGTGGCTTAGCATCAAAACTTACTAAAAATTGATTTGAGTTATATGAAAAATTTTTAATTTGGTTTAAAAAATCATTTGTAGAATTTATCAAATGTGTGTCAGGAATATAAGGCTGTATAATTGTGTCTGTGAATTTCGCTAACGTATATTTTGGTTTCCCAACCATTGAAACAACTGGGTTTGTTAGATTGTCCTTCTAGTGAATTTTGATCAGTCCATATTAAATGTCAGTTGATAATAATGTCAATTGATGCTGCTAAGTTGCTAATACTCTCAAATACTATGGTATTTGAAATTAACCTCCTTCACGAAACTCAATATAACGCAACTATGACTAAATGTGTAATACGTCATCTATAACAGTACAGCTGCGAAGAACACATTGTCCCAGCGTAGCAACAGCATGACATTCTAACTGTGGTGAAGTCCAACTTCGCCGCCTCTTTCTTGTGGAGGACATCATGGTGCGACAAAATGTCACTCCAATCTCAACGGTGAGCTGGAGGACCCGGGAGAGAAGTAGCCATTTCCGCACCGGTCAGAAAGCAGCCCATCACCACTGGGGCGACCAACGCTGGCAGGCACCCTTCAGCCCGTTGAATACCCTGATTAAGGTTTTTGAAATTCACTACATTACATGCAGTTTGCCAAATTGGCCAAACTGGATTCACGGTGTTGTGATTGATATATTAAGTAAAAAGCTTTGGCACCGGTTCAAACAGAAGTTGTCAATCCTCATTACACTAGTCAATCTTCGCAGACCTTGACATCTTGATGAACCTCGGACTAAATTTGAATCAATTTATTTTGAATCAAAACAAATACTGCACCGATAAGCCGTCACTTAACTTCGAAGTTGTCTTGATGATTCATAATGTACCTACTTTATGGAATAACCCGCGGGCAACTTCATTAATATCGTTCACTTAGCACAATTTTATGTCAATTTTTGACGTGGTTTTAAAAGATAAGTTTTAAATCGTTCCGTACTACGACCAGGGGTGCGGATGTATGCTGAGCATTGGGAGGATAATTTGCAATTTTACCCCAATTTTGCTCTATTTTGAACATTGGGGGGGATGAAGCTCGACCACGATTTTTTTTCACGTGAAACAAATATGACAAACGTTCAACACGCTTTTGAGCAAATCAAGTGAAGACCAAAAAAAGAAAAGGTCTTCACCGAAACTTGAAGAGTTTTTGTCTTCGAAATCAAGTAAAGACCAAAAAAAAAAGTCGAAAAATCATTCAGCGCTCAAATGCAGATTATTGGGAGGGGGGGGGTGCAGGCAAATTATTGGGACGGATATATCCCCCCCGGATTTCGGCACTCCTGGCTACGACATTCAATTTATGTTTCATGATTTAAAAACAACTTCGGCCTCCCAGATAATTGTAATTACATTTTATTTACCAAGTTATTTTGGCCAGGAGATAGCGAAGGGAGTTTTTAGTCTTCGAGTTAAGCTGCCACCCGTCTTACACACAGGGCGGAGGCTTCACATGTCCCTTTTCATTGTTGAATGTCAAGCAGATAAGATGTGAAAATTTTTTTTATAGTCTATGGCTTGATCCTACCGGGAATTGAACCCAGATCTACCGTTCCAGTAGCAGACGCTCTATCCACTCGGTTGTCGTCTACATGCGGCAAACATGGGTATCGGGAGACAAACGGTTCCGTCTTGCGTTGACTGTTGCAGAAGTTCGGTATCAGGATACGCTTTTCAAACATGGCATAGTTGACGCTTTCACCACTCCTGCGAGAAAACTCTCTTTTCTTATTTTCCTGAATTTTGCAACATTTTTGGCCGCCATCATTGCGCTCTCATCACGAATTCAATGCACATTACATTATAAGTTTGCACTTCCACAAAATTCAATATAACACGCTCCAAAAAAAAGCAGAATCGTAGCAATATACCCCTGTAAAATAGCCCTGACTAAAAATAGTAAAAAGTGGCCGAAGATGAACCAAAACAAAAATCCAACTAAACAATAACGACAATAATTGTTTGGGAATAGAAGTTATCATTATTGCAATCAGTAACAAAATCTTAGTGGTAAACTTTAAAAAACAAAGGCGAAAACCAACATTTATTTTAAGGCTATATATCACGCAGCACAATGGCGGCTGTGTGATGCGATAATGCTGGCATTTTGATCGAACAAATATTTACTTAACGTTACTCATTTAACTCGATGTGTCAAAGATAGCAAGTATTTGAAAACTATTTTAAACCCTTTATAAAGGAGTGGTAACACCCGCTTCATCCCAGAAGACCAAGTAAAATAAACATTTCTATTTTTGTGCAAATTGAAAATTTAAGTAGCATTTAATTTCTATCGACAAAAATAATGACAAGTCCCTGGTACATTAAAGGTTGTCCATGTGGCAATTTTTATACTGGCTCAACAAAAAGAACGTTTAGTTTTGTTCAATAACTTAGTTAAAATACACTAAACAAAAAAATTATTTCATACAAATCAATATTTTTATTTCGTTCAATTTTAATTGATTTCTTATTGTACAAACAAAAATTTGTATAAAAAAAAAACAAAAACTAACCAGACCACCTACAATTAATTGACCATAGACCTCAACCCATATCGGATTTCATCATGCACTTCTTTCACGGTTCTAGGATAATTTACTGATGAGCTACAGTGCTGCTTAAACCTCATAGTTTCATGGAGCGTAGTCAAAAGCCGTCCCCTAACAGTAGCTCCCCACTTAGAGAAATCGGCTCGGCCCTAGGCGAAAGATTTCAGTGTCACCTTTGAGGCGTCTTATCGGTTTAATTCACGCCTACATCGCGAAAAGACGTGAGGTTTATGATAAACGCCGAAGATCGGAGATATGAATCGATCAACTTCGCTTTAATCCACATATTTCACCGCCAATGTCAAGTTTAAAAACAACATCGCCTACACTATGTTGAAATAATCGCATCTTAAAATAGAACACAACTTTCCATTGAGCATATGGTGCAACTTATTTTGAATTTAAACTAGGATGTACGCAAAAATATGATCGATCGCCGGCCTTTCTTTTATAGGTGGAGTCAGAAATATCATTAAACAAAAATTGTTGCAGATGCTATAATCCTTTCTCTATCGGATGAGTCCTGAATAAAAAGTTATGATGCAACTATTCCGACGTAGTAGTTCAACAGTAATCTTTTGTCGGAAGCTCCACCTCAAACTCTCTGAGATTCAATTTTTTTAACTTTGTTTTCACTTGGAAGTTTTTCAACTACGCAACCAAATTTGATGTTATCAATTGCGATCGAAATCTCCAATTCACGAACACAAGCTTGGCTCCTTGCGCACCTGGGATAGGGAAAAAACGAAACTAAACATAATCACTTTATACCAAATTTGTTCGGCGCAGAATATAATTTTGAAGCGGTTTCCGCGTTCTTAACACTGAGGGGTTCATATGAATACAAATTAAATTTAATTAAATTTTGCCAAATCCCGTTATTTTACCGCAAAACCTTTTTGTGCTGATAGACAAAGGAAAAGTAATGACAGCAATTTAGGATTAAAACATTTTCATGCAAGAAGATACACTGTGGTGTGAAAGTAAGTAAACAGAAGTGTGAACTTTAGGGATGATGACGCTTTTCGTCGAATAAGCTCACAAAAACATTATTTCCCGAAGGTAAAATCAAGCTAGTTTTAATTTAAACTAAATTTTCCAATTTAAGCGATTGTTAATTCATTCGTACGATCCAGCATGTCTTCGGTCAGTCTGGACTAAAGCGACGGGTATCGACTGGCCATAGGAAATAAACGTTCTTTCCCCAAGGATACAACAAGGCATTGCCAGTTCGGGAATCGAACTCGCATCCAGCAACCATCGGTCACTAACCTTATGCCTTTACAACTGAACTATGCCGCCGTTTGAAGCCCGAAAGTACTATGAGTCTGGGTCAGCATAGGTGGTGATTGAATACAAACTAACTTAATTGTGAATGACATTTTATAAAATTCGTTACTAAAGTGCTAATAGAAACTTTCTTGACAAAACAAGAGTAGAAGTGCAGCGATTCAAAGTCACCTTCTCATCGTTATCTTCGCTCTTATCAAGCCACAATGAGGCGGAAACGGTGAGTTGATAATGCGTCGTGGTGAAAAGCTAATCTGCCACTGCAGCCGAGATTAGGTTTTTAATGGAATTAATGGAAAGGTCAAGTTCACAAGTTAAGTGACTGTGATTGCTTGCGTGGAAAAATTTCCTTGTGTAGAGAAAAACGTTATGTTTCGTCATCATACACTTCACTAAAGCGTTACGAACACTTATATCACGAAAATATTATCACCCTGCAAAGATGTGCTTGGCAACCGTCATTTTTGTTATGACTTAATGATTTATATTTTTCATCGCCATCACATAGCCTCAAGTAAAAAGCTAGTACGATCGGGTCTCGGAATTTCTCAGTCGTCGGCACTTCCATTCAAGATTTGTTTTTTGAAACTTTCAAGAATTTCAACAGCGTGGCTTCACCGACACTTGAGCGCCCGGGTTTGCAGACTTGAGTGGAGCCGGGAATGCGCGAGGACACTTCTACTATTCACTCACCCCTGTTTGTCAGACGAAAGTATTCAACATCTGGTGAAAACAAAACATCAAGATGGCTAAATGTGAAAATTGTCAAATCAAAAAATGCCAAGTTGCCAGGATCCAAATATTTTCTAAACACGTGCACTCACACAGTTTTCTCATTTTTCAATCTAACCATACTCTATTGCGATAATCATACTGAACAGTAGTTGATACGAATGAAGAAACCAAGCTGGGAACATGAACCGCATGCAAAGTCGACATCTTTGACTGGAACAGTGGTATAGCGTTAGTCATTGCAGCCGTGAATTCATGGAGTACAGGACTGAAAGTCACTTTATGACGTATTGACATGGATTGGACTGAAGGATGCAGAAATGAAAACAAAAAAAGCATTTTATTGGTTGCTTTCTTGTATTTTTTTGAAACAACTTCGCCATCACAGCCATTTAAAATTCGAGTGCGGCAAAATGGCTTCAACGCTTTGAATCTCGAAACGTGATCTGAAGACTGTTTGGCGAATTTATCGCCGAGTTTCACATTTCGAAAGTGAATTCGAGACCTTTTTAATCTAAGAAGATCTACTGACCAGTTAAAATGGACCTTATCGCAATTGCTTCTTTACGAAATTAAATAAGTTGATGACGTCAAAACGCTGGAAACAGCCCAGTCAACACTCTTTGTTAGTGGTGTGACGTGGCTGGACTAAAAGAGGCTCTCGCTAATTGTCGCGAGTGAAGTAAGATCGAATTTTTACGAAAATCATTTTGATAAAGAAATTTGGTGGATAGTAAGGAGGTATGCTATAAACGAGTTTGCTAACGTCATTATCGCAGGCACAGAATGGAATCGATTAGTTGCGTACGAAAAACTTAGTATTTGCGTACGAAAAACAATAGCGTTGTTTAAAAAATTTTACTTATCTATTATTTTTTGTTTCTTCCACAGGCTTCAAAACGCGAATGTCTCGCTTCAAGAAGAGCATGGAGGACACCTAGGCGTCAAAAGTCACAGCGTCAAATCCGTTGCCTCAATCACTCAAATATTTACTCGTAGTCACAAAACACTTAGCGCAAATATATTAAATCACAAGCTAAAAGTTTGATTCCGTTCACTGTATTGTGGCTGCAATGAACAAGAGGTGAACATGTTCAGCCTTTGTGACAACATCCACCTGCAAGATGGAAAGCCGGTTAAGCTCCGTTTTCAGAGCTCAGAAAAACCAGGAGGGGCCGGAAAAAAATGAAGTGTCGAATTACAAGTATTTACTTTCCACTCGTATATCAGACTGGAGTTGAATGATAGTAGTTGCACAAAAACAAACCATATCAGCGTACCACGTGTTTATTGATCGTTTCATTCTGTGCTCCTGTTATAACAACAGCCTACCGGTGAAGTAAGACAGCCAGGAATCTGTAGTCTAAGCAACAACAGTGATAAGTACCCAGTTGCGACCTAATAAAGCAAAGCAGATACGCTCAATCACTCATCGGTAGCACGTGCGTGGGGTATAAGGACGGATGTAAAAAATTCCTCAGCTTATTCTTCAACAAACAAACAAACAAAACAAGCGGCGCATAATTAACTTCTTTACTCAATATATATGAATACTTTGAAGTTTGCTGAAATCACAAGTGGTGCAGCCCTATCGAGGTAAATTACAGAATGTTTAAATTTTCAAAGCTTGAATTGAGGCTCTCCGCTAAACCATACTGTTACTGATTGTGCAGGAGCGGTACAAAAGTTACTTCAGGACGGAAATGTAATATGCTGTTTAGTTCGTGTTTGCTGCTTAGAAAATGCTGCTTTTTAGAAGAACGACTACAAGAGAGTTTGTCACATATGACGTTTCAGTAATATTTGGAAGCCTGAAGCTCGCTGAATGGCGAAAAATTGCTGATAATTCTGGAAGTTTTTTATTCAGCCGTAACTGTAAATTACTGCGTTATCAGGCCACACATGATCTGCAATGCATACTCAGTTGTTGTTTCACGTCGAATTATAATTTTTCAAACGTTTAAAAGTTCCAGTTCGCCGACTAACGAAGATAATGAACATTACGGCTACATTGCACTAAACAACGAACCAAAAATCGCACTAAAAACTAATGTTTCGGGCAATTAGCCCAAGTTGGGTTTGCGAAGAAATAAAGTCAAAGTTTTTCAATCACCCGTTAACTTTTGCTTGAAATACGAAGCGAATTTTCGGCTCCTGGTCTAAGTTGACAAGTAATACAACACGCATTGAAGCTCAAAAAATGGAAGAACGCAATACAATCTTTGCTGCTATTGTGGCAATCTTTTTCGTAATAGATTACAAATGATCCATGAAAAGTAAAAAAAAACGTGACAAAACGGTACGGGAGGCAAAATCTACGGAGATTGTCATTATGATGAGCAAACAAGGTGATCAGAACCGCCGCACCTGATCTAATAACAAATCTAAGCTTTCAACTAAAGCCAGCTATGAAAGTAGCAATGAGGAAAACAATAAAGGCAAACAGCTTCCTATAATAGAGCTTATGCCAGGCGCGAAACACATCGCACAAAAAGTTTATTTGCAAAGAAATTACCTGCTTTTTGAATTCACTAAATTATATCAACAAATTCGAACAAAACCAAATAAATCCTTCGCCTATTCAGCATTGGCTTCACAACAAATTCGTCGTTTAATTTAAGTTGAACGAACAAACTAACCAAAATTGATTTCTAAACGTTTTTCAAACATTTTTTTGGTGACACCAAAAAAAGATCCTATATCATGAAAAGCCAATACGATGACAAAGCGCAAAAGATTTCAAAGACAACCTGAAGGATGGCTTTGAAAACACAAAAAAACTTTTTGAAAAAACTTTAGCGTGCAAAGCTTCATTTGCTGTCGTGTGATCACAGAGCCAATATTATAACCCTACACTCCATACGGGTAATAGCGACTGAATCGAAAAGCATCATCGGCTGAGCAAAACATAACAAGATAGCTTATTGCATAATGCAAAAAAGGCTATCGAAGACCGATAACGGAAATGCTGTAGTGCCAAAAAAACGTAGCAGCAAAAAAACAACACCGAACATTTTACGTTGCATCACCTCACAAGGTCAATGGCAGTGATGCAATAATGAAATTGAGGTCATTCGGTATCACAATAAATAATCATGATTACACAATAATAAAGGTGAGGCTTGTCTCTGGCATAAATTAATTATGTACACACTTTCTGCGCATTTTGTTCAAAACAAAATCCACTAAAAGCAAAAACAATGTTGCGGTCTTGCTGGACGCTGTAGACAGTAAGCAGAGAAGGAATTTTCTAGTATATATGAGAGTGAACATAAACATAATTTTAAAAAGGTCCGTACTTCAATCTTATCTATTACAAATGCTGATGAACGTTTGAGCATAACATTTCGACAGACTTTACGCAATTACCAAAAAAAAGTTGTATATTAACACAATTTTCAACACTACAGAAACACATTCTATGCGACGCTGAAAAATGTTTTATTTACCTCCAACCTCCATGCGGTGGCGTAACTAGAGGTTTGAGTCAAGGGGAGGACAAGTTCCACCAAAAATTGCTGCATTTTTCTGTCTTGGTCTTCATCAAAAATTTGTTATTTTTGGCTCTTAAATTAAGATGAGACTAAAAAATGCTATTTTTCAGAAGTTTGTTCCTCCTGGGGAGCCCACATTTGAGGAATGCTTCCATAACTAAGTGATTAGATCTTTGTACCGCACCATCTTTTCAACCAAGCCCTAAACTTTACTCACTATCGAATTTCTTGTGCTTTTTGCTTAATGTTGACTTCACTGAGTTGGTGAGATGTTCCACTTTACTTTTATAGTCTTCAACAGTGAAGTTTGAAAGTCGATCGAGCACTTCATCAGTACAGCAGTTGGAAGAAGAAGAGCATAATCTTGAAAGTGACCCTTAACATCAAATTTTTTAATTAATTAATTAAACATACTAATGAATGAACCTGGGGTGTTTACAAATATTCAGCAGTAGCAGACATTAAATCTTTTCAAACAAAATTTTAAGTGCTTAGTATCTGCAAAAAGCTATATCAAATGTTTCACTAATCACAATACAGAAACTATCAAATGAATCATTCCAATTATTAAATTCTAAATGGGTGTTGGCAGACTGATAGTGCATGCCCTAAGGTGAACAACATTTAGTTAATTTGCAAATAGCCATATATGATATCTAAGCTATTCAAAACTATCCAATCAGCTTTAGTTAAAAATCGCAAATGAATAAAAGTTTCATTGCAAATACAAAAATGATAGAAGTTATCACACAAAATTTGTTCCTCATAGAATACAAAGTTAATTACGCAATAATCTAGATGCATGGCAATAGAAATAAGCCAAATCATCAGGACTGTACTAAACAGGCATAATAGTTAGGGTTTGCATTATTGTGGGTCGTATTTAGAACTATGCCTACTTAGAACAACTCACCAGGTAGAAACGATCTAAACAGGCATAGTAGAGTTATTATCAAAGTGACATACATTTGCTAACGAAGATGGTATCTAAATGGAAACCTTGCTAACTCCCAACATGTCCCATTCACTTCACCACCTTAATTGAATAAGAATCATTATAAATTTAACAAAAATGCACAGGTAGCAATTGCATGTGAACTGGCTTGCTTGATAATAGATTCGAAATGAACTAAACTTGGGTTACACATGCATCAATGTCATAAATTTAATTTCTGCTGCTGAATTTTACGTAGTAAGAATAGAAAAGAAAGCAAAATCCTTAGAAAGCTGGCGCATCTATAATCTTATTCATAGACTGGTTAGCAAATTTTAACTAACATTGCCAATTGCCATACCTTCTGCAGGATTGTCTGGAAATGAAATGTCAAATCCTTTAAGTAAAAAATGTTCTTGAACTTTTGAACATAGGTTTCCTTCAGACTTCACCAGACTAACCAGGAACAAACTGAGCAGACATATGAGAAAGAGGTTAAATGGTATATTTTTGTAGCAACTCATAATTGTGCTTAAAAATACTTTTAAAACTTTGCATTCAAATATTGTATCTACAAAAACAGAATCATTTCTAACAGACACTTTTACAATACTGGTAAAGGACAATGGCCTATCTATGGGTATACAGTGTACACTACAATAGACATTTCTACAGTATATCAAGGCCTGCCAACCATCCTGGAATGAACGAGACAGTCCTAGAATTGACATCTGGCATCCCATGCCCCAGGACACCTTTGTCCCAGAATTTACTGACAACCAAGGCATTCTAAAATAGAAGGCCATGTAAGTGTGTCGGCTTCGTTCCAAACTGGAAATGAATGTAATTTACGCAATATTTTTTCAAACAAAAGCGGCTTACATCTGTACTCTGTATGAGTCATTCAAATAAAAGTGAGCTGAAACTTGTGAACTACGTGTTTTGTCAACTGTGATGTCCTGACAATATAACAATCAAATAAGCTGAGCAATTGCAGAATGAAGGATAAAACATTATATACAGCAGCCACCTTAAATTGACACGATCATTAAACTCTGTTTACCAATTGAAAAAACGTAGGTAGTTTTAAAATGGTTTTGTAGCTGTAAGTTGGTAACACGCAAGCAAAGAAAGAAGGTTAAAAGTAAAGGTGAAGATAGAATTAGCCTGATTAGTTTGTATAAGGTCAAATTATTACTAAGCCTACTTATTAATAAGTTTCACATGAAAAACGTGTGAAAGCGAAAGTATTTCGGTTTTCCTAAAGACCTCAAACAAAAAGAGCTTTTGAGAAAAAAGCTATACTGTACCAAGAGAAAATAGCACTAGTGGAAGCGTTGTTAGAGAAATCTACTATGTACAAATTGAACATTTTCCCTGTTTTAGTGTTTTTTGCATTTATGCCTCAAAGATTCACCATTTCACAAATTTCTTTGATTATGATAAAATTAACTAGAGTCTTGGAATTTGTTAAAATAACGCTGCATGATTATCACTCTATGACGTGCAGCACACTTTGCTGCTTTTGATGTCTTTGATGTTATATACACTTCTGTTGCATCAATTTTCAAATTCTAGGCATTAAGGTGTCCCAGAATCGTAAAACACCAAGTTGGTAACCCTAAGTATATCAGATATTATTATTGAATACTGTACCATAGGCCAGAGGATATCCATTGGAAAGCCAGCACAATGTGCCGATCACTAGATAAATCCAGCACAAACTGACAAAGAATAGCAGAAATCTAACATTGGTGCAATTCAAAAATCAACAAAAGCTTTGGCACATCCCAAACTTTAGCAGAGGCTGATGCAGCATCAATGGCTGCTGATCTGTGATTTTTGTGCATTTGCTAGGGAACAAAAACTTCGTAGGGGTTTAATCAGTGTTCCCTTTTATTTAACTTTTAGGCTAAGTAATCAGAAAGTGCCCACATTTTTCTCAAACTAAAGTTATAAAAACTAAAGACGCTTATGATTGTGCCCTAAATTTCCTACCAATTTGGTATTCAAGTAGGAACTGGCTAGTGTAACATTACATTATGTCCATAAAGAGAATAAGAGAGCAAAGAGGGAGCATGCATTTACTCTTTTTGTTTTAAATTATCGTTAGGATTTGGGTTAGGATTAACATTAGGGTTAGAGCTAGGGTTAAAGTTTGAGTCAGGTTTAAGGTTGGAGTTAGAGCTAGGATCTTTAGTGATTTTCTTATTCTTACATAACATAACAGCAACCTCTGCTACTAAAAAAGTACTGTTATTGAATGTCATATTTCCACAAATTTGTCAAGTTTTCTAAAGCTATGTTTACCATATTGCCAAAAACTATTTGCTCTTGTTCCAACAAACCGCTGATTTGCTGAAAAATAGGCTTAGAGGGAACATTGGGTTCACTTACGGTGAGACTTTTAGAAAAATTTACTTATACATTTTATCCGTCTTAACCTGCATGCTGCAAAAATTACAGGAGTGATAAAGCTAGGTACCGTACTATTAGTATTAGTTTCCTACTCTCTTCTCTATTGCAGATTCTGGATTCGTATTATCAGTTACCGATACCAGTATAAGTTTACAGCTTAGCCTAACCAATAACCTGGTATTGATAACCATGAGTCTTTAACTTGTTGACCGTTAATGGTGTCTGGTGTTACTGCAGACTATAACTTCTTCACCTAAGTTTAAAGCAAAACAATAAATGTACTAGGCCTAGCCTGCTAATGATAACTTTTGGTGCTGGTAGGTACAGTAGGCTACAACCGGTACCTTTCTTAGTTGAAACCAAATGGTAGTCATCCTGCATCTAATCTAGAATCTGTCTACTTTCGCATGTTCAATACAAAAATGAGAACAAATGTCATGCCGCAAACCAAATGCATAAATAGATGATCATTTCAAAATCAGCTAGAACTAGGGGATTCCCCGAACGTTATCGTATCAGTTTTCGGTGTGAATCCGGCTTAAGCCTGAACTTTACATACCGGTACTAGACTAGACTCTTCTGAACAAACTACCGTACACCATTTGGAATGCGCTTCCTACAAACCTACAACAACGAAATATATAATAATCTCAAAAGCTATGCTATCTTTGTTGATCGACTGAAGCAGTTTTTACAGAGTACCATCAATTGTAGTCTTATCTCATACCAGTAATTCTTAATCCAATCGGCTTCACAAACTTGCAGATAATGTAGCTATTCCAAATTATCATCTAAAACACCTGTAACCGCAAGAGTTTTTATGTTTTGTTTTTCTGAAATGTGTAGTACCGGTACAATTTTAATTTTTCTATTTGTAGTGGGTGAGAGGTTGCGGACTCGGCGACCGAGACAAATTCTTTTGATACCTGGACATCATGGTCTTTAGCGGCCTCTCACCAGAAAGGGATTATATTGTTTGATGTTCTTTGATCATTACAGTATATGCTTTGATAACAGTGCTTTTTTTGTTTGCTCAATGCTTCCTTTCTAAGCAAAAATAAACTATGCTGCTCCCACTACTACACCATGATCAAATCAAAAAGAATTGGCTGCGAAACCTGGCCCTTCAATCTTCTGCTGACTTCAAAACAAATCAACAAATTAAATTATGATCAATATTCACTCCCAACTGACTCCGTCGAGAATTTCACGATTCACTAGTTTACTAGCTGGCATTGCTTTTCACGATTTTGAAACCACAAACGCTTGCTCATAGACTCTTCATTTAGTAAACTAGAAACAGACGCGTGGAGAAAAAGAGAAGAGGATTGAACAAAAAACTTTGCTATTGGTGCAATGGTCTTTTGTGATCATGCGTATTCGAGCATGATTTGGCTAGTTTGATTGGACATAGTCGAAGAACGAGCGAACCATGAAGAAAAAAGTCACACTGATTGGACAAATAGGCATATTCTAGAACTAACAAACGGTGAAGAAAAAAAAACAAAAAACTGTCAATCTCCAGTCTACTTATGAATGTTGTAATGGACAAATGAATTTCGTCTACTTGTGCGCGCGATAGTGTTACTTTCAACCAGAGTGGAGTGAAGAACACAACCTTCAAGGCCGAGGCCAAAGGCACATAAAAAAATTTGAGGCCAAGGCCAGCAAGGTCCGACTTCTCGAGGACAGATCCTCTCGAGGCCAAGGACAGGAATGCTCGAGGCCAATGCAAAGCCATAAGGACACAAGGCGCAAGAGTTCTCCAAACAAAACAAAAAAAGTCCTCCAAAATTTTTTTCAGACGGTTTCCAAAAAAAAAGCAAAAAAGGTCTTCGCGCGAGCTGACGCGGATTTTCCGCGAAAAATCAGGCGTTCTCAAAGCAAAAGAAAAAAGGTCTTCCCAAATTTTCCGCGAGGTTTCTGCCGATTTCCAAAGTAGGCTAAACTGAAAAGAAGGTCATGGCCATCAACCATTTTTAACGAATCAAAAAAGGTAGGTCTACTGTTCTCGAGCCGAGGACAGGGCATTTTCGAGGATTTGTAGGCTTCAAGGCCAAGGACTTGAGATTCGATAAGGCTTAGACCAAGGACTTCAAAGTGTGTGCTCGTGGACTCCACCTCTGCTTTCAACTAGGGATGTGGAAGCGGAAGCTGGAAGAGGAAGCGGTTAATTTTTTGTGGAAGTGGAAGCAAAAGCACTTTAATGAAAGAGATTGGAAGAGGAAGCGAACTCGGAAACGGAAGTGTTGAAAAGGAGCTGGAAGCGGAAGCAATTTTTTCAAAATCAGGCGCTTCCGGATTCTCAAGCAGGCTACAACCGTTGGGGTAGAATATTATTTCTAAGTACACAACAATGAGAGCAAAATTTCCACTTTAGTCACTGCCATAATTTTTAACGTTTGTGCTGCCTTAAATTGTCGCAATTAACCCATTAACTGCCAAATTTTTTTTTTTGTTTTAATTTACTTTATTTTGATAGATTTACATCACATTACAACTAAAATCATGCATATTTTCAAACTGCACCGTCACATTGCTCAAAATTTTAAATTTAAGTCCGATCCCCAAATGGGGATCACGATAGATACCATCTAATTTTTGTGCCATTTTCTGAAGCATTCAACGTGCAGTTCAACATTGCATTTGCTACACTGTTTTCTAACATTTTTCTTGCAAATTGCACACTTTCTTTGTTTGCCCATTTCTGAGCGTTCAATGTAGTGACCTTCTGCTGATTCTCTAATGTCAAAAGGAACATGCTGCAGCAATGATTTAGGAAAAGATTTTTGTCCAGCTTTTTTAGGATCGGATAACTTTGAAGATAGAGCAAGGTATGTTCGGGCAACCATCCTTCTAAAACCCAACAGGGGAACTGCACCATTTGCAAGACAATACAGTACATGGGTATTCACAAGCGCAACGTCAAAAGCATTGGTCAGCAAAGGAAAGTGCCACTTTTTCCCCCGAATTTTTATCCTGTATTTCTGCACACTCCAATCCATCTTGTCGACCCCACCCAAGTGCTTGTGGTATGCCGTGATAAGTTTGGGTTGGGTGATTTGCTTGTATTGCCTTTCAGCTCTGTTCCATCGTATGGCTTGTGAAATAGGCTCAATAGTTTCATGGTTGGTCAGAAGTTTCACACAGCTGTTGTCGGTCCAGGTAACTGCCAAAACCTCATTTTCCACATCAAATCGGTAGTAATAAGTTCCTCTATCTTTTTTCTTCATTTCTTTGTCATTAGCAATGGGGCACTTGTTTATTCTGTTGAATCGAACAGTCCCTGTTGCCCGAACATCAATATCTTGCAGATATTTCATCAACGCGAACCCAGTGAAAAAATTATCAAAATAAACTTTGTGAACACTTGGTGTCTCTAAAATCGAAACCATTTGCAAAACCACAGATGCTCCAAGCCCTGTTACAACACATTCATTTCCGGTTTCTAAGGACTTGCCTTCATACACTTGCATCTAGTAACAATATCGTGTTTGGGAGCAACATAGTGCCCATTGCTTGAACCCAAATCTTATAGGCTTGCCACGCATAAACTGCTTTAAATAGTGATGTCTAAAGTATCGAACCATTTGTTCATCGATGCTTAGATTTTCTGAGAAAACGCCAAATTTTAGAAAGTTTTTATTTAGCTTCTCAAGCAGAGGACGAATTTTAAAAAGTCTGTCCTGATCATCAACTGGAACTTTTTCCAAAACGGAGTTGTCGTTGAGATGAAGGTAGCGCTTTATTTCTAGATATCTATTTCGACTCATACACTTTCTGACACACTGAACATCCATGTCTTTATCTTCACACCAATACAATTGTTTCTGTGGTAGAGAATGATAGCCGGTAGAGAGAAGAATTCCAATAAACTTTTTCATGCATGCATTTGTAAGTTGGAATTGATGGTTATGATTTTGTGTGGCATACCTGACACTCTGCTGGACTATATCTCTGATAATGTCCTCATCAAGCAACAGCTCAAAACATTCTACGGGGGTTTTGTATTAAATATGCTAATGACATTGTTTCTCCTTTTTTCCACCTCATCAGCATTTGGATACTGTTTAGAATAGCAAGCTGGTTGTCTCTTCCATTTCGCCCTCAAAGTTAGTGTTCTCTTTTTAGTAGGCGGCGAGACTGCGCTATTTGCTGCTGCATTGGCAGCTGCACCAGTGTTTGAACTTGGATCCAAAACAACAACTCTATCTTCTGTTGCCGATCGATGAATTTCAATCATTCCAGAAACGTTCCATAGTTCTTCATCATCCAAAATATCATCATCAATATCTTCATTGTTAGACAATTCATCAACCCTTTCTGGAGGAATTTCAACAATATCGATTGGGCTGTTGTCATTTTCTTCATCATCAGAATCAAAAAAATCATCTGTATTTATATTACTGTCAATTTCTTTTAACGAAAAAACTTTACGACTAGCCATTATCTGCAAAACACAGTCATCAGTAGAAAGCTATATCCTATACAGATTTTTTGAAAGGGGGGACACAAGTTATTCGTATTTTTACTTATTTCATTACTTTAAAATTGAGCTGAATTGTGCTATCACAATTTCAAAACAATAATGCACCCAAAAATACTTGAGAAATGCTGGTAGTGTAAACCGGTCTAGAAAGGGTATTTTGCTAAAAAATGCTTCGAAGTCATCGAAATAAATAAATAAGTCATTTCAAACCAATATGGAAAAAAAAGTTCCTCGCTTAGAACTTGCTGCAGTTTTCGAGAAACACTAAATTTTATTTGAGTATCAGGTTACGGAAACATTGCATCAGACATCAAAATTCTATTTTATGTCACCGCCACACTTCAAAGCAACGTGCACACAATAAATTAACAGTGTTGGCAGATTTGCTTGCATAAACATTATATATCACTGCGCAGGCTCAAAATTTTTTGCAATTTTCTCTTACAATGCAAATTTGTACTGCACCTCTTATTATTAGTTATTGCTACTATTATTCGCTACACTTTATAACTCATTTACTGCGACCTTACACTAAACTTGTTAGCTATTTTGCTTTTGAGTATTGTAACATCTCATGGCATTCACTTTGACCGTTTACTGCATACTTTTTACCGCATTGCATTTTGCCACTCATGTATTCTGCTGCACACTTGCACAGTTAACTTTCTTGCCAAAATATTTTTAGGCAAAAAAACTTTCAGTTTAAAACCGCAAACTAATGCAGGTGTTTTTAGAAACACTATGAACAAAGAGATAAAACATCCTCGTGCTAGTAATCATGTGTAAAAAAGAAAAAATGACTCAGGTTTTAGACAAGTAATCGGCAATTCTAATGAATTTTTCACAAAATACTACTCAGTATCAGCCGTGATCCCCAAATGGGGATCGAGTCACTTGAATTCACAACACTTATCCAAATTACAATTCAATGTAAAAAATGGAATTATGGCCATTACTACTTAGCAGTAAACACTACTAAGTCACTGAGACGAAAATTAGTCACTGTTAAATAAGATTTTTCAATAATGAAAAAACGCTGATAAATTTTGTGATAAAAATTGGAGGTAAAATTTAAAAAATGAACTGGTGTGGTTAAATATTCTTGCAGAAATGATTACATTAGCCTTTTTCTGTGAGGCAGCGATATGCTAAAGCAACTTTATATAAATTTAATGCAAGTCGGTGACAAGGAGGGAGTCCAGAGACCCTAAAGTTTATGATCCCCAAATGGGGATCACGGCAGGTAATGGGTTAATAAAGAGCTATGAGCACACCGTCTTTGCGAGAGATCATGGGTGTGATATACATGATATGCCGCCAATACTATCATGGTATCAGAGTTCGAGGTTTTAGTGTGGCCAGCAGTGGCCACGATGTGGTTATGGTTAGCTCTGCTAGATAGATGTGTGCAAAAATTGGCATCTGCTTTAGCACATACTCGTACTCAAGTCTTTGAAAACTTTTTTCGATCCAATTTTTGTGGATATTATCACTTGAAAGCAGAGTAAATGCTCGTAACAGACTAACATTAGAGGTAATTAATTTTTCGTAATGCATTGTATAAATGTAATATTGCTTTAATGCTTTGAGCAGTTGGTGCTGCACCAACTAGCTTAGAGGTAATTTTAGAAGTAATTTTAGAGATAATTAGAGGTAATTTTTCGTAATGAATTATATAAATGTAATATTGCTTTAATGCTTTGAGCAGTGGGTGCTGCACCAACAAGCTTACAACTACAAAAGTAGGATTCAACCTGTTGTCCGTTATTGTTGCTATCAAATCCTTCTTCATTTCTGTTTTCAATGTAAAAATTTTTGGAAAATGATTATCAGTTATTAGTTTACTGTATGTGATGTATTGTGCTTGATGTTTAAAGTAGGGATGTGGAAGCAGTCAAATTTTTAATGCTTCCGCTTCCAGCTCCTTTTGAAGTTTTATGCTTCCGAGTTCGCTTCCGCTTCCTCACCTTTGGAATTTTTTGCTTCCGCTTCCAGCTCCGGATAGAATTAGTCGCTTCCGAATTTGCTTCCGCTTCCAGTTTCTTTCATCAAAGTGCTTCCGTTTCCACAAAAATTTAACCGCTTCACCGCTTCCAGCTTCCGCTTCCACGTCCCTATTTGTAACAGCTGCGACTGGCTAAGTACAAGGTTTCATAAACTACATATGACACTACTAGGCTTACTTGGCAGTGCCACTTGCCAGCATATGCAGCAGCCATAGCAAACTAAGAAAGAGCCTACCATAACCACATCGTTGCCACTGCTGGCCCACACTAAACCCTCGAACTCTGATGCCATGACAGTATTGGTGGTATATCACGTAGGCCTATATCACACCCATGATCTCTTGCGAAGGCAGTGTGCTCATGGCTCTTTGAGATTAATGAATTGTATGTTTGTACCAAATTTCGAGACAATTAGTCGCATGACTTTGGTTTTGGGATCCGAAAATGGCCCTGAAAGCTTGGCGTAAAAAGCCGCCTCAGTCAGTAACGGCTTAAGTAAGGCAAAAAATATTTTACACGGTTCTATGTCTTAAAATACCCTTTTATCCCCACCAACCCACTTTTGGCCGCGATGAGTTTTTTTCCTTTTTTTTTCCCTTTATTTTCTTCCTAAATCTTGTACGCTCTTCTTCTCCTAAACCACGAAACATCGAAATCTAATTTTTGCGTAAAGTTGTTAAGCTGCAAAAGCTATTTTGTCTCCCGAAATTTTTTTGGGCAAATCCCCCTAGAAACCCCCCCAAAATGGGGCTCCCAAAAATCAATTTTTTGAACAGCTGCAGCTAGGGTGCTAGTTCTTTTTTTATATCACTCTTGACACAGTTTGGGGGTACCCCCCGGAGACCCTCAAAAATCAATTTTTTGAAAGGCTTAAGCTAGGGCATTACTTTTTTAGATATCAGCAGTTGTTTAAGAAACAAATATTTTGACATAGTTTCAACGGCTTAAGCTTGGATAGGATGCTTTTTTTATTTTGCTCAGTCACTATGTTGTTAATCAAATGTATATATTTATAATGTTTGAAATTCCTAACCCTCTTTTTCCAGAAGATATTTCTAATTAGTTTCTTAAGGAGAAAGCGAAAGTTTGTTGTTTTTTTTGAGAATCTCATTCTTCAACATGCGTCGGTCGTTCATTGGGATTGATTCTCAGCAAACTCTCATGTAGTTATTGTTACATTTTACCACAACGGTTGTAGCCTGGTTGAGAATCTGGAAGCGCCTGATTTTGAAAAAATTGCTTCCGCTTCCAGCTCCTTTTCAGCACTTTCGCTTCCGAGTTCGCTTCCGCTTCCACAAAAAATTAATCGCTTCCACTTCCAGCTTCCGCTTCCACATCCCTGGTTTAAAGTTTAGTTGAGCATAAAAGTGCTGGTAATCTGCGGTACTTCGTGATAACGGAATACTTACTACCAAGAAATCAAGATAATGTTGGTACTTCGTTGAAAAATGGAGACCGTAAGTAAAAATATTGTTAAATTCCAATAGAAGTAAAAAAATGTTTCTAGAGAGCTCCAATAGTTTAGTCATTGAACGACTTTTGCTTTTGCTGTGTATATAATCGTTTTTGTTTAGGGGCATGTTAAATTGTGATGGTCTGTAACTAGTTAATCGTTTTGGATGTTTTAATTAAACATTTTGTTATAAAACAACTGATTGGTAAGATTAGATGATAAAAATTATTGAGATTGAGCTTGTCACTATAATTGATTTAATAACGTTCAACGAGGATGCAATACAAAAACTTATTTTGAGTGCACAAATTCAGATATATAACCGCCGTTCAGCGTCGCCATATTTTTTCACTGATGCAATCCAAGACGTCGACTCTCTTGTACTTACTGAACAGTATCTATTAAGTATCAGCAAGCTTATGAAAATAATAATCGAATGGAGATAAGCTACGTATTATGTAATATAGAATCGAAAACACAAGTGAAATAAAACAGCTTACGAAGTAAACTTGCCTGTTTTTTTTCTTACTAAATACAATTAGCTGTTTCATACTGAGTAGAAATGTGGAAGAGGATGCTGTGGAAGCGGTTTAATTTTTGTGGAAACGGAAGCACTTTGATGAAAGAAACTGGACGCTGAAGCGAACTTGGAAGCGACTAATTCTATCCGGAGCTGGAAGCGGAAGTAAAAAGTTCCAAAGGTGAGGAAGCGGAAGCGAACTCGGAAGCATAAAACTTCAAGAGGAGCTGGAAGCGGAAGCATTGAAAATTTGATTGCTTTCACATCCCTGCTTTCAACCCAACATTGGCCTATATGGTTATCGTCCTGCGATTAAGAGATTAGACTCAAAATCAAACGGATTTGATAGCGCTAGTTCGATTCCTTGCCGTAGCCAATTCCACAAGTGGACGTAAACAACGGTGCTAGAACTTAAAAAAATTGCTTGTGTTTCTTTCTATTTCCATCTTTATTTTCGTGATGTGTCAAAAAAATTCAGATGCTACGCTTTGCAAGATCTACAATATCTGACAAATTTTGGAAACGCAATAGGCTTGTCCTATACCATTTAGTGCAAAACTACGATATCTGATAGGAACGTAATATACCAATTAAATTTCGTTTCATGTTTAATCAGTAGTGTAGCCAAGAGGGCGGGGGGGGGGGGGGGGGGAGGGGGAGGGGGCTACACTGCCGCAAATTTTGATGCTTTTCGATTCTCACCAAGCTTGTTGTAGAGCGCATTGAAATTTTTCTGGTAATTGTTAGAGTTACTCTCACCTTGCATGCTTAATTTCAGTTTTTTTAGGGTTATGTTAATTTTGTTTATTTTACCCTTTTGCGAAAGAAAACACACTTTTTTGTGTAGTTACTGCTTGTTACTTTTTATTCGGATTTTGAATTTTAGAATTTAAAACTTTTGAAATGCGTAACTGCACTTGACTGCTAGAATTATAATTTAGTTGATGCAACATAAATTTTAGTGAGTGCCCAAAGCTGGCCGAATACATTGATTTTTGATTAAACTTTCTTTCAGTGAAGCAACTAATGGCAAAGAAAGAGAGTGAGAAATATTTGTAATACATTGTTTTACTTATTTACGTATACTTGACTCAACTACATTTAGCATTTTGGATAAACACATTAGTGATAATTCCCGGTTAATTATTTTTTTGTTAAAATTTTTTCGGTAGCGGCAAAAAAAATGCGCAAATTTAACCTTGGCAATTTTTCCGGGCTCGTTTTTTGTCACCATAATTTCAAATTTGTAATCTGAACCAACTCTAATTTTCAAATAGAACATTATCAATGTTTTGCGTAGCTCGTACTGAAACTTTATTTGGTTTTGGGCCCATTGAAAACTCGAATTAGTATTGGTTCTACTCAAAGTCAGAAATAGGTGGCGCTACTTTTCGAGACAAATGTACCGAGTAGCGATAACCAGTAGCGTAGCCAGCGGCGGGAAATCGCCCCTATCGGAAAGTCGACCAAAACGCAGAATAAGGAAAATACCAAGTTTTTAGCTTTTCTGAGACAGCTTTTATGCTGTCTTTTGATGTATTTAGGGGGGGTAATTTGTAAAAATATAGCTCACAAATCTGCAAAAAATTTAAAAAGTGGCCAAATATTTGATCGCTTGTGGAAAGATGCTAAACATAGGTTTCATTTAAAAAATCTAAGCTCAGAAAAGGGGGGAGGGGGCTATTCAAAATTAGCAAAATACTCATCACTTCTCTCAAATCTCATTCCATTAACCCCCCAAAATTGACTTCATAAAATATAAACGAATAGATTACTCCTTATGACTTTTTTTTAAACTATGGAATTTTATGATTTACCAGCTTGTAAAGGAGACGATTTAATTTTCACCATTAGCCATATCCCACATAGGCCATTTATGCAACAAGTCTAATCATGCTTTTACAATGCTAATTTCTACGCCACATTTCAAAAGCATTAATTTTTATCACAATAGGCCCCAAGATTGTCACATTTTTGAAAAAATACTCAAAATTTTCGAGCCCTCGCACTGCAAATTTCTGGCTTGCGCCGGAAACGTTGCTACTTTTCAATTGCTTGAAACAAATGAAGCATCCCTGTACTGCTGCTTTGAAATGTTGAGTGATTTTTTCAAGATTTCGCTCCTTGACATGTTGGGGCTTAGAATCTAGTCAAGCAATTATGTTACTGAAAGCAGAAACAAACAAAGATATAACCAATGTTGTGATTGAAGAAATATATTTTTAAATCTATCTGCCGACTCACGATTAAGCCTAATATAGAAAGTTATCGATAATATGCATTTTTGGGAGAGAATGTTTAGAAGCATTGTTTTTGCATACGATAAGCGAGCAAATAGCAGTTAACTTAACCATTATTGTTCAGCCAGGATTAGATCACAATTACAATATGCAGTCAGTGCCGTCGCCAGAGCAAACTTAGTGAGGGGGCACTAGCCAAAAGTGGGAGGGGGGGAACTAAAACAGACTGAAGTTTTGTGTATAAAAACTGATCTTCAGATCTTGTAACGGCTACAAATCAAGCGCAATTTTAAAAATTTTGTATTTACAGTATATCTAAAAAAAAGAAACCTATAAGGTCGGCAGCGTTTCGCAGTTCGTTTCGTCTGCTGCCCAAAATCGCTTGAAAAATTGATCTGCAGCAGTGAATGCTATCAAACGCGCAACCAGAATTTTGCTAAGAGGGCTGAGTAAACAAAAACTAAACTTCTTTTGCGCATAAATTTTCTAATTTAGGCCCCGTGCTATACAAACTGATGCAACTTAAGTGTGTCACAGACGGGGGCCGAGCCCCCAGCCGCTGGGCGATTTTTGTGATTTAGCAGCAAAAAATAGCAATTTTAACGCCATTTTAGTCACATTTCGCACTTTTTGAACCAATATAAACGATTAATATATAGCTAAAATTCAAAAGTCAATTGAAAGAATCAATCTGCCTGTCTACCCTTTTCAGCCCCCCCCTCTTACTTCAGGTCAAGTCTAAAATACGTTTAAACGCTCGTATTTTGAGTTTAAAATTTCTAAGTGCCTTGGCTAATGGGGCTTAAACTCCTTCATCCTGGTGCTCCACTGACTGCGACCTAAAAATCTTGAGTGTACTCTAAAATCAAGAGCAGCTGGTCTTTGAAAAAAATGTTTTCACGTATCGTTCATGTCATAATCTGAAGGCTTGTATCTAACGAAGTACCGGCAACGATTCTGCAGACTTACATCTTTCTACTGCGACACATCCGTAAAGGTGTGTAAGGCGGGTTATTGCATCACATTTATGTATAGCAGTTGATTGCCAGCAATCTCGCAAAGAATCTAGAAACGTCAAATGAGAATTATGTTTGAACGTTATTATTTCTTTTTCCATCATTATCTGTATAGTCTTGTCGTTACGTGATGTTCCAAAAAACAGCATTTTGAGTAAACTGAAATGGGGGCACAATCAGCCGTTAGGAGGGGCACGGCCCCCCGTAGAGACGGCACTGTATGTAGTTACTGCTTTTCAATTTTTTTTTTGTCCGCGAATGAAACATAATCGAAGGTTTGAAAAGCAGTAAGTAGCTTTACTGCTTTTCAATATTTTTCAAACAATGAAAACAAATAAATCAAGAATAGCAGTAACGGCAGTTACTGCGTTTTAAACTGAGAACTTGGGATTAAACGCGTTCAAAATGTGGTTTTGAAACAGAGTAACGACCATTACTGCGATTCAAACTGAAAAAGCGGCTGTTTGCGGAGAAACGATGTCATTTGTTTACAAAATTATTCTGTAATCAAACATTTTGGCTGCGCTTGGATGCGACCAACGAATGCAAAAGGTAAAAAAAACCCATAGTATCCAAAAAAAAAACCCGGAAAATCGAAAATTTGCAGTTACTGCTTTTCAAAAATTGTAGTTGCAATTGGAATTACATTTTATTCACCAAGTTGCCTTAGCCAGGAGACAGCGAAGAGACCTTCTGGTTTTCGATTCAAGCAGCCACCTGCCCACCTGTCCACCACACACGGTGGAGGTTTCATACTGTCCCTTTAATTGCTGAACGTCAAGCAGGAAAGCTGTGCATACCAATTTTTATTGTCTTTGGTTTCACGCGACCGGGAATCGAACCCGAGTCTACTGTTTCAGTAGCAAACGCTCTATCCACTCGACCAGTGATTGGTAAAGGCAGTCAGGGGTGCCGACACCCGGGGGGGTGATATATCCCTCCCAATAATTTGACTGCATATCCCCAATAATTTGACTATGGTCTACATCTGAGCGCTGGATGATCTTTGGTCTTTTATTTTTGGTCTTCACTTTATTGCGAGGACAAAAACTCTTTAAGTTTTGGGGAAGACCTGTTTTTTTTTTTTGGTCTTCACTGGAATTGCTCACGTGAAAAAAACCGTAATCGAGCTTTATCCCTCCCAATGTTGAAAACTGGGCAAAATTGGGGTAAAATTGCAAATTATCCCCCCCAATGCTCAACATAAATCAGCACCACTGACGGCAGTACAGTCTCTTCATTGGCCTGTCAACCAAAATGCAGAATAAAGAAAATACTGGAATAGACTCAAAAATGATTTAAAGCATATTTTGAAACGGTTATTTCAGAAGGGGAATAAAACTCATAAATCTGAAAGAACTTTGAAAAATGGCCAAAAATTGGTAATCAAATTTGATCCGTCTTTGAAAACTGCTTAACGTACATTTCATCAAAAAGTATATAAGCTCAGGAATAGAGGGGGGCCATTCAGTATTAGTTTATTACCAGTCACTTCTCTCAAGCTTCCTTCCATTATAGCCTCTCCAGTTATATCTTTCTCTATAAAATATAGATGATAAAATCACATGCAGTAAAAGGTTAAAAGCACAACAGTCTGTTTCGTCCTAAGGACTCGTCGGGTGCTATTGTAATCTTATTCAAATTCAAATTCTATTTGAATAAGATTACAATAGTACCCGACGAGTCCTTAGGATGAAACAGACTGTTGTGCTTTTAACCTTTTACAGTGATTTTATAGTTATATTTTGCTGTGATTTTACTTTGTATATCATCGAGCACTGTTTCAGAAGATTGACTCTCAACAATTTCCTAAAATATAGACGAAATAGATTACTCCTTGAGAGTATCATTGAACTGCCGGTATTGGATTTTATGAATTACCAGCTTGTAAATAAGAAAACTGAAATTCTAGGAATAGTCACCTCCCACCATCGGCGTAGCCAGGATTTTTGGTTGGGGGGGGCCAAATCACAAACCACATGTAATGACGTCATCAGAAACGTCGAAAAAGGAATTTTTTGTGGGGGCAAAGATATCGCAGAATGGAAGATCAGAAGCCTTGGCCTGGTGTTGGCACGTAACTAGGAACTCGTTCGAAGGGTAGGGCTTTAACCAATAGTTAAAATGTGAAAATGTCTGAATTGGTAGACGTGTTGAGTAAAGAAGTGAATTATAATTGAAAGGTATTATTGACGGGGGTCTGAGGGGCGAGCCCCCAGCCGCCGGAGGCTATGGGGGTCTGGGGGTGAAGCCCCCAGCCGCTGGGCAATTTTTCGTAATTTCTTGAAAAAAAGCTGTTTTCACACCATTGGATAACATTTCGCACGTTTTCAGAGCCTCATTTGAAAGTACTAGATTTTTAACATTTGAAAGCCAATTGAAAAAATTAAGTTGTTCAATTTTTCTTTTGCTTGCAATTTAAGTCCAAAACACGTTTAAAATCTTGCATTTTGGAGTTAAATTTTGTAAGTGACTTGGTCCAGGTAGGGGGAAGTAAACTACATTGCCTCCTGCAAGATTTTAGCAGTGAATTACTTTTAGCAATGAACTACTAAATCCACTCAAAAACTTTCTTTAGAGATTATTGTTTTTTGATGAAAACAACCAGTTATAGGAGTACATTTACGGCCAGGGGGCCCAGGCCCTCTCAATTCAAAAATTTGTTCAATGATCATTTTCCTTGCTGTAGCTAATTTTTTTCAAAACTATTTTGTCGCATAAAAACTGGCCAGGTGAAGGTGAATTGTTATTGAAAAATCTATAATAGGTAGTTACGCCTACTAACCATGTTATTGCCCAGGCAGGGTTTACATTGAGTTGGACCCCTGGCACTTTGGGATTTTCGCAATATTTTCCTGCCAAATATAGGTGAAGATCAAAAAAAGTCTTATATTGGCGTGGGGCCCATGGCACTCTGCCATCTGTTAAACTCGTCCCTGGCTATTGCATTACGTTCATAAAAAGGTTAGGTGAGGGCCAGAATTAGCAACTTTTAGGATAAAAACCCTTAATTTCACTCGGATTATACGTTTAAATTCGTTGGCAAAATTAAATTGAGGGGTCCAGGCCCCATGAATCAATATTATTGTTGGGGGCCCATTTAAATTGGGGGCCATTTAAAAAAGGGCCCGTTTGAATTGATTGGCAAAAATTAAATTGAGGGTCCCGGGCCCCCTGGATCAATATTGTTGTTAATTACTGTCGTATGCGTGTACTGTTGTACGCGAAGATGCTAAAAGAAACTAACACAGAAGAAACAATAGTTTTTTTGTGACATTTTTATCATTGGTAGCATTTCAATTGGGGGGAGGGCGGACCCCCTGGCCCCCCCCCCCTGGCTACGCCTATGCCTCCCACATAGCCCATTTATGCAACTAGTATAATCACGTTTTTACCCTGCTAATTTCTATGCCACGTCAGAAGCGTAGCCAGAAATCTGCAAAACAGTGTCTAGGGGCAAATAAAGGTCTTCACCTAAAATTGGAACGGTTTTTGCATCATAATTCTAGTAAGGACCAAAAAAAGCAGTTTTTGCGTGTTTGGGGAGTTTTGCTTTTTTTGGGGATTTTGCGTCCAAATTCTTCTAAAGACAGTGCAAAAATCAGTCTCAGAAGTTTTTTTTCATAATCTGCATTTTGGTCGGTAGGCCAGTGGGGAAGGCTATAGCCCCACCCTACCCCCTCCCTTTGGCTACGCTACTGTGCCACGTGTAATAGCATTAATTTTTATCAAAATAGGCCTAAAATTAAGTTATTTTTGCCAAAAAACTACAAAAATTTCGAGCGCTGGGGGCGGAGCCCGCAGAAAGCCAATTGTCTCTGGCGGCTGTGAGCTCCGCCCCCAGACCCCTGTAACAGCCCTCCCCCCCTTTGCAGATTTCTGGTTACGCGCCTGTGCATAATTGTGATGTTCTTATGAATGCGGATTGCCATCGGCGCTTTCGTGGTTGCTCTTTTTTTTATAAACACTAATTTGCCTTTGCAGGGAAGAGCCAGTGCATCACAAAAATTTTTTTCAGGGGTTCACGACCGAGTTGTAAACAGGCCAACAACTACAAGCCTAAACCCAGCCCGAACCCGACAGCATAAACCCGAACCAGGCTCGCACTCGAAAAGTGATTTGAAGCCAAAACCAGGCACGAAAAAGCCCGAAAATTAGGTTAAATCTAAAAATGTGTCAGTTATTGCTCAGTATGAAACTACTCATTGCTAAATAATAATGATGTAGTAACAATCGTATTTATTCGTAAACGAAGTCGTCATCTAGTGCTGCAAAATCACGCTTTTACAGCATCCAAAAGGCAATATCACAAGTCAAATACGTATTTCAAGCTCAAATTAAGCCCAAACCCGACCAAAAAGCCTCGTCCTTCTTTCAAATCTAGGTATAAAGTCTGATACTGGGCTTTCAAACGGAATCGGGCCCCTTTACTGTTGTCGAGAATAACTGCTATCCCTAATTATGGATTTAGATCTCCATTTGAAAGATAAAAAATGATGACATTTGCATGATATAAAATTGGCAGACAGAAAGAGTGATACACAAAAACACTTATGCAGAAAGGAGAAATGATAACTTTTCAGGTCTTCATTAAGCATTAAAGCAAAATACAGATTTTTACTGGCAGAGATCTAAAATCTGAATGGAAGCTTATCAAAATACCGGGGTACCGGTACCACACTGGGCCCGATTCAATGCACAGCTGCTACGCTGTCAGTCAGGAAAACGCAGAAATGCCAGGAAATCCCCATCATTGAAGGACCTGACTATCACCACCCCGCAGGCCTCGTGGGCGGAGGCAAAATAATCTTAAGATCTAATTAATAGATTGCAAGTATATAGCTGTTTTGACGCTATAGTTGAATAGTTTTACAGAACACATAACGTCAGAACTATTAGATCTTCCGGCCCCCTTAGGATCACACCCGGGTACAATGTACCCTCTGAACCCCCTTTTCGTAGGCCCTTTGTAAGAGCTTCAGGTGGTAAATGCATGATCGAATGAAGTTGGTAATACGCAAATTATTGGGAATCTTTGCAGTGTTTATGGTCATCTGTGCGTGCCACGTGCTGCATTGCTCCTCATGCTGTGCGTCAAGATAGAAATGTTTAGTCGACGCTGCTAGAAAATAACGAACCAGGGCTTATAAGGCCCTTTTGGACCACTACCAGCGCTTGAGAAAACTTTTTGCATATTTTTCTGCGTATTTCAAAGAGGGGGTTTCGTCAGTGAATGCTTCTGTAAATTAATTTATCTTTGGTCGTTTGCTGCCATAAGAGAGATAAGTTTTACAATTTTCTACATCTAAAACCTTGGTCAAAAATTTTGCGATTGCGTTTAAAAAAAATTAATTAATTTAAGTTTTCTAAAACAGTTGAAGCGATCAAGTCTAGCTCAAGCTTTGAAAGACCTAAGAATGGCGCTATGGTTGGAAATATTTTTTTTATCGCCAATGAAAACAGCATAAAAACAAATTCAATCAAAAATCATAAACATTTAGTACAGCATTACTTCAATACGATCCCAATACGGCAACAAGAATGCCGCGGAGCGACGGCATGCAGAGTGCTTATATAAGTATACAAAAGTTTTAGTTGTTTCAAGGGGTGAAGCATACAGCCAATTCCGCCAGTTTACATTAGCTGAAATCGAAACAGAATTTTTGAAATTTTTTATTCTTGTTTTGGGGCTGCGGTTGCAAAGGTATTCAACTAATACAGAGAGATATCCCCCGCAACAAGTTTCTGAAAACCCTGGATCTGTTTTCTTAGCCTGAACTTCCAGCGAAAAAGAGAGACTAAGTAATATTTTCCCTTCCACTGACATCACACGACCTATCCAATTTTGGTAAAACCTTCCCTTTTTCAGGAAATTTAGACTGGGAGAACAAATACAGGGTTTCCAGAAACTTTTTTGGGAAAATCTTTTTGTATTTGTTAAATATCTTAGCAACCGCAAACTTAAAATAAGAATGAAAAAATTCAAAAATTATGTTTCACTTTTAACTATTGCAAACTACCGGAATTGGCTGGACGTTTCATATTTTAACAAATCTACTTGCTTCTCTTTGTTTCTTTTTTTATGATTATAATTTTGCCTCAATTGCTATTTTTGATAAGACAAAAGGTAGTTTTTTTTTCAAATAACTATTGTTCAGTATGCTTTCTAAAAATTGAACACAAAAGCAGTTATGGAGGCAGAAATGCGGTCCTAAAAAGTGAAGGGAGGGAACGCTGAGGTACAAGCATCATTTTAAACACTAAAATCTTAGCACCAACTTTTTCTAACTTTTCCCTCAAAATGATGATAAACAACCTATTTTTTGTTTTCAATAGTCCCCGATTTTTTTTTATTGCCCAAATCAAAAATTTCCATTGTTAAATCAGATTTTATAATTTACATCGATCTTCAAAAATTAATGCCCCAGTTCTATTTTGATATTACGATTTTCAAAAATGCATCATTAGAGGAAATTTTCCTTTGACATGTTCCGAAACTTACAGTAATTTGACATCGGCAAACAAACAAATCAAAGAAGCAAAAAACAATAAACGGATTCTCGGGCTTCATCGGAACACAAAGGAGCACCATAAGCACTCATCAAGGAATGGGGTAAAGTGAGAAAGAACGTCCAATCAGCATAGACTCTTTATTTAGTAGACTCGAAACAGACGCGGGGAGAAAAAGGAAGAGCATTGAAGAAATAAGTTTGCTCTTGTTGTGAAGTTTAATTGTGGTCACGCGTATTCGACTGATTTGATTGGACATATTCGTAGAACGGAAAACGTCCAGAAAAAAGTCACGATGATTGGACGAATCGGCATATTCTAGAACAAATAAACCGTGAAGAAAAAAAGAAAAACTGTCGGTTTCCAGGCTACTAATAAAGAGTACATGGTCAACATCGGTGTATTTCTCGACTTGTTAATGTTAACTGTAAAATGACATCACTTTTACCAAATTTTTCTACGGATTTTCAAAACTTACTCTCAATTTGTGTTGTTTTGAGTCGTATGTATGCAGCGAAAACTACGGTACTAGTACAATTATAGCGGCCATGCTTCAGAAAAGTATTGATGAAACATTTAAGTGCGTGTACAGTACAAAATCGTTTTTTAAGCTACTAAATTTATTTAAAATTTCATAAAAATGGTAAAATAATAATAGTTTTTAAGAATTGTTGACTGAATTTTGTAAATGCACTTAATGTTTCATCGTAAGCGAACTGTCTCCACAAAACCGTCATTTTGTCCTACTTCGGTCTGGGTTGGATTCTCTGAATGTCCCCATCAACAATCACCCCTTTTAAAAAATTAGAAGCATTTAAAGTACGCTGGACGGCTCTGGTGAGTCACAATATTGCATATAACTAGCAAAACCCGCAAAAAGTGATTAAACGCGGCGCAAGAACTTTTCATAAATATCCAGCGTTAAGTGCAGCGGGCTCTTTAATTTCTGGCAATTGGAACTGCGTTCGTTCGACCTCCTGACGCCCGCGTTGAACCGTTTTCTCGTCCAAATACTTCAGGTCTTTCAGCCATTCCAGAATTCGTATTGTTTTGTCTTGTTGTTGTTTTAATGCTTGTTTCTTACTCGCAGTAGTATCGGGTTTCAAGTAAACTTCTTTGAGCGGCAAATATCGTAGCGTCATAACATTCGAGTCTTCGCGAACAGCAAACGCCTTCTCAAGCGGCGAAACGCGATTTTTCGATTGACGCTTTATCGCAGACGCAACGTTCAGCCCCTTATTCAAGTCAACTGATTTCAAAGGTACGTTGGTGACTTCTTTTGGGCCCGAAGTAGCCGCTTTTACTGGCCTGCACACTTCTACTTTAGAGGTAACGGCGATATTTTCGAATTCTTCACGAGGCGAAGTATTTGGGGCAACCGTCCCCGTTTCCTTGTTTTTGGGTTTGACTTGGTGGAGAGAGACCTCAACTCGTTTGATGCTGACGGGGACGGGAGAACCACGATGGAGGATCTCACCCGCCGGTCCTCTCTTCTGAGGGGAACGGATGTGTTTTGTGGCTGGAAAAAAGGTGCTATTACAACAATAGTTATACCGGGATTTTATTTGAACGCAGTTTATCTTTTACAAAAACTGTAATTCTGACTGTGATTTTGACTTCAAGATTGCTTAATACAGCAGTTAAGTTGAGTTCACAACCGTTTCACTGTTTCGTCAACTCTTTTAAAAGCTCTGCATGTTAACGGTTTGTTTTTTCTTTTAAATAATTTTAGAATGTCGTGCCTAATAAAATTACTTATTGATAAGGTGTTATGCAATAATAATAATTGTGTGCTAATAATAATTATACTAATGCTCGAATGAAGTCTTGCCTGAGTACTTCGAGACAGAAAAACGGGACGATGTGAAAAGCTTTGACAAAAAAACGAAAAAAAAAACACTGCCAAGATAAAACTAGATGGGAGTTTGCCAGCAAACCCAGTGAACGACCGACGCGTAGTTTATAATGCTGTGACGCTCAAAAGTACTTGCTCAAAAGCTCAAAAATTGATTTTTTGGGGCCCCATTTTGGGGGGGTTCCCGGGGGAGTTGCCCCAAAAAAATTTCAGGAGACACAATTGCGTATGTACCTCAACAACTTCACACAAAAATTAGATTTCTATGTTTTGTGGTTTAGGAGAACTCGAGCGTACAAGATTTAGGAAGAAAAAAAAGGAAAAAAAGGAAAAAAAAAGGAAAAAAAAGGAAAAAAAAAGGACAAAAATAAGAAAAAAACCTCATCGCGGCCGAAAGTGGGTTGGTAGGGATGAAAGGATATCTTAAGACATATAACCATTAGAAATATTTTTTGCCGTACTTAAGCCGTTTTTGACTTAGACCGCTTTTTACCCCAAACTTTCGGGGCGGTTTTCGGGTCATAAACCCGAAGTCACGTGACCGATTGCCTCGAAATTTGGTACAAACATAAAACTCATTAATCTCAAACTGTTGTCAAAATTTCATGTAGGTAGACCAAACGGTTCTCGAGTTATAAGCAAAAGTCTGAAATCTCGCACTCATTAGTTAGAAAATGGCCGAGTAAAAACAAAGGAACACGCGACGCGAGCGTCGGTCGTTCCAATGAAACATTGTATTTACGAAATGTTTGCACAAAATGTTCTTATAAATTTTTGTACGAAATATTTGTATTTACGAAGTTTCAGAATGTTTCATTTTATGTTGGCTTATCTGTTTTGTTTTTTTGTCCAAGTCTTGCTAAGTTATTTTGTTTGCAATGTTTTTATAGTGGCTAAAGGCTAAAGCACAAGGCTCTAATCAGACTCGAAATTTTGTTAAACTTAAGCCTGAATCTGGTCAGAACGCGATTCGAAAACCCGGCAGGACTTACAACTGATCGCATGATCTGGCTTCAACCCGCATCCTGGTAACGTTGCTGCATCCTCTGATAAGACACTTTACGATGATTGTCTCGGCTTGGTGGCTTCGAACAAGCGGCAAATTTATGTGTTAAGAAGTTAAATACCATAACTCCTATAAGTGGGTGCGGACAGTTCGTCCATTGGATAACGCCACCGTCGCTTTCTCGTGGCCAGGGCTGGATTTGCATTGTGAGGGCCCCTGGCACTGTGCCATTTCGCCATATGATAAATTCGGCCCTGGTGACCAGGATAATAACGACGTATCAAGCAATGAACTTGTGATTGCCTGGTTTAAACTGAAGATATCTTACGGAACGTAGGTGACGGCATGAATATTAATTTTGTTGAAATCATTCGGCCTATAATTTGGTTCGAAAACACTTCCAGCAGATGTAACATACCAGGTTTGGCATCCGAAACGATTGCGCGTGCTAATTCTGAATTCCCAAAAGAGACAACGGCCCATAATGTGCTCAGCATTGAAATTTGAAGCCTGCAGCAATGTGGGTGAAGCAGCACAGGCGAGTCGCCTAACCTACGTGCTTCTTTTCTACACTACCAGTTGCTGTCAAACTTGACTACAAATACGCAGTGAGATAGTTTTGCCAGGTTGTGCAGAAAGCCAGCCTTTCATCTCGGCTGGGGTCTTGTGAAGTTTCCTGCTTCAAACTTGGCACATAAAAAATTCCTTCAAACAAACCGACCTGGAACGACAGAGATCCTTGGGAGCACCTGCTGTCCTTGTAACGATCGTGGCGCTCGCACCGAGGGGAGAATATGGACGTCGGATCCCCCGTAGAAGGAGGCCATTGAAAGCCCCCGTAGGCGAGAGATGCCCTGATATCGCGGAACATAATGGCCTTCGGCTCGGAACCCTTTGCCTACAAAATAAACAAAGAATTCAGCTCCAAATTTAAGCATTTTTTTGATCGCCGGAAGCTCCTGGGCGGTGATGTGAGTTTGTGAAGTTTCGTACTGTAACTACCTCGTAAATATTCTCCCAAAATATTTCATCATTCGTCCGTCCGAATGAAACAGGCATTTGCGTCTGTCGAACTACAGCAACGCAAAGCACTTTTTTGGATTCTGTTTGCAAGCCTTTCATCAGGCTTGCAACCACAACGGGCAGACTGCTCGGCCTCAACGGGAAATAAGTGTAAGGTGTCTTTCCCAAAGATACAACTACGAATTGCCAGCTTGGGAATCGAACCTGGAGCTAGCAATTTATGTGCGGTGTATTGTTTGGAGCCATCAAAATCCTCTTGGCCTAAGGCTCTATTTTGCAATGCAGACCAAATATCGCCACCCTACAATCAGCTAGTAAAGGTTACCTTAAGTTATTTTAGGGGATGAAACACGAAAGATATTCACTTGTGACAAGTTCTGCATTTTATTTCACAGCCTTTTGTGACGATGCTTTGTCGATCTCGCATCTTTGGCCCATTGCGTTCAGCGGGCTCGATGCATTGTTGATGGTTGGTTATACTTGTGATCCAAACCACTCAGGTCCGAAGCATTCTGTTCTCATGGAGCTAGGTCAGCAGATGAATTGCCATTGTTTAATTTTTTTGAAAATCTATTTGTCAAAATGCAATTTTTGATGAATTCCAGCAGCACTGACGTACGAGTTAATAGTCTGATTCTGCTTGTTTATTATTTTCGGTCTGTATTTTTTAGTCAATCAATGCTCGAGTGGATAGAGCGTCTGCTGCGGAAGTGGTAGACTCGGGTTCGATTCCTGCTTGAATCAAACCAAAAACTACAAAATATGGTATTCACAGCTTCCCTGCTTGACGTTCAGCATTAAAAGGGACAGTGTGAAGCCTCCACCGTGTGTGGTAGACAGGTGGCCGCTTGGCTCAAAAGGTCCCTTCGCTGTCTCCTGGCTAAGACAATTTGGTAAATACACATGTAATTACAATTGCATTTGGACTGAGATCATCGTTTGCCCGGCAAAGTTTTATAAGAATAAACAAAAACTAGTGCCGTTGCCAGTGCAAACGAAGTGAGGGGGCACTAGCCGAAATTGGCGGGACACTAAAACAAACTCAACTTTTACATAAAGAAACTGATATTCAGATCTTGTTCAAATACAAATATGCGCAATTTTAAGATAGAGCCGACAGCGTTTCTTGGCTCGTTTCGTCAACGGCCCATAATCGCCTGAAAAGTTTATCTACAGCAGTGAATGCTAACACACGTGCAATAAGTATTTTGCTAAACGGGTAAACCAAAAGTAAATCGTTTCCCCCCAAAATTGTCTGATATAGCCCCCGTGCTGAACAAACTGATGCAACTTAAGCGTGTTACGAACGGGGCATAGGCAACAAAATTTAGTGATTTTGGGCGGTGAAGTGGGGATGTAGCCCCCAGCAGCTGGACGATTTTTGAGATTTTGCAGCGAAAAAATCGCAATTTTAATGCCATATTTTAATCACATTTCGCTCTTTTTGAAGCCCTATGAAAATCTAACTTGCTGAAATTCAGAAGTCACGTCAAAGAAGTAAATTGCTTAGCCCCTTCAGACCCCCCCGGGGTTCAACTCAAGTCTAAAGTACGTTAAAACGCTGTGTTTTGAGGTTAAATTTTCTAAGTGACTTGGCTAAGGGGGCTGAAGCCCCTTCACCCCAGTTGCGACACTGACTACGACCTCAAAATCTTGAATGTGCTCCAAAAATGAAAACAATCGGTCTTTGAAAAAAATGTTTGCACATATTGTCTCGAGTCATAATTACTAACGAAATACCGGTAACGATTCTGTAGGCTTATTGCGTCAGATTTATGTATTGCAGTCAATTGCAAAAATTTCGCAAAGAGTCAAGAAAACGTCATAGGAGAATTATATTTGAACTTAATTATTCCTTAGTTTTTTCCATCATTGATTGTTGTTTTGTCGTTACGTGATGTTCCAAAAACAGTATTTTGAGTAAACCAAAAGGGGGGCGGGACACAAGCAGCCGTTAGGGAAGCACGGTTCCCCTGGCCTCCCCGTAGCGACGGCACTGACAAAAAACCTCACAAACTACCCACTTGTTCCAAGCTAATATAACGCACTTGCCGCAAAAACAAGAGGTTGGAAGTTCGATTCGCTGGACGAATTGAACGCAGTGTTGCTAGTGGCTCTCCACCGCCAGAACATCTTTTTGTCAAAAGCTGTGTTGCGTAGGTGCAATGACACAGTTTAACAGAGATACGCTTGTCAACTGATTACACGCCTCCGCGTATTACATCAACTTCCAACTTACCTTGTGAGCCGCTATGGCTAGCGGCATCAGCAAAATCCGGCTGCGCGGAGGTGTAGGGGAGGTGTACCGCTTCCTTGCGGTTGCTCTTCGCCGAGTGTTGGGAGGAAGGATACGGAGCCGCCCTGGGAGTTAGTGTGGGTCTGGGGACCGGTAGCTGAGGGTTAATTAAGGCTCCGCCTGGTATTTCCACAGGACCCGCATGCATCGATAAATTTACACAAAATTATTGCATCATAAACCTAACTATTAACTACTGTTTCGTCACATTTTGTTGCGTAAATCTGCTGAGCGAAAAATGGACTAAATCAGTTTGCATTACAGAAAATTAGTAGAAGTTTTAGCTAAAAGCTGAGTTTAAAAGTAGATTTATTTTGAAAACTTTATATGTGCGACATTGATTGCGCGGCACGAAGTTACGCATGTGCAGTGCTCAATACAGCTAATAATTAATAATTATGTGGTTTTCATGGCGTTAATCCTTTTTAAGTATAGCCCCGCAAACTCGTTACACGCTTCAGCGTATTACAGCGAGTATACTGAAAGATTTGATTTAATCTGAAGTTTTGAGAGTTGCAGCAGGTCTGCATTTATTTAACTCATCATTTCTATCACTTCACGTCTTCATCTTTTGTTTCAATTTTCTGATGCGAGGGAGGCAAAGTGCTATTTCTTTGTCTTGAGCTCCCAATCAAGAACTGAACCTTGAACACTTCACCTGGTCCTAGTTGCCTAAAGCTGTTTACTATTTAATCAATTTACCTGCTGGTATCCATTGCTGGTCTGCCTACACAGCAAACAACCATTTGCTTCTGACAACAGATATGTGATAATTTCCAATAAGCAGCCTTCACAACAATAAAATACGAACAAAAGAGACGCGGTAGAGTGATTGTTTCTAAGCGATCACAATCGCCGATTTCTCATTGTTTTATTTCAGACTGAATTTGTAATCCAATCCCATCCAGATTATCAACGATTGATGTAAAAATTTCTACGCCGGAGTTCAAATCCAGCAGAAGACAGATCTTTCAGTCAAAAAAGCAAACATCTATTGTTTTAAATTTTTGTTGCTCAGACATCAAATCCAGCTGATTATAGTGTCACACAAAATTCTTGCTCAGCGAACATTCATTTTTACTGACCTGTTTTAATCAGGATAAAAACTCCGGCCGCATTGAGTTTCTGTTTAAGATACATGTGAATGCGCTTGTTCGCTCACGATTTTACTCAAAGTGTAGACCGGGCCTAAAACTTCAACAAATTTTAAACCTGAACTTCAAAGAATATTTTAATACAACATACGGTATTAAAGGTATATGAAGACGCGTAGCCAGAAATCTGCAATGGGGGAAGGGGTTGTTGCGGATATCCTGGAACCAAAAGAAGTCTTCTCCTAAAATTTTACATTTGTTTCGATCAAAATTCGGTTGAAGACCAAAAAAAGGTCTTCACCTAAATTTGGATATTCCAATGGGGGGACTATTTTCTATTCCAGTGCAGAAATTGGTCTAAAAAGTGCTAAAAACGTGATATTTTCCATATTCTGCATGCCAATGGGGGGATGCATCCCCTCCCAGGCAACGTTACTAAGTATATGTGCCTTGAAAAACTTACTAACACTTCTGATAGGATCAAGAAATATGTTTTAATTTATGGAAAAGCGATTAAAAGGCAAAATGATTAGAATCATAAAATTTCAAAATTGTACAATGATTAAAGCAATATTTTGGCAACAACAAAAAAATCTCTAAACAATACGCACAGTGTCGCCACAAACAGATTAAAGTGCGGAAACAAAAAAAATATTTAAAATCTTACAAGAAAATCAACAGAGGCATGTCGTGACGTTACAGCTTCAACACATAGATTGCATTGTCTATAAGTGAATGGTGAACTACCTAAAGCAGCAGGAGAACTTCTTCAAAAACACGAAAACCGCCTGAAAGCAATACTAGACAATGATAGTTCGGTAACTATATGAACTGACGCAAAGAATATGGGTCTAGTGTCTCATTAGAGGCGATGATTGATTTCTTGGGTGCCCACTACCCAATACAAATCCGGCGCCCGCAGTGGCTGTTTGCATGGAGAAGAGGTGCACACTGTTTTTGAGTGGTGTGGAAAGAGGCACTTCTCTTTGTGGTTGATAGCCATTGCTGGGCTTCTGTATTGTGCATTTCGTTGTGCTATGCCTTTATCTATAAGAGTCAATCCACGCCTAATTTGTCAGGCTGTCAACCCATGTTCTAGAATCTTTTCCAATCTTGGCATGGGAGTAGAACAGAGTAAAAAAACCTGTTTGCAAAATATTTCACCTTTCTGGTACAATTCGTTTCTGAGATATGGCCTTTTTTAAAATTGCGCGAAAAAGTGAATTTTCAGGATACGCATGAGTGATTTCGACTTCTAAAGCTCAAAGTTGAGGTGGGAGGATGCAGTAAATTGCTAGCCCCCCATTTTTAACTATGCAAAACCAATAAAACTGCTATTTTTAAGTTGAAAAAGTTGTTTGTTGAGTTATTTAATAATAGAGGTGTTTCTCTTTGGGCCTCGATTTTGGGTGCTCTGAATTTTTTTTTTTTTTCTTAAAAAATGCTTTTAACTCCATATTGGCCAACTATTTTTCATTGCTAATATGAAACCAAGCTTTGTCAAGGTGATTTAACATATATTATTTGGTATCGAATGATAGCTTAGGCATTGTTTAGAGCTTTTTTTCCTTTGCCACATTCAAAGCGGTATTGGCTTCCATACAACATTTAAGTATCCTGGAACACGTTCATATCATTTTTATAACCAAATATCAGCGAATTAAATTGGATGCAAGTACGTTTGCTCAGACTTAAACTTTTCTGCTACATTTGATTTTTCACCAGCAGTATACCAAATGGTTAAGTGCATGGATTTTGTGGTATGCTGGTATAGCCTTCATTGCTGGGTGGATCTCATTTTAAGTGCAAATGAACCACAACTGGAAGTCGATGTTATATTTATGTGCCTGCATGGCCCATCACCATTATTTTATTGGCCTGAGCAAAATGCCATTTGTACTGTTCCATACAACCAAATTATTTGCACAATTGACACTACTTCTACTTCATTTAGTGGACAAATCTACAAACTTTCTAAACAATTGAACAATAGAACAACTAAGGCTAATACTCTAATTAGCTTCAAACTTTACTGTTTACGTTGGCGTAAATCCATTGTACAATCAATTCAAAAGTTATTAATTTATTTTATCATCATTTGAAACTTTTAAACTACATCCCAATGCATCTTCTTAAGTTCTAGTTTGATTTATTATTTTTTTGTTACTTGAAGATGCAATAGATGACACACTTTATAAAAATTAGTTTAAAATAGCAAAACAAAAAATAACTTTTTCACGACCGAAGACTGAATGGGACCTGTTACGGTCATCTAGTCAATTAGCCCCCGATTATGCACCTTTTTGCTCAAAAGAGCTTCAGGTCTATTGAAGTTATTGCTTTTAGAGAGATGAAATGAGACAATTCTAGCAAAATATTGTTGAAAAGAACTGCTTAGAATCAGATTTAAACTTACAGAAAGAGAAAATTTTGATGTTCTGGGAAATTGAGATCAGGTTTTAACACCCTGGTATAAAAAAGATTGTAGCAACTTCGTACTTCTCATAAATGGGATAGTAAATATGACAGAAGTGGAGCAGTGAGTAGGTGAGAATGTCTGACATTGGACATTGTGAAGTATTAGTTTACGTTACATGGATGTTGCTTATGGATAAATTATACATTATTTTACCAACTTCATATTGGTGAAGTTAGTTCAGTTTCAAGGCCTTTAGGTTGGTATATGAAGGGTTTGCCCTGGAAGTCCATTTTGTCTGGGTAACAATTTTAACAGCTTTGTTTTGGAGAATTGAAATATTGTGGAAATAAGATTTGTAGGTAGAACTTCATATGGAAATCTCATAGAAGACGAAGATAAATTAATACATGATAGAGTTGCAAAAGAATTTTCTTTGGGAAATAGCATTCCAATTCAATTTATTTACTGCGTAGGCGATTTTACGTTCGACAAATTTGAGATGAATGTCAAAGTTAAGGTTGCCGTCAATCCGTAGTCCCAAGTACTTGACAATTACTATTTAGGCTACACTTATTGGACGACCATCACATAAGATTATTGGTTTTTATGTGGCAGTTTTATGCACTAGATTTTGCAGTGTTAATTGTAAGCTTATCAGCTTTCATTCAAAGACTAGCTATTTTTTATACCTAATTGAATTCTCAAATGGTGGGTTAAAAAGATAGAAGAATCAGGTTAATGACTAGAATGCTTTTGTTTACTGATACAATATTTCTGATATTGTGTTAAGTTTTATATGGTGATCCTCAACCGGTATTGTGTCTAACAGAGGTCAACACGTTTAGTATGACCGTGTATTGTACAGCTTGAAAAATATCCACCTAATTTTGACAAATAGCAAAGACTTGCCATTTATGCAAGCTTTAAACAAAGAAAGGTTACTATTAAAAAAGTAATAGAGTTATATTTAAGAAAAAAGCATTGAAAACGTTGGTTATGCTATGCGACATGTTTCTAAAATGAAAAACCGAAGAAATGCATGGTTCATTATTAGTTTTGATGCTTTATAATACATGTTAAATCAGCTTGACAAAGCTTGGTTTCAAATCTGCCATGAAAAATAGTCATCCAATATGGAGTTAAAAGCATTTTTTAAGAAAAAAAAAAAATTCAGAGCACCCAAAATCGAGGCCCAAAGAGAAACACCTCTAATATTAAATAACTCAACAAACAACTTTTTCAACTTAAAAATAGCAGTTTTATTGGTTTTGCATAGTTAAAAATGGGGGGCTAGCAATTTACTGCATCCTCCCACCTCAACTTTGAGCTTTAGAAGTCGAAATCACTCATGCGTATCCTGAAAATTCACTTTTTCGCGCAATTTTAAAAAAGGCCATATCTCAGGAACGAATTGTGCCAGAAAGGTGAAATGTTTTGCAAACAGGTTTTTTTACTCTGTTCTACTCCCATGCCAAGATTGGAAAAGATTCTAGAACATGGGTTGACATTTCAGAAAAAAAAAAAATTAGGCATGCATTGACCCACAGCAAAGAGCCGAGCAACTCTGCTCGTTCAGCCATCAAAATACCGGAGCAGAGGTCATATCGGTCGACCTTCATAAGCATTGCGGCAACCACTCGCCCAAGCATGTCTCAAGAGAAGGGACAATTTCAGAGAAAATTTTGTGAATTTTTTATTAATTCTGACCCAATCCAATCCTAACTCAAATTCTCCCTCTAAAACTTTAACCCCGAACCCTAACTCAAACCCAAATCTTAACCCTAAAAAAGTAAATAAAAAATATGCGGATGAAGAGTCTTCTCATTTTCACTTTATTCTCTTTAAGCTATAGAACTTTCGGTGAAATGGGCACTACCCATCTTCGAGGCTACAATCTCCACTTGGATACTTTGTTCCGTTGGATATTGTAATGTTCTGCTAGGCGGTGTTGGGAATATTCCTTTATCTTTTTTGCAGAGTTTGAGAAACTTGGGTGAGTCGAAAGCAACATGGCATTAGTTAATTAATGCAAAGGTAAGCAGCAACCCATAGGGCTGGTTCGGAAATATTTTTTTCTGCAGAGTTTGAGAAACTTGGGTGAGTCGAAAGCGACATGGCATCAGTTAATTGATGCAAAGGTAAGCAGCAACCCATAGGGCTGGTTCGGAAATGTTTTAGCTCAGTTGAGTTTCTCACGCTATTTATTTTTCCTTGTCCATGTAGCCTGCTCACGTCAACACAAAACTTGTGCAACACTAAGCTTCTTTTTGCAGATAGATTCTCTCGCCTCCTTGTATATCCACCAAAATCTTCAACTTCTGAAAAACAACGAAACTTTTGTTAAACTTTTATGAAATAGCGGAATACCACAAACGAAAAAACTTGCTCTCGGAGAACTGCAATTATGACGTAATCGGTGATGTTGTGCTTCAGTAATGATAACGCTTTGTTTCAATAACGGGAGTGGCTATTTCACCAAAAATTTTTAAGTTTAACAAAATAAAACGAAAATGAGAAATATTCATTCGTGCATTTTCCGCTTATTTTTTTTAAGGTTCAAGATTAGGGTTTGGGTCACGGTTTGAGTTAGGATTCGGGCTGGGTTTGGTAAGGATTTGAGTTTGGTTTAGATTTAGGTCAGAATCGATAAAAAGCTACATAAAAATTTCCAATGAAATAGACTTTTTCTTCAATAATTTTCCGTAAGATTTTGAAACACAAATTGTATGCAACAGTGCAATGTAAGTTTTCTACTTTTTTTGGATGGTTTGGACTATCAGTGGATCCTGTTTTACGGTCCAAAGAGTTATGTGCAAAGTTGCTACAGAGCTCACGGTTGCTTTAATGTATAAAAAAAACAACACAGTGAATGATGTACAGTACTGTAACTTTTTACTAGACTTCTATGGTTTAAACTTTTTTTAACTTCCAAAATTATTGCATACCCTATATTACGAAGTTTGATTACTGTCAACTATGGCGCTAATTACTATTTCTGCTGCAATCAGGCCATTAGACTTACAGAATCTTCGACTTGATTCAAAGCGGTTTGCAAAATCTTTCTTTCTTTCTCGTTTGCGTTTCTGTTCGTCCCGGTTTCGTCAACAAACCCTGGAAATGAAATAATTTCGTAGTTACTTTTTAAACCGTGGTAATTCGAAAATTGCATATACGTATTAGTTGCAGGCGCGTAGCCAGAAATTTGCAATGGGGGGGGGGCTGTTTGGGGGGTCTGGGGGTGGAGCCCCCAGCCGCCGGAGGCCAATGGGGGTCTGCGGGCGAAGCCCCCAGCTGCCGGAGGCTGGGGGTTTGGGGGCAAAGCCCCCAGCCGCCGGAGGCACGGGGGTCTGGGGGCGGAGCCCCAAGCGCTCGAAAATTTTGCATTTTTTTGCAAAAATAACTTTATTTTAGGGCTATTTTGATTATAAAATAATGATTTTAAAACGTGGCTTAGAAATTGGCAGTGCAAACAAGATTAAACTGGAAGATAAATGGGCTATTTGGGAGGTGGCTAATGGTAAAATGTTAGTTCTCTTGTTTAGATGCTGGTAAATTATAAAATCGAATACTTCAATAAAACTCACACGGAGTAAGCTATTTCGTATACAGTTTATAGAGAAAAATAATCGGGGGGGGGGGGGGGGGGCTAATGAAAAGAGATTTGAGAGAAATGATTGGTAATTAACAAATACTGAATAGCCCCCCCTATTCCTTAGTTTATAGTATATTTGTTGATGACGCTTATGTTCAGCATTTTTACACTTGCGATCAAATTTGAGAACTTATTTCTTACCATTCATCAAAGGTTTCATTTATTTGTTGGTTTTATTTTTGTCAAATTAGCCCCCCCCCCCCCCCCCCCCCCCCGGGACATATGTTTCAAAAGATGTTTTAAATCACTATCTAGTCCACTCCAGTGTATAAAACAGTCTCAAAGTGCTAAAAATGTAGTGTTTTTCCCATTTTGCTTTTTGGTTGACATGTCAATCGGGGCGGGGGGGCTATGGCCCCCCCGCCCCCCCTGGCTACGTTACTGGCTAAAAACGTGGTATTTTCCTAATTCTGCATTTTAATCGGCAGTTCATTAGCCCCCCATAAATAAACGTTTCAAACTATGCTTTAAAGCATTTTTTAGTCTAATCTAGTGCAAAAGACAGTCTTAGAAATGCTAAAAACGTGGTATTTTCCTTATTCAGCATTTTGGTCGGCAGTCTATTAGCCCCCCCCCTAAATAAACCTTTCAAACTATGCTTTAAAACATTTTTTAGTCTAATCCAGTGCAAAAGGGAATCTTAGAAGTGCTAAAAACGTGGTATTTTTCTTATTCTGCATTTTGGTCGGCAGGCCAATGGGGGGGGGGGCTATAGCCCCCCCCGCCCCCCCCCCTGGCTACGCTACTGATTAGTTGGTAGAGAAGTTGCCAAAAGAAAATTTTGGTCATGTCGTTGCTCTAAATGTGTTTGGGAAATTATACTGCAATACTTTGAACGAAAAAAATTGAACTTCAAATAAAATTTTAAGGTTTTGGGTTTGATTCTTGCCGTGAGCAATGTTGGTGTTTGACTTTATTGAAGTTTGATCAATATCACAAGGGCTTTGCTATTAACAAATATGCAATCCAGCAAGGACAATTAGAACAACCTGAAAGCAAGATCAACACTACGGTAGGTAAACAATGGCTTCGCGAATATTATTCCAAGAAACGCAGGATTTTGTTAAGGGTGGGGGAGGCTTGAACTCAAAGATATTTTTGTTGCTTCAAAAATGTCTCATTTAGGCTGAGTACTGAGCAAGTTCAAATTATTCACACGTATCACAAAGGGGGGGCTGGTGCGAAACACCAGCCGCTGGGCGATTTTTATGATTTTTTTCAGAAAAATTAGTCATTTTAGCGCCATTCGGAAGAAATTTTCTATCCTTTTGGAGCCATTTAAAAGAACTAAATTGCTAAGATTTGAAAACTAGTTGAAGAATTCAATCGCTCAGCCTTTTCAAACTATACCCTCCTTACTCACAGATCAAGTCCAAAATATGTTTAAACGCTTGCAATTTGGGTTAAAATTTCTAAGTAACTTGGCCATGTCTGATTGAAGTCCCTTTAGCCTATTCCCTGGTTGCGCCACTGAAGGAAAGAGAGCAGACACTTTATCAATAAAACAATGGAATATCTTATTTTTGTGGGAGTTTTGTTTTGACTCAGGTACTGAAAGGAAACAACTTAAATTTGTTGCTTGCGAAATTGTCTGGGTTGATATTGAAGACTTTGTACCATCGCCGACACATCGTTCTCACCTTCATTCAGCAATAGCTGGTCTTCAATTTTATGAACAATCTCTCCCAACTTTACTGCGCCGTCAGTGTCGAGGTTGTTGAAGCGAAGGTCCATTAAACTGACCTATGAAAATAATCAAATATAAATAATAATCTGACTGACTGACCGACACCTGACCGCAGCCCGGTAGCAAGTTCGTTACTGACCGACACTGGCCACGGCCATAGGTTTGCCGACCACTGCGTTAACAACCTAAAAAATCATTCTACACCAATCAATTGCAGATGTTCTGTCAACACTTGTCCATCATTGTCTAATATTCATATACGGTTATCGCTTGGATGTTATCAAAGTTTTTAGAGCTGATCTGTTTTTACTCTCAGAATTCAAATTTTTAGTCTTTTTATATCAAACGTAATATTACAGTTTCAACTCAAAAATTCTTTTTACCGTTCCAGGCATTTTTTTTATTGCGTCACAAATAAAGGTGAAAGATGACGTCCGTAGGTTGCTGTTCCACAACAGCAGCTCTTCGATCTTTCCAGTCACGTGACTGAGGACGAAACCCACTGCGTGGGCGTCACTGGCAGCCAGGGGCGTGTTGAAGAAAAGGACGCGCCTGGGGAAGCAGTCGGCGGCCGCTTCCGTCACGACAGCATTGTTACACTCTCGCACGTCATGACAGATGAAGACGAGGTCGCGTTGATCTGAAGTAATTCGCAACAAATAAATCGAGAAAACCATAACCTAAACTCACTTTTAATAGGCTCAAAAGATTCCAACTCCTCTATTGCAGGCGCGTAGCCAGGAATTTGCATTGGGGGGCTGCTTTGGTGACTGGAAACAACATCATAGGGTCTTGACCCAGATTTTCATTGGTCTTTACTCACATTGAGTCGGTTTTTAAGTCCAAATTTAGATGATCTCCAAAAGAAAAAAGGTCTTCACCAAAAAGGAAATGGGTTTTTCTGTCTAAATTGAGGTGATCTCAAAAAAAGAAAGGTCTTCATCCACGCAGAGGCCCAGTTTTTCTGATCCATATCATATCAGGTTCTTGACCAATTCTCATCCGAAATACCGTTGGGGGGGGCTATTTTCGTTTTTACTTCAAAACTCCGCCTCAAAACTGCTAAAAACAGGGTATTTTGCATACTTTTCAGGCCAATGGGGGAGCCGAGCTTCCCCCCTGGCTACGCTTCTGCTCTCTCGACATTTTTGGAGTAAATACGAAGAGTTTGTGGAAAGCCTGAAACCTACGGAGTATAACTTGAAAATCATGCAGAACAACAAGTAAGCAGCATGAAATCATCATCATCATCATCATATTTATTTATTTACCAAGTGACGTTACCAAGAAATCGGTCTGCAGTTCACACACACTTTAGCGCAAGTTGCTTGTCACTCTTGCTTTTATGACGTTTCTCGAATCTTACCACATTTCAAGTGACTTTTACTGCATTTTATGGTCACAAATACCTGGATTTTTGTTGATAAGTTGGGACTTGATTCCTTCTAAAAGCGCCGTTTTCTTTTGGGAGGTTATGCCTAAACAAGCAAAAGTTTGTTCTCCTGCATAGTAACGCTTCGCCTGAAAAATTTAAAACACAGATGCTGCTTAAAGAAATATTGTCGAAATCGGTTTTATTCAAGAAATGAGAACTACTTGAGGTAATAAAGAGGTGCCCCAAACGTTTCGCACAATTCTTCTTATCTGCGAAAATACGTTTTAATCCGTTTGACTCCGTACCATTGGCAACCCTGCATTTCGGAATTTCGTGACATCACAAAAGGCATAATTTTTGCAAAAATTCTCGCAGACTAAGAAATGCGACTATCAACTGGTAGCAGTGCGTGTTATAGCCAAATCTGGAAAAATTAGTTACAGCTAATAAAATCAGTAGACCTAGGATGCCAGTACTGATCTACAGTATGCCTTTTGTGATGTCACAAAATCAAAAAATGCAGGGTTGCCAACGGTATGGAGTGCAACGCATTAAAGCGTTTTTCGCGAATAAGAAGAGTAGTGAAAAAGGTTTGGGGCACCTCTTTATTGCCTCAAGTAGTTCTCATTTCTTCAAGAAAACTGTCTTCAAGCAGTATCTCTTTGAACAAATGGTGACACTCTGCTTCATTCACAAAGGGCAGGGGTTGGCAAACTTTTAAACTAGTGGGCCACGTTCAGTCCTAACAAGGTTCCAGCGGCCTTCCACCATTTCAGCAAACTTTTGAACTAGTGGGCCACATTCAGTCCTAACAAGGTTCCAGCGGCCTTTCACCATTTCAGCGGACCAAAATAAGAAAGATCTTTGCCAGAAATTCAAGCCTTTTTTTGGCCAAATTGATTGCGAAGACAAAAAAATTAAAAAAAAAAGGTCTTCTTCAGGAGATGAGGTTCATTTTAGCGGTTTGTTGGTGCATTATCTATCATTGAAAAAGAAGAAAGGTAGCGGGCCGGATGATAATAAAAGGTTGTGGGCCGGGTATGATGCCTTGGCGGGCCGGATCCAGCCCGCCGGCCTTTAGATTGCCGATCCTTGACATAGGGCAACTGATTACAGTATATTATGCAGCACAGCATTAGCTCATGCCCAGTTATGGCTGGCGTGGAAGGAGGGAGACACTTTGATTAGCCTGTTGGTCCGAACGACGGATATATTACCATATCTTATTCTATTTCTTCTTAACTCTACATGTAAATTGGGGTATGATTTCTCCTTGACACAAGAATTTTGCTTCAGCCTTTTTAACCCTTTTTGACGCACATTGCCTCTTTTTCTCTTCATAATTGCAATTAGTAACAACAATAGTAAATTTAGAATAATAGTTCATCATTCATTAATTGAATATATTGTGGATGAAGATTGTTTTTGTCCGGTGAACCTATATTAAATATTGCGGCGAGTCAACCCCGGTTGTTCTCAGCCAAGAATTAACCTCAAGTTGTAGAGTATAGCTATTTGGTGTTGTGTGGTACGGAACACAAAATACGAAGGTTAAAAATGTAGATTTACAGTCTGTTTTTGAGAAGCGGTTCAAGAACTAGTCTACTACTAGGTTAATTAACTGCTGCTAAAATTTTACAGCAGCAGTCACTTCAGCGGCTGCACTAACAGGAGGACAGCGCTATCGTTGATTTGCCGATCTCGGTGGGTCTGATCCATCTTTATAGTTGATATCTGAGTGCTTCATCAAGAGCTAGAAACATCTGTATCGTGGTTACCGGGAAAGAAGTTTGCTTGTTGAACTGTATTTTGTAAAAGCATAATAGATGTAAATCATTTACTGTATCTTGAAATCAATTTTAAAAGATTTATGAACTTCAGCATTTTTGCCGAGACGGTCTGAAATCCGAATACAGAAAAGCAGAGTTATGTATTTGAAAATTGATAACCTACTTTCTTTGGTGTTTGATCCCAGAATCACCTTGAAAATTGTTTTCAACAAATTGCTTTGGGAAACTAAAAACAAACTGCAAATGTTTAACAAAATCAACAAATCACAGTTAACCAAGCAAAGAACAGCCAGTGCAAAAGTTTCCGCAACGGCATTGCAGTCAGCGCATCTACAGTATCTCTCTCGCTCGAATTTATAGCTGACCACAGGCATGCTAAAATTCCAAATAAGTTTTAATTAAATTTTAAACTTTTAATAAAATTAACTTGATACACTTAAGTTTAGCAGCTTGCAAGTTTATTTCTTATCCTAACACGTTGAAATAAATTTGCTTTAAAGCTTTTACAAGCTGTTTTAAGTCGTAAAATCGATAATCATAGAATTAGTTATAATTTTTTTTCGATTCCAATACCACTAGGATAAGTAAAAGCAAGCAATTTAACACTTTCCCACCCACTTCGCAACAAGACAACACTCACATGCGTCATCGTTGATGTCGACCATGAGGCCGCACAGGTACCGCCTCACCACGTACCACCGGTCGGTGAAGAGTTGCTCTTTCAGGAAGGTGTGGTAGATCTCCAGCGGCATGAGCAGCATAATGTAGCGGGCGGCAAAGTATTCCTGGATCGTTTGGTGCGTAAAATAATGCTTCTTGTTGCTGAGCGATAGATTGTCTTGGAAGGCCGGCATGAGATCCTGCACGTCATCGGCCTTTAAATTTTCCTGTTTCAATTCGTCGATGCTGATGCAAACCCGACTCTCGTTTGTTGCGTTGAATGCAAGTCTGCTCAACTGGTCACTCATCGACTCGATGTCGCGATTCGTCGAGCTTTCGGATCTTTTCATGTTTGTGAGCACAGCTGAGAAGATCCGAGTCATCGTCAGCATATCGTCCGACTCTTGTAGCGAACGTCGCGACGCGCGAACGTACAATTGCAGCATCAATGGATTAAGACAGAAGCTTTTCAAAGAAGCAGCAGTTTTGTTCATCGACTCCCACATTTTCTCTCCTGCTGACTCCGCAAACGCGAAGAGCAGGTCTTTCATATCAGCTGTGTGGAGGTCTTGGAGGATTACAGAAAATTTAGGTTTCAATCCATTCGGTATTGTGATGAGAGTGTGGGGTCGCGACGCGAGAACAACGCGTGCCCGAGGAAGAAAATGTTTCTTGCATATGTTTGCCATTATTTCGTGGATTGGTAGAGGCGTATCGTAATCTTGCATCGGTGGGACTTCAGTCATTTTCCACTTGGCTTTATCGTAACCATCCAAAATGATGACGCATTGGTCGTCGTGCTTTCTGATCCATTTAAACGCATCTTCACAGGTTGCAGAATCGAGATTCGGATACGATTTATCGAGAAGGACCTTCCTTAGGATCAGTTTCTCGTTATCGGGATAGTTTGTTTCGTTGAGATTGATAAGAAAACAAACATATTTCTTATCGAGTTGCTGGAGTGATCTCTTTAATCGTCTTGTTAGCGTTGTTTTTCCGGCTCCAGGAAATCCGCAAAGGCAGATGTAATCATATTTGGCAACAATGTATTTGAGAAGCTTTTCGTACGATACCGGTTTACCGTATTTTAAGTATCGGCGGGCCTCATCCTCGGAGGGTAGATAGATATCGGTACCAGAGGCGTTCTCGTTGTAAAAATCGAATTCCACCATCCGAGGATGAACTTTAGGGATTTTGTTAGCAGACACAGGGATTCCCTGCAACGTGATGTCGCTGATGTCGTAGTCTTTTTGGGCCTTCAAAACACTCTCAATTGCTTCTTCCGTCAACTCTGAAAGATATTACCTGCCAATCATGAATGAATACAGATGCTCTGAAAATGTTGTGATTATATATAAGGCAATCGTAGCGCACCATTACTAGATAAGTCTAGAAAGTGAAACATCAAAGTTCATTTGGGCATGAATTTTCCAACCACAAATTAAACTTCTATAGGAGCAATTCAAAAAATAAACCACTCCGACTCTTAAGTGAACTACACATTAACTATAATGTAGCAACCCTATTTGTAATATCTTCTATAATAAGGTTACTTGCAAAACCGCAGCAAGCATTTGAAATGAGTAAATTACCTTCTTCCTCTTTAGTTGGCGATGTTTCCATATCTAAAAAGAAGCAAAATTTATTAATTACACTAATTGTCGGCAAGGTGGCCAACAGGATAAAGGGGTCGTTCTTAAAACGACCTTGATCGCATGATCTGGTATCAACTTGCACCTAGTCACGTTGTTGCATCTTGGAATAAGACGATTTGCGATGATTATCTTGGCTTGTTGGCATCAAACAAACAGAAAATTACGTGGGAAGATATCATACGTCAATCGGAGAGCTTGGAAAATCACCTCCAAAGCGGGTGAGAATTGTTCAAAATAAAAGCGCAACCGTCGCTGCCTCTTGAGTCGAGGATAAACATGGATCAATCAACCAATCAACATTTCAAGAAGTTACAATTAACTGTTTTAACAGTAACACAAAGCAACAACACCAAAAAAAAAAAAAGCACCTGAGAAGATTGCCAGGAATTTTCCAGAAAAAGTCATGCATCAAAATACAGAAATCAAGTATCTAATAAAAACTTTCGACTCGAAACAATCAGGTTTCAAGAATACTGTAATGTCTTTATCCAGGGCCTGCAAGAGGGGGGTTCAGGGGACATCGTACCCGGACCGGAAGGACCTATATAAGTTCAAGCACACTCAAGTAGTTGCTTCAGCACTCAGTTAGTCGTAGTAGTTCGTTGTGCTGGCCAAACCTCAGTGAAAACTTTTTTTTTCTTTGGTTTTCACCTCATTTTTCGCAAAAAGCTATAGCCGGATTTTCGGTGAAGACGTTTTTTTTTCTTACTTTAAGTCTTCATCTGATTTTCGGCCCTGGCCTTGGAGAAAGGCCTGATATCAGTTTTTGTACCCCTAATAAGATTTCTCTCTGAGAATGGAAATTCGCCAACCGAATGATTGCGCCAACAAAATTTGATGGAATTATTTAATAGGATAAGCTGGGCAATGATCATTAGTGATTTTTATTCCAAAACGATTAAGGTTTTTAATTTTTTTACATCACCTTTAGTACTATACAAGCAAACAGAGGTCTGAGCTAATTAAAACGTAGTTCCATTTGACGTGCTTTTTGTTTTCTTGATTGAGCGTCTGTCACTAAAATAGTAGACTCGCGTTCGCTTCCAGGTTGGGTAAGCAACTACAAAAATTGCAGTTTCCAGTTTATCGCTTGTGGTAAGCAATAAAAGGGGCAGTGTCAGAGATATGGACGAACTAGATTGCCTACTAACAACAGTGTTGTCATTTAAAAGAGCACTTACTGTAACTAATTTCAGAAATTTGTTTAAAGAATGGAATTTTTTTTACGGCTTCAGGAATGCTTGCTTGCTTGCTTTCGATTCAGAACATCTTTAATTGCTTGCTGTAGCATCACCACTGCTGAGCATGAAAGCAATCCTGCTATAGACAGTGTAAATCATCCCCGTTGTGTGGCAGACGTATGGTGGGCGGGTGGTAGCTGCCTAGCTGGACTCAAAGACCGACAGTTCTCTTCGTTGTCTCCTGGTTCAGGCATCTTGACGGATAGGGATGTAATTACCATTGTGATAACATTCTGATGAACATCAAAAGAACCAGTTACATGGCACTCGAGGCATGGCTCACCTGTTGCTCCTATGTTAACCATACCAGCGTTCTCGATGTGGTAAAGTTTGGTCTCTGTCTGCGGGTGCACGTGGACGTTGACCGGAGAAGTAACTGTTGAATTAAGGAGAAACAACTCACAAAAGAATTACAACTGTTCTCAAACAAGTTGTTGACCGGACAATATTTTGCATGAGGTTTTCAATGGTGCTTATTAAAATCCACTAATTGATGTAGTTCATCCTGTAGCGCGAAAAACTTTGCAGCACAAAATTTATCCCCACATGAATTTTTTTATGACGAAATGGTGCTATTTTTTTGGCACAAAAATCATGAAAAACTTTATAATGCAAATACAACAATGCACTAAAAGCATATGTGGGCACAACTCTGTTTATCGTTAATCTGTTAATAACGAAGCTAAATTTTTCATTTACTTGTTGAAAAGTTTTTCATGTTAACGGACTAAATTAACTTCCGTTAAGTTTTGTTAACTTCCGTTAAGGGTTTTATCGTTAATATCTTGCACCATTCATTCATCGTACCGGTACAAACCAGTTTGCACTGGTAACACTTGAAGCGTATTAGCACGAGTTTTATAGAAAAAAAAGCGAAGAAAGGAGCTCTTTTTTGTGGCAAATAATAAGCTGCAGCCTCATTGATCTATTAAATATCGCTGTTCGCAATTTCCAATGATTTTCCGCTAGCAGCTTCGTTAGTGCATTCAATCCTATTTTTACGTTGAAATTAGATTGGACTGTAAAATGTAACTTTCAAAACACAAAAAGACCACCATAGCAATAAATATTTCCTTACAATCAGCTCAACAATGTCATTACATGTTCTGCAAGTGAATGAATAAAAAGAAATGTAAATTACACTCAAAATGTTAACGAATTAACGGGCTTCATAACTTCTGTTAATTAAAGCTGAAAATAAGGAATAACTTTAACGGAGGTATGAAGTTTGTTAACGGACTAGTGGTTAACGAAGCTAACGTTTTGCATTAACTTGCCCACCTATGGCTAAAAGCTTATTATAGGATTACCAAAAAGCAATCAATTATTTCGTTCGTAAACAAACTACGCGGGCAGAAGCAGTAAAATCATATCTTCCATTGTAAACACAGCTTAACGTTAAAGTGTGTAACGAGTTGACTGGTCCATCTCCGCGTTATTTCGCCTGAAAAACACATCCTCAAAGAGAGGTGTTGCAACAGAGGCGAGTTTATTTGCAATAATATGTCCAATTCCATCCTGGGTATTGAATTCAGGATCTTTTGTTCGAATGATGTGAACTCGGTAACCTGCTAACCGGTTTAGTTGGGTTTTGTATAATACCTTTTTAAACATCCATTTCTAATACCTTTTTGTTGGTTATCGAAAAAACTTGATAATAACCAAACGAAAACAAAACAAAAAAACCATCCCTGAAAAGCGAACGTGTTGAAAAAGTAAAAGTGTCTGCGCCTAAATGCGGGCTGCGAAGGTAACAATTCATAGTTACCTGACGGTGTCGAGGTGGGGACTGATGATCGGGGTTTATGGGATATGGAAGAAGAGGTTGACCGAGAGGAATGGGCGCGGTGCGATGACGTGAAAACGGTCGCTCCACTTGGTGTTGTCACTTCACTCAGTGAAAAGACAACCTAATAAAATAAAAAAATAAAAAGCGCTAGAGTTTCGAAGTTGTGGACGAAACAAAAAAAACATAGCCTTTATTTAATTATAATAATGACTCAAAAAAAGAGTATTTTTCAAACACTATCTCAAGAGCCGCGGTTGTAAAAAGGAGAACTTAATGAATGGTCCAAAAAGAATTTAACTGAAGTATATAAATCGACTTTCGGAGAAGGTCTAAAGATTCGATTGGAGGTGGGCCATTGTTCAATTTTTTCCATTATCGGGTATGTCACGAAATTGTAGGAACTTTAAGTCATAAAACTTTGAAAAAAAAGCAGCAAAAACAGATACTGAGTCATTATAGCATAACTGTAAATTGCATTGTAACAAAAAAGACTACTTCAAAGTTGGGAACTTAACCGACAAATTGGCTTCCCAATCAAAAATCCTGGTAATGTATATGTGTGGAAGAGCCCAAACGTATATAGTGTCTCACTTCATCAATTTGTTCCATTGAAGTTCTGCGTAGCTTCTCCATTTTGTCCTCTGCTTCGATTCGGATGTCATTAAAGCTGCGATCTGTTGTGACGTGCTTCGATTCAAGCGAGATTTTTATAACCTCAGCTGCATCGTCAAACAGTCGCTTCAGATTTTCGACGGCATCCTTCAATGAGCAACGCTTTGTTAAATCGTCACTGGCGGACTGATTTTGGGTGAGAATCTCCCAAACACAAGCGCTGACCCTGATTCGATAAACAAATGCGTCGTTGTGAGGAGCGAGGAGTGAGGCGATGTCCAAGACAAGGGGCGGACGCAGCATCAAAAACTGCGCAAAGTCCCCTCCGTTTTTGCAATCCCCCTTTAATTTAACCTGCACCAGTTCAAGTGGCTCATCGAATACAGATGGGGGAAGATCAGTGGGGCGGCACGGGCGGTCAGATTCCATTAAGCTTCACGATATTGTGTATCACTGTGTAGCGATTGCATTTAAATTTATAAAGTTACATCAGCATACTGTGCAAAGCAAGCTATATTGCACAAGGTGCCGTTTAAAAACTGAAACAACAGTAAAAACTATACCAAAATTCTAAAACATTATTTTGAGAGCAAAATAATCTGACTCCAGCCCTATAAAGGCCGAGATTCCGTTTCTCTCAACTGCAGCAAATTCTGCTCGGTGATCTAAATATTTCTAAGCAACTCAAATCTTTTATCATACACGCAGCATTTACGCCGAAGCGAATAAGAGTTCGCGGAGCCTATCTCTGGGCCTTCGCGCCTGCGGGTAGCGCAGCTCCTTTCAAAAAGATGCCGCTGAGATGGCAAGCCGTTGACAACACTATGTCCAATTTGACCGGCCCGAGATTTGAACCACAGACCTCACGATTCAGAGACAAACGCGTTACCGCTTGACCAACTGGCGGGTGATCCACTGTAAATATTAGTGTGTTGAAACAATTTTCTTGTATTGCTGCAGTGGCGTCGCTAAAGATGGTGACACCCGGGGCGGAATTTCGTGGTATCACCCTTCATAAAATACTGTATAGTAGGCTGCAAAAGATAATCTTTTAAAGATATCGGTACTGGTGCGTTACTGCGTGTAAATGACGGTTGTTATGTGGCTAGCTCAATTACTTTCATTGTAAGATCGTAAAACTTGGAATTAGGAGCAGCACACGTCTAGTATCAGGCGCGTAACTACAAATCTGCAATGGGAAGAGGGGCTGTTTCGGGGGTCAGCCCCAATCCGCCGGGGGTCATTTGGGGTCTGGGGGCGGAGGACCCAGGACTCGAAAAATTGAGTTTTTGCAAAAATAGCTTAATTATAGGCTTATTTTGATCAATATTAATGCTTTTAAAACGTGGCATTAGAGAGAACTCTGGTGGCGTAGAAATTAGCGGTACAAAAGCATGATTAAACTCAGGCGCGTAGCCAAAAATCTGATGGAGGAGGGGGTCTTTCGAAAGTTTAGGGTAAACGTCCCCAGCCAGCGGAGGTACGAGGGTCTAGGGCATAAGCGTAACCAGGGGAAACCGTTCCCCAATTGAAATGCTACCAATGTTAAAAATGTGTCAAAAAAGCCTATTTTTTCTTCAGTTTCGGTTTCTTTTAGCATTTTTGCGTTCAACAGTACACGCGTACGATAGTAATCAACAATAATATTGATCCTGAGGGCCCGGACCCCTCAATTCAATTTTTGCCAACCAATTGAAATGCATAACCCGAGTGAAATTAAGGGTTTTTATCCTAAACATTGCTACTTCAGGCCCTCATCTAACCTTTTTCTGAACGTAATGCGTTAACCACGGCCGGATTTACCATATAACACAATGCCAGGGCACAGACGTAGCCAGGTGGGATTCGGGCCTCCAATCAACATACCACCAATGACAAAAAAGGGCCAAAAAAAACTGTTTTTTTTCAATTTCGGTTTCTTTTAGCATCTTCGCGTACAACGGTACACTCGTACAACAGATATTAATAATAATCTCGACAACTTAGGGGCCCGGCCCCCCATAATTCAATTTTATCAACGATTTTAAATGTGTTGCCCGAGTGAAATTAAGGGGTTTTGTCCTAAAAGTTGCTACCTCAGGCCCTCATCTAACCTTATTATGAACGTGATGCTATAGCCAGGGCCTGATTTACAATATGGCACAGTGCCAGGGGCCCCGCGCTCAGATGGTAAGAATTTTTTTGGTCTTCACCTATATTTGGCAGGAAGATGTTGCGATAATCCCCAAAGTACCAGGCCCAGTGGAATGTTAATCCAGCCCGGAAACAAGATGGTTAGTTGGCATAACCATCTATTGTACCATTTTTCAATAACAATTCACCTCTACTCGCCTGTAGTTACGCGAAAGAATACTTTTAAAAATTAGATAGGGGAAATTGCTAATTGAACAAATTATTGAATGTGAATTGAGAGGGCCTAGGCCCTCTGACCGTACATGTACTCCTATAACTGGTTATTTTATGACAAAACAAAAATGTCTAAGGAAAATCTTCGAGTGGATTATTATGTATTGCCAAAATATTGCAGGAGTCAGTGCATTTTAGGTATACTTCCCCCGACCTGTGCCAAATCACTTACAAAATTTAACTCGAAAATGTAAGATTTTAAACGTGTTTTAGACTCAAAGTACAAGTAAAAGGAGGATTGAACAACTTAATTTTTTCAATTGGCTTTCAAACGTTAAAATTTTAGTTATTTCAAATGGCTCTAAACACTTGCGAAATGTGATCCAATGGAACTAAAATAGATTTTTTTCCAAAAAAACTAAAAAAAATTGCCTGGCGGCTGGGGGTTTCGCCCCCTGACCCCCGTCTGTGACACGTTTGAGTCACACTAGTTTACTCAACAAGTCTCCCAAGTTGGACATTTGCACTTTTCAACTATTGGTTTAAACCATTTTCCTTTACCAAATCCTGCTTAAGTGCCAAACCAAGCCACGGCTACTGATCTACCATTCTACGATATCTTCGCCAGACAAAAGTTTCTCTTTTGAAAATTTATGATGACGTCATTGCATGTGATTTGTGGTTTGGCCCCCCCTCTGTCAAAAATCCTGGCTGCGCCTATGTGCCAGGACCCCCGATCTCAGATGGTAAGACTTTTTTGTGGTCTTTACCTGAACTTGGCTGCAAGTTGTTGCAAAAATCCGCAAAGTGCCAGGAGCTACGCGCATCTAAATCATACCCAACAACACATTGTGATACTGCAAGCTATTTGTATTTTGGGGGGAGAGGGTGGGTTAGCAGAAGCGATGCCTATTTCTTCTACTTAAATTGTTCTTTCAAAAAAAAAAAAATACAGTCTTAATTGTAAAGATTGTTGAGATGTAGTGCATGGAGTATAAAATGAATATTATACTTTAAATATTTGTTCAAAGCCCAAATCTATTCATACTGTGTTGGCTGTAGGAAGAGAATGAGATTGTCCAAGTATTTTACTCTACTGTGTGTTAAAAGAACTGTGAAGGAAAAGAGCATCAATACTACGTCTGTCATCTTCCTTGAGAACTTACGACGAAACGCTGTGCATTACGTCATAAAACCAAATATGTGTGAAATAGAGTGACCATGACTCGGTGAGCGCTTCACTCTTTCGTGGTCTCTTGTATGTACCGTACTCTATTAACATGCAATTGTATGTTCCAAATGTGGATTTTTCTTTGTTTGCGTGTACTGGTACATGAATAAACTGACACTGACTGACTGACTAACAATGTAAATCCAGCCCTGGCAACAGCATAGTTAGCATAGGCGTAACCATCTATTGTACATTTTTCAATATAAATTCAACTCCACCTTGCCAGTTTTTACGCGACAAAAGACTTTTGAAATATAAAATTAGCAAGGAGAAATGTTCATTGAACAAATTATTGAACTTGAATGGAGAAAGCCTAGGCCCCCTGATTGGACATGTACTCCTATAACTGATTATTTTAATGACAAAACGAAACTCTATCAGGAAAATCTTCGAGTGGATTATTATTTGCTGCTAAAATATTGCAGGAGGAAATGATACCTTACTTTCCCCTACCTGTGCCAAATCATTTTCAAAATTGAACGCCAAAATGCAAGATTTTAAACGTGCTTTGGACTTAAAAAGAGGATTGAACAATTTGTTTTTGATTGGCTTTTAAATGTTAAAACCTATTTGTTGCAAATGGCTCTCAGCCATAGGTGGGCACAAGTCCGTTAATTGTTAATCCGTTAATAACGAAGCTAACTTTTTCATAAACTCGCTAATCCGTTAAAAAGTTTTTTCATGTTAACGGACTAAATTAACTTCCGTTAAGTTCTGTTGACGGACTAAATTAACTTCCGTTAAGTTATATTAACTTCCGTTAAGGTTTTTATCGTTATTATCTTGCACCATTCATTCATCGTACTGGTACAAACCAGTTTGCACTGATAACACTTGTTGCGTATTAGCACGACTTTTATAGAAGAGAGCAAAGAAAGGAGTTCTTTTTGTGGCAAATAATAAGCTGCAGCCTCATAGGTCTATTAATCATCGCTGTTCACTATTTCCAAAGATTTTCCGGTTGCAGCTTCGTTAGTGCATTTGAATCTATTTTTATCTTGAAATTAGATTAGACTGTAAAATATAACTTCAAAACACAAAAAGACCACCACAGCAATAAATATTTCCTTACAATCAGCTCAACAACGTCAATACGTGTTCTAGAAGCGAGTGAATAAAAAGTAATGTAAATTACTCGCAAAATGTCAACGAATTAACGGACTTTATTAACTTCCGTTAATTAAAGCTGAAAATAACGGATTAACGTTAACGGAGGTGTGAAGTTAGTTGACGGACTAGTGGTTAACGAAGCTAACGTTTTGCACTAACTTGCCCACCTATGCTCGGAGCGCGAGCGAAATGTGACCGCACTCAGTCCCTCGTCTGTGACACCTTTCAGTTACCCTACAGTTTACTCAACACGTCTTTCGATTTAGACATTTCAATTCTTTCATTTTTGGTTTAAGTCCTCTCCCTTGAGCAAAATCTTGGTTAAGTGCAAAACCGGGTCGGTCACGGCTTTGATCTTCCACCCTACGATATCTTTGTCACACAAAAAATTCCTCCGTCGAAATTTTGTAATGACGTCATCGTATGTGGTTTACCCCCCTTAATCAAAATCCTGGCTACGCCTATGGTCTAAGGCATAGGCGTAACCAGGGGGGCCCAGGGGGCCCGAGCCCCCCAATTAAAATACCACTAATAATAAAAAAAATGACAACATAGCCTAGCAATGTTTAGTTGCAGTTACGGACGACAAGGGAGCCCCGGGGCCCTTAATTAACAACCAGGGGGCCCAGGGGCCCCTAAATAACAACCAGAGGGCTACAAGGTCCCTAACTAACGACCAGAGGGCCCCAGGGCCCCTAACCAACAACCAGGGGGCCCCGGGGTTCCTAACTGATATACAGGGGCCTCGGGGCCTCTAACTGACAAACAGGGGGCCCCGGGCCCCTAATTGACAACCAAGGGCCCCCAGGGCCCCTAACTAACAACCAGAGGCCCCGGGCCCCTAACTGACAACCAAGGGGCTCCGGGGCCCCTAACTAACAACCAGAGGCCCCGGGGCCCGTTACTAACAACCAGGGGGCCACGGGGCCCCTAACTGACGACTGGGGGCTCCAGGGCCCCTAACTAACAACCATGGGGCCCCGGAGCCCCTTACCGAGAACCAAGGGGCCCCGGGGCCCCGAACTGACAAACGGGGGCTCCTGAGTCTCTAACTGACAAACAGAGGGCCCTGGGGACCTTAACTGACGACCAGGGAGCCAAGGGCCCATAACTAACAACCAAGGAGCCCTAGAGCCCCCAACCGACAACCAGGGGGCCCCGGAGCCCTTAACTGACAACCAGGGGGTCATGGGGCTCCTAACTGATGACCAAGGATCCCCGAAATTTAAATTTTTAACAATTTATATGCAAAACCTGTGATAAATCTAAAAGTTTTGTGCTAAAAGTTGCAATTCCAGGCCCTCGTTTAACATTATTATGAACTAAATATTATAGCACAGGCGGTAATGCAAACCCCCAATTGAAATACGACCAAGGATAAATATAATGAGAGCATAGCCAGTATGTTGTCCTTGTCCGGAATTGAAGTTTCTTTAATTTAGGATTTACGTGTACAAAAGTAAGCAATAATAATGACGACCATCTGTTCTCGTCATAATATTGTCATGCAATTCCTGGAGGTTTCAAAACTCTGTCAAATGACTTGACTCGAGCCTCCACGTTTTGGAAAAAAAAATATTTTAATTTTGCTTTAAACGTTTTTTGATGAACGAACTTTAAGGGCGCGATCATATCTCAAAATCATAGGCGTAGCCAGGGGGTGGCCAAGGGTCTCGGGCTCCCTCAATTGAAATGACACCAATGACAAAAATTTAACAAAAAAAACCTTGTTTCTTCATTTTCAGTTTCTTTTAGCATCTTTGCGTACAACAGTACACGCGTACAACAGTAATTAACAATAAATAATATTGACGACCAGGGGGCTCGGTGCACCCCCTTAATTCAATTTTTTCCAACCAATTTAAACGTATAACCAGGATGAGATTAAGGTTTTTTGTCCTAAAAGTTGCTACCTCATGCCCTCATCTAAACTTTTTATGAACGTAATGCAATAAATAGCGCCGTATTTGCAATATGGCACAGTGCCAGGGCCCAGCGCTCAGATGGAAAGACTTTTTTTGGTCTTCACTTAAATTTGGCAGAAAGATGTTGCAAAAATCCCCTAAGTGCCAGGGGCCCCGCGCAATGTAAACCCGGCCCAGGAATAACATGTTTAGCAAGGGTAACCATTCATTGTACCATTTTTCAATAACGATTCACCTCCACCTCGCCAGTTTTGCGCACAAAATACTTTTAAAAAAATAGCTAGGTAAAATGCTCATTGAACAAATTATTGTATTTCAATTGAGGGGGCCTGGGCCCTCTGGCCGTACATGTACTTCTACAGCTGGTTAACTTCACGACAAAACAAAAATCTCTAAGGAAAATCTTCGAGTGGATTACTACTTACTGCTAAAATATTGCTGAAATGTGCCTTACTTACCCCTACATGGACATATCACTTACAATTAAAATTTTACACCATAATGGAAGATTTTAAACGTGTTTTGGACTTTAATTGCAAGTAAAAGGAGGATTGAGTAGTTAAATTTTTAAAAATCTAGTTCTTTCAAATGGCTTTGAACACGTGCGAAATGTGATCCAATGGCATTAAAATAGCTTTTTTTCCAAAAACTTACAAAAATCGCGCAGCGGCTGGGGGCAAAGCCCCCAGACCCCCGTCTGTGATACGTTTGAGTACAATAGCTTACTCACACATGTCTCCTAAAATAGAAATTTGCCCTTTCGAACCATTAGTTTTTGCCCCCTCCCTTTACCAAAATCCTGGATCAGTGCCAACAGGGCTACAGCTTCAGACCTTCCGTTCTACGATATCTTTGCCCCACAAAAAGTTCCGTTTTTGAAAATTTCTGACGACGTCATTGCATGTGGTTTGCCCCCCCCCAATCAAAAATCCTGGCTACGCCTATGGTCTGGGGGTCGAGCCCACAGCGTTCGATAATTTTTTAGTTTTTGCGAAAATAAGCTAATTTTAGGCCAATTTTAATAAAAATTACTTATTTTGAAATGTGGCATAGAAATTAGCTGTGCAAAAACATGATTAAATTGGTTGCATAAATGGGCAATGACTACGTGGAAGGTGGCTAATGGTAAAATTTCAGTTCTCTTATTTACAAGCTGGTAACGTAAATCATAAAATCTTATAGTTCAATGAAATTCACGAGGAGTAATCCATATCGTCTATGTTTAGTAGAGAAAAACAATTGGTGTGGGTCTACTAGAACAATATTTGAGTCGAAGTGATTAGTAACTGACTGCCCTCCCTTCATTCGTAACCTTATATATATTTTTTGAACCTATATTCAGCATGTTTCAACAAGCGATCAAAATTGAGTGCTTAGTTTTGGCGATTTTTTTGAATATTTTTACTAATTTGGGAGTGATATATTTGACAAATTAGCGTCCCCCTCTAGATAAATGTTTCAAAAGATGCTTTTAATCATTTTTTAGGCCATTCTATGATTTCAGTGAGCTAAATATTTCCAATAACATAAAACATATTGCACTATCTTGATGTCCTTCATGGTCGACTCCTGGGAAGCCTTGTCAACTTCCAATATATAAAACATATTGTTGTTTTTCTTTTTTGTTCGATTGGTATCATGGAATGGTCTCACCCCAAAATGATGACACCCGGGGCAGGCCGCCCCTTCCCCCCCCCCTCCTAGCAACGCCACTGCGGTTGCTGTTGATTTATCTTTGAAAAGAAGCCGGTTAGTGAAATCCTTATTTGACAGATGATGATGATGTGGCAGATCTTGAACTTCGTTTAACCACTGACTAATCAGGGGAACACTGGTCTGAAGCCAGAAGTTTCATCCAAAGTTTATGCTTTTTCCCCAAATGTTTGTTTATTTACGCTTGGTAGGCATGACTGTATCATTACTCAGGGTTCCCACGCATTTGTCAACAAAAAATTCCCAATTTTTTTCATACCAATATTTGCTCAAAACAAACTAAGCTCTAACCATCTGAACTACACAAAACTACAGTTATTTTAACACAATCCCAAAACCAACTCAACAGAACTCAATTATTACATGGATGAAGACGACTAAATAGCCTATAGTAATGGACATTTCTTAATTGCAAAGTGATTGTTCGTGGTGTTTGGATTTATACAAGATGGAGGCAATGCGGCATGGTGTTAAGGCCAAGGCTCAATGGTCGTATCTAAGCGGCTGCTGTCAGGCGCGCAGCCAGAAATTCGCAATAGGGGGCTTTGTTTGGGGGGTCTGGGGGCTGAGCCCCCATCCGCCGAAGACTGATGAGGGTCTGGGGGCGAAGCCCCCAGCCGCCAGAAGCCAGGGGTGTGGTCTGGGGGCAAAGCCCCCAGCGCTCGAAAATTTTGTATTTTTTTGCAAAAATAACTTAAATGTACGACTATTTTGATAACAAAATAATGCTTTTACAACGTGGCATAGAAATCGTCAGAGCAAACATGATTTAACTGGTTGCACGAATGAGCTATTTGGGAGGTGGCTAATGGTAAAATTTTAGTTCTGTAATTTAGATGCTGGTAAAGTATAAAATCGTATAGTTCAATAAAACTCACATGGAGTAATCTATTTCGTCTACAGTTTATAAAGAAAAATAATTGGGGGGGAGGGGCTAATAAAAAGAAATTTGAGAGAAATAATTGGTAATTAACTAATACTAAATTACGACTTATTCATATGCATTATTCGAAGTTTTTTTTTCAAATAACACTTTTTTGTGCGGTAGCGAATCACGAATCGAATGCTATTACATGCTCCGTTCGTAACAGAAAAATTTATTGAAAAAGAATGAAATCACTCCGTTAACTCTGTTCCGACTGTTACATCATAATTGTATCATGTACAGTTCTAGTCGTTGCAGTCAATTATAATTGGTTGGAATTGCTCCGCAATATACATTACAATTATCGCATCTCTTCGACTGCTGTCAATTAATAAGTCTCGGTCATTTATTTGTAAGCGAGAAAAAAAATTACTGGTATATCTTTCAATAACCGACGGCTGTCTTCAAAAATAAACACGAAACAAATGAGTGAAAAGGGGAAAGTGTCGAGCACGGAAACTTAGATAATTATCGATTTGATGATAAGAACTACTCTTTTTCACTGGAGCATTAATCCTGCAAAAACTAATAGCATATTGTGCAACAAAGGTACTTAATCTATAAATACAGCTGGAACTTGAAATTTCGGCAATTTAAAAACTTTGCGTATTCTTGTTCTTTTTTTTTTGAACGGCGATCAAATTTTATTTAGTAGTTTTGTAATTGTTTATTAAACGCGTTTTGCATTCTTTCTTAAGGCATTTATAAGAATACTGTTCCAAAGTTTACATCGTAAAATTTGATCGAATTCTTAGTAAGTTCAGTCTGAGTTAAAAAATAATTTAGCTTTAATTAATCGTAGCCGCGTTTGATAAAATTTTTGATTATCGTGTTTGGTAGGCTACTAGGATATTATGTCGCAAATACTTTTCAGATAAAATTTTTACGTTATCGAGGGACACAAACTTGCCCAATTCAACGTTTGTAGTTATCAGCAATTTTTATTTCTTAGAATTTTTGGTAAACCATATTATTGGCAACATGGTTTTCCAAAAAGATCTATCAATTTCTTGTCTAAGAAAATATAAACATACAAAACGATAAAAACGTACCAGTATTTGCCTTTTCGTAACTTTTTATACTGATTGACAATAAAATATTATGTCAAGACCGATAAAAATAAAAGTAACGAATGGTTTATGTAGAATTCGAAATATTTTCAAAAAAATGACGTAGTTATCGAATATTCGCTATTCGTTATTCATATAATTTGAGCATGTAATACCAAATAACGCATAACGAAGAGCTCATAATACCAAATAACGAAGAGCATATAATATGAAATTACAAATAGCGAACATCCGATAGTAATGGACTTTTTTGTGAGTATTTCCGAAAAGATACTACCGGTCATTCGTTATTTTCGGAGCATATAATACCATTTTTCGCTATTTTTTGAATAACGAACATTCGATAAATAACGAAGAGCATGTAATGACCCCCCAGGTTTGTTATTACTATTTTTATGCGCTTAATAAAAGTATCAGAAAAACAAACGAGATATTTAATATTCATCAGCTCCAATCGCGTTAGTTTCTACAAGGTTCAGTGCGCTATTTTTGCCAACTTGTTTTCCATCCTTATTCTGCACTAGCACACATTTTTCCCAACTTTTTCCCGGTCGGGAAATGCCTTTACAAAATTCCCGACTTTTTCCCGATTGTGGGAACCCTGATAACTGTGACGCAAAATTTCGTATTCTGCTGTTGACTTGGCCATCAAAACACACCAAGTGCCGCATATACTTTTTATAAGAACAGGTTGATAAGAACACAAGACTGATTTTTGCTCAAAGTTTAAGAACAATATACAGGCCTCGGCATGCAAAGTATATTTAAGAACCCAAGCTACGAAGTACAACGCAGTGTAAGCGATCAACCAAGTGTTCTTGGCCTTTTCTGCAATGTCATTATTGATTTGTCCCACGGTAATCATGATCTTACTCAGAACAAAAAACTCGTTTTAACAAAGCAGGAATCAATTAGCGACACTTTATTCTATAATAAAATTAAGAACAAATGAGTTTAAAATTCGTGAAAATTTAAGAACAGACAGCTTCAACCCAAAATTTACTGGTCTTTTTTAAAAAAGGTGTAGTCAAGTTCAGTGCTGTATTTCGCTTGTTTTAGCCGTCACCGTTACCGTTAACAAATGATACAAGTTGACATCCAACCACAAATAAGAAATTTTGATGGCCATTTGAGCGATACGTTCGTTCATGACAAAGAAATCCAATTTGACCATCAATTTTAACTTGCAGTAATACTTATTTACTTTTTCTGCTTCTGTTCTCGGCTTTAATTCAATTATAAAATTTTCCGACTTTTTTGACTAAATTCGCTTTGCGACTAGTTCCGTTTGCGTTGCATTCAGCTTGAAAAGTATGCACTCTACAAGGGACTGAAATAAAAACAGCTGCGCTAACTGCACTCGCCCTGTTCATCGTTTGTGTCATGTCATCGAAAAAATCGTGACGTTCGACACGTTATGATAAAGCTACTACTGCCTTCATACAATTGGTTAACTATCAGGATCAAATTTGTAATAATTTGGCTACAGTTACTGATATGAGCAATTGCGTAGGACGCGGCAGATGTAAGCCCAAACGCAAAAGCTATTCTATTTTTGCCTTATTTTTTCACTCGTACCAAGTTTTTTACAAACAACATTCTGCTCGCGACGTTTAGCAGATATTGACCTACGCTGTAATTTTTTTAAAAAATTACTAAACTTAATCCACCTTTTATCAGAACTTTGAAAGTTTCAAACTGCGTTTCTAGGACCAATTTGTTTGGGGTGAAACTTAAAGATTGACTTGATCCTTGATTTTGAACCAAACCAGACTTAGAAATACGAGCTCGGTTCTTCGCGCTACTCGCTACCAAGACAAAATGTCCGGGACATCGCTATATGCCGGGTAAGCAAAATTTTGAAATAAAAAAAAGAAACAGCTCTTTACTTGACAAGACTCTGTTATTCAACAAACTGTTCGTTTACTCGCTCGCTCATTCTTTCAAAATACTGATATACTGTACGTAAATAAACAGAGTGGTAATAAAAGAGGATCAACAGGCGTCGTTTTTCGACAACCCAGAGCTTACGAACAGGTTCCGAAAGTTTCTTGGCTGATATGCTAAAACTTTATGTGGAAAATAAAAACGCTACTGAGAATCGAAGGTCGTAATTTATGACAGATTTTCAAATTATTTTTTGAAATCTTGAATCTGGTATTTTTTTGTAAAAGAATATGTCAACTCCTAGTCCTATTAAAGAGATCCAAAAAATTGTGTCTCCTTTACCTCTTATAATTATTATTAAAGAGATATAGCTCGAGATCGGTTTTATTAAAAAAAGAAAAGGGAGCTATTTAAGGTAATAAAGAGGTGCCCTAAACCTAGTTCCACTGTTCCCCTTATTCGCAACAATAAATTAAATTTGTTTAAATTCCGCACCATTGGCATCTCTGCGTTTCAAAATTTCGTGACATCAGAAAGGAATGATTTTGCAAAATTTCTTGCAGAATTAACACCGCGATGTTTAATGATCGAACAACACTTTGCTTAATCTGCAAGAAATTTTGCGAACGGTAATATTCGATACAATGTCATGAGAACAAGTGGAAGCGTATAGTCTTTCTTTTCTAATAGCCTGTAACTACTCCAGAGCAATCACTTTTTTGTTTAATGTCATTTGAGAGAAGAGAACAATTTTCTATATTTCATTGAAAAGAACAACTTAGCCTATTCTTTATTTCTTTAATTTCATACCTGATTTATTATTTAAAAGAAAGGGACAACAAAGTTGTAGCATTAGGAAATCCATCCATGCTGAATGGAGTGCAGTAATCACGCATTAAAGCAAAAATTGAAAATGGAACACCACTTAAAAGGTACATTAAGAAATCAATCGAACAAACATGAAAACTCACAGAAGACAATGCTAAAAGCAGAACAAAAACAAACTAGATGGGAGTTTGCCAGCAAACCCAGTGAACGACCGACGTGTAGCTAATGCTGTGACGCTCAAAAGTACTTTTTGTCTACCGTAAAATCAGCAATTATTCAAAAAATATCTGATTATGGAACCTCCAGAAAAGTAGAGTCAAAATATTTGTGAGTTAAATATCTCCTGATATCATAAAACACTGGCACCCTAGCTTGGGCCCAGTGGCGGATTTAGGGGGAGGATGGGGGGGATGCATCCCCCCTCACCAGCCTAAAAGTAACGATTTTGGCCGAAAAATCAGCCTCTATTTCGAATAATTCGGCTCCATTGCTCCATTTCGGGATGCATCCCCCCCCACCGACCTTAACGTAACGAATTCGGCAAAAAATCAGTCTCAATTTTGGTGAAGACCTTTTTTTTTTTTGGAGACCACCTGAATTTGGGCGAAAAAAACGTTTGAATTTCCGATTTCGGCCGAAAAATCACTCTCAATTTTGGTGAAGACATCCGAATTTTTGAGGTTTTGTGCTTCAAATCCCCCCCCCCACCAAAATTTTCTGGATCCGTCACTGCTTGGGCCATTCAAAAAATTGATTTTGGGGGGTCCATTTGGGGGGTTCCCGAAAAGGTGGCCCCCTAAACTACGCCAAAATATTGTCTCTTAAATATCTGCTGATATCATAGAACACTGACACCCTAAGTTAAGCTGCAGAAAAAATTGATTTTTAGGGGGTCCATTTGCGGGGGCCCCGAGAGGGTAGCACCCCCAAACTATGTCAAAATATTTGTCAGTTAAACATCTGCAATTAAAAACAAACTGGCACCCTAAGTTAAGCAGTTCAAAAAATTGATTTTTGGGGGGTCCATTTGGAGGGTCCCCGGGGGGTGGCACCCCCAAACTATGTCAAAATATTTGTCTTTTAAATATCTGCTGATGTCATAAAACACTGGCACTCTAGCTTAAGTGGTCAAAAAAATTGATTTTTGAGGGGTCCATTTGGGGGGTCCCTGAGAGGGTGGCACCCCCAAACTATGTCAAAATATTTGTCTGTAAAATATCTACTGATATCAGAAAAACTAGCACTCTAGCTTGAGCCGTTCAAAAAATTGATTTTTTGGGGCCCCATTTTGGGGGGGGTTCCCGGTGAAGTTGCCCCAAAAAATTTCGGGAGAAAAAATTGTCTTTGCAACTCAACAACTTTACACCAAAATTAGATTTCGATGTTTTGTGGTTTAGAAGAAGAAGAGCGTACAAAAATTAGAAAGAAAAGAAAGGAAAAAAAAGGAAAAAAAAAGAAATGAACCTCATCGCGGCCAAAAGTGGGTTGGTTGGGATGAAAAGGTATCTAAAGATATACCACCATATGAAATATTTTTTGCCGTACTTAAGCCGTTTTTGACTGAGTCGACTTTTTACGCCAAACTTGCGGTGCGGTTTTCAGGTTCTAAAACTGAAGTCACGTAACCTATTGTCTCGAAATTTGGTACAAACATGCAACTCATTAATCTCAAGCTGCTGCCAAAATTTCATGACGCTAGACCCAACCGTTCTTGAGTTATAAGCAAAAGTCTGAAATTTCGCACTCGTTAACGTCGGTTGTTCCAATTACCAGTTGCATGCCTAAGACAGCTGTTTCGCCTAATTTTAAGGCTCATAGAGATATCAGTTAGGTTGGTAGTCTATAACCTAGCGTTTTTCGGTAAGGATTTCAGTTAGATTAATAGCCTGTAACCCAGCTTTTTTCGGTAAGGATTTCAGTTAGATTAATAGCCTGTAACCTAGTTTTATTCGGTTAGATTATGGCCTGTAACCTAATTTCTATTGGTAAAGATTTCAGTGAGTTTAGCATCTTGAGACCTACAGTTTTGTTCGGTAACGATCTCAGTTTGAAAGTTTTAATTAATTTAGCGTAATTTGTTGGGTAAAGATTGGTATGGGACAGAATTTTATCTGCAAATATTTGAACATTTTCTGGAAATTTTTGGTTTTTTTTCTGAAGTTTTGTCACTGTAATATTTGTCATTTTGGCCTTGCAAACCTAACTGATGAGACGTAAAATTAGGCGAAACAGCTGCCTTAGGCATGCAACTGGTAATTTGTTTTTGTTCTGCTTTTAGCATTGTCTTCATTGAATTTTGATGTTTATTCGATTGATTTCGTAATGTACCTTTTAAGTGGTGTTCCATTTTCAATTTTTGTTTTGATTTATTAATATGCACTGTTTTTATAAGAACAATTCAATAGAAACAAGGACCAAATTTTAAAAAACAAACAACGATAACTTTTATTTTACAGTACTGTATCGTAGCAAAATGGTAACCATGTTTCAACAAACATAGCCAGTGGATTATACAGTTTTGTTCAGTAATCAGGTTTAATAACAAAAAACAATGCTTAATCAATCAAAAATGAGCTTGTGTTACTTTAATAAAATATTTTAGACCGACAGGGAAAAGTTTATTGATCTGAATAATAACCAAAATGATATTATGAGATAATAAGAACGCTTAAAAAGTATTTTATTTTATTTTTTACTGCATAACCACAACGTTAGCATTGTCGTTTAATTATAAATTTTGGCTGGAATTAAGGGGTTGAGAAAACGAGCAGTCGGTTGGTTGAAATTAATTTCAATATTTATACAATGTCAAATGTTTATTGCAGTGAATAGTACACCAATACAAGGGCGTCGGCAGAAACATTTTCAGGGGGGAGGAGGCCAACAAGAAAAGAGCCAGTATTAACTACCAAAAATGGAAGAATTTTTGAACTTTGGGAGATTTAAAAAAGAGTAAGTAAAAATCCAGGGGAGGGGGGCCATGGCTCTCCCCTGCCCCCCCCCCCCCCCCCTTGCCGACGCCTATGCACCAATAAATTTTAAGAAAATGTTTTTCGATAAATTTCTATGCCCGCATATATTACATGATATAGCTGCGTTGAACTACATTATAGTGTTTTATTTGTCTGTATCAGCGCAGTGATGTAGTATACATGGTGACGTAGCCTAAATTGAGAGCGCTGATTGGTTAAACACAAAAGATGCCGCCTAAAATTTCGCTCTGGAGGCAATCTACGCGGTTTTCTGCGCGAAGTGAACCTTTCTTCCGCAAACGTCTCCTTCACGTTCGCGCCGTTTTCCGCGTTCGCGCTCTGTATAAACGGCCCTTTACACCCGCATCAAACTTTTATAACTACGCAACGATAAATTCAAAAAAAGGAAGTTATTGTTTATCCAAAGTCAATAAAAAACTTACTGAAAGATCAGTTAAAATATGTGGAATCAAATTGAGGAACGAACCTCCAACTCCATTACTGAATTATACCAATAAAGGGTTAAGCGCGTTCTTCAAAAAAATCAAAATTGCATTACTTAAAACGTCTGAAGAAAAATAATAATCCTGTTTCACATCTCAGATTCATTACCTCAATTTTTTAATAACTAAGCCAAAAAAATTGCCTGTGTTTACATTTACAGTACCGTTAGCCTTCTGCGAGACAGCATTTTTCGGTTTTGTGGTTTTGTTGGCAACAATTGTAGGAATCAATGTTATCTCAAATATTGTTAACTAGAAATTAAGTTTGTTGTGTTAGTTTAATTATGAGAGGCTGCAGACTTGACGACCTTACCAGTCTTTTCAGAATGGAATTTTTTTTATCTTTCGCAGCCTCTCATAAGGAAATAGCTTCAAGAATTTTGTACGCATTAAGTTGCTATTTTATCTTGTTGGTTGTTTTTCCTTCAATAAAAAAATTCGTTATCTTTATCGTCAAATGGGAGCATGCTGAGAAGCAATCTCAGTCAAGGACCGACGCATGTTAAACAATGATGCCGCTCTCACACTTTGGCGAATTTGACTGCGACTCCACTGCCAAACAAATCGCAGCGCAGTCGCCGCAGAGTCTCCGTGGAGTCTCCATAGAGTCGCAGAGCATGGCGAATCTTCTGCGAATGCGTTGCGAATTGATTTCAACTTCTGTAGAAGAAAAAAAATATTCATTTGCATGATAAGAAAGCAGGTAAAATTAAAGAAAAAAGTTTATTAAGAAGATTATTTAAGCTAATTACTTCTGATAAAGGTTTAAATTTTAGTGAAAGCTTTAATTTTGCAGCAAACAAACAGCACGAACGTTGTCCGAAAAATCAAAATCGAAAAGAAAAATGACTAAAACCGGTTAGTCTTCGCGACATAGCTATGATGTATTGCGGCTGGGGTCGGCAACCTACGGCCCGCGGGCCGAATGCGGTCCGCCAAGACATTTTACTCGGCGCGCGAGGCAAGGCATTTTACTCGGCCGCTAAGGCATTTTACACTTTATTGCCATCCGGCCCGCGACCTTTTTTTTTCAATAAAAGATATGCAATAATAAACCACCGAAATGATTCTCACCTTATTTTTTGGTCTTCGCCATCAATTCGGCCGAAAAAAGGAGTGAATTTTTGGCGAAGACCTTTCTTTATTGGTCCGCTGTAATGGTGGAGGTCCGCTGGAACCTTGTTAGGACTGAATGTGGCCCACTAGTTAAAGATTGCCGACCTTTATATTGCCATTTACAGGCGCTTCTAATTCTTTATGGAAATGCAAAAATTTTATTTAAAACAATGTGAAAAATTATTGTTTTGAATTGGCATTGTACAGAGCTGTTCGAAATTATGAGACCACTTTCAATTTTGACTATTTTTTATTTTCGTGATGAATTGGTATGCCATTTGTAATTACAACCCCTGCATGTAAGGGCGCAAATCTTTGTTGAGCATTGGGGGGGATAATTTGCAATTTTACTCCAATTTTGCCTTATTTTCAACATTGGGGGGGATGAACCTCGACCACGATTTTTTTCAGGTGAGCAAATTAAGTGAAGACCAAAAAAAAAGGTCTTCACCGGAAATTGAAGAGTTTTTTCTCCGAATTCAGGTGAAGACCATAAACAAAAAAAAGGTCTTCACCAAAAATGGAACACTTTTTTCCCCGAAGTCAAATGGAGACCTGCGCTCAAATGCACACTAGGCTGGCGCAAAAACAGACAAAAAATTTTTTTTTCTTTGTTTGTTTTGTAAGTTTGCAATAACGTTCTTTTTGGTAAACAAAGCCCAAAAACCAAAAATCAAGAAAAAATACCGACGTTTGACCCTGGTTCACCCACTGCAAAAAATTCAAAATTACATTTTAAAATTTTTTCAAATTTATTTGTTGTGGAGTCATTCGCTGTGCGTACATTGTAAAAATACAATTTAATGTTGTTCAAACCATTATCTCACACTAACAGTACACATATTATGACCTTTTTAGCAACATCTTTTACAACAAAACAAAAAATACTCCAACAATTGGGTTGGCCATATTTTAGACATGATTTTTGTCGTACAACGTTCTGCATTTGGCTTCGTCAACGGTTCATTTTGCTTTCTCAAAGGTTTTTTACCACTTGGTACAGAAACTGCTTTTGGGATGGTGCTTGTAATCGTAGATGAGTAAATCTGTGACAAGTCCAAGAGCTCTTTCTGAAAAATCGTTCACTACTCTCAAATGTTGAAGTCGAGATTTGATCCTGATGTAGCATTCGTTCCTTTCCCACAGCGAAGCCGGTTTTGACAAAAATAGTGGCTGTTTATTGATAAGCTTGAAAAGCACCCCTGACTCACGTCCAATTAAATCTTTTAGTTGGGTAAAAGTAGTTACTGTCGGCATCTTATGCACCGAGTGGTCGAAAGAAGTGTCATTTTGGTATTTTGGTATTTCTTCAGGCCTTGTTTTTTATGAACACTTGCTGTGCTGAAAAGTGCTAGAACCACCAATCGCTCTGTCAAATACCAGAAGTGATTTTCGAACTTGCTAGCTACGGCTTGACTAAGCTGCCGTAGACTCTCCGACTTGTGCTCTTTGGCATTGGTAACGATGGTTTTATACAGGATCAAGTCTTCAATAGGAGCATGAAACGGTATTGATGCTCTTGACCACGACTTAACATAATACAAGCACAGAAATCGTGCAAGATCTACGATTTTCGTCAACAGACTCTCTGAAATGTCACATTTCAGCAGATCCTGAAACATCGCTATTTTGAAGCTGTAGATGACTTTTGACATCCAGCGTGCGTGATGTCTTGCACCTGGTGCCTTCATTTCAAATTCCTTTTCTTCAGGCAATTTTCTGCCTGAAATATCATATAAGTATGCAAATTGTATGCACTCATAAACTACTTCATTAACTTTGGCGTTAATTCATTTAACCAAAGGTTGAATAGCACTCCTACAAAAGTTAAAATTAAAGATTGAAAGTTAGACATGCATAATTGAAGACAATGTGCTAAAGAAAACAATCGGTAGGCTAACATGCTTTGGTAAAATCTGATTGCAATATTACGTATAACCTAGAAAAATAATAGCCAACTCCAACATTTCTTGATAATCTTTTCTTTAGATATCATCCCGAAGTACAGTTCGGCAAAACTCAACATTATTTTGAATTTCAATTTTGTCTTTTCTGCACTTTGCTTTGAAGACTTGAAAGTTTAATTTATCAAGGACAGACCAACGATTAACAAGTACTTGAAACACTGCTTCATTGGGTGATTTGGTTATACTATAAATCATAAAAGCAGCTGCTCCACACAACAATTCCAATACATGGTGTCGCCAAGCCAATAATAAAAGTTTAGTGCCAAATATTTGTTCCAAGGATACAGCAACACCACTGCAATTTCCCGTGTTGATAGAAGTTGTGTCCAACACTAAACCAATGATTAGATCTCTTTCAATCTTCCATTTATCAAGGGTGTCCAAAATGATTTTTGTTTGTTCAGAAGCTGTGCTGTGCTTTTGATATACAGGATTGATTTGGAGTAAAATGTCAGATTTTTTGTCAGTGGCAGCCAAAAGAATGATAATCACTTCTTTGTATGTTCCAACATATTCAATAATCTGCAGCATTTTTCCATCCCAGAGCAACACGTATCCTTTGCTCTCGTATTTTATTGCGGTGTCGACGAGTTGTATTCTTAGACAACGATATGTCAGCAATGTTGCCACCTCCAGTGCTAATAACAGCAGACATTGCTTCAGTATGCCCTCTGTGGCTTATATTGTGTTTGTCTGCCACTAGACCAACAGTTTCACTTCAGTGCTTGGCATCAACTTTTAAACTAGCGGTACCTCGTTTTTCATTTTGTTGCTTTTGTAGTTTAGACGATATCGGCAAATACATATCATTGTCCTTTTCAGATTCACTTAAACTGCTGTTTTCACTGCTTTTGTCGGATATCTTTCTTTGTTCTTCTTTGTAAATCCTTTCTTGTTTCTGGGAACTTCTTTTTAGTTTTTCTTTGTTTTTAGCCAAGGTTTTTCTATCCAGTGACTACACTCCATCTTCTCTATTAGTTTTCTTAATTTCCAAAAACTTGCTATCTACTTCATTTAATCTTTCCTCACAGTTTAGTTGGGGCGCCCAAAACGTTCTCTTCATTTCTTCCAAAAAAGGCTTTTCTTTTGTCCAATTGCAGCTGCGTTATTTTTAACCGTTGTTTAAATAAAACTGTCCAATTGTTGTGCTGTTTTAGAACCATGATAATCAATTGATTTGGGGTGTTCGTTGGTATGCCGGCTCTACATAACCACCATTTCATCACATGTTCAACTGCAGCCTTGGCAGAGTTGCGGACAGTAGCTGTTCCCGGTTGGTTTTTCTGCAGTTCACCATGCAAAAATCGAAAGTGCAAATACACAGTTTTATTTATTGGAGGTTTCGAAACCCTAATTTCATCCACAACGCATTCTTCTAACAGCCAAATTTTTAGTTTTTATTTGGATCACGTTGTCATTTCAGAAAAATTTACTACCAAAAATTCTACAAATTATTTTACAGCTATTTTTCTGCAAAAGTAACTTTCACGAGAAAATTGTTATGTCTGTAGTACTTGCCACTACGCTAACTAAGCAGTAAGCACTGCAGTTACTCTGCACATTAGTCATATGTTACCATCTTCAGGCTGTACTGTGAACGCAGTTGTCAAAACATGAGCTAAAATCAGGGTGAGAGAAAAAAGTGAACTTGAAATATTAAGCTGATTTACTAAAGATTCCGAATTTCCGGTAAGTACTGTTGCTGGCTTATGGCTTGGCAACACTGCTTAGAGCTAATTCGAAAGCCCAGTGCTGCCAGTTCAGTCTTTCTAAATATCTGTAGCAGCCTATTAGTTAAAAGTAATAGGTCGTACAGCCCAAAAACTCGTTTTAGCAAATTCCTTAAACTCACATTCTTACTAATGTCAGCTAGCCTACAATTAACTTGAGCTTGCTTAACTAAGACCAAGCTACCTTTACGCGAAACACATGAGCCTAGCACCTAAATGTTAACACCCTTTATCAACATCGAACTGACTTGTTTTAAGCTGATTCTCGCATTTGTAGCCGATTTTAATATCAGTGTGGCGATTTTTTCAAGTTATGGCGAAGACTCGAAAACAACATTTTTTAAAGAAAATTCGTAATATTAACATGTCTGAACCAAGGCCAAATACCAAAAGCAAAACAAATATTTTGGTTTCTAGTCATCAGCAAACAAACATTGCTTACTACAGCGATGAAACGCTGTTTGAAATATCCGAATAAAATATTGGCAAGAAGCTAAATCACTCAACCAAATTGATAATTTTTTAAAAAATTTCAGAATTTCAATTGAGGTGAACCAGGGCCGAACGTTCAGACTCGGCAAAAAGTTTTGGATTGCAGCTGCCAGTAACCGAAATGGAATAATTTTGCAAACTTACAAACATTTTTAAGAACATCAAGAAAAATGAGCCAGCCTAATGCACACCAGAGTCAAATTATTGGAACGGATGCAGATGAAGACCATACTCAAATCATTGGGGGGATATATCCCCCCCGGGTTTCGGCACCCCTGCCTACATGTCATATATCATTGAATGCAGAATTTTAACAGGGTCATGCAAATGTGATTTTTATACTTTTTATTTATATTTTCAGCAATATCTGCAATGATAAAGAAGAACTTTTTGTTGATATTAAATATTGCCAAAATTGCTACAAGCAAAACTCTGCTACAAATGTTAGGTAACAATGTGAATGACAAAGCCAGTTCATTTAAATTGATTCTGATTTATGGTGTAATAACGGCATATGTTTCATGGCCGCAATTCTTGAGCTGACAGATACCAGCAGGAAGAAAAGTTTAGTTCCATTTTAGAAGTCACGATGCCTCAACATCTTAGTGATGAGCCGAGGCATTTGATTGTTTACCTGCATAAAAAAACAATATCAGAACGAAAGATTGCATCAGAGGTGGGTTGCTCAAAAACTGGTGTTAACGTTGCTCTAAAGCGATGGAAGGAAACCGGAAAATTTGAAGAAAGACCTGGTAGAGGAAGAAAGATGAAATCAACCATTCGACAAGACAGGGCTCTGGTCAGACTCTCCCTATCTAATCGACGTCTAACCAACTCTGATCTTTGCCAAGAATGGCGTCAAAGTACAGGTGTGGAAGTGTCAACATCAACAATTCGAAAAAGATTGCTACGAAGTGGTTTAAGGGGATGCAAAGCGAAAAAGAAACCAAAAGTATCGGAAAAGCAAAGAAAGGCCAGGATTGCTTGGGCGAAAGAGCATTTGAACTGGACAAGTGAGGATTGGGATAAGGTCATATTTAGAGAGGAGAGGACCTTTACTGTCCAAAATCATGCGGGAAACAACTTTGTTCGAAGAAGACCTCATGAAGCGTTTAGCCCTCTGTGCATTTCGCCTACTATCAAGCATCCAACTAGTGTGATGATTTGGGGTTGTATGGCATCAAATGGCATTGGAAGATTGCACATCTGTGAGGGGATGATGAATGCCACAAAAATATGCTGCTGTGTTGGAAACAAAATTACTTGCCAGTGCCCGAAGTTTATTTCCGGATGAATAGTGGATATTTCAAGATGACAATGCTCCCTGCCATCGAGCAAAGTTAGTGAAAAGGTGGATGCAATCTCATAGAGTGGCCCAGATAAATTGGCCAGCCCAATCACCAGATCTCAACCCTATTGAAAATTTATGGCACAGAATTAACGTAATCATAGCCAAAAATAAGCCATCCAACAAGAGAGAGCTGATTGAGAATATTATTCAAGCCTGGCATCACATTGTTACACCGAAAGAATTTCGCAACCTTGTGCAGAGCATGCCGAGACGGTGCAAAGCAGTGATTCAGAATAAGGGCTTTCCAACGAAATACTAATAATGAAATGTCACAAAAACGGTCCTTTTCAGGGCCATCAAATGTTAAAAAGAGCCAAGAGAAGATTGTTTGTCAATTTTAGTGGTTTAAAGTCTTCTCTCAAGTCGTTTTTAGTGGTTTAAAGTCTTCTCTCATGGCAAATACATAATAAAAATGTCCTAGCAAACTTAATCAGTATGTAGGAACATTTTCATTATCTGTTTAATTTCATCTCATTTTTTTAATAACCTATTGCACAAAAATAAAACTACTGTATCCACGAATTCTGCTTTAAATTCTGAGTTCATCGATATACAACATGTAGGGGTTGAGAGTAAAAATACATTTCCAAGACTTGGTGAAAATAAAATTGTCAAAAAAATTGCAAGAGGTCTCGTAATTTCGAACTGCACTGTAATTTATGAGTAAATTTCATCATCTGCATGGTTATGCTCCTACATAGGCTACTAGAAAATACTAGAAAAATTTAATCAACTCTCGTTCTGTTTCGACAAGATATAGCTTGCGTGTTAATGATGATAATAATAGGCTGCTTCAAACGGTAACTAGCTTAAACTTTGCTAGATTCCGATCTATGTTTTCGTATGCATCACCCAACGTATGGAATCCGTTGCCACTATCTCAGCGTGAATTTGAAACTTTTCAAGAAACGTCTAACAGCATATTATTTTAATTTAGCCTTTTGGGATCATTATCACTGTTTGATGCAAGTATTTTGCTGCTTATTGCTGTAGAATTAGTGCCTCTGTTGTGTATTAATTTTATTTCTGAAAGCTATTTGAAAGTTGCAATGGCCCCTTAGTCGGATGCATTGACACTAATTGTTGTCGTCATCTCGAGGAGTCAAGGGGGATATAAATTGCAATTAGTATTATCATTATTATCTACGCACATGAAAATCCAAAAAAATCTTTCAAAACTTTTTAAGAGCAAAATTATGAGCTAAATATAAACAAAAACAAATTGTTCCTCTTTTTTCAAAGTTTATTGTCGTAACTTACTTCCAAAACCACAAAAGCAATAAAGTGGGAATTACATTCGAATTACGGTAGCTTTATTATTGCATATTACTATTTTTATGTTCGTTCAAGTCTTTATTATTTCGTATTATGTCTGTAATGGAAGAGGATATATGCTCAGCAAATGGGCACAGTTTTCGTTAAACAGATTGCCCTCAAAGTCAATTTTACTAAAATATGCAACTTTAATGTCGTTTCACACTGCTGCTACTTTAATGTGCATTTTGTTGCTAGCATAAAACGTCAATATATCCAGCTTTAGAGCAGAAAAACTGGACTTCAGGGACAGCTTTGCCGAGAATAAAATAGCCGAAGCTGTCGTAAAACGTTCTATTTGAGAGATGTTTCAACTTAGTCATTAATAATCACTTTGCAAATAACACGCTAAAGGATTAGATGTCTTGCAAAGTGTTTAAGCAATATAAATCGGAAATTAACTAATTGTTGTTCTGCGGTATAAGGCATTATTGCTCTCAAAAACAAGCACAAACCAAGCGGGTAAAGTATTAATTTTATAACTATATTGCAACACCACTGCATTTATTGTACTCCTCGGCTATTATAACAGCTGTAGGCAAACTTTGTGTTTTAATTGAACTCGAACATTTTCGGCGTTATACTGAGAGCTTTCATTAAAAAACTAAAAACATGGCAAATGAATGAAGTAAAAATCAGTGCACTATCAAAATTAATTCAAAATAGTAACAATATTTTTCAAAAATACAGTTTGGATTTCCAACTGCATCCGGCTAAACTCGCATTTTACGGCTCAGTCAATCCCTACTAATAAGATAAATTAAATTCGAAGCTCAATCAAGTATAATTAAAATACAAAGCTAGCCTAGCTTGTAGTAGCCTTGTAATACGATAACGGAGTGGTGTTTTTGAATTGTGCTGCAACATGGTTACCGAAAGTAACCTCTCCTCTGAAACTACGAATTTTATAATTGCACTATGACAAATCTTATCAAACGACACTCATTTATTGAACCAAAAATTATCCACATCCTGATGCAGTCAGCTACAACCTACGTTTGATTAAAGACAACGCGAAAGTCAAACCAGCACTACAAAAAACCCAAGCAGTCACCCATATCAGTTATCAAGCGTATCACCAGCACTAATATTGTCTATCTACTGGCTATACTGCCAGAATCAAACAGTGGCCCCCAATTTCAGACACACTATCTGATCCAAACATAGCCCCGTATTAACTAAAACATAGCAGCTGACATTTACGTTGTCAACCGCTCCATCCCTGAACTTTTAAAAGAAAATTTGAAAGCTATTTCCAAAACTACAAGAATTACTGAAAGTTTCAACATCAAACAAAAGATTGGCTACGGCTATTAAAAACCTAAGTTTTTGTGCAATCCAATTCCACGTTAACCTTTTGTTAAAAAGTTTTCCGATTTTATTTATTTCGATCTACTTCATCAATTTTTATCCATATTTCATAGGTTATATTAGCTTCAGGCAAGAATACTTTAGTTTTAGACCCTACTTTTGCCTTATAGCTGACATTCAAGGAATTATTTGCTTTACCATTACCTTTTCACCACTCATTATTTCGCAAAATAAAATTTATCATAAAACAATCAACTACGTCATTTCCGTTATAGATGATATGATTCGCAGCGCAGTCTCCGTGCATTTGCCAGAGTCGTGCTGCAGTCTCCGTGGATTCGCAGCGCAGTTTCCGTCAGTTTGATGGCGAACCCACAGAGACTACTATACGACTCTACAGAGGCTGCGCTGCGAATTGAAAAATTTTTGAACAGGTTGAAAAATTTTTGCTCATTGGTGACTCCACTGTGAATGCACTGAGACTCACTGCAAATGCGTTGCGAATGCGCTGAGACTGCGCGGAGACTCTGAAAACTGCAAAATGTTCAATTCGCAGTGGAGTCGCAGTCAAAGTCGCCAAAGTGTGAGAGCAGCATAACATTTTCCAAAAAACTTTTCGCTTTCACGTTAAGAAATTACCGTAATTAAAAATATCTTCTGTGACACCGGAGAGGGTTTGGAATTTCGAACATTGTCAAAATACTGTATATATTTTATCGACAACATAGCGACTGATATTGATAATAAAAAAACATCCTATTCAAGCTTATAAGCCATTGGAAGTACGTCAAAATATTTGTTTCTTAAGCATCTGCTAATATAAAAACACTAACGTCCTAGCTTGAGCCGTTCAAAAAATAGATTTTTAGGGAGTCCATTTGAAGGGTTCTCCAGGAAGTTGGTACCCCCAAACCAGTAATTAAAGTGTAAAGTTTTGCACGGGGGGACGCTTACGCAGCCTTGACCAAGCATTCGGAATGGGAATGAAATTTAGATGAAATTATAATTCAAGATCAAATTCTGTTCCTGAATTCGATTGAAGACCAAAAAAAGAAAAAACAAAAGTCTCCTCCGAAAATTGCAGGGTTTTTGTCCCCGGTACTGTATTCGGCCGGAATTTGGGTTTTGATCACGCTGACAGCCACTTTTTCATCAACTCATTCAGGCGAAATGATCTGAAACTCTAAATGGAGAGAGCGCTGAAATCTTGTCAGGAGGGACGCTAAATCTCGATAGGGTACGTTAGCTCATCCCCCCGTTCCCCTCTACAATTTAAGTACTGCCCTAAACAAATCAAAATATTTCTCTTTTAAACATCTGCTGATATAAAAAAAAAACTATCGCCCTAGCTTGAACCATTCAAAAATTGATTTTGGGGTCCATTTGGGGGGTCTCCGGGGGGGTGTCACCCCCAAACTTTGTCAAAATATTTGTCTCTCCAATATCTACTGATATAAAAAGAAAATTATTGCCCATCGCCCTAGCTTGAGCCGTTAAAAAATTGATTTTTTGCGGCTCCATTTTGGGTGGTTCGATTAAACCGCGGTGAACATATCATTCAGAAAACTTGAAAACAACGATAGTGCAACGGGTGATCGCGTTACGGAAATCAAAATAGCAAGTTGGTGCTGAAAAACTGTGATCGCGGTCCGAAAATCAGGTGGCCGCGTTAGCAAATTTTCCACCCATTTAAAACGATGGGAAATAATTCGGAACTTTATAAAAGTGGTCGTCTAACCAGGATGGTCGCCAACGGAGGTTCCACTGCACTAAGTTACAAATAAATACGTACACAGTTTAGCACGACGAGAAGAAGCAAATGATCACAATAAAAACGTAGCTTAATCTAGCTACCAGTCGCCGAATCTTATGTTGGTCCTCCTTTAAGAAATAGTATAAAATTCAGCTGTAGGATTTCGACCCTGAAATGAAAAATTTGTTTTGTTTTTTGGTAAGAAAAAAACTAAAAACGGACAAAAATTGGTGAAAAAAAAGAAAATGAAAAAAAAAAAAATACTTGCACAGGTTGAACTTTAAAATCCACGCAAGTAACGGTTTCGTTTTCAAACAGGCGCGGGATTGCATTTACTTGAGCAATTGGAGTATTTAAGGTGACTGTTATCAGGAACAATTTTGGTAAGTCTTGTTATTGTTGTTTTGCACTTAAAAGACTAGGATTCGGATTGAAAAACCCCAAAAGTCAAGCTTAACCATTTAACGTCATATTGCTGAACATTAACAATCACATTATTTTAATGATCTGATTTTGGTCTTGAGAATCATATTTTTTGGATGATCTGATTTTGATCTTCAAGATCACGAAAAGTTGGTGATCTTTCCCATTTCTGCATACTACAATCAATGCATATACAATTTTTCTGCCCAAAATTAATTGTGGTTTCTTTATTTTTTGAAACGGATTTGCCATTCTTTCGGAATGGATTAAACGGATGCATCAACTAACCAATCAAGCGTAGCCATTGATTTGCAGAAGCTCAGTTTGAATAGGTTAGTACTTGGTACGGTATATACAGTAGTTGGTACCGTACTAAATTTTGATGTCAGGTTAGTGTTTTTACATCAGATGTGATGTTTTTGACTTGAAATCTGATATCTATCTGTTGGTTTTGACTAAAACCTGATGTGAACTGCGCAAATAAAAATATCTGTATTTGCAAATTAGACTTGGAGAAAACTCAACTCAATGCATCTGCGTCCGGAGAAAATACTAAATAGAAAAACCATGATCTCCGAAAAAAAAGCTATCCTCTCAATTTATCTGGTAAAATGATTAGAAAACAAGAAAAAAGGTACCGGTATCCACTCAATTCGCTGTTCGTCAGAGGAAATGGTTGAAAAAAAGTTGATCTCTAAAAGGAAAAAAAGGTCTTCAGCCAATTTTCACCCTTATTCAGTCTTCTATTCATGGATATTTCTGCTAGAAATTTGCTGAAATAATCCAGATTTATGGTTCTGAGGTTTTTGGTCTGAAAATTAGATGTTTTTTTGGCCCTTGCTAGCATCAATGTCACTAAATAAAAGTAGGCTACGGTAGGCTAGAGTCATCCTACCAAAGCCTCTTACCTTAGTCTACCAGTATGATCCTACTGAAGAATGGTAGACTGTAAATAAAGTAAAACCAAAAAATATGCAAAGGAGGAGAGCGTATACATGCGTACGAGTACATTGCATCTGACATAATCTAATATATAATGACATACCGGGGCGACTTTAAACGGTTTTGAATCATTTTTACTTGTCACTTCCGCCAGGTTTAAGCAAGAAAAGTGCTTATAGGCTGAACATAACACTTAAGGCCTCAGCAACTGGAACTGTCATAACTAAAAAAAATATTTCTCTCTCATAAGCCATATATTCTATCTCAAAAAGTGTTCAAAGTCGCCCCAGCATCTGGGGCGACTTTGAACACCTACCAACATGCACTTAAACCTTCACTTACAAGCACAAAGTTGCCTTCGCCTGAAATGTATTTGAAATAGAGCGTTGCAGATTGGCTAATTTTTCCACTCTGGATCCACTCCAAAATTGTTTAACTGACTCCGGCTCTAATCTGGCTCCGAAATTTTACAACAACACTCCGCTCTGAAATACTCCAATACAAAAATACGCTTCGACAAAAATTTTTTTAAAATCAGTCAACAACTTTAACCGATAATCTCATTCTTTATCTGTTGACACCAGCTCTAATTAAAATTTTGACCTTACATCTCAATAAGCTACAGCTTACTGGATTCAAAAAAATATGAATGCGCACTCAGCTTGCATTGTGGATATGCGTTAATTTAAAAGTCTAAATTGCTTTTGTGATATGTAGTGGGTGCGTGGTTGAGTGGTGAAGGCGGTTAGCTACCGACCACTTCGTCATGGGTTCGAGCTTGCAGTCGTCTGTCGCTAAATAACCAGACTCGGGAGTGCATATGTCAATAGCAATGGTGTAATAAATTGCCCTATTTTTGAGAATTATTTTTTTGAAATGATGACATTATTGTCACGTGACCCTGTGCTAGTCGGGCAAAATAGAAAAAAAATCTATCAAAGTTCAAACACTGACAGACTGACCTACTAAGAGACTGCTCTTGGTCTTGAAAATTATTCAACTGAAAACAAAGATTGTTTTAGTGAAATGTTCAAAGTCGCCCCGGTTGACGGTAGGCTAGTTGCAGTGGCAAAGCCTAATCAGTAATGTCTACCTATGTTATGGTCGGCAACTTAACCCTGAACCCATTTTTGCAATAGTGAGTAGTGGCAGGGCATGGTATAAAATGGAAATTTTGGTATGGAACTGGGAATATGGAAGATGCCAGAATGGAATGGAATGGAAGATTTCAAGAATGTAATGGAAGACAATCTTCCATACTTCCACACCAATTCCATACTAGATTTTGTGCATTGTATTTACAGAAAAATACATACCGATGTCGGGTAGTGATAATAGTATTGTCACAAAAGTATTCAACTTCAATATCTTTGCAAATTATTTGTTGACAAATTGCAGTACTTTGGTTGTGTACATTGCGCAAACAGTGTATGTATTGCATCATTTGGAATAAATTGCAATTTAATTGCAGCATTGATGTTACAGTTGACGACCTTGATAGATTCGACTTTTTTTTTTTTATTTTGAGGCTGACAATTTGCCCAGTTCTAAATTTTGTTTTCTTACATCGTTACCAAAACTCATATTTGCTATTTTATCCCCGTTTCAGCTTAATTTTATTTATATTTTTAGTTTTTAAGCTTATAGTAATTCTTTTTGATGTTAAAGCTTGGTATTTCTATTATGGTAAATGTTCTAGTTGATATGAAGGCAAACTTGTATGGTAATCATTAAACCATAGGCATAGCCAGAAGGACCGGGCCCTCTGCCTCCCCCACCCCAATTAAAAAGCTACCAATGATAAAAATGATGATACAAAATCTATTTATTCAGTTTCTTTTAGCATTTTTGGAGTGCAACAGTTCATGCGTACAACGGAAATTAGCAATAGCTTAATTTTAATATTGACGCCCAGGGGACCTCTGCCCTCTCAATTTAAATTTTTACCAACCAATTTAAATGTACAAGCTGGAGAAATCAGTGTTTTTGTTCTTAAAAGGTGCAATCTCAAGCACTCATCTAACTTGTTTATGCAATAATTTGTTTTAGGCCCCCAGCTAACTTCTATATTAAAATAACATGATTAGTAACCATTTAGGGCATCTAATGTACCAACTTTAAACAACAATCCACCTCCATCTCGTCAGTTTTCACGTGATGAAATGCTTTTGAAAAAACCTAGTAAGGGGAAATGCTTATTGAACAAATTATTGAATTTGAACTGAGGATGCCTGGTCGTACATATATTCCTAAAACTGGTTATTTTCATGACAAAACAAAAATCTTCAAAGGCAAATCTCCGAGTGCATTATTTAATGCTAAAAATGTTGCAGAAAGCAATGCACCTGGATTTCCCTGACTTAGGCCAAGTCACAAAATTTAACCCCAAAATGCAAGATTTTAAACGTGGTTTGGACTTGACCTGAAGTAAAGGGAGTGATTTTTTAATTGGCTTTAAACATCAAAAATTTTGTTCTTTCAAATGGCTCTGAAAACGTGTGAAATGTGATCCGAATCGCATTAATATAGCCATTTTTTTCCAAAAAATTACAAAAAATTTCCCTGCAGCTGTGTGTTTCACCTCCATGCCCCCTCTGTGACGTGTTTGAGTTGCACTAATTTGCTCACCACGTCTCACAATTTTGATAGGATAGAAAAAATTTTAACTTGCGGTTCTAGTCCTTCTTCTATAGCAAATCCAGGTTATGAGCCAAATCAGATGCCCAGCTTTTGATCTTTCATTTTTTGTCCCATAAGAAGTCCCTCTTTTCAAAAACTTTTGATGATGTCACTGCATGATTTGCGGTTTTGCCCTCCCCCCAATTCCAAATCCAGGCTATGCCTATGCAAAATGTGCAATATGCATACCAGATACCGGTTGTTGCATCTTTGTATTGTAGGCGCACCTTCACGAGTGGTTGCTTGCAACATTGAAAAGGTGCAAAGCAACAAAATGTATGTTGCATTGCTTCCAGTCTAAAATTTCTTTGGTATGGAAGTATGGAATGGAATATGGAAGAAGATTTTAATATGGAATGGAATATGGAAGAAAATTTTAGTATGGAATGGAAGATTTTTGGTATGGAATGGAAATGGAATGGAAGAAAATTGCCAATATGGAATATGGAAAAATCGTCTTCCATTCCATTTCATACATGCCCTGAGTACTGGTAGTGGTAGCCCAAAGCTGAAACATATAGAATCCAGTCACAGGTCAGCCAAAGCTCTAGGTTACTGTATCACTGATCTCTGTCAGTTTTACTGTATATACATATCAGATATCAGCCTGTCAGCACTAATATTGATATCCTGTATCAGTGATCACTTAGGTGTCACTGTAGCTCCCACGTTATGAGAACGTTAGCTCCCATGTTATGAGTACGTTACTTGTTAGTTTACTAATCACTATCTCTATCAGTATCACTGTACATATATCACATGTCAGCCACTTAGCACTAATATCAGTGATCACTTAGGTATCACTGTAGCTCCCATGTTATGATAACGTTAGTTCCCCCTTCATGGCCTAGCTATCCAACCTGCCTCAGTGCGTATTCCCTTAGCTCAATGTTATAGAAAAGAATATGAACATGCAGAATTCAGTATTTCCCATGTAACTGTATTGTACTCAGTGCTGCTTCGCTGCTACTTCACCTTTTTTGTACTAAGTGTGGCTTCGTGTCTGATTTTTGATAAGATGCTGTCTACTCTGTACTGCTCTTGTGACAGAGCGATTTAATGTTCATACGAGTAGCAGAGTAACACTTTCTGCTCTACAGTAGTTAATTTGAGCGCATATTTTTGTTGCAGCTATTCTAACAAAAGTCACTCCCTCTCGATTAGCTAACTTTGTAGTTTTCTTGGTTACAAAATACAGTTTGAGCAGAGCAGATAGTTCGAGATTATTTTGTGTAGCCTATCGTATAATTATAACTCGGGCAGAATCAGTGCATCTACTGTGTGAGTGAGTGAACTTGCCTGGTGCTGTGCATAGGCGTCTTTTTTAACTGGAAATGGCTATTTTGCCTCCAGAGGCAATATAGTGTTTTTCCTCTGTTTGGGTTTGGGTTAGGGCTAGGGTTGGGATTAGGGTTAGGATGAGGGTTAGAGTTTGGGTTAGGGTTTGGGTTAGCATTAGGCTTAGGGCTATTTTGGCACTTGCGGCAAAATAGCCGTTAGGACTATTTTGCCTTCAAATGGCAAAATAACATGGGGCTATTTTGCCTCTAGAGGCAAAATAGCCACTGCCTTTTAAATTAATTGCTAACTTTTGTGTTTTTTTGTATTCTAATTGAATAAGACAAAACTACAGTACCGGTAGTTAAGACTAAGTACTGTAACAGAAAATTTTGTGATCTGTCAGCTAATTGATGTTGTGATAATTCCAGCCAGAGATTAGAGAAACTTTGCAGTATTCAGAGTTAATAGACCTTCACAGTTCATGAACCTTTCTGTGCTATCGTAGGTAATTGTTTCATGTTGTGTGGTTGTGAATCTGAATATAGACCCAGTAGTGTCCTGATTCGTTTATTTGCATCAGCCAATCCCAGTTACATCCAATGGTCTTGTTGGATTAGCTACATCACTACAGCATAACAAGTACGGTATTGGCAGATTCAGAAAATCAGGATGGTATGTAATTGTTGAGTGCGGTAAAGTGATTAGTGTAACTCGGAACTAATACTGTATATACTTGCGGCTTAGCCAGTAGCACAGCTGACCGTGCAGACTGCAGAGTGCTGTTCTGCCTACCATTTTTTTCTTGATATTAGATATTACCCAAGACCACCTTACCAGGGATTGAGGAATATGGGCAGTAGACGTACTCTGTACCAGAGTTGTAAGTTGGGCCAAGTTTGGGCTTGATATACTGTACTGTTGGTATTTGCTTTGTGTTTTTGCCTTGTTTTATATGCTATAAAAGTGTAATTAAAATCCGAAATAACTTAATTGCACTGAAGTCTGGAAGTAAATAACGACTTGTTTTAGCATGAAGCAATTATTAATATTATTACACAATTGTTATTATTATGTCACAATTTATCTGCAATGAGTACTTTTATTTTAATCGTATATCAGCAAGACTACATGTTTTAGATTTAATCTGATTTTCTGGCCTGGTTTTGGCTTCAAATCACTTTTCAGGTTTGGGTCTGCACTTATAAGCCCATTTACAAATCTATGCTCTACTGATAGTGATAGTGCTCTGTTTCAGAATTGTAATTGCATTTTATTCACCAAGTTACCTTGGCCAGGAGACAGCAAAAGAATCTTGTGGTCTTCAAGTTAAGCTGCCACTTGTCTACCACACAAGGTGGAGGCTCCTTAATGTCCATTTTAATGCTAAATGTCGAGCAGGAAAACTGTGAATACCAAGTTTTATATTCTTTGGTTTCACTAACTGGGAATTGAACCCAGGTCTTCTGTTTCAGTAGCAGACACTTAATCCATTTTAACACTGATCTGTTAACTGTAGCCTGTTATGTGTTGGCAGCTGGCTGCTGCCAGTAGTGCAACCAGAGAAGAGGCCAAGGGTGCTTCAGACCTCTCTTTCAGTCAAAGCAGGACATCGTGATGCGAGACAACTCACCCCGGTAATCCTGACAACAAAATCTGTAAACTTTTGTGCCCCGCTTTTTTTTTTCTTTGTTTTCTCTTTCCTGCGCTACATTTTTCTCAAAATTATTGACGTTCGGTTATTGTGACGTAAGTATAATTTTTTCCGTTTAGTACAAACTTCATAAAAATCTCTATTTTCCGGAAACAACTCAAAAGTGAGTTGTACTTTAGCAAAAATAATCTGGATAAGATCGAAAGCCAAGTTAGCAAATCTGTAAAAATGCTGGCGATAAGTTTCAAATGATGACCGAATGGCACGATTGAAACTAATATATTTTGCTATTATTAAACAACCACGTAGATATTTGACAAGTTATAATCTGTGTGGTTAGTTTGTTGAGAAAAATGCTCTAAAACAAATTTTATGTTGAAGATAATATTGAAAATATCATTCAAAAGTCAAGTACCGCAAATCAAAATTAATTAGTGCAGCAATTGGAATTTATTATGTTTGCCTATTATTATTGGATAACCACGCTACAATTTAACGAGTCTTTTCATGAAAAAAGTGTTAGTTTTATGTTGGCAATAGTTGGTTGATAGACAACATTTTAAATTAGAGTTGAAACTATGACCAAAAATGAAAATAGATTAAAAATACAGTGGCTTGTAATCGTTCAATTAATCAATTTCCCAATGGGTGGTTTATTAAATTTTAACCTCTATTTATGGAGCTGTTAGTTTTTGCAGTCACGTTTTTTAACTTTAAATGACTTTGAAAAGATGAAACAATACGTTCACACGTTACGTATCAGCTTGCTTAGTTATCGTAATTTCTCTGCTCGCAGAATTGAAGCATTCAAACAATAATAAGATGCTAATCAAAAAAACTCAACCATTAACAAGGTGCTAATTTCATTAGGCTCTAAAATTTTTCCATTGATGAGTTGTACTGTGCTTTTTAAATAAAAAACACAATATATTTGAGGCAGTACCAGAAACGCAATATATTTGAAACTTGTTCAATATGAGCAGGCCTGGCGCCAGAGTAGCGTGACTGAAGGAGCAGAAAAAGTATTTGGGAGGGCACAGATTAATTTTATTTTCATCATGGGAGGGAAGACCAAAAAAAAGGTCTTCATCCAGGCCATTTACCTTTTTTGGGGGCACAAGTCTCGCTTGGGAGGGCACGTTCATTGTTTGGTGGGGCACGGTGGAATCTGATAGTGTGGATCTCGCTTCTTGCCTACAAATTCAGGGGTGAAGACCAAAAAAAAGGTCTTTGGCGCAAAATCTTAGGCTTAGTATTGACGTACACTTGTGTTTTTCGTCCTGGAATGAAACTTTACTCACGCTTGGGTGGGGGGGCACAGGCCCCAAAATGCACTCCATTGGCACCGGGCCTGGTACTTTCTTTTGGGGCACAATCCTTGCTTGGGCGGTAAAACAGTGATTTGGGTGGCACGGCCTCGAAATGCCTCCTTGTGGCGCCGGGCCTGAATACAAGGTGATTGCAATATCATAATGAAAATGTTGCACTTTAATTTGCAACAAAACTTTAAACCACTGTGAAACGATTTTGCGTAACTACTATTATTTTTACTGACAAAAAATGAAGATAGTAAAGATGATGATGCCGCCTGTCAGCTTTTTTCTCTATAAATTAGAGCATTTTCTCTATTAATTAACTACATAGATTATAATTATTATTCATCAAATATCTACTTGGTCGTTTAATTATTGCAAAATATATTATTTTTAGTCGTAACATTCGATCATCGTTTGAAAACTATCGCCAACATTTCACAGATTTGCTAACTTGGCTTCGATTTTATCAAGATTATTTTTGCGAAAATACAACTCGCTTTGAGTTGTTTCTGCAAAATAGAGATTTTTATAAAGTTTGCAATGAACGAAAAATATACGTCACAATAACCGAATGTTAGTCGTTCTGAGAAAAAAAGCATAATGCGGAAAAGAGAAAAGAAAAAAGGAGAAAAAGAAAGAAAAAAAGCAGAGCACGAAAGTTTAGATTTTGGCGTCAGGATGTCCCTGGCGTTGGGATTCCTGGGGTGAGTTGTCTCGCGTCAGGTTGGTTGCGCAAGAATGTCGCGGACCGTTTACAGGCTTACAGTAGCCAAGTCACTTAAAAATTTTAACCCAAGTCGCAAGCATTTAGCATGGTTTGGGCCTTGAAGGGGCTGGGTGATTTAATTCTTGAACAAAAGAGTAAAGAACTAGCTTTCAAATCTTAGCATTGTTGTTCTTTTACTGTTTAAATGGCTCCAAAAAGGTACGAAATTTGATCCGAATGGTGCTAAAATAGCTAGGCCTATTTTTAAAAAATCTTAAAAATTGTCTAGCGGTTGGTGGATTTGCTCCCAGACATTCACAGCCCCTGGACTCCATATGCTGATGATGAGGCAGACTAGTAATGTCTTGAAACTTTCAGTAAAAATATTTGCTCACGTTTTGGCTGTTTGCTTTATATTCAGGTTACTTAAAATGTTCCTGTCATTATACTTTGAACTTTAAGCACAGTCGCTTATCTCCCTATCGGTATACGTATATTCCGATTAAACTTGTACTGTATTTTTTTAACAGTTTCGATTTAATTTTGTACTATTTAGTTTTTGATGTTTTTTGGCAGGAGTGCCGATAGCCTACCACATTGTTTGGTTAAATTTGTTTTGGGTGTATTATTTAGTTGTTGGACGTTGGTGTAATTTTGTTGAAAAGTGTTGCCCAGACAGCGCAGAATGGAAGTTCATAGCTCAAGTGTTGTGAATGTTTTAGTGAGCAGCACTGCTACATCATTTGTTAGTGAGCGGCGCTTTGATAGGGGGTTTACTATCTCAGTTCTGATGCAAAAGTTAGAATTGATTACAGGCACGATGGTAAAAGATCAGCTCCTTGAAGTTTACAATGAAGATAAATTGATGTTTAAACTGGACAACCCCGATGCCTTGTTGGGTTCTTACCATATTGACGATGGGATGAGAATTCACGTGATTGATAAAAATCCGCAGGGAGCCATGAGTTTCAGTGACGTTTCAAAAGTTGAGAAGTATAACATGAGTGATGATACGTATGAGAAGCGACAAGACTCTGTTCGTTCTTTTTTAAAACAGAACAAACAAGGTAAGTTTAATCCTGATGTTATTGCTGCTAAAGAACAAGCTGAACAAGAACGAAAACTAGAAGATGATGAAGCTTTACAACGAATCAAAGTGGGATCACGTTGTCAGGTCACCGTACCTGGTCAAATGGTTCGAAGAGGTGAAGTCAAATATTTGGGCTACACCGATTTCAAACCTAATGTATGGGTTGGCGTGCAGTATGATGAACCTTATGGTAAACACAATGGCACAGTGCAAGGAAAATCTTACTTTAGTTGTGAACAAGGTTACGGTGCATTTGTTCGACCAAAACACATAGAATGTGGAAAATTTAAAGAACTAGACTTGGAAGATGATGAAATGTAATTTGATCTATTGCAAATTAATGTTGTGTTTTTCTAGATTGTTTTTTGAATTATATTAGTATTTTTCGATTCTGCTGTGAGACTGAGAATTGAGATTTAGTGTCAAGTGCATTTAATTGATATAACGTATCTTACTATCTACTGTAGTTATGACACAACATTAATGGTGCATTTGAAGGAGGACTGAAGGCAAACTCAATTGAGGTATTTAAAGTTAGGGCAGTGTATTAGATATAGGTGGGCAAGTTAATGCAAAACGTTAGCTTCGTTAACCACTAGTCCGTTAGCAAACTTCACACCTCCGTTAACGTTAATTCGTTAATATTTTAAGTGTAATTTACGTTTCTTTTTATTCACTTGTTTCTAGAACACGTATTGACGTTGTTGAGCTGATTATAAGAAAACATTTATTGCTATGGTGGTCTTTTTGTGTTTTGGAAGTTATATTTTACAGTCTAATATAATTTCAAGATAAAAATAAAGTTCAATTGCACTAACGAAGCTGCGATCGGAAAATCTTTGGAAATTGCGAACAGCGATAATTAATAGACCTATGAGGCTGCAGCTTATTATTTGCCACAAAAAAGAGCTTATTTCTTTTGAAAAATCGTGCTAATGCGCAACTAGTGTTACCAGTGCAAACTGGTTTGTACCGGTACGATGAATGAATGATGCAACATATTAACGATAAAAACCTTAACGGAAGTTAATTTAGTCCGTTAACAAGAAAAAACTTTTTAACGGACAATGGTATTAGGCTAGATTGGCCTTGACTTCATTCTTGACCCAGCTGTTCCAGATATTCTGTATCAAATACGACGTAAAGGCCCCAATAATCATAATTTTTATTGGCAACTCTGACGTTTCAATGCAGTAGCCTAGTTCACAGAGATATTAACATCGATATAAGTTTAAAGACCTCTGTGGCTTAGCCTAGTTGCGGCGTTGCCTTGGGGTAGAACTAAGATGGTGTCGCCGATGTTATCAACATCAGAGTTGCCAATAAAAATTATGATGAGAGAGGCCCCTACGTCGTGTTGAAGGATATCTCTGGAACAGCTTTGTGAAAAAGGATGGAGTCAACATCAATCTAATGTAATATGATTTTCCAAACATTAAATATCCCATGATTTTGTTTTGCCGTCAGTCCTCGTTTAAAAACAAACTAGTTTGTTCTTCTTAGAGCATCATTGTTTTGTTGCATATTTACGGTACCAAAACATTGCGTTTTTAGTTGAAACACTGCAACTTTGTTCAGTATCATCAATTAATCAGTGTTTACTGCTCTAGAGGTAAATTGCGTTTTGGACGTAAAGTATTTGATTAGTTTCACTTCATAAGCTCTTTCTTTGGTTTTGGTTCATGCGATGTTGCTGTGTTTGTTTCTTTGTAAGTCATAAAGTTTTCGTATATTTTATTCGTCAAAATTTTAGGACTTTTTAAGTTTTATTTCAAACCAATCAAAAAACCTGCAAAATCTGTGCGCGGTTGTCACATTTTTTTTTTCTTTTGATTTTACTACCATAAAGCCAGTTATAAAAGCTTGTACCGGTACCGTAGTTGATTTGGCCTATGATGAATTTTTTGCTTTTCATGTAAGTCTAGTTTAGATCGTAAAAAGGCTGGTGATAGCTTACTGAATAGAAGGCATCATGTTAGCAATCTGAACTCAATGTTCAAATAGCAACTGAGCCAAAGAAAAAACACATTGCATTTGTTATATCCTAGTTATATCCTCTTGTTTCAATGTATTGTGGTTTATGTAACTTTTTAACGAATTATTATTTCACCGAAAGCCATCAAGCTCTAAGGTCAGATAGAAGATAGACGGAACATCCCAATGGAAGAAACTCTGCCAAAATTTATTTGCTCTATTTCGTAATGCAAGATATGTTATCCTCTTTGGGCATTGAATTAAACTAAAGCATGATTTGTCTACTGTCCTACTTCTAGCCAAGGTTATTTATACTACTTTGCTTTATTGTTTTGCCCGCATGAAAAATTTTGGCTGCTATTTCTGTTGCTGTTTCGATGGACTTGACTTTCCGACTTGTTGCAATCAGTGTACGACTGAACGAGCTTCAAAGCTGTCTGTTTGATGTGGTGCTGAAGTTTAATTTAAAAATGACATACTTTGTGTAGACATAAGTATTATAATTGTAGCATGGAAGAAAGTCTGAACGAAGCGCTACTCACAGCTCAACATTTCTGTATAATTTTGAGTGAAGAAATTAAACGAAGTCAAAAAGCGTTGCTGGAGAAAAAATCGCTTAACGCAGGTACTTCGCAAGGGTCCGCGACAGCTGACCGCCCCAAACTGACCCTAACGCCTGCGGTCACCGGTCAATATGCGGCGGTCAGTTGACTTGGTTCAATTCGTAAGGCGGAAGTTACTTTGATATTTTTTTCATTTGTTAAGTGTTGCCTCCGACTTCAAAACGACAAAGTTGGTGGGAGCATTCTGCTAGAATTGACCCCAAGTTCAGGTCCGGTGCCAGAATAGCGTGACTGGGGGGTATAAACAATTTTGGGGGGCACAAAAAGTTCGTTTTTTCGAATTCGAGAGTAAAGACTAAAAAAGGGTCTTCACCGCAAAATATGCGAAAAAACGATTCTTGCTCACGAATTGTGGAATGATGATCAGCATTTTTGGGGTCTCAGGCCTCGAACTGCACTCCAGTGGCACCGAGCATGTTACTTTCTGTGGGGTACAATCCTCGCTTGGGGGGGCACAAGCATTGATTTGGGGGGCACGGCCCCGGAATGCCCCCCCCCACGCGTGGCGTCGGGCATGCCGAAGTTGCGAGAATGGTTGAGCAACTTGACTGCGTGTGATAGTGGATGATGTAAATGCCAGTCGTGTGCTCTCGAATCTGCTTTCTAGTGAGACATATCGGGCCGCAATAAAAATTTGAATTGTCTGCCTCCTATGGTCATGAATAAACAGCTACCGATATTGCAATGTACAGATGCCAAAATAGTTTCCAGGATAACCGTTGTATGAAGCCCAACTTTAACTTTTCAGATGATCCTACAACGAGCCAATCCGTGGCATTGGCCAAGTTGGCTAGACTGAAAGCAGAATTGGACCAGGAAAACATCAGCAGTCCTCCCTTGCACCACCCGCTGGCTGTGTCCACCATGCTTCTCAAAGATCTGGAGAACTACTTTGAACAAACTCAGAAACTGGTCAAGGTAACACCTTGTTAGGTTAATGCAGCTTTTTGAAGCAATCTTTTAAAGCGACTGATTTGGACGTGTCGACGTTAAACGTTAAGGGGGTTGAGAGAAAGATCGTGAGATGCCCCGACACGAGTTAGATTTTGCATAGCTACAGCTTTTCGAAATGAAACGAGGCAGGCGACGTGCGGAAAACAGGCGCGCCGTTCAATGGAACCGAAGACTGGTTGGGATGAATGAAATATTAAATTTTTGTTAAACAAAATAGATGTACCGGTAGTGGTGTAGTTTCTCCAGGGTTTGTATGTCCTACGCTTTGTGCTTTTAATAGTAGCGATTTCGCTCATAATCTAGTAAGATGACGGGTAAGTTATAAATTTTCAATTACTAAATTGTTTCGATGGAGTAGACTACCACTTTATAGCTGTCTTAGTCGACGTTTATCAAGGACATGCGTGTGTCGATTTTTCCAGATTGTCAAAGAACGATGCTCGTTTCTCGACTCAGCAGTCGAAGAAAAAGAGAACCTGATCCTGGAGCAGGTGAAGCTACACGAAGCGCTGCTCGATCGGCTGCAAACTCAGCCGAACCCACCGTCTGCGACGGAACAATCGGAATTCCTTACTTCCTATGACAAAGAGCTGGCAGAAAAAAGGAGGAAGAGTGAAAAGATGAAGCGTGACGTCAAAAAGAAGATGACGCAATTCACGCAACGTCACTTTCCATTGCCTTCGTCATCAAGTGATGACTGTTCTCTGGACGAGGTGCTCTCTCTGAACCAAATTATCGATGACCTTATTAAATTGAGTGTGCATAAGCCAGAAAACCCCTACTTGACACTAGGAGCGCTACACTGGCCTCCTCATATCGAACTGCTGCTGCGCCACGGTCTAGCTAGCAGGCATCCGACTAGCGCCAAGAAAATCAAACTATGCGACTTACACTTATGACGTCAGTAACTGGCACCTGAAATTGTTGGGCCCTTACGGAAATGCTACTCTTGCAATGGCAAAACTAAAAGAACTTTGCAGCGAAAAGCGTTTCTCCATCATTGGTTGCGTTTATTTTTTAGCCCTACACTGCCTCATGTTACAGATGACTTTGTTTTTAACTTTCACACATTGTAGCGATTGATATTCTTTCTAGGGTTGCTACCTTGAAAATACTTTGCTCCTCTTGGAGAAATCTATCTACTAGACGACGTTTAGATACCATATAACGCCTTTCCGTAAGTTTAGGGGATTCTTGTTCTTACCATTTGTTGATAAGGTGAATTTATCGGACAGAAATCTTGTATGGTTTAACGAAAAAACTCAAATACCTACCAAATGTTTTTCAATGAAGTTTAAAATTCATTCATAAGATACCAAACCCTCAAATTTGTAGTCTGCCCATTTAGGACCGAGCTTTAGGTTACTACCAAAAGTTAACTAACCGAAGTTGGGTGGCAGAGCTAAAACCTCTCGAGCAATTCAATTCCACCAGTTAGCCCCCCTAGAACTGAAATACAGATTCAACAAACTATCGGTAATGAGGCAATGGTCAAGCGTTTCAGATTAAACAATAATTAATCAAATAAAAATTTGCAAAGCACTGCAAACGACTTAAATTTCAATTATTACCAAAGCTCAACATGTTTTAAGTGTTCCTTTACTTCAACATAAATTTGTTGCATTAATCTGCTCTGTGCCGTTTTAAACGAAGTCACTGCCAGCTTCTTAGAAGATTCATGCTGTATTAAAAAATGAGTGTAGTTTATTCTATTTCTAACGGCACCAAATGTTAAGAATACTGAAACTTTCGACAAAAATTTGTACACATACAGCTCTATTGATAGAATGAATGCCTGCGTAGAAGTGGCGAAATAAAGTCTGTAGGAATAACATCCTGCAAGTTTTTGAACAGCGCTACAACTTCTACTGTTGCTTCACTGTAGGCCAATTTGGTCGATTTCGAAGTAAACAAACTGAGCAATATATACGACAAGTTTCGCTACTCCCGCAAACAAACATGAAAATTCAACATCAATGACGTGTGGAGGAGCCACCCAGTGTAATGGTTGCGATGTCTAACTGTACGCCAAGCCATTTACTTAGCAACAAATCGTCATGAGATGCTTGAACATTATTACGACAATACAGCTCATCTACAACATAAAATGCACAAAATTATGAAGGGGAATTTAACATAAAACTACATTAATCGTTCAAACCAAACTACAGCATTAAAATGCACATAAACTTGGTTGCTTCGTATTTGGGAAACGTCAAAGCAGCCGCATGAAACAGCTTTCATATGGGGAAGATCCGCAATAATTCTTTGGATGGATTTGATACCACGATAGAAAACAATTTCTAGCTAAAGACTTTTTCAAGCCTCTGGGGCCCATTGCAATGACATGATTAATAACGAACAAATGCGAAACTAATAAATTTATAAACGTAATGGCTTGTGCAAAATAAGAGTCAGCACCACGCTATGTAACACTTGCACCACTTATGACGTGTAACTTGATAATATTTGTGAGAGAATAGTTGCTCGTATTGGGATCAGCTTTAACAGTTCAACTGAAGTAGCAGAAAAATTTTACCTATTTACCATTGGAAACCGAGAGTTATCTTAGCAAAGGATTCTGCCATATTAGTTGAGCTATTAATTCATCCACCTTTTACACAACTGAAAATTCAGTAACATTTCTGATAACTTCATGAGCAGATGAAAGGAGTGAACTGAGTTCGAAACCTTTATGTTTAGTTCTGCTTCGGATTGTTTATTTGAAGCGACCAAACTACAGCCTCCACAAATCCACATGGTTGGTTCAAACTTGATTTTTATGAATGCTTTGAGAAATCGAAAACACCTAACGTAGTGCAACCCTATCGTATGGCTACAGTACATCAAACAAAATTCTACAGTAACTGAACAAGACTTTCAACAACGAAATATCCTTTAAATTGTACTGTATAATTTTTGATCAAATCGAAGTGTTGTTCGTACGTTACAGTTCGCGCATTTATTCCCAAATTATTGATATCTAGGGACTGTGGGCGTAGAATGTTATCGGTTGTGCTACAACTCAGCGCCTAGAATGAGGATAATGTCAAAATTGCACCGCGGAAAAAAAAAACAAAACAGTCAACACAATGGCTAGGTAACAAACATGTTTCTAAGCAACCACGTCGACACGTGGCAAAATTGCATTATGACGTAACAATTTGCTCATGGCTCTGCGACGTCATACAGTTAGGTAAAATAAAAAAGAACTTATATAAAAGTTTCGATCATAACGCAATAATGATGCGAAAATACAATAAAAAATTGTTTGCATTACATGGATACTTATCAAGTGCTTTGACGTCATAATGGATAGCTTGAGAGCGCCATTAAGTGTTCACCTTCCAGCACACAATGCTGGGTGAGAGGTCAGTGGTTCCTTGTTTCGGTGGCTTGCCCCCATATTTCTTGTAGCCTTCACCGCATGCTATAAGTAGGGGGCAGTAGCGGGGCGACTTTTTGTTCCATTTTACAAAAGTAACCTGAAACAACAAAGATTGGAAGCTTCGTTTTGAAAGCTCGGTGTGAGATACATTTTAGTCCCAACAAACGACTTCTGACTAAATTAAACAACTCAGGTATCTTTTACCAATAGTTGAGGCTTTTAGCAATTACTTAGGTATCTTTTAGCAATTACGTCACCAGAAATTTTCGAAAGACCTTTTTTATGGGACAAAGATGTCGTAGAATGGAAGATCAGAAGCCGTGGCCTGGTTTGGCACTTCAACAGGATTTTGTAAAGGCGAGAGGGCTTAAACCAAAAGTTAAAAAGTAAAAATTGGGAGACGTGTGTGAGTAAAGAAGTTCAACTGAAACGTATCACAAACGGGGGTCTCTGGGCGAAATCTTCAGCCGGTGGTCCATTTTTTGCAAAAAAAAGCTATTTTAATACCATCGGATTACATCTCAAACGTGCTAAGGGCCATTTGAAATAGATTTTTTAAAATTAAGTCCAAAACACGTTTAAAATCTTGCATTTTGAGGTCAAATTTTGTGCGTAAGTGATTTGGCCCAGTTAGGGGGAAGTAAGGCAGATTGCCTCCTGCAATAATTTAGCAGTGAATAATAATCCACTCCAAGATTTTCCTTTGAAATTTTTGTTTTGTCATGAAAATAACCAGTAGCACGAGCATATGTACGGCCAGGGGGCCCAGGCCTCCTCAATTCAAATTCAATAATTTTTCCAATGAGTATATTTACATAGTATCAGTATCTTTTTTTCAAATTTTTTTACCTTAGCTAATTTTTTTTCAAAAGTATTTTGTCGCGTAAAAACTAGCAAAGTTTAGGTGAATTGTTATTGAAAAATGATATAGATTGTTACGCCTACAAACCATGTTATTGCCCGGGCCAGATTTACATTGCACGGGGCCCCTGGCACTTAGAAGATTTTAGCAGCATCATTCTGCCAAGTGTATGTGAAGACCAAAAAGAAGTTATCATCTGAGCACAGGGCCCCTGGCACTATGCCATTCGGCAAATCCGGCTATGGTTATTGCATTACGTTCAGAAAAAGGTTGGATGAGGGCCTGAGGTAACAACTTTCAGGACAAGACCCTTAATTGCACCCGGGTTATACATTTAAATTGATTGGCAAAAATTGAATTGAGGGTTCCCGTCCCCTAATCGTCAACATTGTATTGTTGTACGCGAGTACTGTTGTATGGAAAAAATGCTAAAAGAAACTGACACTGAAGAAACTATGAGCTTTTGGGTCACATTTTTGTCATTGGTGGCATTACAACTACGAGGCTCCCCTGGCTGCGCCAATGAGTTGAGGTGGAGCTCGTAGTTGCTACAAACTTCATGCTTCCAGAGAATTTATCGATCCTTTCTTTGTTTCGGAAAGGAATTATAAATGGCTGAAGATTTTGTTACTTCTTGAAACTAGATGAACGCTAACAAGCAGATACTTACTTGGATAAGTTGAGCTTGCCTTTAGACAAGAAATATTTAACTTTTAACAAATTTTATGCCTATTTTTAGCCGATTATAATTATGCTATCTAATAAGATGCAACTTTAGCGGCAGAAAACCGGGCCGCTCCACTCACTGTTCTGGGGCTTTCTATAGACTCCACTTGGAGGCGCTCGTACACCGACCCGCATTCCGGGGTCATCATCTGGGATCGGGGCGACTCGAACTTCTGATCCAGTCCCCGCAGAGATAACCTGGGGGGTCGTCGAAAGGGGCTTGCAGGGGGGTCGCGTACGTACGGAGGCGGAGGGACCTCACGGTAGGTCGGGGGAGATTCAGGAGGGGGTGGGAAATCCAACGTTGACTGAGTTCTAAATATTTCGTGATGATTATCGAAATGGTAGGGAAAAATAATTTCCGGTAAACAAAAGGTACGAAGAAAAACTTTTGCTAAACAACAAAATTCTAAACGATTAAAATGTATTAAGTGCACCAATCCACTTCAAATTCCAAAGACGATAATTCCCAATATGCAGATGGGACAACCTTACAAATAAATATATGCAGAATAATTCAAGTTTTTCAGCAGCACGAGTGGTAGAAAACTCAATAAGCGCTAGCTATCAACCATGGCGCAGATTATCACCATTTTGCTTCAGGAATGTGTTTCCTTCTGTTTCTGCAGCCCAGCAGATTTTCTCGCACGCAGGGGTCAGCCGGTTTTTGCAGCCTAGTCGCATCTTTCACGATCTCGTGAATCCAATCTTTGCAAACCTCTGGCAGTCATGTCACATTCCAGCACTTCTTTCCATCTCTTTTTCGGTCTACCTTTTTTTTGTCATATTAACTTCTAAGTGTAGTGTCTTTACTAGACCCCCTTCTTCATCCATTCTCTCCACATGCCCCAACCACCGCAACCTTTGCTCTCTTAGAAACTCTTCCAATCTCTCTACACCAGTCATTTTACATATGCTTTTTCCGAATATAACATTCGAAATCTTTTCCATGTTGATTTAATCCTTAAAATTACAGAACATGGCGCAGATGCGTTTATTTAACCGGGAATATTATTTCCAAACTACATGTATAACCAGCCAGTTGGTCGAGCGGTAACGCGTTCGTCTCTGAAGCGGGAGGTCCGAGGTTCAAATCTTGGGCCGGTCAAATCGGACACAGTGTTGCCAACGGCTCGCCACCGCTGCGACATTTCTTCGAAAGGAGTTGTGTTGCCCGGGCGCAATGACGCGGAGATGGGCCCCGCAAACTCGTTACACGCTTCGGCGTATTAGAGCGAGTATAATGAAAGATTTGATTTGACTACATGTATAATTTCGGTAGAGAGGTGACTTTCAGTAACCATACTGATTACTGCTGCAAAGCTTAAAAACACCACTCCGTTTATCATCTTACAATGCTACAACTAACTCGGCTAACTTCTTGAATTAATTGATATCGAACACTTTCGGCGTTTTACAGAGCGCCCTCATCAGGATGCTAAAAACGCGATAAAATAAGTAAAACAATATCACTTTCAAATAAATCTTTACCGTGTTAGCCTATTAATAACTACTGATAGTCTGCAATTTTGATTAACGTCATAATTGTATTTTCATCAATAGCAGTCTATTTGAAAGCTTAGTCATTGGCGTCACAAGATATGAATGAACGAATTTGAAAGTGGTATTATTTTACTCATTTTACCGTATTTTTAGCTTCCTGATGAGGGCGCTCCGTGAAAAGCCAAAAGCGTTTGATATCAATTAATTTACGAACTTAGCCTAGCTTTATTGTAGCATAGTAAGATGATAAATGGAGGGATGTTTTTAAGCTTTTAGGCAACATGTTTATAAACCAAGTTACGTACAAGGTGGAACGCTTGTCCTCCTCCTCGATGTTGGAGGACACCAGGGTGTCGTCCAGATCGTCCCGCCGGGGGAGGGGCGGAGGCTCATCAGATAAAGGGGAGGGAGAGAAACCGCGGATGGAGGGAAGCTGGGGCGCAAATAGGAACGAAAGAGATCCGGATATTCCGTGGCGGCTAATCTTGCAGGGACCTGAAAAATGATTCGGATCAGCGGCAGTAGTGGATTGCTGCCAACTGCGCGATAGTACGCTGGAGCCCAATTGCAACGATGAGACTAAATAAAGTACCTCCAACTGGTATCTAAGATTTAGTTTGAAAGGAAAACCAGTGATTTACCCCTGAAGTAGCAGCTAATATTACGGTGGAGAAGACAGCCACCTTCATAGGGTTGTTCAAAAAAAACTTTTTTTCAAATTTAACCCATCACCCCCGCAAATTGTTAGGTTGGTGATAGAAACCCCACATACCAAATTTCAGCTCATTCGGTTCACAGGGAGAGGAGGGCATGCAATTTGAAATTTTGAATTTTCGTCGAAAAATGTGGATTTTTTGCCCACTTTAGCATTTGTGTTTTCGGTCAAACTACCTGGTATCTAAGCTTTTTTTGATTTAATATTGCTCAAATTACATAATAGACCCAGTCTATACCAGTTTGTAGTGTTTGCTTTGCACATTTTTGAACAAAAAAATTTCCTGTTTTTTCGCTATTTTGACTAAAATATGTTAAAGTGCTTATGCCATCTCGACTGCTCTCTAACTCCAATACTGCTCTACAAACCTTCGCATAAAATGAGAAAACGACCGATTTCTACCTACAAACTCGCCTAACGTCCCTCTTCAAGCCCAGGCGATGACACACCCCAAGTTATTGAAACTATGTTTGCCAAGTTCAAGCCGTAAGAAATATGATTTATCATTACAATCACAACTGCTATTTAATGTGAATCAAAAATCAAAAGTTGATGAAGTTTAAACATTATTTTCTCGCGGTCCAGCATTTCTATGTTGGTTGTTCTAATTCTTAGCATGAACAATTTCATGATCGTCCCATTTTTCGACTTATTAGTTTTTCAAGGTACTGTAAAATAGTGAAAAGTTGAACGTTGGAATGATTCATTGCGGAATGTTACAAAGTCTCACAACCAAACGCTAAATTATCTCCAATTCTAACCGATTGTATACAGCAATTGGTTCAGCAAAAATTCGGGAAACACTAGTTTTTGGGTCGTTTCAGTGCAACTGGTTTCGTGATAGAATAGCAAAATCAGCTTGGCAACCAACCTGTTATTTTTTTCTAGTTCTAACTAATGCTTTATAAATGAGTGGTAACAGTGTTTTTCCACAAAAATGAAACTGTTGTTAGATTAAATGGCAACTATATCTATCTACCCTCGCACAATCTTGAAACAATTCTACGACCTTGTCGCGTACCCATTCTGAAAAAGCAAATGCAACATTTGTTGCTGAACATAATATTATTAGTAGATTGTATTGAGCATCCAAAAAGCAGCCTCTGAAGTAAGCAGCATTTACCAATATTTGTGACTTGAATGTTAGCTACTAAAACACTATGAACTGTTGAGAAAAATTTTACTCAAGATTCTTCTGTATAGTATCCTTGATAGCTACACATCTGAGAAGCGCTGCTCCCACTCTGTTATCCTGCATTGTTTGAACTAGTAGAGCACGAGAGATTGGTAACAGGGGTGATTAAATGGATTGTAAAAACATATATTTAGTATACCACAGATATAACATTGAAAACCCTTCAGTCAGGTTCACCCTAAACTGTAATCATTTAAGGAGTTAACCTATATCAAGATCTCCCTAAGTTATAAGAGTGAAACAGTAGGGTTTTCAATGCTTTTATCTATGATGTGCTAAATACAGGGTTGTCCATAACTCGTACACCAAAGCATTTAAACCAGCTGCGATTAACTAACTAATTTACTGATATGTACATGCAATGCTTCACTGCTCTAGAAAAGAACAAAAGAACATGTACTTTTATACCCTAAGGTAGTGTACAAAATACATGTTCTTTAATAGATTTTACATTGTTCTACATTATTAAATGGATTGTAAAAACATATATTTAGTATACCACAGATATAACATTGAAAACCCTTCAGTCAGGTTCACCCTAAACTGTAATCATTTAAGGAGTTAACCTATATCAAGATCTCCCTAAGTTATAAGAGTGAAACAGTAGGGTTTTCAATGCTTTTATCTATGATGTGCTAAATACAGGGTTGTCCATAACTCGTACACCAAAGCATTTAAACCAGCTGCGATTAACTAACTAATTTACTGATATGTACATGCAATGCTTCACTGCTCTAGAAAAGAACAAAAGAACATGTACTTTTATACCCTAAGGTAGTGTACAAAATACATGTTCTTTAATAGATTTTACATTGTTCTACATCATACTCCACGTGATTCTTTAGTGTACGACTTATGGCCAACCCTGTATACGAACGGGCTCTAACTACTACTGTCATTGAGCTCGTCTCAAGCTTGATTGGGAGTGGAGGATGAATACTCTAAACCAAAACACGTATCGTGCATAAGTGATGGTTGGTCTGTTAATCAAAAACATAGACAAGATGTATCTGGCCAGCTCTATGGGGGGAACAATCCAGGTTAATGTTTAAGCATTACTACCTAAAGAACAGTCTCGAAACTTTGTAACATTTTGCAATGAATCATTCCAACGTTCAACTTTTCACTATTTTACAGTACCTTGAAAAACTAATAAGTCGAAAAATGGGACGATCATGAAATTGTTCTTGCTAAGAATTAGAACAACCAACATAGAAATGCTGGACCGCGAGAAAATAATGTTTAAACTTCATCAACTTTTGATTTTTGATTCACATTAAATAGCAGTTGTGATTGTAATGATAAATCATATTTCTTACGGCTTGAACTTGGCAAACATAGTTTCAATAACTTGGGGTGTGTCATCGCCTGGGCTTGAAGAGGGACGTTAGGCGAGTTTGTAGGTAGAAATCGGTCGTTTTCTCATTTTATGCGAAGGTTTGTAGAGCAGTATTGGAGTTAGAGAGCAGTCGAGATGGCATAAGCACTTTAACATATTTTAGTCAAAATAGCGAAAAAACAGGAAATTTTTTTGTTCAAAAATGTGCAAAGCAAACACTACAAACTGGTATAGACTGGGTCTATTATGTAATTTGAGCAATATTAAATCAAAAAAAGCTTAGATACCAGGTAGTTTGACCGAAAACACTAATGCTAAAGTGGGCAAAAAATCCACATTTTTCGACGAAAATTCAAAATTTCAAATTGCATGCCCTCCTCTCCCTGTGAACCGAATGAGCTGAAATTTGGTATGTGGGGTTTCTATCACCAACCTAACAATTTGCGGGAGTGATGGGTTAAATTTGAAAAAAAAAGTTTTTTTTTGAACAACCCTCCTTCACCAATGAAATGATTTACATGAACAGACATTTTAAGTTGCACGTGCGGCCATCAACAAATTTTGGCAGGAATTTGAGATCATTACGTTACAAGGTCCCCTGCAAGTAGATCATTACCAAAGCAAAAGCCGTCCCTCACAAACAATCACGCAAGGATTTTCAACGAGAACCCACCTGTTATTTTCGGAACGGAATCTGGCAGTTTGGGCAAAGGCATGGCGAGAAGGAGCCCGGAGCTGGTTCCCACGAAGAGCTGCGAGTGAGCGCTGCAGAGGCTGGTGATGTGGCACGCCTCGCTCATCGCTTCGCTCGGATCCAAACCTGCAACGTAGAACTGCTGGTTAGTTTCGCTAGCGACATCAAATGTTTAAGAATCGATAAACTACAATCACAAAATCAGTCCCAATTGAACTCTCTCCATCAAGCCATGGGGAAATGGGTGCTGATCAACTGATCACTCATTAGTCATTAGCCCTGAAGTGTGGCTGAAAAACTCAAGCAGTCCAGTTACCATGCCTTTGTGACATTTAACTGATCAGTGGTTGAGTGGATAGAGCGTCTGCTACAGACGGTAGACTCGGGTTCGATTCCCGGTCGGGTCAAACCAAAAACTAAAAGTTGGAATTCACAGCTTCCCTGCTTGACGTTCAGCAATTAAAGGGACAATGTAAAGCCTACACCATGTACGGTGACAGCTTGACTCGAAGACCGAAAGGTCCCCTCGCTGTCTCGGCCAAGACAACTTGGTGAATAAAATATAATTACAATACAGACGGCCATTTACGCTATTATCGACATGGCGCGTTCTCTTTGGCGCATTGACGCCGGATATACCAATGTTTTCAATTTTCTAATAAACTTGGTATAAGCCAGCAATTACAAAAAGACTTTACTGATGAGAAGCCACCACCGCCATAACGTAATTCTTGAAATGATACGCTGCACTAATGATGCAGCAAGCGAGTGTTTGGTTGACTTCAAACACTTTCACGAACGCGAACGAATCGCTGCGACCTGCCACTCACTTTGAACGAAATCCCGGATCACACGGGACAGGTTGATCTCCTGAAGTCGCTGGAGCGAATCGAGGTGGTAGAGGTTGAGGGTGCACTCGTGGGCGAAGGTGACCCACAAACCCCGACCCACCCGGGTCACCAAACTGACCACCATCTCCTCGCCCTCCAGAAGAAGTGAACGAGAACTGAAAATAATTAAATGGTGTTTCAATACAAGAAATCAGCCTTTGAAGTAAAAACATTAATTTTCATGCAATACAAGGAAGTGAAAAATTTGTGGCGAGTTTATTTTGGACCTTTTGAAAAACAAAATCTCTAGGACTACAAGAAATACCTTTCTGCTCTGAACTTGCCAGTGTCGATTGTGACGACATTATTACCCGAACATCCCCAAAGTTTATCCTGCTCAGGCGAAAGGCACAAAAGTGGGCCGGTACCCACCACGATGGAAGACACGTGATCCAGCCCCATGCTCCCTAAAGCAAAACAATAGTAACAATAGACTAGTTGCTACGAAAATGATTTTAGCCACCAACTACTTGAAACGAGAAAAGACCTTGGTAGCCGAATCTCACAGCTTCGTTTGAATAAGCAAACCTGGGCCTCAGTTGTTTTCAAGCTATTAATAAGTGTTAGTGAATTGTTTATTCCCTTTTATCTTACAGAAACGTGATTGACACAGGGTAGTGATACTGATTACCCTTTTATCTTGTTCGCTTTTGTGCCGCCTTTTTGCATCTTTTTGAACAAAATGAGCCCCGAAAAGAATCAGGTCATCCAAAAAGCTTCAGAAAGTTGGACAGTTCAATGAGTTGGTTTTCGGTTTGAAGAATGACAACCTCGGTAATATTGTATTTGAACACTAATATGACCTTACAAAGAACGCGATCCCCACCTAGTTTCCTACTGTACATCGCGAGTGTTCCGTCGAGCAGACCGACGTACAGATTGCACGCATGAGCCTTCATGATCATCACAGTCGACATCGTTGGCATCACAACCTCGCTTAGCTTCCGATAACTCCCATCGGCAGAGTATTCGAGCAAACTAAAAACACTTATGTCCACTGGTGGAAGAGGCATTGGCGTTGGGGCGCCAGTCAAGTTGTGCTCTGCAAAGTCAGGACCCAGAAATAACATCCTAATCCGAAGTCCTCATGTGTCATTACAAATGGCGGGTCAAGAAAAGCATCAGCAAAATTGTGTCTAGAGATTCCGGTTCAAACAATGCTGTACGGCGTGCACAACCTTCAGCTAATTAGGCAGTCAACATGACAGGGATTTGCTGGAGAAAAGGATCGAAGTTGAGTGAAAACGTGAACCAACCGATTTTCGAGCCTCAGATAGCGACAGACTTCCCTAAGTAGTTTTGACTCATCCACATTTGAAATCCACTCCGCCATACTCACCGCCCGGATTCCATCCCAAGCCACACCGAGGTGTACCCGCCGTCCGGACTCCAGTGCTCCATGCACTGCACCGAACTCTCCACCTACGCAACAACAGCGTTACAGCGACTATTACAAAGTGATTGCGCAAATCACAACGCTTGGAATAATGATCTTCGGCGAAAATAGATGTATGACACTGATGAAGTCACCTACCTGCATGACGTGAACTTTTTCCACTCTCTCCTCCGTGATGTAATAAACACTGACCACAGCCAAAACAGTGCTGGCGGAGCACGACAACCACAACAACGTGACGTGTGAGGCGGGCATGAACGCGTACGCGCACTGCACCTAAACAAAGTTGGCAGTGCCAATTAGAAAAGAGAGACAAACTTTAAAACATCCGGGGTAAAGAAGTTTGGTCGGTTCTGGTGTAATGGCTCCTGTCTGTGGCAACAAGCTACAAGGCGAAACTCGACATAAGGGCTCAAGGACATAGGGCTCAGGGACTTAAGGGCCCAAGGACATAGGGCGCAGGGACAAAAGGGCAGAGACGTAAATCTGCAATCTGGGCTAACATTGTCGTGCTTACACGCATTCGGCGAAATAGTGGGAGAAAATGAAAGATTTTATTTTATTTTGCTTCGCAGCGGGACAAAAGACTAATGATAATTGTTTGCTCAAAGGATTAAGTACAACCCTTAAATGATTGCGTTTGAAAACAACCGCTGACGTGGTAACGTAAAGCAAATAAACTCATTAAAAATAAATATTTCTTTTAAAATGTTTATTCAAGATTAGTGCAGGGCGACCTTTTGATTTGTTTAAGGGTAGTGTTTTGTGCGATAATGGAGAACTGAAGGCAGGAAGCGAATTCAAAAAACTTCCTTCAAAACTTAACTTTCAAAAATTAACTAAATACTCATTAATCAAGTTTGTTTCTTTGACGTAATAATTTCCGAAGCACGAAAATGTAAGCGCAGATTGCAGATTAACGTTTCTGAGCCCTCATGTCCCGGCGCCCATATGTCTGTGCCCCTACGTCCTGCGCCCATATGTCTGTGCCCCTATGTCCTGAGCCCTTATGTCGTAGATCAAATTTAAGGAAGCAAGTATGCAATAGCTAGCCGCCTGCTGCTGCAATAAATGAACGACCTTGACGTTGAGTTATTTTTTGTTTAGCTTTTTCCGAGCAACGAAACTAAGCCCAGCTGTTGAACGTAGCAAACCATCAACACAAACGTTTTCCTGACTTAGGCAAAAAATCAACCTTGGCTCAACTGAGGTGCAAACCTGCAACGACTGGAAGGACATGTGGGCCGAAAGACTTCTCAGAAACAAGGGGGAGTCCCAGAACACCTCGACGTCATTTCCGTCCGCACTGAACCAGCTATCCAAATTGGAAGGCGCTGAAACGTAATACATCGCATTATGAACAAATCATCTCAACAAACTGTGCACTAAGTGCTGTGTACTGCACACCCATTTCCTGCCAAACAGACAAACTGTTCCAATCTCTACTTAAGTTTGTGCGCGAGCCATGGATCCCACAGATATCAACTCTGTGGGGCAGGTTTATTGGCTCAAAACATATTTCCTAAGTAATATCTAAAAGTATCTCAAAAAATTTCATTCTACTAACCATTGGCGAGCTTGCTCTTCGAAATGGCGTCCAGCCACTCTTCTTTCTGCGAGTTGTAAGCGAGGACAAGGGTACGGGATATCGTGTCCGATCTGCGAGGAAAAGGCAGTAAATTTTTAACCTGATTTGGTGCCTCAAACCCATTCTTCAAAAGCGATCAATTACCCTATTAAAGTGTTTTGGAAAAAATTCAAATTAGAAAAGTACAGTACTTTTAATTGGACAATGACGACTAGAAAGTACCAACGGCCAAACAGCATTCTATTTCGCTGCACATTCAGTTACTAGCAAAATTAAGAAACTTAAAAAAGATGAGTAATATAAAGATCCGAAGAAGTTAAAATTCTCCTCACTAAGACGATACCACCACGAAGGTCTTTGAATGATTCTTCTTCGGTTTAAAAGGGTCGAGCATCAAATGGGCACAGCTAAAAGAACAGCGGTGACAAGAAGGGCAAAAAAAAAACATTTATGCAATTATTGTTACACATTGAGAAAATCTATCCACAACACAACATCTTTACTAACTTTCCGGGAAACTTGACGTTGAATGACGCGTCATCTGGTTGCGTGGCAACCTGTTCCGCTTGACGGATTCTTACTTCCAGACTACTCAAGCACCGCTCGACTATTGGGGTGGAAACCCCCTCGTGACTCAGTTGAAGTTGCTCCACTAATCGACCTGCTCACATAAAAAAGTGCACTGCTTTAAACTTGCAGCATCCACAGCAATTCTCCGTTACGTCACCATTAAACATTAAGTCTCCGGTATCGATATAAAATACTAAGCTTCTTGATTTGATTGATTCATATCCTCCACTTACGAGAACGCGACGGTGGCGCTTTTACTTTGGACGAATCCTCATCCACTTAGTTGTTGATTGCATTCCACGCTTTCCGATCAACGTTTAACTTCTCCCACGCAAATTTGCTGGTACTTCGAAGCCACCAAGCAGAGATAATCATCGCAAAGCGTCTTAACCATATTATTCCTGCCAGACCTCAACGGGAAATAAGCGTAAGTGTCTTTCCCAGGGAAACAGCGACGCAGTGCCAGTTCGAGAATCGAACCTAGAGCCAGCCACTTTTCAATTACTGATCTTCTTACTGATCTGTTGCATTGTGATGAAGTCGGCGTGGAGCGCCTCCCGCTCGGTGTGGTTGGAATTCCTCCCCGATCCATCGCCGACTTCAACCTCGTCCAGCCCGACCCTCCACTTCAACTTGTACATGTCCTTATACGTTGACGCCGCACCACGCTGGTGGGGTTTCCTGTTACCCAACAATGCAGTTGTTACAAAACAAAAACTCAACAAATGCTACTTCTGGCTACAACAAAACTCATTAACTGAAACAGAAGCGATTCAGGTTTAAAAACTGAAAGCTGTCAACCGGCTGGTTCGGCAAACGTTTGCTACGTTCACCTCCGAAACAGCAGGTCTGGAGTTCAATTCTCGGGCCGGTCAAACCAAGCAGTGTTGTCAACAACTCGCCACAGCTTTCTTTGACAGAGGAGAACAGGTGCAATAATAGAAGATTAGTCTTCCCAACTCGTAACAAGCTACGTCGTAACACAACGAGAACTGAGTTTTTGAACGTTGTCAAAATCCAAACCGACACCGTGCTGTTTTTCACAAGGTTAGAACTTCTAATGTCTTTATTCTTTGACCGTAGTCGTCGCCATTTAGTACAACTGTCTGCAATGTGAGCGAGGTCACAAGTAATATTCGAACATAAGTTGTGCTTGTACACAAAACAACATTCAGTCTCACAACAAATATTCTGCGAAAATTTCCAAACAACAACCAGAATCGCATCACAGTTAATTCTGTTTCATCATTACATCCATGCCACTCTACGTAAGAACTCTTCCATCCAAGGCTCGTAAAATCGCGAGCGCATCTTTTGTTGCAACCAACTGCTGCTCTTGTACACTGGCGCAAAGCACAAGCGTTAGTCGCAGTTTGTTGCAACAAACCAAGACAGCGCAGGCACGATACGACGTTCAAGTGTAGACCAGGTTTAACGCAAAACAACAGAAACGGTCATGCATCCTTTCTGCTCCGTGCAGTTTCTCAAGGTTGGCAAGTCCTTCAACCCTACCATTTGGATAGGGGTAATTTATTTCGAAAACAACTCTAAGATATATCCCCCGCCCATGAGTTGCACATTGATATGCTGACTTCTCTTCTTGGTAAATACAAGTACACAGACGTCTACCGCAAGCATGACAGCAACGACGCAACAAGCAGAACCTTATCGAAGTTGATATCTGCCTAACAGTGTGGTGCAGAGCGTCGTACAGTGTGCTCGGGGGTTGGTTCAGGCTCGTCCGACGCTCGAAACCGTTCATGTGCGTGAAGCTAGAGCAACGATAAACATTACAATGACCCAAACTCTCGTTCCCTATCCCGTTTTGGTGCTTTTTTACAACTTTTCGGCACGTTTGGTCCGCTTGCTTGGCACCATTAACGGTTCTCAATACCACTGATTAAAGCAAGCAAAAACGGCCCAGAAAGTAGATGCGCAAAGTGAGTGTTTATGACGTCATAATTATTTCAAAGGAGACAAGAGGAAGCAAAGCAAAATCGATCATGGCAACTGCAGCCCTAATCGCAGGAAACAGGCTGCAGCTCCGAACGCTGTGAAGGACACATTGTTCGCTTTGTTCGTTTTAAGCAGATATCGGACGCTTGTACTGTTTCCTACGTCGTCGCTCTGATAACTGTCCAGCAAAACACCAAGTAAACCTCAAAAGTGTAAACTGCTCCAAGCATAAACAGCAACCATAAAAAATTAAAAAGCTTTTATAAGCAAAAGCTAAAATGCCGAAATCTACTCGAAACTGGCAAGACTGCTAGAACTTGGATTTCCAAGGCCTAAACCGCCGTACCTGTTGTTGATAGCGCAGCATATGAGCAGATCGTTGGTGAGGACGAGCAAACAATCTTTGACTTTCTCCAGCAAACCATCGTCGTTGTACTCACATTCGCGTACATCGCCTGTCAAAATTGAACGTGCTTAGCAAACCTTCGATAGCAAGCGAACGGTCTTGAACAATTTTGGCCGACCCAAAAAAGTTTCTTTCATTTTCAAACGCTGCCGATAAAACCAGCCAAACGCATCAGGGTTGGGGCACAACAATTAATTTAATTTTGAATTTAATTTGCTGGATTACAATCCCGTAGTATAATAGAAAACACGTCAAGTTATCCGGCCCATAAAGCTTGATCGTCTTTCACCAAAAATGTCTTCGACTCAACGTCACAGACCATAAACCAATAGAACCAGCTCTACAGGCTGCTCTTCCGGCCCATAAAGCTTGATCATCTTTCACCAAAAATGTCTTCGACTCAACGTCACAGACCATAAACCAATAGAACCAGCTCTACAGGCTGCTCTTCCGGCCCATAAAGCTTGAACATCTTTCACCAAAAATGTCTTCGACTCAACGTCACAGACCATAAACCAATAGAACCAGCTCTACAGGCTGCTCTTTCCAGCATATCTAAAGAATCAGAGTGTAGAATTGATAGCGCTCAGCAGCCTCACCTTGCTTGATCAGCGTCCTGACGCGCCCATCTTTCGTCTGGCTGCCGAGCTTCAGGTTGCTGCTCTCCAGCAGGCTGCGGAAGTCCGCGGCGTCCTCGTCGTGCGCCTTGCGCTGGTTCAACCGGTCCGCCAGGGTCTCCAGCTCGGTCAGCGCCAGTTGAAGCTGCAGCCTGTCGCGGTGATCGGTGGGAGTATGCTTCAGCAAATCCTGCAACAAATGGCGATTGGTTTAAAATATGAGTTGCTATGGTAATTGTCGTCACGTGTAAACCAGCCGAAAGACGTAAAATAATTGGTCAGTTCATTTATTTGTAATATGGCTGCATTATGTAGGCTACCTGGGAAGAGAATGCAGTAGCTTTGTGGGGAAGGGGAATTTCTAGTGAAGACGCATTTCTATCAACCAACATAATTTTTTAAGTAACTCACAGTAGAAAAAGCACTACAAAGTCATGTAAGGAACATAAAAGCACCACAAAGTCGTGTAAAAAAGTCGCAACATACAGTAAAGTGAATTATCTGAGCACTAAAAGGAGGCTGCGAATGGACCTCGCGGTCTTCGAGTGAAGTAGCCACCTATTGCAGAAATGATGTCATTGGGGCATTAATAATGATGACGCAATCAACAATGACTGAGGTATTGAGCATTGGGAAGCTGATTTACATAGGCTGCTTTGTAGTTTTTTTTGTGTAGCAGATTTTTATTAAAGCATTCTAGCCTACGGAACACCAGGCCAACAACTTGAGTGAACATCGTCGTCATTGTTTAAAAACCAGTCGTAAACAGTCTTGTTTTCATTGTAGCGTAGCAGCGCCAATAAAGATGCAATGTTGTGATATTATTACGTAGCTATGTCATATATTATTGATGCAATGAATTATTGATTGTTACTGCGTAATGTAGTACCTGAACCATTAGAATGAACTGGGGAAATCTTTGCACAGGCTTCAGCATCAAACCATACAAGTTGAGGCGATCCGCACTCTCCGTCTGTCTGTCGCGGAGGAAGGAGAGAAACTGCGGTTTGCGGAGGCAGGTTTTGCGGACGGTGTCCATTGCGGAGGTGAAGTTGTTGATAAAGTAGCCGTAACACTCGAGCACCATCGACTTGGAAAACTAAATGCAATTGAACTTTTACATGACTACAGCTGCAATCAAATTTCAGAAAGATGCTAAGAATGGAAGCTGGGTTAACAAGAAATGCATAATTCAAATGATGAAGAAAATGCGAAAACTGTACGTAGAAAAGAAAACAGAATAGCATACTTAATTAATGGAAACTAAAAACTGGGACATGGCAGGAATTACAGAAAGGAATAGAGTCACAGGTGCTGGCAGCAACACGAACGTAATGATATGCTGAAAAACTTTGGAGAGTACTTTCATGTTCTGAAAGTACCTCAGTTGCCTCACAGTGTTAACTTTACAAACAAAGCCCCAATAAACTCCTCTGTAATTGCTCCATCCCTCCGAAGGGATCAACTAGCACAAAAAAAAACGATTATCTTTTGCTACCTCACTATTCTGAAGAGGCTGAGGCCAGAAGAGAGGTTGAGGTCCCCCAAAGTTCGCACAACTCACCGATGCCACGAACGTGCTCCCGATCTCCTCCTGTTCGTCCCACGTCATGGCGGCGGCGGCGAGCGCCATCTGGAAGAGCCGGTGGCACTGCAGGATGGCAGAGATCTTGTAGAAGATCTTCTCTATTACGTCACTTCCGACTATCTTGTTATCCAACAATGCTTGTCTATGGAGAACAACATTTCTGGTGTCAATCAACGGTCGATGCAAAATATCGGTCACTTTATTTTGCCTTCATGTCCCAGAAAGACCACTTTTTATAATTTTATTGCCGCATGATGGAAAACAACAAACCAAAGCGCACTCTAAGCAGGTGAAAGATTTTTTCGCAAATTGCTGAAATGCTCAGCGTATTAAAATGAGCTTGTTTACGCTACATTTTGCGTGAAATGCATTTTTCAGTGTTTCACAAATAGCATTTTCTCCCAAACGTAACTGCAAACGCGATTAGCATGTTGTACACAAACATTAGATTAAATCACTTTTGACTGTGACGTCACTCAGTAAACCATGCTTGAAAGAACCTTTGTCATAATTGGCAATAGCGTTCAACACCGAGCGTCAAGTACACCAGAAGGGCACTTCATTCCAAGCAGAAATATTTATAGGAACACAAGCAACAAGATAGCTGCTTTGGAAAACTGTTCGTAACGTAAAGCACATTACAAGCTGGAAGTAATGAAATCCACCACTTAAGTGTAATTGTTAGATTTCAAATCGTAATGGTTGAGATACTTCTAGGTTCAAATTCTAATCGAAACCAATATCAATATTGCTATTGCTCCCGTAGAGCAACTTTGATTTGAAGTGCTGCAGTCAATAGAAGTTACGACGGGGTGGTTTGACTCGCCGTGCTGCTGGAAACATCCTGCCCCGGTTCGAAACTCAGCTGTATCAGTCGTGGTTGGGAACAACGATTAGGAAAACGGGAGTGAAACAAATGACCTACTTGTAATCAGTTTCCAGTCGTTGCAGCGATTCAATGTAGGACTGTTCACTAGATAGGATGCTCCCGACGATGTTGCGTCGTTTGGCCTGGTTATCGGTCAAGCCTTCGGGGGGGAAGTGGGGGAGTTCAGGCACCGGATGGCGCTCGGGAGGAATGTGAAGGTCGACAAATAAGCTCGGCTCCGATTCGAAGGCTAAAAGACAAAGCAGTGGTGATTTTCTTCCTAGTATCTTCATGTAATTTTGCAGTTACTAGTCATGAGAAAAAAAACGCCATACTGTCTATAACGTTTGCAACGTAGTCGTCCAATGAGGGTAAATCGATTTTTAGTAAATGCATTTTTATGGTTAAGTTATCTCGGACAGGAGACAGCAAAGTGTCCCTTCGATCTTTTTTCAATCTACAACTGTTTCACCTGCCTACCTGCCATACAGGGTGGAGGCCCCCTGTCCCAGGTACTGCTGAATGCCAAGTATCGAAGCTGTGAATAAGAACTTTACTTTGGTTTGCCGGCCAGACTCTTCCATTCTTATATTGAAGAGTGGGAGCTGTGAATATCCACAGTCTTAAGTTTGAAACATATTAACAAAGCCATATGGAGGGTTCCGTGTCAGGAGTTAATGCAACTTTTTGATGAAAACCAAAAACTTTACAATGTTACGAGACCACCGGCGCAATCAACGCCGAAGTTCATTTCTTCATGAGCAGCGAACACTTTTCCAGTTTCACTTCGATTCGACCCGAGTTAACGACTTCGCAAACAAGCACTTCATGTTTTATACGCAGACTAGTTTTATACGTTTTATGTTCAAGACTTCATGTTTTATACGTTTTATGCGTAGACTAGGACTAAAATTTTAACGTTGATAGCTGCAAACGACTTTCACGTTGCTAAGCACCATCGTCGCCTTTACAGCCACCGATTACAACACCGCTCTGACTCCGCCATCTGAGCTGCCTTGACAATTAAGCCATCACTTGACTGAGCAGAGTGCATCAGTAATCCATGCTTAATTAAGAGTAATGCAACTTTTAAAAAAGTTTGAGCTCAAAAAAATATTCGTAGAGTTTAAAACATTCTATACCTTAGCTACCACAAGCACATGACATCAATTCAGAAGTCATTTTTTGCTACAAATCGTTGCAATTGTTGTAAATTCTACGAGCTGTTAAAGAATCAAACTACCTTACTGAAAAGATGTAAGAAGCAACGTGATATCGAAACACTGAAACTTAATATAGCGCAAATCTTAGGCAAATACTGGCCACAAAGTCTAACTAATTGAGAGTGCACTCTGTTTTGAACCTTCTTGTACAATTACGCAGCTGTATTAGTAAAAAAACCTCTTGGTGCTCCGACAGATCAACTTACATTTTGTAGTTGGCTTCTTCTTGAGTGCGCTTCTATCCCAAAACCGCTTTTTAGGAACGTCTTTTTCACTATTTCTCAACTGTAAAGCAATACATACAAACAATACCACCTCGGTTTGAGTATCACAACGCCTTATAATTGGAGCCAAATCACGAACAAAAGAGAAATAATATATTAAAAGGTTAAATAACTAGGTTGCAGCAATTTGGTAACAATCTATTAATTTATAAAATAAGGGTGACCAACTCTACTGGACTGGGGTGCAACCCAATGATCGAGCCCCAAGGAGAATCGTCCTGGGTTCTCATTTTGATACATCGCATTTGCCAGTGCACTTCTAGATGCAGTTACTTTGGGGCACACCACAACCATCAGCCACAAGTGCCTTAGGTCAGAAGCACACGAAACATTTATACTTTGTTGTTGGTGTAAAAAGCTTCATTCAAAATTAGTAAAGCTCGCATTTTGTACCCAAATGCACTGCCTACCTTTCCTGACTTGCGGTTTTTCTTTTCAAGTTTCTTGGATTCTCCTTCTTTTTGATTGTCTTCAGAGTCGGTGTCGAACTCGCTACTGCTCCACGAGATATTGTCTTCCGAGGTCTGCAGACAGCAAACGGAATAGAATTTCGAGTCCAAATTACATTTAGCTTGTGGAAACAAAAAAGAAACATAACGCAGTAGAAATGCTCTTTTTAAATGCCAGCAGCGAGGCTTGCGCCAGCAGTACCACAGGATTAAGCATTAAATTGATTGTTCGTTAATCAGATTATAGTTATCAACCGTCTTAAACGTCTATCATTGCAACCTCATCAGAATCTAAATACTATAATTAGCGTTTCAAACTCACACTTTGCTTGTAATAAAACAGTCAGTATTATATACAAGCAAAGCATGAGTTTGAAACACCAAATACTGTATTTAGATTCTGATGAGGGTACAACGATAGATGATAAAATCGTTTATTAACTATAATTAATAAGTTGATTGGTGATACAGAACTTGAGAATTGCTTTGATTAAAATGTTCTTCTTCGAAGCTTTTCGTCTGACTCTTGTCAAGAAGATTAGTCAGAATGGAGAGCGCAGAAAAAGGAGCAGCTATTTATAGGAAAAAGCCGAGCCGTGATTGGTCGAAAAAAGACCAGTTAAAGAGTGTCATTAGTGCACCATCTTTAAGCTGTACATGAATTTTTTTCGTCCGCAGAGGGCGGGGTTAGAAGTGCTGATGAAAGTGGCTTTAATGTCAGATAAATGGAAAGGAGAGCGGCCTTGAGCAAGAATAGAGAATATACTGTCATCATAACACTGAGCACAGACAGGATTTTGTAAAAGGTGAAGTTCAATGGCTGAATCAGAAGCAAGAAACTGGGTATTGGTCTCGTCTGGGTGGAAGATTTGCATCGACGGGCAGGAAGTAAGCGTTTCTGGGAAGAAGAGCAAGAGCGGATAGATTTGGGGACGTGTTGTTTAATTCTGTCCAGCAGCCTTTGGGAGGTACGGCCTACATAATTAAACAACTGCTCTTGCAGAACAGAATTAAACAACACGTCCCTAAATCTATCCGCTCTTGCTCTTCTTCCCAGAAACGCTTACTTGCTGCCCGTCGGTGCAAATCTTCCTCCCAGAGTAGACCAATAACCAGTCTTTTGCTTCTGATTTAGCAATTGAACTTCACCTTTCACAAAATCCTGTCTGTGCCCAACATTATGATGACAGTAGATTCTCTATTCTTGCCCAAGGCTGCTCTACTTTCCATCTATCTGGTCTTGAAACCACTTTCATCAAAACTTCTAACCCCGCCCTCTGCCGACAAAACGAATTGGGTCCACGACAACTTGACCGCGACAAACTGAACACGAACAAACGAACTGCGAACCAAATGATGCTGATTGACTGAAAAGGGCGATCATAAAAATATTTCACTATCCCCAGAGCAATCTTGGCCAAATCCTCATTTTTTGACGAAATCAGTGACAAATCACTGTGACGAAACCGTTGGTTTTATCTATTTCAGCTTTGCTAAGGTACTAACTACTGTAGAAAACAAAAGAAACATACTTTACAAAAACGATGCTTTATGATTCATAAACAACAGTTGTGAAAACTCCTAAATCTTTCAGAGCATAGTAACCACCCACACAAGTACAAACTGAAATAACGACTTTCTCAGTTTGCAATTGTCTATTTCATTTGTCAACCTTGTGTGAAATAATTAATCATTGATTACTAAAGAACACCTAAAGGAAATTGTGAATCTTCTAAAGCTCTTTCAATTTCAGAGTTCTGCAATTTGAAAAGAAAATTCTGTCGCTAAAACATTACTAATTCTGCCAAACTGTAACTACTGTAACACCGAGGTTTTAAATGAATAACAATAAAAAATCTCGTTCGATCAAAACTCATTCACACAAAAATAATGCATTCAACAAAACTCAAGAATGAATTCGTGAAGTAGTAAATGTTAGGTTTTATACTACATTGCATAGTACATATGAACGGAATAAAACGTAGCAAAAATCCAGTCTCCAAAGCTACAACCATAAGCACTGAAAAGCATAAACTCTGCATGCACCAAATAATATAAGTGCCCAAAGACAAGAATGATGTAAGCTGGACAATCTATTGCTCTTATTTCAAACACAAGAAGCTAAACTACAAGGGTGGGATCAACTCGAACTCTCACCTCTCCAACATAATACTGGTTTTCAGCATAGTCCAGGTTTTCAAGAACAAATTCGGCATCTCGCTCAAACTTTGTGTTCGTTCGCCCCCGCATTAACGAACCTGGAAATGATAAAGTGCTAAAGAGTTTCAATGCAGTTATAACCATGAGAATTTCTTTATTTTGCAGTTGTTCAGTCAAACATACTTTATAAGTAATGATGAAGACATCTGTGCAGTGTGCACTTTGAACTTGAACAGATGTACTATATTTTTGCAGACTTGCGATATTTTAATAGTCATAGAATTTGAGAGGTTTCAGCATTTGATTTGTTGATGAAGTATAAAACACCAAATAATAATGAGCTTCAATTTTTTTTTATTCATTTCAAAATAAATGGTTGATTGGAAAATTTCCTTCCACTGTTGCAGTCAGCAGAAATAAGAGCTGAATAGCTTGAAGGCTATGCAACCATTAGGCCGATTTTTATCAGTGTTTTTATTGGGCATAAGTCGATTCATTTGTGGATTTTTTATTGTTTACTATTAAAATATCGCCCACTTTTTAGGCACACGCTGACTCACCACAACCTAAGAGGAAACACTGCTTGAAGGTATAAAAATTAAATTTGATCTTTATCATAATCCAAAAACACGTCACAATGATATCACATTCTTGGTACAAAATCAAAAATTAGTCATGATAACATCCCTTACTCGTGAGTGTCCTAATGGTGTTGACATCCTGTTGTCCATGGAGGGAATCCATCATCACAGAACGATTTCCACCAAGTACATCGTCTATGTCCTGAACCCAACCAAATATTTAAGACAGACAACATTCATTAAAAAAGTTTATTTACTTAATGCTAGGTTTTACTTTATCTGTACATGAGACAAAAAGGTTATTCCATTATATTTCAAAAAAAATTGAGCATTTTTATACCCAACCTCTGGAAGAGTCAATTAACCATTTTATAGATAGAGGCTGGTTGACTGATCAACATGCAAAAAATTTTTCAAATTGGCCCAGTGGTTGCTGAGATATTGAAAGTCACCACAAGATGGCAGATGCGAGCGTGAAAAATTTTTAATTCAGATTTTAGGAGTTTTACTAGAGGTATCGACCTGGTTTTTGTGTATAAATACATGTTTTGGGGGGCAAGGAATTATAATTTCAGGTTATTTTCATGATAATTTTTCAGGAAAGTCTATTATTTGAAGTTTTTGAAAAATTTTGGGGGCTAAGTTAAGGCCGAAAAACAGGAATTAAGGATTGCACAAAAAAAAAACAAATCTGCCTTAAAGGCTTGACAATAAACATTTTTATTGCTTTTTCGTTTTTTGATGACAATTGTAGTCTTCATCACTTAAGTTGTATTTTTTGAAACAAGCTTCCAAAAACTCCTACTTTGTTTTTTCCAATTTTGAAAATTTATTGAGCTTGCTCTTTTTGAATACAAATATTGATCGTTTCAAATCAATTCCAGTTGTTTCATAATTATAAAACAAAAATATGGCTAGCCTATGTATCAGAATCAAGAAATTTACCTTATTAAGTAATAAGCAGAGATCATTCTCTCCACAGCTTCATTATGAGTTTAATTGCCATGAATGATTTTCATTTGATTATATTTCATCAAATGATATCAACTCGTGATTGCTTGTGCTAATTAGGATATATAAAGAGCTAACTAAAATTAATCGAAGTTATTTTGATCATTCTCACCAATTTCGCATCCAGTATTTTAGAAGTTGCACGCAAAATATGTTAATTTTTTTAGTTATTTTTAGAGCAAAATGTTCAATTTTTTGCCGTTTATTAAAAATTTATGCAATAATTATCAAATACCTGAAAAAAATTACAAAACTTAGACGATTAATAGTATCAATTTAATAAATAAGCTCAATTAAAACTTGCATCTCAATGTTATAAGGATTAACTTTTTTAATTGGGCTCATTATGAAAAAAATTTAGGCTACAACAAAGAAATTATTAAAAAATACCCTATTATCAAACATCTGAATTGCTTACTCACTTAGGTCAATAATCATGTATTAAAGTAATTTCGAGTGTGCTTAGTTGAGCTGTTTTCTCCCAGGACCATGATATTCTTTTGTGCATGTGATTTCAATTGTCATTTAACTTTATCAAATGAAGATCTTTTTTTTTGCTCTTTGTATTGCGCTGAAGCATGTAACGCGTTTGCAGGGCCCATCTACGTGTCATTCCGCCCGAGCAACACTGCTCCTTTCGAAGAAATGTCGCAGCAGAGGCGAGCCGTTGGCAACACTGTCTGATTTAACTGGCCCGACATTTGAGCTTCTGCTCCAGTGACGAACACGTTATCACTCGACCAATTAGCCGGTTATTTAACTTCATTCCAAGTGAAATTGCAATTGTACCATAAATAAATTTGCAATGCTAGTTTCCTATTATTTCAAATGACATGCAGTAGCAATGATTTGGAGATGAACCCACGTGTACAATATTTCATCATTTGCATCAACATATTTGCTCACGATATTTTTGAGCTAAATTACTTAAAAGGTATATACAGGGTGTTTCAAAAGAAACATACCGATATGTTATTGAAATAACACCAGTATATTGGTATGCTACTTTTAAAACACCATGTATAAAACTTTTGCAATGATTACAATTGTATTTTATAACAAAAATGCTCTAAACACCATTGCAACAATGACACCTATCTTGTGATTGACTAGCATTTATTATATTAGTCAACAAAACCAACGTAACCCTATGTATAATCTGTACCAAAAACGTCTACTAATGTTTATTACATGTTACATGCAGCTGTATTGTTGTTTGCTCAGCTGCATTGTATGGTAAAACTAAAATACTCAAAATTTGTCTCTTTACATATCCATACTTTCATTTCACTTAAATGCAGAAATTTTCATGCGCTGTTTTTGTTGTATTATCTTGATAGCTGAATCGTTAGGTTATGATATAACAGCAAAACAAATTGTTCTGTTTACACACATTACTAATCAATTGTCATCCTAAATTCTTTATCAAAAAGAAAGAACAACCTTTATACCACCCTAAAGTATTTTTGGTTCAAAATTTTATTCAATTCTTCATCCCCAATTTTTGACCTCAATTAACCTCAAAAAAAAGCTAAAAAACTATTAAAACACAATTTTATAGCAAAATAAGCCTTAATTGAACCCCAAATTTAGATTTCCTATCCCCAAAAACATATATTTTGACACAAAACCCAACTTTTTGCCATAAGTAAAGGTCTCAAAATTGATTGTTGTATTTCTACATACTCTTGACTGACATCTAGTGGTGATATTCAAAAAGTTTGGTTTAAAAATTTTAATATAAGTTAAGACACAATGTTAGCATTGGGGTCTGTAAACCAGATAACTCAACAAGATACATACATGCAGAAGTGTAGATATTGCTACCGATATTCAAAGTATTCGACTTAAAACAATACATAAAGAATAATTGGATAGTTGACTTATATGCTTAAACTTTTAATTAAATTGAAATTAAAATGAAACTTAATTTCAACAATGAACATCAGCACCTCAAAATATTTTGGGTTGTTTCCTTCCTCCGGAGTTTCACTGCCTGCTGATGTGGAAGGTTGGTTGGATGAAAATGACTGGTTGCTAGTAGAAGCTGAAAATAATGCATTATGTAGGGGTGAATGTGGAATTAAAACAAATCTATTTATTTAGAAGTTATAATACATTGCAGATTTAAAACTTACAACTTTTTTTCACTACTGTGAGGTAGCACTTCCTCATATATCTGCTATCCCATACGAGTAAATGAAAATTTATTCGTATGGGCGTTGAATGGCATTGTGTATAGCAATTTACTTTACTGGCAAGTAGATTAATTATGGCTTTTTGGGTTCAAAATTCGTAGTAGGCATTTACACAGTTATGTGCGCCTGATGATAACAAACAAGTTTGAAATATGCATTGTGGTAAATTGCTAATGTGATGTCATATATGGTGTCCATGCGTAAAGATGCTAGCGCAATGCGGTTGAGCTAAGTGGAGTGCCAGTGTGATACTGGTAGGGAATCCTCTTTCTGGTGACCTTGTTGTCAGACTTTGATCAAGAGTAATCTGAGAGGAGGGTACAATGGCAAGTGCAGAAACTGCCCTAGTGTGTGGTTTAAAGGTTCAGGTAGGCTGCCAGGATACGCTATGTGTGAATTCGGATGCTGATGAAACAACGATAGCCTAATGGGAAAGCAGATATAAGAGGAAATGCTACCTCACAGCACTGAAAAAAAACATCTATTTATACCATGCATATTGCTTGGTCTTGTGGGCATCAACAAACCCATGATTATCAAGCCAAAGGGATTTATACTTGTTGTTTTGCCTTCCTCATCAGTATAGTAAGACCAGAGATACAAACATAAGTGCTAAAAGAAAATGTTTCTTATGCCATTCCTTTAATGATACAAAACTTTGATAACCTGTCTTTTAAAAATAAAGTAATGTTTGAAAAAAACTTTTCCACATAACATCATAATCATTTTAATAAAACTAACACGATTTTTAAAACCACGTACCATTCACAGTTGCGATGCCTACTTTTAGCAGAGCAGATCACTAAAGTAACATTTCGCAAAATGCAAAATCACATAGGTATTAAACCAAGTAAAAAGCAATTCGAAATGATACTTCAAAAAAATTTAGTATATATATTGCAAAAACTAATAGTAAAATGCAGAATAAACTAAGGTTTGAAGTAACTTTAGATGAAGCTTTAATGCACACATACCACAATAGCTTAGTTTAAGATTGAAAAATTACTCCAACAAAACAACATTCAAATAATCTTAACATACACAATCATACAAAAGTTATATTACTGTATAAAAAAATTTCTAGTTTTTAAAAAAGTAGCTTTACAATGGTTAAAGAAATTAGTCTGTTAGTTTCACTTTGCTACGTTGTAGCAGCAGTAGCAGCAAGGCTTTAAAATATTAACACATTGTCCCTTACTTGTGTAAGTAGGATCAGTGTCCATTGCCACCTGTGACAAATCTCGATATTCACCAGACGTCCATTCTTCTGAGTCAACTCCAGACCAATTCTGCTCCATAAACGGGTTTTGCAATAGGAAGTCTGCGTTAGGAGTAGAATGACTCCTCCCAAGTTGGGCATGTGCGGATATCAATGAATTTTCTTCTGATTGGAAAGTGGACAAATTAGAATTGTCAAGACGATGGTCTGCTGCTTGATATTCCGAGAAAGTACTTGATCTTGGGTGTTCTTTGTGCTGATGAACACTTTGCTCATATTTTTGTTCACGATATTTGGCCAAATATTCAATTTCCTCTGCTTCTCGTTTTATGCTTAAGTTTCTCTCTAATGATCCACGCAATTCACGTGCACCAGGAACGTTCTCCTCACTTAAATCAGGAGAATATGACCAACGTTTGCCTGTTGATCGGTCGACAAAGCTGTTTTTTGTCTGTTTTGCTGCAGTAGCATATGGAGGAATTTTAGTAATGTTATCAGAAGATGCACTAATGGTAGAATCTTGTTTCTTTAACTTTAATTTGCGCAAAGATTTGCGCCAGCCCTTTGGCTCTTTGAAACCATGATTTTGTTTGCTTGCACTGATGGCAAATGTACCAGGGGAACATTCAGAAGAAACTGACAAATGACGAAAATTTGAGTTATTGCCATTTTGCTCTCGATTATCAGAATTATCCAATTCATTCACATCAATATTTTCTTGACTTCCAGTATTATCTTCACTGCTTAATTGCTTTACGGATTTCTGGCGACGAAATATTTTGAAAATATCACTCATTTCACTAAGGTAGAAAAGTTAAGCTTGGGGTTAATAAATCAGAATCAATTTTTAACTATCCAAAATCTCATTAGCATCAGGATAAAGTTTAGCAGTTTAACGTTTTGTGTTTGTCTTTAATTCAAGTCTAAAATTCCTGGTAATCTTTTCCTTTAGAAATGTGCAATAGCTTCACAATGGGTTTCATTACTTTGCCCTTTTGGAAAGCATTCAGCCAGTTGTTTTGAACATGTAATACCCCATTGGTACTGGTATCTGGTATCTTAACCTGCAAACAGCGAAAAAAGAACTGATTAAACCTGAAATTTCCTATACAGTACAAAAATAGGTAGTGGCTAAGGTTACGTGACCGTAATATTTGTTTTTAGGAATTAAAAGTTACGTGAGAATTTTTCACATTGATTCGATTTAAATACAGCACTTTGACGCATCAAATTTCAAGCCCTGATGGCGTAGTGGTTAATGCGCTTAGCTACAATGCCGAGGGTTGGGATATCGATACCCGCTGGACACGCTCTGACGCTTTTTTAAAATAGTGCTAGAGAGCTATTTTGCTACATAATCCTTTTTTTTCTTTAAAATCTTATTATTTGAGTTAGGGTTCGGGCAGCGATGCCAGCTTGAGAGATAGTAAATTGAACAGCAAAAGAAGTCACATAACTTTTAATTCCGAAAACGAAAACTACAGTCATGTAACCTTAGCAACTGCCACAAAAATAACCAAGCTCTGTGCTGCGAAGATCAAGAGTTCTCAAAAATAAACTCTGAAAGTGAACTGCAGAGATCTGCAATTCAGCATTGCAGAATATTGTGAAAGTAGCCAACCACTAGGCCCACCAGCCTACAGACTAAACCAGAGGTCACAGTCTACATGGCCTGCAAGTCGATCTGGCCCACCTAGAAAATTCATCCAGCTCGCAATCTAATAGACCCATCTGCCTTGTACCTGTTACAGTATATTTTTCGTGAAACTACTTACTGCTACCAGTATGTGACTTCAAAAATCGCTGAGCCTGCTTCCGAATCCGACCAGAAAACTACCCTAACCCTCATTATATGGCAAAAACCTCTTTTTTTTGGTCTTCACCAACCGGTAATTTTACTTACAGTCTTCACTCTACACTAATAATTTCACTAGGCTATAACACTATAATTTTACTGCACAGAAGAATTTTCAGATTTTACTAGCAAAATTGGTAGGCTAGCCTACAGCATGTGTTCGTAGCTATGGTACAGTATAGCCCATTTCTTTTGATTTGTAAAAACTTTAGAATACCGTCATTGTAATCGTAATTTACGGTTGTCCTCTGACAAATTACACTTGCTGTTTGAAGTCTAAGAATGCTCTCTGCTCAAAGAAAACATGACGCACAGCTAAGTTAAATCAATCAAAGAAATCTATTAAGCTTAAGAAAACAAATGAATTGCGTCAAAATTTAAAACAGCTTGGTTCAATCGTTAGCAGCAAAAAGTAAATTAAAAAAGGCACAAATTTAATCAAAGCAAATTCTAGTCCTACACAAATATTATAATCCTACACACATATAAAATAGCAAATGGCGGCAATTAAACCCAATAAATATCCCACTAATTTATGAATTCAACTATAAACCCCAAACTATGAATCTCAAAAAATACTTTAAAAGGTTACAAAAAAAAAGAGAGAATTTACTTTAGAGAAAAGGAGTCTAAGAAAGTACCTTCCTTCAACCAACCACGGCCAAAGTCCAACAAAGTCTAAACTGAGAACCAAATTGTCTTCGGCAATGGAACAAACAGGAATCGACCAAAGTCCTTGATTGAGTGAAAACTGGTAGCTGGCGTCAATCCAACAACGGGGATACCGTACTACGCTTCCTTCACGTAGCGGAGAGTGGTGAGCGATGAGCGATTCTTAGCTGGTTCCAAAACGCGAGGACAACCAAACTTCTGTCTTCGCAAAACGAGTGTGACGCAATCGACTTCTTCGATCCAATTCACAACTCGTCGTGATGCAGCTCTTCGTCCTTCTTGACTTGGAAGCCGCTCTTCAATACCCAGCGAATCGAACAGCACCTAACTTCGGAAAAGACTGCCCAGTGCAGCAATTCCAGAACATAAATCAGCTCAACCTGCCGTGCAGACCAACACTATGGGGCACGGCCAACGATAATTCAACACTTCAGTCCAACACTCCAGTTCAACACTAAATCCAAAGGAAACACACCAACGTATATATAGGCCAAAGGCACGTGGTCAATTTCGTGAAGGTACAAGAGGAGAAACGGAAAGGTTTCCGGAAAAACAAGTTAGCAAATGCAGTAAATAAGCCCCAAAATAACCTAACCCAGCGGCAAGTCGCCTAGTAAATTTCCAAGTTCGTAGAAAAGTAAGGAGAAAACGACCAAAACTACGCAACTTGGCGTCGAGATACGTATGCATCCAAAAACACGTAAAATGAAAATTCTTACTTATTGAGAACTATGACACATCCTAAAGGACAAAACACTACGTAATAAACAGCGGGTATCCGAATTTCCCAACAAAACACTAGAATTCGTAGTAAAGAAGTGATATCATAGTAAATTTTTTGAGAAAACAAAAACAAGATAACAAAAATTACATAATGTGAAAGTTGCTGTAACAGTCATCTTGCCCATGATGTTCAAGATTTACTAACTTACAGCTACACTACCGGTACCAGACCTGAAACTAGACCTACTACACAACAGTAGGCCTATTTAATGATTAAGGTCAACTTGGTTGGACTCTGCAGTCCGTGTTTTCTAAACCTCTTCAATTTAAGTTTTTTGTTGATCGTATTTGGAGCAATCTTCCAGACATTGTTGTACCTGCTTCAAATTTATTTCTCAGTTCTTTAGTTTTCAAAAAACGTTCAAGGTGAATTCGACCTACCTATATCGTATAAACTGTAGCCTATGAATTATGATTGATATCTACCAGTCTACCGGTCAGCCGGTAGGCCTAGCTGATTTAATGTTTTGAATTTTGATTTTAGGTCTATTTTGCATCCTCACATTTAAGTGTATGCAGATGTTGACCTGGATACCATTGTGTTGTATTTCAAATAAATAAAATAAAATAGGCTAAATAATTCGGTCGAAAACTGCTCCAAAATTTGGAGATCTTTTTTTTATCTTAAAATTTATGTTGTCCCACCGGAACCTTGTAGGTTTGGCTGTGGCCCGCGTTGGCAAAAAGGTTGCCGACCCTGCATTTAAGAGCAAGCCTAGCCAGCAACCAACATGAAAGCTTGATCTAACACCTTCGCTTGATAATGCCGGACTTCACTTGGTAAAGCACAGTACGATTGCTGCCCTAAAATTTTTAACTGGCGCAAAAAATCATCAAATTGGCGCAGCAAGCTCGAAGACTCAAACTCAAATACTCAAACCTTAGTTTGGCGCAATAAAATTTCTAACCAAAACTTTTTTACTGTTGACTAAAATGTTGCTATAAGCCTAAAATGCATTGTCACCAAATTTGAAGATTCTGCGTTTGCCGTTTTCAAAATATTGCAGTTCAAAATTAACAAATTTCTTCTTACTTCAGTCAATTTCTTTGCATTAGGTTGTGCAATGGTGTTCATGAAAAAAATCAACTCCGTTTCGTCATAAACAATATCATGGTTGTCATGAAAACTTTCATAATTTAATAGTTTTCGTGATGCAAGCTTTTGTGATAATAATTCAATGGCTAACATTTATGATGAAATGGGGTTGAAAATTTTCATGAACACCATTGCAAGGTAGAGTCTAGAGCAGGGCTTCCCAAACTGGGGGTCGCGACCCCCCAAGGGGTCGCGTAACGACCTTCAGGGGTCGCAAAGAGTATACCAATTTTTACAAGAAAGGGTGAAATTGGTATACTCTTAGCGATTCATGACTGTCGCTAAAAACTTTTGCAATTCTGCAAAACGTCATTCGTAACCAGAGGCGGATCTAGAAAATTCTGGTGGGGGGGGATTTTAAGCACAAACCCTCAAAAATTCGGATGTCTTCACCGAAATTGAGAGTGATTTTTCGGCCAAAATCGGAAATTCGAACGTTTTTTCCGCCCAAAATCAGGTGGTCTCCAAAAAAAAAAAAAAAAAAAAGGTCTTCACCGAAATTGAGAGTGATTAGCGTTAGCTTTACACTGGTGGGGGGATGCATCCCAAAGTGGAGCCTAATTTTTCGAAATAGAGGCTGATTTTTCGCCCGAAATCGTTACTTTTAGGGATCCCCCCCTTAAATCCGCCCCTGTTCGTAACGTAGCCGTAGATTCTACTTAAATAGGCGCCGTTTCATAATGAGACTTTATTATATACGATGACAGCAGATAGGCTTTTCCCTATTCGTATCATGTAGCACAGCTGGATGCTCAACTTGTTTTGTCACTATGGTGTATGACATAACAGAACTATGCAGACCAAATTCAATGCTTGTATAATGCTGTAGTCAGTATCAAGGGGGGAGAGTATAGCCAGTACTAAAATTGTAGGGGTAACGCGAGGAGACGCGCCCCCCCATAAAGATTTAGCGTCCCATCATCAAGATTTAGCGTCCCCCCATCGAGATTTCAGCATCCCCCCTAACGAGATTTCAGCGCTCTCCATTAAGAATAAGAGCCTGGATGATTAGACAAAAAAGTGGCTGTCAGCACCAATTGATCCCGAATTCCGGCCAAATACAGTACCAAATTGCGGTGAAGACCTATTTTTTTGACTTGCAATCGAGTGTGGGGACAAAATCCCTTCAGATTTTAATGAAGATCTTTTTTTCTTTGTGCTCTTCAATCGAATTCGGGGACAATATCTGAGCTTGAAGCAAAATTTTCACTGAATTTCAGTCGCATTCCGAATGCGTTTGGTCAAGGTTACGAAAGCGTCCCCTCGTGCAAAATTTTACGGTTTAAGCACTTAGTATACCCCCCCCAAATTGGCCAGCTTAACAAAATACAGAATAAGAAAAATATCGCGTATCAGGGCTTCTGAGACTGTCTTTTGCACTGAAATAGAGTCAAAAAAAGAAAAAAAGAAAAGATTTAAAGCATATTTTGAAACGTTAATTTAGGGGGGGGGGGTAATTTGTGAAAATTAAAACTCATAAATCATAAATAAAAAACTTTGAAACATAGCTAAAAATTACCATTCAAATTTGGTAGCACTTCGAAAAATGCTTAACATACAGTAGGTTTCATCAAAAAATATATAAGCTCAGGAATAGGGGGAAGGCTATTCAGCATCAGTTAATTACCAATAACTTCTCTTAAACTTCCTTCCATTAGCCCCCCTAATTGTATATTTTCCATAAATTAAGAGCGAAATAGATTACTTCTTGGGCGCTTTATTGATCTACCAGTATAGGATTTTATGTTTTACCAGCTTGTAAAAAGAGAACTGAAATTCTAGCAATAGCTACCACCAACATAGCCCTTAAAATTATGTTTTCGCACTGCTAATTTTTATGCCACGCTTTGATAGCATTAATTTTTTGTCAAAATAGACCTAGAATTAGCCTATTTTTGCCAAAAAAAAACACAAACTTTTCTAGCGCTGGGGGCTCCGCCCCCAGACCTCCGGAACAGCCTTCCCCATTGCAGAATTCTGGCTACGCACCTGGCTGTAATAAAGTCAAAAAAAGACTGTAGCGTAATATATATATATAGTTGAGTAGACGTATAACTACCATACTACTACTACTACTACTACTGGTTAGATTCTGTTCAATCGATAGTTGGTTAAAAAACTTGCACGATAACCATAATTAGCGTACTGCAGATGATGTTGAAGCAGTGGTAAAGATAAAGACAAATGCAAACAGGGTGTTTGCAAACGTGTTTGCATTTTGTACGCATTGAGTGTCAGTACCTTGTGGTTATTTTTTTCCTTTGAATAACTAGCACAAATCCACAACTCACTGTGTTTATTATTTTAACCGTCAGGGGTCGCGAAGGTTTTTAGAAGATTAAAGGGGGTCGCCAGCAAAAAAGTTTGGGAAGCCCTGGTCTAGAGTAAAACAGCGCTCTTCAACCTTTTTCTTACGTGGCATACCTTTTTTAATTTTGCTAGAAATTTGTATACCTTTCAAATAGCAATGTGTTTAAGCTGTCTGTAAATGTGCAGTCTGTAGATGTAAGTTAGCATATTACTTCTAAAGAAGTTACATAGCAGACTATAAACCTACATTTTTCCACAACTGTGAGGTATCACTTCACTCACTTATCTGCTTTCCCATTAGGCTAATGTTTTATCAGCATCTGAATTCAAACATAGTCTATTCTGGCAGCCCACCCTAACATTCAAAACTCACACGAAGGTAATTTCTGCAATTGCCGTCATACCGGTACCCTCTTCTCAGATTATTTTGATAAAAATCTAACAAGAAGGTCACCAGAAAGAAAATTCTCCCCCAGTATCACAGTGGCACGGCACTTAGTTCAACCGCATTGTCCTAGCATCACTAAGCAGCTCTACTTTCAGTACAGTCAGGGGCGCCGAGAGGGAGGGCAGGGGGGTACAATGACCCCCGGGCATATGGACTTTAGGGGGTCCATGGGCTTCAGGAAGGCCGTTGGCTTCAGCGGGCCCAGCAGAGGGCACATGAGCTCGAGAGGGGCCCATCGAAATGCTACTGAGAAATCAGCATGCGAAGCCTGAAGACCTTTTTTTTTCTTCTATTTTTTTTTTTTTTTTTTTTGAGATCACTAAATTTCGACCGGAAAAACCGTTAGAATTTCGGTGAAGACCTTTTTTCTTTCTGGAGATCACATCATTTTTCGGACTAAACTACAGCATTTTCTCCGTCTATGTTGGACTTCACAAAACCGGAAATCCGTCATATTTGAGCTGGCCCGGGGCCCACTTTTGGTTCCCGGTAGCACTGAGTACAGAAGCAAGGGGAGGCGGTGGGGGGCCTATAGCCCCCCATTGACCTGCAGACCAAAATGTAGAATAAGGAAAACACCAGGTGTATAGTACTTCTGAGACTGCGTTTTGCATTAGAATAGACTCAAAAATTATCTAAATCATACTTTGAAGGATCTATTTAGTGGGGGGGAGCTAATTTGCCAAAATAAAACTCATACATCAGAAAAAAAACTTTGAAAATGATTAAAAATTAGTATTCAAATTCGATCGGTTATTGAAAAATGCTTTGCATAGGTTTTATCAAAAAATATAAGCTTATAAATTCAGACAAAGGGGGAAGAGCTATTCAATATTTGTTAATTACATGCATAGGTGGGCCCAAGACCATTAATCATTTATCCGTTAATAACAAAGCTAACTTTTTGAGTAAGTCGTTAATCCGTTAAAAAGTTTTTTCATGTTTACGGACTAAATTAACTTACGTTAAGCTCTGTAAACTTCCATTAAGGTTTTTATCGTTAATATCTCGCACTATTCATTCATCGTACCGGTACAAACCAGTTTGCACTGGTAACACTTGTTGCGTATTAGTACGAGTTTTATAGAAGAAAGCAAAGAAAACAGTTCTTTTTTTTGGCAAATAATAAGTTGCAGCCTCATTGGTCTATTAATTATCACTGTTCGCAACTTCCGAAGGTTTTCCGATCGCACCTTCGTTAGTACATTTGAATTTACTTTTATTTTGAAATTAGATTAGACTGTAAAATGTAACTTCCAAAACACAAAAAGACCACCATAGCAATAAATGTTTTCTTCCAATTAGCTCAACAGCGTCAAAACGTGTTCTAGAAGCGAGTGAATAAAAAGAAATGTAAATTATACGCAAAATTTTAACGAATTCACGGACTTTATTAACTTCCATAATTAAAACTGAAAACAACGGATTAACGTTAACGGAGGTGAGAAGTTTGTTAACGGACTAGCGGTTAATGAAGCTAACGTTTTGCATTAACTTGCCCACACATGGTTACATGTGATTACCAATCACTTCTCTCGAACTTCCTTTCATTAGCTCCCTAATTATAGCCTTCTTTATAAAATATACACAAAATACAGGGTGATTCAAAAGTCTCCATACACAGAAAATGTTGTTTTTATTTGTATAAAACAATTTCATTAAATGACAGACTCGATGTGGCCACCATTGTTTTGAATACACATCATGATACGCTTAACCCACTCACTGTGAACTCGCAATAGTACATCTGGGGATATTTGTGCAAACGAATTGATAATGCGGTCCTTCAAATGGTTTACGTTTCTTATACTTTCTTGATACACCATAGCTTTCAAATGACCCCAAAGATAGAAATCAAGAGGGGTCAAATCAGGGGATCGAGGAGGCCACTCAACTGGTCCACGTCTACCAATCCACGCATCTGGAAGTAATTGATTCAAGTATTGTCGCACTTGAATACCATAATGGGGTGGGGCACCATCTTGTTGGAAATATGCTGGAAGGTTACCATTTGCGCTTGACAGTGATGGAAAAATTTCTTCTTGTAACATGTTTAAATACTTATTGGCATTAAGATTTCCATCAATGAAAATTGATCCAATGAAAATTGATCCAATTTTCATTGATGGAAATCTTAATGCCAATAAGTATTTAAACATGTTACAAGAAGAAATTTTTCCATCACTGTCAAGCGCAAATGGTAACCTTCCAGCATATTTCCAACAAGATGGTGCCCCACCCCATTATGGTATTCAAGTGCGACAATACTTGAATCAATTACTTCCAGATGCGTGGATTGGTAGACGTGGACCAGTTGAGTGGCCTCCTCGATCCCCTGATTTGACCCCTCTTGATTTCTATCTTTGGGGTCATTTGAAAGCTATGGTGTATCAAGAAAGTATAAGAAACGTAAACCATTTGAAGGACCGCATTATCAATTCATTTGCACAAATATCCCCAGATGTACTATTGCGAGTTCACAGTGAGTGGGTTAAGCGTATCATGATGTGTATTCAAAACAATGGTGGCCACATCGAGTCTGTCATTTAATGAAATTGTTTTATACAAATAAAAACAACATTTTCTGTGTATGGAGACTTTTGAATCACCCTGTAGATTGCTCCTTGAGTTTTATTGAACTACCGGTAGGCCTATAGGATTTTATGATTTACCAGCTTGTAAATAAGAAAACACGAATTCTAGTAATAGCTACCTTCCACCTACCACATAGCGTCATTTATGCTACTAATATAATCATGTTTTTGCACTGCTACTTTCTATTTCACGTTATAATGGCAATAATTCTTATCAAAATAAGCCTAAAAATTCAGTTATTTTTGCAAAAAAATACAAAATTTTTAAGCGTTTGGGACTCCGCCACCAGACCTCCCAACAACCCCTCGTTGCAGATTTCAGGCTACGCGCCTGTCTATTTCTAAAGAGTTCTAAAACCAACGTTTTTCACCAAATACCAACACGTCATAAACTTATGATGAAGAATCGCTTTTTGTTATGAGCAATTACGCAAGTATAGCATTAATTTTTGTATAAGTAGTTAGCTTAGCAAAAACGTACAATTTCGAAGTTTGCACGTTGGTTTTGCTGAGTTCAATATTCTCAATCTAATTTGCAATGGAAAATATTACAAAAAATACTTAGAATCAATGTTTTTGCAATCATATTTAATTGAGTTAAAAAAGGAGCCCAAATCAAAGCGGTATACCCTTCGTATATCCTTTCTCAGTTGTATACCTTGATTTCGATTTGATATACACTTGGGAATTATGGTATAGGCTACCCGGTTGAAAAACACTGGTGTGGAACACCAACAGTTAACTTTTTACGTAAGGTTTTGCGATGGTGTTGATGAAAATTTTTAACCCCAGTTTGTCATAAATATTGGCTATTGATCACAGAAGCTTGTATCACGAATAGTATTACCTATTGAATGTCTTCATAACAATCGTGATATATTTTATGAGGAAATGGTGTTGATTTTTGTTTTTTTGTGAACACCATTGCAAAGCCTCATGTAAAAAGGTTGAGAAAAGCAGTCAGAATCAATACGCTTGAGGGATTTCTGTTTTTTTGTGTATGCTTCAAAGTTTTTGGAAAACGTAACAAAAGTGAAACCGTCTTTTGCATTGCGCAGTCTATTTCTATGTTACGTTTTCCAAACAACTTCGAACACACAGAAAAATTAAAATCGAAAATCACTCAAGCGTGTTGATTCTGACTGCTTCTCTGTTGGTGTTCTAGATTCTTCCTCATTGCAAAGCTTCGTGTAAAAACTAGATGGGAGTTTGCCAGCAAACCCAGTGAACGACCGACGCGTAGCTAATGCTGTGACGCTCAAAAGTACTTTTTGTCTACCATCAGCAATTATTCAAAAATATCTGATTAAGGAACTTCCGGAAAAGTAGAGTCAAAATATTTGTCTGTTAAATATCTCCTGATATCATAAAACACTTGCCCCCTAGCTTGGGCCATTCAAAAAAATGATTTTTGGGGATCCATTTGGGGGTCCTTGGGGAGGTGGCACCCCCAAACTACACCAAAATATTTGTCTGTTAAATCTCTGCTGATATCATAAAACACTGGCACCCTAAGTTGAGCCGTTTAAAAAATTGATTTTTTGGGGGTCCATTTGGGGGGGTTCCTGGGGAGGTGGCACCCCCAAACTATGTCAAAATATTTGTCTGTTAAATATCTCCTGATATCAAAACAAACTGGCACCCTAAGTTGAACCGTTCAAAAAATTGATTTTCGGGGGGTTCATTTGGGTGGTCCCCGAGGGGTGGCACCCCCAAAGTATGTCAAAATATTTGTCTGTTAAATATCTACTGATATCATAAAACACTGGAACTCTAAGTTAAGCAGTTCAAAAATTGATTTTTGGGGGGTATCCGGGGGGGTGGTACCCCCAAACTATGTCAAAATATTTGTCTCTTAAATATCGACTGATATCCAAAAAAACTGGCGCCCTACATTAATCTAATAAAAAAATTGATGTTTGGGGGTCCATTTGGGGGGGTCCCCGGGGGGGTGCTACCCCCAAACCATGTCTAAATATTTGTATGTTAAGTATCTACTGATATAAAAAAAGAAAGTGACACCCTAAGTTGAGCCATTAAAAAATGATTTTGGGGGGTCCGTTTGGGGTGGTCCCCGGGGGGTTGGTACCCCCATAGTATGTCAAAATATTTGTCTCGTAAATATGTACTGATAACAAAAAAACTGGCACCCTACGTTAAGGTAATAAAAAGAACTTGATTTTGGGGGGTCCATTTGGGGGGGTTCTTGGGGGGGTGGTACCCCCAAACCATGTCAAAGTATTTGTGTGTTAAATATCTACTGATATCCAAAAAAACTGGCACCCTAGCTTGAGCCAGTCAAAAATTTAATTTGTTTGTGCCCCATTTTGAGGGGGTCCCTGGGGAGTTGCCCCAAAAAAATTTCAGGAGACACAATTGCGTATGTACCTCAACAACTTCACACAAAAATTAGATTTCTATGTTTTGTGGTTTAGGAGAACTCGAGCGTACAAGATTTAGGAAGAAAAAAAAGGAAAAAAAAGGAAAAAAAAGGAAAAAAAAAAGGAAAAAAAAGGAAAAAAAGGAAAAAAATAAGAAAAAAACCTCATCGCGGCCGAAAGTGGGTTGGTAGGGATCAAAGGGTATCTTAAGACATATAACCATGAGAAATATTTTTTGCCGTACAAAAGCCGTTTTTGATTTAGACCGCTTTTTACGCCAAACTTTCGGGGCGGTTTTTGGGTCATAAAACCGAAGTCACGTGACCGATTGCCTCGAAATTTGGTACAAACATAAAATTCATTAATCTCAAACTGTTGTCAAAATTTCATGTAGTTAGACCAAACGGTTCTCGAGTTATAAGCAAAAGTTTGAAATCTCGCACTCGTTAGTTTGAAAATGGCCGAGTAAAAACAAAGGAACACGCGACGCGAGCGTCGGTCGTTCCAATTAAAGATATCTTCTTGGATACCCAAGAGGGTTTGGAATTTCAAACATTGTCAAAATATATATTTTATCGACAACTTGTACACTGTCTTCCCAGTTTCCAGTAACCTTTTCCATAGTTTGTCTTGTCTAAACCTGTGAAGGTGATTAAACCTGAGTAACTAAACCTGATTAACTTGTACAATGCACATGCGTTATTTTATCGACAACATAGCGACTGATAATAATAAAAAAACAAAAAAACATCGTATTCAAGCGTAAGCCATTGGAACTACGTCAAAATATTTGTCTCTTAAACATCTGCTGGTATAAAAAAAAAATTAACGTCCTAGCTTGAGCCATTCAAAAAATTGATTTTGGGGGATCCATTTGAAGGGGTCCCAAGGAAAATGGTACCCCAAACCATGTCAAAATATTTGTCTCCTAAATATCTATTGATATCAAAAAAAAACTGGCACCCTAAGTTAAACCAATAAAAAAAATTATTTTTGGGGGTCCATTTTGGGGGGGTCCCCGGGGGAGTGGTACCTCCAAACCATGTCAAAATTTTTATCTCTTAAGTGTCTACTGATATCAAAAAAAAACTGGCACCCTAGGTTAACCCATTAAAAAATTCATTTTTGGGGGTCCATTTGGGGGTCCCCGAGGGGGTGGTACCCCAAACCATGTCAAAATATTTATCTCTTAAATATCTACTGATATCAAAAAAAAACTGGTGCCCTAGGTTAAATCTTTAAAAAAATTTATTTTTGGGGGGTCCCCGAAGGGGTGGTACCCCCAAATTATGTTAAAATATTTGTCTCTTAAATATCTACTGATAACAGAAAAAACTGGCACCCTAGCTTGAGCCGTTCAAAAATTTGATTTTTTGGGGCCCCATTTTGGGGGGGTTCCCGCGGGGGGTGGTACCCCCAAATCATGTCAAAATATTTTTCTCTTAAATATCTACTGATATCAAAAAAAACTGGCACCCTAGGTTAAATGGTTAAAAAACTTGCTTTTGGGGGGTCCATTTGGGGTGGTCCCCGGGGGGGTGGTACCCCCAAACCATGTCTAAATATTTCTCTCTTAAATATCTACTGATATCAAAGAAAAATGGCACCCTAGGTTAAATGGTTAAAAAATTTGCTTTTGGGGGGTCCATTTGGGGGGGTCCCCGAAGGGGTGGTACCCCCAAATTATGTCAAAATATTTGTCTCTCAAATATGTACTGATATCAAAAAAAACTGGCACCCTAGGTTGAGCCGTTCAAAAATTTGATTTTTTGGGGCCCCATTTTGGGGGGGTTCCCGGGGGGGTGGTACCCCCAAACCATGTCTAAATATTTTTCTCTTAAATATCTACTGATATCAAAAAAAATGGCACCCTAGGTTATATGGTTAAAAAAATTTGTTTTTGGGGGGGTCCATTTGGGGGGGTCCCCGAAGGGGTGGTACCCCCAAATTATGTCAAAATATTTGTCTCTCAAATATCTACTGATATCAAAAAAAACTGGCACCCTAGCTTGAGCCGTTCAAAAATTTGATTTTTTGGGGCCCCATTTTGGGGGGGTTCCCGGGGGAGTTGCCCCAAAAAAATTTCAGGAGACACAATTGCGTATGTACCTCAACAACTTCACACAAAAATTAGATTTCTATGTTTTGTGGTTTAGGAGAACTCGAGCGTACAAGATTTAGGAAGAAAAAAAAGGAAAAAAAAGGAAAAAAAAGGAAAAAAAAGGAAAAAAAAGGAAAAAAATAAGAAAAAAACCTCATAGCGGCCGAAAATTGGTTGGTAGGGATGAAAGGATATCTTAAGACATATAACCATGAGAAATATTTTTTGCCGTACTTAAGCCGTTTTTGACTTAGACCGCTTTTTACGCCAAACTTTCGGGGCGGTTTTCGGGTCATAAACCCGAAGTCACGTGACCGATTGCCTCGAAATTTGGTACAAACATAAAACTCATTAATCTCAAACTGCTGTCAAAATTTCATGTAGTTAGACCAAACGGTTCTCGAGTTATAAGCAAAAGTCTGAAATCTCGCACTCATTAGTTAGAAAATGGCCGAGTAAAAACAAAGGAACACGCGACGCGAGCGTCGGTCGTTCCAAAAAAGGTAGAGTGTTGCAATTTTGTCAGTATTGTGGCAGAAGATTTACTTATGGAAAGCTGGCTAACATTTATCGAAAAGCAGCTAATTTTACGCTACTAAACCTTTACTTTGCATTACAGTAACACTAACCGCACGTTCACTGAGAATTAGGAACATATACAATAACTTTTTAAAATTTTGTTTCTTATCGGCAACCCTTGCAAAATTTCTAAGGGAAAAGGTCTGTTTAAGTGGAAGCCTAATTTGTGATATTTCAGGAATGGAAGGTCGTAGAAAGCTCAAATTTTGTTAAGTTAGTCGTTTGATCAGTCAAACTTTTATGAGAGTAAATCGAGCAAAAAAAATTTCCAACCATTATACCCTTTTAAAACGGGAATTTTGGCGTAGAAGACAAAAATTTCACCAATTCTCACTAAAACGTGTGTGAAGATCTTTTTGGAAAAATATATTTCGTCTGCTATCGGCGTGATACAATTTGCTTGATCGGTTGCGACTTGCATTGATGCTTTTAGTTGGCGCAATTATCCGGCGCAGATATATTTATCTACACCGCGGTCAGTTGGTCTGTTCGTCTCTGGAGCGGGAGGTCTAAGGTTCAAGTTTCCGGCCGGTCAAATCGGACACAGTGTTGCTACCGGTTTACCACCGCTGCGATATTTGTTCAAGAGAAGCTGTGTTGCACACAAGTGCTGAATTTTGTTGAGGAGGGCTTAAATGAACCCGAAGGTCAAATAATTTTGCTTGTAAATGCTTCATTTGGGCGGCGTTGTGGGAAAACTTGTGCAACTCGCACACGTATCTCAGACAGGGATATTAGCCGCCAAGGGCGCTGGGTGTTTGGACTGAAAGAAGCCTAAATGGTCCCGCTTCTTCAAGCTCCCCCATAACTTACAGGTCAAGTCCAGAACATCTTTAAATGCTTTTTGAGTTAAGTTTTCTAAGTAGCTTGGTTGAGGGGATACCGGGTCGTTGTCATAAGCAGCGAAGAAAAAAAAGAAAAAAGATCATAAGGTCAAGCTGATTACGAAATTATTTCATGCCGACTCACTCCCTGTTCTTGGAGTAAAGATGCGTGCCAGAATTAACGTACAAGTATTACGAAAGAAAGTGGAAAATTTGATCAAACCAGACGCGTCGCCAGCGGGGGATTTTCGTTTTTGCCCCCCCCCCCCCCGATTTTTTTCTTGCCCCCCCCACGGTATTTCTTTGAGTTGTTGTTTTTGGGCGGAAAAACGTTGAAATTTGCGATTTTGGCCAGAAAAAGCCGTCGGATTTCGGCGAAGACCTTTTTTTTTTTTTTTTTTGGAGATCACCTGCTTTTTGGCGGAAAAATTGCAATTTCGGCCTGAAAAAGCCTTCGGATTTCGGCGAAAACCTTTGTCCCCCTGACTTTAATTTTGCCCCCTGATCTCGCGAAGCTGGCGACGCCCCTGGATCAAACTAGTTAGCAACAACAGCAAAGCCAACATTTTCAATATATTTTTTCGCAACACCAATATTTCAAAAAGACCAATATTTCAAATATTTTTTGCACAAATGTTCAGACTACTAGTGGTGTATGTTGAGGGCCTCTGGGCGGGGCCCCTTGGGTCCCCCTAAATTCCGCCCTAGGCTTTGCTTTTGGCCTTGTAATGACTCTGCGCTGTTTTTAACCCGTATCGCATTGTGCTTCGGCATATTCTATATTTCAGCAGCTACAGCATTTTTTTTTACAATGCGTAATAATTGAAACTTGCGATAATCGCAGTTCGTTAGGAAACGTTTTTTTACCACGTTGTTTTCTTGCTAAACATAAAGCTAAAAGACCAATTCGTGATCACTTTGGATTTTGCCGTAATCCTGTAAAGAAGTAGGCTACCGTGGTTTTACAAAGTTTTTTTTTTCTTTTACAATGAACAACGAGGAAGGATTTTAAGATTGCGTGCTACTTGGGAGGAAAAGATGAACTCGAACCGCAATTTAAGTTAGGATCGGGGTTCTTCTAACCCATATTTCTACAGCGTAATAGAGAGAGTATAATGATTTGATTTGGATCTAATTTCTGCAATATGAAAAGTTCATGCAACAAAAAGTCTCTGACCGCCTAACGACAGTAATCTGACGTATCCGATAGTTGTTATCCTTTTTATTTTTTTCAAATTTACTGTATTTTTTGTGCCTACATACTATATGATTCAATTTTTAACCGAAAAAAGAAAAATAAACAATTCCTTGCACCCAACATTTGAAATTTCGGCAACTTAATTTTTAATAATTTTTGACGTCACTGCTGGTCGTATTAAAAAAGTATAATGGCATACGAAAAATCATTAATGTTCATCTTGTACCGATACTCATTGGCGCAATCAGCGGGGAGGGGGGCTAAGAAAGCCTAAGCTGTCCCCTAGCCATGCCACCTAAAAATTTAACCCAAAAATACAAGAATTTAAACGTGTTTTGGACTTTACCTGCAAGAAGGGGGATGGGGCTGAAGGAGCTGAGCAATTCAATTCTTGCAAATAACTTGCAGTTTTAGCAATTTAGTTTTCAAATGGATCAAAAAACGTGCGAAATGTGATCCGAATGGAGTTAAAATGGCTATTTTTTCCGAAAAATCACAAAAATCGTCCAGGTGGTGGGGCTTAGCCCCCAGACCGCCTTGATACAAAAAATTTTAACTTTGGGGGCCCAGCCTCCCCTCAGCATAATCCAGGCTGCGTGCCTGAAAACGGACCTAAATTGGTAAAAAGTTTTCGTAAGTGACGTAATAAAATTTTCCCCAAGTTTCAACGTAAACTCGACCAGATCACGATAGCACTTGACTGTGACGAAATAATTCAAGTGCTTGTTTTTGAGCGTCCTTCTTTTGTTTTCAAACATAGTGTTTCTAGCAATCGAAAAAATAGCATTGTCTTAAGTTGATAGTAAATCCACAGTAGATTTGAACTAATTCAATAGAATTCAATTGTTTGACGTCCAGAACCACATGAAATGATTCAAGATATTCTTCCAGCTAAGTGATATAAGTAGACTCGTAGCTCACAGAAGATGTTATTAAAAAATCGAAACGTTTGAAAAAGGATTGCGAGTGAGCTCGCTTTAATATTTTACTGAAGTGAACTACGAGGTAGCTAATCAGCAGCAGTGTAAGACCACGACTGCAGGCTGTTATCAAAAAGAATACAATTGAATGTATTTACGTTTGCACAGTATTTAAGAATTCTTTGATGGATGTAATTATAGGACAAGTGGCTTGCATAGGTCTAAACATTTTTTATGAAATCAATTTTATAAGAACACAAAAATTATTTTTGATCAAACTTTAAGAACAAATTAAGAACAATCTTTGCCTTAGCATGAAACAAAAAATAATCAAGAACAGCGTGGCCAAATGAGTAATCGAGTTCGGTACTTAACAACGCATTTTTAAGTGATTAGCAAAACTCCGTTGACCTTGTCTTTTCCTAGAACAATTTTTTTATAAGAATCAGTAAATTTTGGGTTTAGGCTGGCTGTTCTTAAATTTTCACAAATTTTCTCCCGCATTTGATTTCAAAATTTATTGGAGAATAAATTGACCCAAATTTTTTTTTGGGTTAAAAGTTGTGTTGTGTAAAAGTTTGTCTTCTTCTTTCTTCATTGCCCGCTTTTCCGAGAGGGTTGCGGGGGCAGTAGCTCAAGATTAAGTCGCCACACCTCAGGGTCATCCATCACCTCCATCATTTCGCTTGGGCGAAGTCCCAAAGGTCCTCAATGTGATCGGTCCATCTAGTTCTTGGTCGTCCGACTGGTCTTCTCCCATTTGCTTTGGCATGTAAAGCTTGTTTGGTGAGTCTTTCCTGAGGCATTCTGCTTACATGGCCAAACCATCTAAGCTGTGATCTTTCAATTCGGAGAAGTAACGGCTCGATGTTCAGAGATTTTCGAATCTCAGAGCTACGCACCTTGTTAAACAGGGTAACTCCTTCGATTCTTCGTAAAAACCTCTTTTCGGACGCTTGCACTTGTGATCGCATTCTTTCGGTCATTACCGAAGATTCATGACCATAAGTGAGAATGGGGACAAAGACTGCTTTGAAAATTGAGAGCTTTGCCTTTTTCGACAATTCTAGTTTCATGACAACCGAGTAGTGCAAAGCTCGCATTACTGCACTAGTCTTAATTGCCCATTCGGGTATCGAGTTCTTCGTCATGCCTTCCGTCACTCGTAAATGCAACACAAAGATACTTGAACTTCTCTACCTGCTTCAGGGTCGCTCCATTCTCTTGTAATACGCACTGATCTAGGTTTCTTGAAAGATGAAGTACCTCAGTTTTGGCCGTGCTTATTTTCATTCCGGCGGCTACATGCTTGTAGAGGCGTATGGAGGTAAAAGTTTGTCGATAGTCAAAACTGCAAGAACAAAACAGTGTAGCCCACTGGCCATGATTGCAAAAGATTAGATCATTTCGTAAAGGAACGGCAAATTAATTATTTTGTTTTCAAATTTGGTCAGTGTTCTGAAGTATTTTGTTCGTACCTAAACGGACAGATATAGTTCTTAAATGGCTTTTAAACTTTGAGCAAAAATGTGCTTCGTGTTATTATATTGTAAAATTGTTCTCATTAAAAAAGCGTATATTTTCTTTTCGATTTGTTGCCTCTGCCTCCTACTGAAGGTCAACGATTATTGTAAATTATTGATAACCGAATTGTTTTTCTCGATCAATTATTCAACGTCAAAGGATTGCGAATGACGGAGTCAGCGAGCAACAATGAGCAATTCACGCCATCATAATAAGTGAATAGAAACGAGTTCGAAACCTCTAGGCTCTAGCAACCTACATCTGGATGTGTCTTGCGTTAAGCTTTTCATAAATAGCACAAGGTAAATGCTTATTAACGCATATAAGCCTTTCGTCTAACCGTGCTAATTAATTAACACGCCTACTTATACAAGGCTAGCAGAAGGCCCACAAAAGCATTGAACAAAAGCATTTCAGATGCTGTTAGAAATGTTAATGTTTCTATGCTGAACCCAGCGCCCTGGTTGCAAGTTGTTAAATGTTGATTTATACGCAGGATGCTAATTACGTAAGTATGACGTAACATTGCTAGACCGCATCAATATAATGTCATAATGACATCAAAGTTATTCCGTCAAATAATTCTGCTTTTATTTGTGTTATTCTGGGGAGAATGCCAGCAAAGTGGAGAGAGAAGCATTATCTTGCCCCTAAGTGATGTTGGGCAGCACAAATTGGTTTACACAACAGCCCCCCATAGCACTTGTGGGTACCCTACCCCAACCAAGTACTGCAAGGCTGTGGACTCCGAGGAAGGACTTTTGGGGGGAGCATGTGACGAACAAGTTTGCGATCAAAACTGCGTTTCAAGGGACAAATTCCTCGACAGAAAGCCAAGGTAGGAAAGTTCTGTATTTTTTTTTTTTGTTCTTTTTGAAAGGGAATACAATGAGATATTTTGAAAGCTTTCTTGTACTGCAGCTGTAGAATCACATTTATTTCGTCTTAGCTACTGCAACAGATTTTGTGCCATCCTATATGACGATCGAAAACTACTGGCATCGAAAATCTCAAGCTAAATGCGCGAAACTACTGTGTTTTTATTTTAATTTGAAACTACATAAACTGCAGTTTCACTAAATTTGTAGGGTAATACGTCTCCAGTTTCAAACTGTTCCCAGAAATTAGCACAAACTTGTTACTTGCTGGTCATTAAAGTACAAAACGAAAAATACTTGTCTTTATGCTCAAAATTTTTTCTATTAAATTTTTCAATTAAATCTTGTTTATCAAAATTTGAACTTGCAGTTTTATTGACATGCTGGATGTTGACCCTGGTCGCTGCGTCACAATCGCAGAAGGCCGGAAGGGAGGGAGCCAATCATACCGTTTTTACAATGAATTGGGCTGTGGCGTGGCCCCAGGTGCAGTTCCCAGACTCGGCACGAGTTACAGCGATTTTACTTTGTCAGTGTGGCTGAAACAAGACGCGTCGAATGCCGGGTGAGTCAAGTTACAGTACTACGATTTGATTTACCCATCTTTTTGCCTCGAGAACGCAATCGTGGCGCTTTGGATGAATCCTCCCCATTCACTCAGAAGTTTTCATTTCCCAATTTTTTTGCTTGATTAAAATTCTGCTGTCTGCACGTGCCATTAAGCTGAGGCAATCATCAAGCAGCGTTTGATCCAAAGACGCAACAACGTGACCAGGGTACGAGTTAAACCTAAGCCATGCGATCAGGATCGCAATGAAAACTACGGTTTAATCCGTCTGGTGACGTTTTATGAGCATGACTGACACATTGTACTAAATCTACGAAGAACATACGTTCACAATTTCTAATCCAATGTTACAACTGAAGACCTTTGTTCTGGATGCCGATGCCACAGCGGCAAAAACGTCAGCAGAATATTTTAAGACCGAAAAGGATTAAAGGAAGGCAGGAATAAAATAATGGCACAATTACGAGAAATTAGTGTCATCTGTCTGATAATGCAAAAATTTATTAAAGTACAATAAGCGGCCAAAGTTGAAATAATACAAAGTAAAAAGAAATTGTTTTCGGCACCGAAAAGGGCTTTTACCATTCCGAAAACGAAAAAAGATTTTTCTTTTCTAAACTGATGATGGCAGTTTTCGGCGCACAATCGAATTCTTTTGTTTCTACTTTGCATTATTTAAACTTTGGTCGATTGTCTAAGATTTAAATAAATTTTATTTTAAATCTGACGTGGTTGCCAACAATAGCCAGCAACTTATCAAAGGAGAGGTTCTTCGAAGAACTTAGACTTTACGGTCTGATCACGTGCGACGCGTAAACCAGCAGACCCAATAACGAGCCAGGCGCTGAGACTTTCACTAGCAGGTCTAGCTGCACCTCTCGTTTGGTGTATACTGTATGCAGTCGTTTATAAAATTGTTGTTTCGGTTTGGTATATATATAATTGCATACAATATGGAATTCTTGTATGGGGCACAGCCAAAGAAGTGGAAGCGGCAATTTTTGAATCTCTTCCGCTTCCACCACTTCATGACGCAATTTTTGATTAAAATTTTTTGATCTTAAAATTTTTTGGCAAAAATTTTTTCCAGATAAGTCAGTATAAAACATCTCTGTTATTATCATCTTAAAACATCATATAAAACCAAATTATATAATTGTGATCAGTGGTTTGTCATCACAAGGATCTGCGCATGGGCGTAGTCAGGAATTTAGATTTGGAGCGGCCCCGAAGGAAAAGTCCTATTAATCACATGGTCGTTATTTTTCAGCTGATGCAAATTTCTCTGAACGTTTGCCCAGAATTTTAAAATAATGAGCGATTATTTGGGGTCTGGGGACGGATTTTCAAGCGCTCGAGATAACAACTTATTTCAACTGCATCTGCGCTGTGTAACGCAGATCTTTACTTGGTTATAATTAGGTGGGCCTGGGGCGAAGCTTCCACATTTGCAGAAGTTTGTTTTTGTTTTGATAACTTGTTTGTGCAGGAGGGTGGCTCCGAAATTTTGCTGGCAACGTGTATTTCTGGGATAGTAAAATAAAAAAACGTTGCAAAAATTATGCGGTTATAATCAGTACCATGTTAGAATAATTCTTGTCGCAAACGGTACTTTGCAACAATTAAGACAAACATTATAACATTTGTTGTTGTTGTGGCGCATATTTAATATTTATACTCCTGTCACCGGACCGCGTCAGACGCTAAATATTGGACGTTCCGCGCACTTTTTATTGCAATGACTGCTTCGTGGTTGGAGGAATCCGCACCTGCTTAGGAGTTTCCAGTGTGATCCAATGCTCCCGTGGATTTCTTCGAATTCCTATCCACTGAATTTGCAGCTTGTTCCAAGTCACCAAGCAGAGACAATCATCATATAAAAGCGTCTTATCCAAGGAAGCGACAACGTGACCAGGGTGCGGGTTGAACTCAGAGCATGCGATCAGGGTTGTAAAAACAACGACTTTATCTTCTCGACCACACTTTAAACATCATGTTTAAAAGTCATACTACATTAGACTTTGTTTGAGACGTTATGATGCTCTCCTCTGTTTGCTTTTCAAAAATATATTATGGCAGAGAAACAAATTAAAATGCTGGAACAAGAAACTTTGTTTATGTTGGTGAATGCCGTTTTGTACGAGTAGGGCCCCAGATTTTGTTTGTACGAGTATGGCACGAGTATAGCCCCCAAAATGGGGAAAACCTTATTTAAAAGTATTTTTCAGAAAATCACTAAATTTTAGGACAAAGTAGAGAATTTTTGAACACTTATAATTTAAAAAATGAGTTGGTTAACTACATGGTTCATCTTTGAGTTGATATGGCTGAGGGCTGCCCCGAATCTAAGAGAACCACAAGCCTTTAAAAATGTTTCTTTGTGAATGATGATCGATGAAACATTCACTTTTCGTCGTATATTTTTTTTAAAATTGCACCTTATTCAAGTTCTGACGTTCGATGTGAATGGCCAACGCGGAAGCGGTACCCTTTTGCCGCTTCCACTTCCACGAAAATTTGCCGCCTTCAGCTTCCGCTCCCATCTTCCGGTTGCAGATCCCTGGGAACAGCAAACAAAACTAACGTAATGCACTGAAAATAAGCCAAAATAACATTTTAAGGAATTGTTGTCTAGCGATATTTACACTCCTGCATCTGAGTTACATCGCACTCTTGATTTCTTAAACCTTGACCACCTTTATGAATCAAAACTAGCTCAGTTTATGCATGAGCTTCAAAATCAAAAAATGCCCGAAATTTTTATTAAATCGTTTACCAAGCTTGATGCTGTTCATACACACAATCCTGGGCAGAAACAATCACGTGATTAATTTTTACTCCGAGTCAATCAAAAATTTAGCCAAAATCTACTCGCGTTTCGCGGTGCCAAATTATGAGCTGGCACTAACAAAGAATTCAAAGCCTTGAGTTTGTTTGCGTTTAAAAAGAAAATTAAAAAAAATTAATTGAAGGGAACTGAATCTGAAATCTTCACTTTCTTGTACTGAGAAATATCTGATATCGCTTATTAATGCACAAGATTACCTCGTTGCTAAATGGTAAGGAGCATCTTGACTCGATAACCGTTGAAACGATTCTTCGGTGCTCCTTACTTTGACTGTGTTTGTTTCAATGTATTATTTTGCTTTCTTTTTATTTTTTAATTTTTGTTTGTTTGTTTGTATGATACTGTGAATTGGTGAAAATAAGTCTCTCTCTCTCTTATAAAAGTTTACATGATTTTGGCTTTCAAGCCAAAATTTTTTAAACCTTAACAGTAAATTCCTATTCGTTAATGATGTTTTTGAAATTAACTCAAACAGGCCCGGCGCCAGCATAGCGTAACTGGGGGGGGGCACGAGAAGTGTATTTATGTGAATTCGAGAGGGGCACGGGGGGAAAATTTCCACAAATCCTGGTTATCGTTTCAAAAATTTTCACGAATTCTTAAGTGAAGATCCCTCCGAAAAAAAAGGTCGTCGTTCCAAAAGTTTTATGAAATTCGGTGTGAGTCCACAAAAATTACGAAAATACGGGCGGTAAACACTAATTTGGGAGTTTTAGGCCTCGATTTGCACTCGAGTGCCCCGAGCCTGTTAACTTTTTTGGGGCACAGTCCTCGCTTGGGGGGGCATAATTTTCATTTGGGGGGGCACAAGCAGTCATTTGAGGGCGCGGCCCCGGAATGCCCCCCCCCCCCGTGGCGCCGGGCCTGAACTCAAATTTTTCACAGTAGCTGCTTTTCGCTCAAACTAAAACCTCCTAGTCCAGGACGTTTAATGTAGAATGACGTCGTATAGCTTACTTTTGATTAAAATTTAGGGTGATATTGGAGAAGATCGCCGGACCCGGCCGTGCAAAGTTCGTAATCTTCACGTTGTACATCGCGTCGGGGCAGTCGATTGTGCTTCAGTACCTGGGCATTGACAGAACACCGCACGTACAGGTATTGCCAGTACCTGTCCCCCCTAATACCTGGTGCCACCTAGCGATTCAAGTATACTTGCAAGACATTACTGTGTATCTGGATCAGTTCCAATCGAACAGCACAGTGACTCCGTATGTGACGGCACAATTGGATTTTCCCATCCTGGACGTGAACGATGAGGCGATAGTGCGTATAGGACATCGGCTGAGGGGTGAGTTGTGCTTATGACGTTTCCATTAGTTCCCTGAAGTGCTGCAAACCAAAAGCAAAGTAGTGGGCAATTTTTTTTGCGATTTTAGTTTAATTATTTGTTCTGATAATCTTTAATAGGTTACTTTAATTTTTTGTGGGAATTTTGAAGTTAATGAACGGCGTTTTTCAAGGCTTAAATGTTGATGAATTCACTGGATTCACAGCATCGCATCCTTTTAAGGCCCAGTCGATGCACTGGGCGTAGCATCGTGATCGTACGAACGTATTTTTAGTATATTTCAAACAAAAATTCGGTTCTCCCGGGGTATCGCCTTACCAGGGTATGAGCTGCCTGGTTGAAATACACAAAGGATACGCTTGACCGCTCATGAAGTTGCACCCACTCTAGACCGGACCTATGCAATTGAGCGCAATATGTTGCTATTGTGCTGATTTTTTGATTAATTTGCGACTGTGTAGGTTTCTAGTCTAGAACTCGCATCGTTGAGGCCAAAGACAGTTTTTCGCAAGTACCAATGTTTTTTTACAAGCTTAGGGCAGATTTTAGGAGAAAACAGGTGAATCACCATAAATTCGATCGGAGAACGATAGCGAATAAATTACCGGTAACCTTGTGTTTCGACCCGTTTACAGATCAAACGTTGAACACTTCATCTGAAATAACTGACATCATAAACGGGGAATACCCCGATTTTGCTAACGGTAAGTAATATCGTCACGCCTCATCGGTGTCTTGTCATGGTTCGTTGGTTTGACTTCATGACGTCATGCATGAATAGAAATACGGCAAAAACTGCATTTTAGCCAAGAAGCAGCATGCAAAAGGACATAGTGTTGTTGTAAACTTGTTGTGTAGTTAGCATTGTTGTTGGCGCGTAAAGAAGGGCTGAAGGTGAAGTCAATCTGGTTTAAAAACTTATTGCTTTAGACCAAATTTGGGTTTACCTCTTCCTTCTTGACCGTATTGCTCGAGAAATCTTCTACTTCAAACTCATCGTTGCATTTACTGTTTTTGAGCAACATGGACAGCTTCAGTAAGCAACCACGGCTACGAATTCGTTCAATTTTCATTCGAGTTCAGCCCATTTTAACAAGTTCGAGTTCGCTATTTAATTTTTTTCGTGTCTAAGTTCGGTAAAAATATCAACTTCATCGAGTTCGAGTTCTGGCTGAATAAAATACTAAGCCTAATTTTCGACTTAATCACTCTTCTTTCTATAAATGCTGTTTTTCTAGGTCTCCACAGCATAGACAAGTAAAGGACAATCTCAATTTAAATGGCTAGGTCAACAATAATTTTTTTTCGACAATTTTTTAATCTTTAAATTTTATTTTAATTAATTTCATTTAATAAACTTTTATTCAAGTTCAAGTTCGAGTTCAGAAAAATTATTTTTTCTAGTTCGAGGTCAAGTTCGATTTCGGCGAAACAACCGATTTTTTTAGTTCGAGCTTAACTTTGAGTTTGAATTCGTAACCTTGTGGGCAACACTAGCGTTAATTGCCGTCTGTGTCATCGACACGCATGACTGAAGTAGCAGTAATCAACGGGTGCTGGAGCATCGGCTTTGTTGTATTATCGTTGTACTTTGTTTTGAGATTTCTTCTGATTATTTTTTTTCAAAATTGTGAGGTATCACTTCCCTCACATATCTGCTTTCCCATTAGGCTAGTGTTTCATCAGCATCTGAATTCACACATAGCTTATCCTGGCAGCCCACCCGAACCTTCAAATCACACGCGAGGGCAATTTCTGCACTTGCCATCGTACCCTCGTCTCAGATTGCTCTGATCAAAGTCTCATTAGGGTTTTTCTTCGGATTAACGTCACCATCAGGGTCATATTTTTTCTTGATTAAGTATTGGGTTTGTGTGTTTCTTGCTATGGTGCTTTTTTATTTCTGTAGTATTTTGTTAGGTGGTCTACATCAGACAGTCATAGACAGAATCCTGTCTGAAGTTTTTTGACTTTTTCAATAAATCAAATCAAATCTTTCATTATACTCGATGTATTACGCCGAAGCGTGTAACGAGGCCCATCTCCGCGTCATTGCGCTTGCGGGCGACACTGCTCCTTTCGAAAAAAAATGTTGCAGCGGTGGCAAGCCGTTGACAACACTGTGTTCGATTTGACCGGCTCGAGATTTGAACCTCCGACCTACTGCTCCATAGACGAACGCGTTACCGCTCAACCACTGGCCTGTTTTTTGAGTTTTTGTGAGGTAAAATGAGAGTGTTATATATGCATATACTGTTTGAAGTGGATGAGCAATTAAGCAACTAAAAATTCGTTACTCGTGCCGCGTAGGCTTAGTCAAACATTGCTTCTGTGAAGTGGGAGATATAGAGAGTCGCGTGTAGCGCGTATAGCGTATTTTTGAAGCCTGAGTACTGGGATCGTTACTTCCTGCACAATAATTTGAGTTCACTTGCTCCATCTCCTCGGCATGGCTGCTGCGCCATGTTCAGTGTACTCGTTCGTCAACGCATACGAACCAGGCACTTGATCTGCGTCTGTCCAACCACACCAACGCTGAAAAACCTTCTTTGGGTTCTGTTTCCAAGTCTTTCGTCAGGCTGGGCACCACCATAACGGGCATGGCCCCAACGGAAATTAGCATAATTTGTCTTTTCCAAGGACACAACGACGCATTGCCGGTTCGGGAATCGAACCTGGAGTCAGCAATCTTTTGATCTCCCACTCTACGCTCTACCCTTGAGCTATCGCTGCCATAAAGTCACTAATGCTCCTCCACCAACACATCTGCTCTTTTTAATATCGACCTTGTGGCTGCTGATTTAGGAACTGCTCAGTTCGTTGGGCGCTTGCAGGATTTCCGCTGGTACGACCAGGCGCTGACCAACCGGGAGGTTGAGGAGTTTGTAACAGGGGAATTCAAGCAACTTCACATCCAGTCAAACTGCTTATGTCCCCCGGAATTTCCCCGATTTAACCCTGTTGACGACACGTGAGTCATGTACTTTGCAATGTGGACGAATTTTGTAGCAACCTTAGATATTCGGAACTTTGCTGTTCGGTTTGGCATAAAGAATAATGCTGGGATTTTGAAGAGCGGGAGTAATGCAAAATTTCGGAGCATAATGATTGGAACGTTTTAGTATGCTTAATATATTCTGCAGATGATGAGACTAGTAATGTCTTGAAACGTCCAGTAAAAATCTTCGCTTACGTTTCGGCTGTTTGTTTTAAATCAATGCAAAATTAATGTGCATTTTCCTCATTAAGTTCCTAGAATTCAATAAAAACATTTGGGTGATACTTTATTATTTGCGTATTCTGTTTCTTGTTACACCTATGGACCATTGTTGTTTGAAATAAAAGAAATTATTTATTAATCGAAGTCTTGAAAGATCAGTTTAAAGAGAACGCTTCATGCTGCCAATGAAACCTGTACCCTTCGAATAATAAAATAGCTGCTTCCTTAAGTTTCACATCTTTTCATTGTTTTTTTTTGTTTTTGAGCTATTTGTGCCGATTTTCAAGGAACTTTATTGATTGTGGCCTGTGATTGACCTTTGTTCGAATCTGCTTAGACTAATAATTTTCTGGATGCGCTTCATTAGCTTGATATTTGTCTTGAACATTACGTTTGCGCTTATAAAGACTTTCTCCAGATGGACAACCCCTTTCTTGTTGTCTATTTGCAAAGAGATGAATTTATTCTTGAAAACAAGTTTTGACTTTGTTTCTAGAGAATGTTTACGAAACGGGGTGCCGGACACTAGTGGTGAAGCAGTGGAAAGGCTCAACCCATTAGCCAACCCCCTGGCCTACATTCTGGACGGGAAGGATTCCACCAAGTGGATTTCGAGGCCCGAAATCTACATGCCAGGAGGGCTCACTCTAGTGGTGGACTTACTCAACGGAGAATATGAGGTGACTTTGTATTTTTTAGATTCACTCCAAGAGATTCTTGTAGCTTTTATAGGGGCCATTAGAGCAAAGCCAGGTTTACGCTAATGAGTTGATTTTATGAGTGCCGTTTTATTGTATGTAAATGAAATATTGTTAATACTTTGCTGAAAACATGGTTTTGAGAACGTTAAAAGATCGAGATACTCGTAAATTACCTACTATATTTGCTCGGTCGGAACTTACCAAGTCTATTGCATGATCACCATAGGTACTGTATGTGTTTATTGTTTAGGAAACGTAAATAACTATTTGATCACAATCCAGGTGCATTACGTGGTGATCAAGTTCTACAATTCACCCCCAAAGAGCATTGCGATCAGTCGCAACTCAAGCACGACTGAGAAAATAATGAAGCCATGGGGGAACTTTGCGGATAACTGCGATCTCCGCTTCCGGATGCCGGACAATGAGCCTCTGACGCAACCGGACTCCGCCAACTGCCAAAATTTTGCTGAGTAAGCTGATGCAGTCCTATTGTCCTAATGTCGCCAAGATTTCCGATAGTTTCGATTTGGGGAAATATTTAAAAGGATATCCCATTTAACTGAATTTAGCGACTGGCAATGACCTTACAAATGGATTAACGGTTTCCGCTCTTTAAAAAAAAATTGAGTATGGTTTACTCTCGAACAGGTTAGGCCAATGGTCGTAACCTTGTAATAGTTTTCAGTAACAATTAAATTTTTTTCTACAAAGCTTCGTGGCTTTGATGAAGTATGGTGGATGCAAAAGTGGGTGCAAAAGTTAGGACAATTCAATGACGTCACCATTATATTACTTGTTGCATTGCAACCATTTCAATCAGACATGATGGTGCACCATGGTTTTGCAGAGATCCTCCCCACAGCAACGCCACCGTCACCTTCACCGTTATGCCTCAGGACCGCCCTGGTTATGAAAACTTCTATCAAACTCCGAAGCTCATGGATTTCGTCAAAGCGACGCAGGTTCGGTTCCCGCTCTTCCGAGACGACGTGACGCTTTCATGAATTCTTCCGTGATTCAGTTTTACAGGATCTTGAGTTGTATTTCAACGCTATTAGCTAATACGTAGAAATAAGATGAAGTCTGGAAGAAAGCCCTAATCTGCTGCACGATTACGAAGTTTTAATGCGCATTCCACTATAAATATTGTATCCTTCAGCTCAAACGTTCTGGAGTTCATCCAATCCCCAGAAATTATCAAGGATACCCGCTTTAAGTCTTAAATTCAATTGCTCAATTACTTTCAGCGTTTTACTTTCGTTTTGCTAATCATGTGGCAGACTGAAATTGTAGGACTAAGGCAAACAACATCCACCAACTGGGAATGATTTTTTCAGATTCAAATCCGCTTCACGTTCCAGTACTATACCGCAACGGAAGGATACGATCTGAAGCATATTTACTACGGAGTGCGAAGCATTCAAGTAATCGGAAGGTGGACTTTGTTGCTTCCTTTTCTTATTTATGCTGACACATTTGTTGCAGTTTTTTAATTCTTTTTCACACTAATTTTTTAAAGTTTTGTGGAAGACCATCATGCGAAAGCCAAATAAAACTCCAAAAACGTTCTTATTTCCCACATACAGTTTATTTAATTTTTTACAAATCTGTTGACGCACTACAGTGATATACAAAATTGCTGTTCCTATGAATTCTCTTTCATAAAATTAAAATCTTTATATGCTTTGGCAAACAACCGACTGAACGGCCGGGCCGATCTTTATATCCTAATGTTTCAAGTTTTGATTATTTTGTAGCAGCTTCAGGCTGGAAGAGCTGCAACCGTTGATGTAATTGCTAAGTGTTGCTTGTTTTATGAAGTAACAATTGCAGATGCAACTGCCACGGTCACGCATATTCGTGCGACAAAGACGCGACTCCGTACAAATGCGCGTGCATTGAGGAGAGCTTCACGGAGGGAAATATGGTGAGTGGGAGTGCCCTCGTCAGAACTTAGATGGAATTACACTTTGGTCGAGAATCACTGTGTAGCTTCGTGTCAAAGTCGGACACAACACTTCAATTTAGTCAATAACGCATTTGTTTTTATGCACAAGTATTTTTGTTTGTTGTGTTTCAAACTGGACCCAACTAAACTTTTCGATCTATTCACTTGATGCAAAGTCGGAATAGAAGATATATGGGCTCTTTTTCTATCAGTTTAACTCTAAGCTCTACAAGTATTATTATCTTCTTCGTAAACGTCAAGTGAAGAGTTCGTTACAAAGTAAGCGCTGTGCAGAAAAGTTTTCGCACTCATATTACATTACCAGGTAATTAGAAATTGGACGCGCGAGTTAACGTAAATTAATTCCTGTAAAGCATTCATGCTCAAAGGCGGCTCGTCTGTATGTACTGCGGTGTTGCTGCACCCACAACCCAAAAATTAAACTTTATGTTTTCAAACTAATTTAAAAAAACAAAAAATGTAAAAATTTCAAACCCATTTTGCTCTATTGTTGACAAAAAAACACAAAAAATACAAAACAAAAAAAAACAAAAACGGATTATGCGATCCGTTCCAATAACGTGGTAACACTGCCAGCTGTGCTGCTGCTTTCGCAGCTCTCCCTGCAGATCAAAAATAAACAGAAAAAGTTTTCGAACTTGGGGAAATTTGAATTGGTACTTAGCAAGGCAGTATGTGCTGCTTTCTTTGCAGCACAAACTTTTTCTTTCACCGCGGCAATTATATTGTGCTCGAGATTTTCACGCTCCGCCGCAGTCGTGGAGTAACCAAGCTGATAGAGAAGTTATCTCGTTCTTGTGTAACGGGATGTAAAATTGAATAAAAGAGGGTGATCGGTTGAATACAATAAATTGATAAGAAACTATTAAAAAAAGAAGAAAATTTGCAAATTTAGTTCAAAACCGTCAAATCATTGAAAAAAGTCAAAAGAATTGTATTGTAGCCTCACTATTATATTTGCTACAACAGACGATTTGAGAGAAAAACACGTCAAAACTCAGAAGTCAAGTCAGCCGATCGCCATTGTTTAATTTCATTCCTCTTCAAAAATAGGAATATTTACGCAACATTGAATGCTTCAAATCTGAACTTATCCGAGGAACGAGACTCTCGACGTTAGCGCACAAAATGCAAAAAATAGTAAAAAAAGTGTTAATTAAAGTAGTAACATACCAGTTTGTAGGTGTAATTTTTGAATAAGTGTATAAAATTTTATGAAATAATTAAATTCCAGCAAAAAAATGCTGAAAATACTCAAATTTTTATGGCAATATGGCTTATTAATTCCAACTAAAAAAAAGTTTGTTTATTTTTATTATCCTTATTTGTAGCACCCCCAAATTTTCAAGTCATGAGCCGCCATTGTTCATGCTCTTCATGATCGTTTTCTTGTAAGTTTCTTACTGAGGAAACCACAAAGGAACTTTTTCATGATACGAACCTTAAAGTGCTTTCAAATGATTTATGAATATTTAATATAATGTGCAGCGTAAAAATGAACATACAATAGGGGCCAGGAAAATAATTTGAAATCCATTCTTCGTAGTACTCGCTGTAATACGCCGTAGCGTGTAACAAGTTTGTATTGTCTATCTTCTCGTGAATGCGCCTGAGCTTCACTATAGAGTTGTTGTAGCGATATCGAACCGTGCGCAACACCATGTTTGATTTGACCGGTCAGGGAATCAAACACAAATCTTTTCGTTCCAGTGACGAGCTTAATCGCCAGTCAAAAGTTGCTCAACCATTGATTTGAACCCCAACGATCACTTCTCAAAAAACTTTTACTAACTTTTTAGCACAATGTTCTAAGCATAGAAAGAAAAATTATGCTTGCCTCTTTGTTACATTTGTCGTTCTTCTCTAGTGTGAAAGATGCAAGCCTCTCTACAACGAAAAAGAGTTTCAAATTGGCAATCCTGTTTCCCCTAACAACTGCAGGAAATGCGAATGCAACAACCACGCACAAAGCTGTCACTACGAGCGCCAGAACGACCCGTTCCCTGACAACTTTTTTAGGGGCGGCGGTGGAGTGTGCGACAACTGCGAAGACAATACAATTGGTAAGGGGTGAGATAATGCTTTCAAATATTTACTTTCCACTGGCGGGGAGGGGAGGGGATACCAAAGTTCAAAAGCAACGAGAAAGTATATTAGCTCTGGAAATTGTCTTTGGGAATATTACTGTATTTTCGCTAAATATCTGTGATATTCACCATCTACATCACACAGTAAACGTCAAAAATTAAAAATTAAAACTTGTCGAGCACTTTTTTCAATCGGTTGAATTCAAACTCCACTCATCATAGACACTGTCTATATAAAGGTAAACGTACACAGTATCCATTTTTCAAACGTTTCTGTCGTTTTTTTTCGTTTTTACTTCTCTATGAAAAATTATGCGCTTTTCCATCTGCATTTTTATAAGTCCATATCCGCACTAAGTAGACTGTTACTCATTGATAAAAATTTTGTTCATAAATTTTGTCTATGAACGATGAGGGCGATATTTCAAAATAGGTCTGTGCCCCTTTACGAAAAAATTGGTTGGAAAACTTTTGTCTAGTATATGATAGTCTGTTTGGTGCCGATATGGTCATATTGAAAAAGAAAATAGTTTTTCAAGAAGAAAAAACGTACACAAAAACAAACAAAAAGAGCATATAGTGTAAATCCATCTTAACTCAAAAACGGCAGGCCGTACAACGATTGAGGAATGCCGAGGGTCAAAATACCTTTGGCAGAGATTTTATTAGTTATACCTTTAGATATTTTATTAGTTATACCTTAGAGATTTATTAGATATATATTCTACCTCGTGCTGGGAATTGAAATGTCATTAGTAACGGAAAATCGTATTTGGCTCTAAAACGTTCCGTGAGAAGTTTTTAAATAAAGTTATACCAAGCGTTTATCATACCGTTTATACGTCTCTATGATGATGTCATGCGTACTTCGAGCCGGCATGAAATTTATAACATAGAATATTATCAAAGAGGTGAATGTTTTTTTGTCAATTGATTATTTTAGGATTATTATTGGTTATTTCAGATATTAAAGATTTTCAACTTTTTTAAATCCAAAAATGAACTCAAAAATCTATGTTTATCACAGCAAGCAAACAGGTAATTTCTGTCCACAATTTTTAAGAAGCTTTGGTTCAGTAGGGGGGGATGGAGGGGGCCTGGGAAGCTTGATTTATTGAGATTCTGAGCGTATGCTTATGTGGTTTTGTTTTTGTTGTAGCTTTGTTGTTTATTTTGGCAGTTGACTTTTGATGACCGCTTGCTGGACTTTTATCGCTGTCTTTTTAATAAATTGAATTGAATTGAAAAAAATTGAATTTCACTTCATTGATTATTTTGCTCTATGACGTATGCAGGTCGTCACTGTGAGCAATGTCAGTCTCGATTCTATCGCCGACCGGAGGTTGCAATCGATGACAAGCGGGTGTGCTCCCCTTGCCGTTGTCGCAGGGCAGGGGTGCTCAACCAAACCATGGAGTGCGAGCAGGTAAATGAAAAGGACCATCCGGTAGAAGGGGTGAATAAATTGTTGCTTATTAACCAGTGGCTCCGTTCTTTTCATTGCCGACCAGAATATTAAAAATCGGAAGGCTACTTTTCTAACTTTTGACAATTTTGGTTCAACGTTTTAGAATATCCATACAACCGTGGGTCGAATATAAAGTAGGTTCAAGTAATTTGTGCTTTAGGTCGGAGGTCAGTGCCCTTGCAAGCCGAGAGTGACGTCACGCCGTTGTGGCCAGTGTATGGAAGGATACTTCAACTTGAGCCTGGATGACCCCGATGGTTGCCAGAATTGCGGATGTTTCTTGGATGGGACGGTGAATCGAAGCATCGCGTGTGACCAGGTGCGTCATCTGCTTTATTATTTTTTATCTAACCATTCAAGCGTGAAGGCTGATTGATTTCTAATGCATTTATTTTTATTTTTCCTCCCTCCTCAAAGTTTAGACTTAACTGTTTGAAAACTGAAAGTCGCCAAGATCAGAACCAGAAACAATAAATAACTTACTGCCTATATCAAACTAAGACAGTTAAATAAGGGTAACAGTTAACCGTGGATGTGCTAAATGCCCTCATCTCCACTTTTCATTCCTATTTTTTTTGCATTCAAAAAGCAATTGCTATTTGTTATGTTGATTTTTAGATCATCCTTCTCAGCTGCTGCTGATGAGTCGAGTTGTTGTTTTGAAACGTTGGTTCGAAATATTTTTTAACCTAATTGTCGTTTGTATATATCTAATAGGAATGAGAATTTCTTCCTTCTTTAATGCAGTCATCAAAATAAACAACCTGATTTATGCTGTGATGATGAGGGAAGGAGAAAGTTGCTTTTCCTAATGAACATTAAACATAGTCTTATCACTTAATTTTGAAGTTGAATTTACCTACCATGATTGTAAACTGTTGTTGATTGCGGATGTACTTTGTGTGCGGTTGTTTTATAATTTTTTTCCAGGACAGCGGACAATGCAGCTGCAAGCCAAACGTGCGGGGTCAAACTTGCTCCAATTGTCAGTACGGTTTTAAAAATTTAACAGACGGCAACCCTGAAGGATGCGAGCCATGTAGCTGCAACGTTGTGGGGTCAGAGGAGCAGTTCTGTGACCCCGCCACCGGGCAGTGCCCTTGCCGGGACCATGTAGAAGGTGAGAGAAGGCAGGGATATGCCAAAAAACTCCAAATTGCCATTTTATCTACTAAGCTTTTTTGAAGCGAAGCAATCAAACAACCAAAACTAAGATCTACAGTAATGAAAGCTATATAACGTTATATAAAGTTATAAAGTTATATAACCAATCTAAAGTAGTTTTTCTGCTTCGTGATGCTGCTGCTAGTTTTCTACATGTGTAACACTCATCATTTGCCGCGTAAAGGTGTGCAAACTATATCGTACTACTATATTTTTGGTGCTTATGACAAAGCTTGGTTAAGCTGATAGCAAATAGTTAATGAAGAAAAACTATGAATGGAAATATGAAAAAGTCAGAAATTTATTTTAGCGAATAACTTTACTGTATTTACGCAACAATGCGAAGAAGGAGCGGTATTCTGTGGTCATTCGTTCGGATCAGTCTATACCAGTGGTTCCCAACCTTTTTATAAACGTGGCCCATTTTTATTTTGAAAATATTCCCATGGCTCTTTACCGCAAGTTTCTGCGAACGTTTAAACGAACTCCGAAGGAAAAAGGTCATCGCGTCGAATTCCGCGATTTTTTGCCATTTTTTAAACAATCTCAAAAAGTCATCGTGTCGGAGTCCGCGATTTTTTGCTACTTGTCAGACGATCTCCGATGGAAAAAGGTCATCGCATCGAAATGCGCGAGTTTTTGCGCAGATAAAACTTTTTTGAACCAAATAGCCAATTTTTCAAATAGCTCTGTAGCCCACCGCAAAATGCTCTATGGCTCACCAAAGATAGATTAGTGGTTGAGATCCAGCACTGGTCTACACAGAGAACTTAAGTTTTTTTGACTCAGGTTTGTTTTGCAACGAATGCTCGGACGGGTTTTGGGGTCTTTCTGAAACCGGGTGCCAGTCTTGTGATTGCAACTATTCGGGAACCGAGCCGGGTACCTTTTGCAACAAGACAACAGGGCAGTGCGTGTGTAAGGCGAACACACAAGGAAGAACGTGTAACGAATGCAAAGACCAATTCTACAACTTAAACTCTGCAAATGTACAGGTAAATCAATGACAGATTTCCCTTTCTTGCTGCTATATTAGGTTACTTAACAAGACTTTTGCATAGCTTTCCAGTATCAAACTCGAAAGTTTTGAGCAAGATCACTCTTGTATCAAACTTCGACTGAAAAACGACAACAAAATAAAAAACGCACAAATAGACAATACGACATTAATGGCAACCAGACGAGAAAACTAAGTTAAGATTACAATCACTTTGCTCTACATTTCTCTTTTCTCTTTCTCTCACTTTCGTCATTGCCCGCTTTTCCGTGAAGGTTGCGGGAACAACAGCTCGAGATTAAACCAATTAAGACTTCAATCGAAAGAAGACTAAAGTCGATTTTGACCTCAACAGAGTATCTTAAATCTTTCTAATTACATTTGCTTAGGGCTGCGAATCTTGCTCCTGTGATTTGAGGGGGACAATTGGAGGTTCTGCCGTGTGCGACAAGTGGACCGGGGAATGCGATTGCAAGGGAAATGTTGGGGGCAGAGTTTGCAATCTGTGTAGGGGGAACACGTTCGGGTTGAGGGAGCAGCTGGAATTGGGATGTGAACCTTGCAACTGCGAGCCCATGGGTGAGTTCCAGTAGTAATTTGCCGATATCGAACTTGACCTTGATATGTTGTAATTTGTAGCTTTGAAATAATTTGTTTTTTCGATGTTTACCGCAACAATTTTAAAACGACTTTTTTGGTTGCATGTTTTTCTGAAAAATCACTCATGAGACATGACTAAAATAAAAACAGGCAAGATCTTCGGAATGACAAACGGAGTCGAACTCGGTCCTCAATCCTTGAAATTTCGGTTCCTTTTGCGGTTGCGGATTCTATAAGCTGGATTGCATCAATTCCGTTGCAAAATGGTTTCTGCATTGAGTTAAGCCAAAAAATACATTAAAAAAAATAGATCGACTACAAGCACTGAGTGATGCAGAATTTTGCTGGTGAAAATCGAGCTTTGTAGCTACCAGATAACTGCTCTGTTGCAAAACAATGTTTAGCTGTTGGTGCAGCATTCCGCTCACATCGTTCAGAGAAGTTATTGGCAAATGCTGCAAGAGATAAAATTGTAGGTTAAAAAGCAATGAGAGATTTGATTGTTTGAAATTCTGCTTATAAGACTGGCAAAAATATAAATCACCCTTGTGGGCTTCCAGGCACCGCCTTGGGCCAAGATCTCGAACCGCACGAGCTGGTGTGCGACTCCAACAGCGGGCAGTGTGCTTGTTTGGCCAGCAGAGAGGGGAGGAGGTGTGATCAATGTTCTCCAGGTATGCGTTTTACCAACGGTAGTTTGTGTATTATTGGTTTTTTAATTTTTTGTGGAAACCTTTGCTGAAAGCCACCAAATCATGTCAGGTATGCAGCAACCCGGTTTAGGCTTATGAGCAAATTATTTATGATCATTCGGCGCGGCTGGACCGTTCATCGTATCTCATCTTGTTAAAAAAATTAAGATTTTATAAAAATTGGCAACGATCAGCCAACAAAATCCAAATCCTAATGAATGGTAACTCTTCTGTTTCGTCTCTAGTCTATAACGGATGCTATTGTCATAATGACGTAGAAAGCAATTTATGGCTATTGATCCGTAGTCATTGGCCGTGTAAGTGCAATTTTCACAACTAAGTGAAATGCATGAATAATTCAAGAAGTTGGAAATACGAGGTTGCCCTTGCCGCTATTATCCACTCATACTTAAATTTATGTCGACATAAGTGTCTTTCAGGCTTCTACCTGCCTCGAAGCAACGAAACCGGGTGCCTGGTGTGCGACTGCCACCCAGCGGGCAGTGTGAACCAAGTGTGCAACAACGTTACTGGAGCGTGTCTGTGCAGGACAGAAGAGTCCGGTGCAGTAGGTGAGTGTGAAAAGCATGGAGTTGTCATGCTACAACCATCTAATGTTTTTTGCTGCATATGTGTAAAAAAGATTTAGAGCACAAGCTACAGAATCTTCTTGCCAACCTTCAAAGTTGCACAACCGAAGACCTTACACAATGCAATTACAAATCGGTCTTTGCTTTGAACACTACACTATCTTTTACGACACACTAAAAGACTGTGTGAGATCCACCAAATTCTCTACCGGCTTCTCCAGCTCATCTTGTGTTCTGTGGTGCAGCATTTCCTTTGCACGATGCTCCCGTCCACAGGAACGATCCGGATAGCTCCAGCCAACCAAAACGCCTTCTCTTCATTGGAAATGCAAACGCTGGGCAGGTTGTAAGTAAACAACAGCGTGTGTATTGCAATGACAGATATAAAATTTAGGCCTTGCGGGACGCCGCTGCGACCAGTGCGCGAAAAGCTTCTGGAACTTCCACTCCTTGATCGGAACCTGCCAAGCATGCGGATGTGACGTTGCCGGAAGTGAATCTGACGGTTGTAACGCTATAACTGGTAAGTGACATCATTATCTCGTGGCTGAGATGGTAAAGGCGTCGTTTTTACGACGACCGTGATGGCATGATGTGGGTTCAACCCGCACCCTGGTCACGTTGTTGCGTCCTTGGATAATAGCTTTTATATGATGATTGTCTCTGCTTGGTGGCTTCAAGCAAGCAGCAAATTCAGTGGATAGGTGTTGTATCTTTACATCACTCGATACAATATAACGTATTCTTATTTAAACAGAATTTATCAACTTATTCAAATAGAATGCAACAACAAAACAACAGGTTATTCTCACGTAAATAATACACTCAACTTCACGTACAGTATTCTAGCTTACAAAACTAAATTCAGTTCTTACAAATAATAACACTCCTAACGTTACGTCCTCGAACAACGACTGACAAGAGAACATTTGCAAGATTCAGTCAGGTATAACAGAAACAATGACGTGATGTTCACGTGAAGAATGATTGCAAAGATTGCGCAACGTCAATACAGTAATTGCTTTACAGCCTTCAAAGTTAATCAAAGCTCTAACAATAGGAATTCGAAGAAATCCACAGGAAACAGGAACATTGGATCACTGGAAGCTCCTAAGCAGTTGCGGATTCCTCCAAGCACGAAGTAGTCAATTAGCGCAATAAAAAGTGAGCTGATCACCCGATCGTCAGCGTTTGACGTTTTCCGGTGACAGGACGATAAATAATTAAACAACAATGAAACTACCTCCTACGTTAACCTGCAAAAATATTTGTTAACCATGTCACGATTAGACTCGACGAAAAAGAACTTGCAGTTTTGCATGTGAAATTCACTCAATAAATCGTTCAAACTCTGGAAGATTTTTTGTTTTTTCAAACGCTTAGCCATGTATCATTGTTTCTAGGTCAGTGCGAGTGTAAAGGCAACGTACTGGGTTTGCAGTGCGACCGATGCAGACCGGGGTCCAGCCACCTCAGCTTTGATAACCCAATGGGGTGCTACTCCCACCCCGAGCAACAAGCCGCCCCCGTTGAGGTGAGTGAATAGCTACATACCATTGGTAAGTTCGTCATCTCTAACCAGTTTGTATTCTGCAGACCGCGATCGGAACTCGCTTCATCTCTCTTTCATGGAACCCCCCTGATCGGCCGAACGGCGATGTTCTGTCTTTTGAGCTTTATAGGAACAAAGAACTCGTCCACAACTTAACTGATTCAAGGTAAGCGAGTAGAATTCTATTTTGTGCTCCTCAAGTTTTAAGTTGCATTGTCTTTGGACAACCAGCCGCGAAATTTTTTAAACTTCTGACCATTTATCCTAAACCAGATAACAATATGTTTCCTCACATCAATTCCATCCATTTCATCTCTGTTTTGATCCAATCTCCGCTATCGTAGCTCAGTGGTCACAAGAGCACGTTTGAAACTACTGTATATTTGAATCCTAACTTGTTCACAATACGAGCATCATTTTAGTGAAGGGTAAAGTCTACATGTTTCAACAATCAAGTCATAATATGTTCATCCTGATGAAAATGCCTTCAACAGGAAGTTAAAGTTGTAGTGAAATATGATACATATCTGAATTGGAAACGTTTCATTTTATTCTTTCGCCTTTATCAATTGCATTCAAATAATTCTATTTGAATAAGAATAATGATGGTTTAGTAAGCGCTAAGTTTATTTCTTCTGCTCTAAAATTTTATGTTGAGTTTGCGATGTTGTTTAGTCCATTCCAGTCGTACACCTTCAACGATACCTCCTTGCTTCCTTACACTGACTATGATTATGTCGTTGAGACCACGAACATTGGTGGTTCAATTCGCAGCCCGATCATGAGAGTGAAAACGTTGGCTGGAATCCCTACGGGAATTCCCCCACTGGTTGTTTCCCATGTTCGTGCCCACCAAGCTAGTTTTGCATGGGGAGAACCAGAAGTGGCTCACGGTCCCATTGAGACGTACGTTTTGCAGGTATGAAGCTCGTAGAATCGTAATCATGTATCAGATGTAAGAGGAGCTACTGAAAAACTCTTCCTTTGTTTGCCGTCACCTATAAGAAGACAAGCTACAGAAACAGTTTACCCTAATAAAATTTTGATTAAAAATATTCTAAAATTGCAAATTGCTGTGCTCTTTTACAAGTTGGCAGCATTGTTGTTGGGTAACTTAAGTTCATTTATCATAGTCGCTTAATGACAATATAGCGAATGAGAAATTATTACCACTGATCTTTGCGTAGTCGATGAATTTGGTTTTAAGAGATTTAATCGACTTAACTCGCGACTCTGACGGTGTTGATTTGATTGAAATTTAACTTTCATTTCTGGAATGGTGTTTGATATTTTGCAGTCAGTTAGCACAGAAAATGATGATGCAATTAAAGTCCACTATCGCGGATTATCAACGCGAGCGCTGATTCATTCCTTATCCGCTTTCACAAACTACACTTTCACACTCCGTGCTTGCACCAGTGGTGGATGTGGGGACAGCCTCCCGATTGTAGTCCTCACCCCGGAAGCAAAGCCAGCCAAACAAAGACCCCCCAAAATAACCCCAATTTCAAACAGCACCTTGCAAATATCGTGGGATCCCCCAGACGAAGCTAACGGTATGGCTTGCTGTGTCGTGGGTTAATTTTAATTATTATTTTTACTTCACCAATTAAAGTAGAAGAAACGCATAGTAGAACAAGCCTTTGAATTTTTCTCTTTATTTTGTGTAATTTTGTACGTTATATTGCTAATATTTATTGCATTTTGGACAAAACAACAGTTTTCACGAAATTGAATTTGCTAAAAAATGAACAAACGCATAACTTTGATAGGGATTATTCGTGAATACGAACTCATGATGCGGGGAAAGCCCGGGCCGGATGGGGTACACTGGCCCCTGCAGAGGTCTGTGTTTCGAAGTTATGGGGCGTTCAACCCTCGGCAAAAGGTCCCACCTATCATGAACTCGCTGAGTCCTCCAGCGAGCAACTACACCCAAGAGGACCTACAACCGTATACCGAATACGAGTTCCTTGTGTCCTCCTCAAATCAACTTGGATCGGTAGAGAGCTCATGGGCTACAGGGAGAACCCTGGAGGGAAGTAAGTGCTGTTTGTATATCTTATACTTACTGTGATGGAGCAAGTAAGTTTCTGGTTATGACTTGGCTACTTTTGGGGTACTTTCTTTAATCTAACAATTTTTACGTTGGTAATTCGGCAAGCACGGTGTACAAATTTTTTGGTTAGAATAAACACAGGATAAGCTAGCGAGCTCATAAATTTTTGCCAAGTGTAAACACAGAGGCTGAGAGTCGATAAAAAAGTGTGTCGCCATGTGTACGGAGAACAAAGGAATTTTAATTTTTATGAACTTTTTGTACCTTATCCAGGCTTCGAATCTGGTACTTAAACTTTTTTTAGTTTATATCATATTATAATGTTTATACTTGCATGCAATTCGTTCAATGCTTGGAAAAGATTATTTGGCGGTTAGATTGATGTTTTGCGAACATAGAATCCAGAGTAGAAATATGTGCATGAATTTTACGAATTAGTTGAGTTAGAATTGTGTTAAAACAGAGAATATTTGACATACACTGCACATTTGCCGATTCTTTTCTGCACAGCACAGACATTACTTCAGATTTTAAAACTGAAAGTAGAGATATCCAGGCTGAATGGATGTGTTGTTTTCCAGCTCCTGTGTTTATGAACCCGCCAAACCTCGTACCTGTGTCGTCATTTGAAGTTAACATCACGTGGGAGGCACCCGACCCGGTGACCCAAGCGAGGGGGGAGGTGGTGATGTACCAGGTCGTATTAACCCGCAACAATACAAATGGAAACCCTTTCGCGCCCCCGACCAAAGATGTGGTGAGAGCAAATTGTGTTTCGGATCTGGTATTTTAACCAAGTTGTTATGTTCTGTTTTTCGTTGAGTATGCCATTTTTGTCACTATTTGGAAGGCGATTTATTTACAAGCAAATCTCCTATTGCATCATCCAGTATTTTCAGTTCATTTATTTCATGCAGAAGCCAGCAAGTTGGGTACCTGTAGAACAGGCGGTTGGTAGTTTGTTCTTCATCGCAAGCGGCAGATTGCTGTGTAGTGAAAAACATGTTGATTCAATTGACGCTTTGTTTCTCTATTTTTTTGTTTATTTATTTTTAATGGATCCAATGTAATGAAAAATCCAATGTAATATTTAAACAAAAAATTTAAACTTACCTCAAAAGCAACCTTGTGCTTCGGCAGAAATTTAGTCTAGAAACTAAACAAATGCTTCAAAATCAATGACTTTTCTATCCCAGGTCATTTACTCCACTGGGCCTCATACGCACCAATTTCTAGCGAGTGGGTTCGATCCTTACTCAAGCCACAAGATCGCGATCAATCTCTGCAACTCAATCTCATGCGTTAAAAGTTTTCCTAACAACGTCACCACGTTACCAGCAGGTATATGACGTTGCATTCATTCTGTATTTCAACATTTTCATAAAGTGCAGTATAGCAGATTAATAAATTACTATTCGTAAAATTGCTTCTACACATCTGCATTGATATTGTAATTTTCTTCTAACTGATAATCAAAACCAAGTACAATTTTCAAACTCCATTGTTGCAGATAATGCTATACCTTTCTACAGTACATGAAAATTCGTTTCAAAGTGATTATGCCGCAGGAACTTGTTACTGTAATTCTTATCGCAATTACAATTGCATGTTTATTCAACAGGTTACCTTGGCTAGGAGACAGCGAAGGAACCAGTAGCGTAGCCAGGGGGGGCGGGGGGGGCCAATAGCCCCCCATTGGCATGTCGAACAAAATGCAGAATGAGAAAAACACTACGTTTTAGCACTTTTGAGACTGTTTTATGCACTGGAGTGGATTAAATAGTGATTTATAACATCTTTTGAAACATATATTTAGGGGGGGGCTAATTTGTCAAAAATAAAACTAACAAATAAACAAAAATTTTGAAAAATGGTCAAAAATAAGCAATCAAATTTGATTGCAAGTGTAAAAATGCTAAACATAGGTGTCATTAACAAATATACTATAAACTAAGGAATAGGGGGGGGGGAGGGCTATTCAGTATTAGTTAATTACCAATCATTTCTCTCAAATCTCTTTTCATTAGCCTCCCACCCAATTATTTTTCTCTATAAACTGTATACGAAATAGATTACTCCGTGTGAGTTTTATTGAACTATTCGATTTTATAATTTACCAGTATCTAAACAAGAGTTCTAAAATTTTACCAATAGCCACCTCCCAAATAGCCCATTTATGCCACCAGTTTAATCATGTTTGCACTGCTAATTTCTAAGTCACGCTTTAAAAGCATTATTTTTTAATCAAAATAGCCCTAAAATGAAGTTATTTTGCAAAAAAATGCAAAATTTTTGAACGCTGGGGGCTCCGCTCTGCTGCGTTCAAAAAGAGCTGCAGACACTTCATCCACTTGACCGCTATCGGCATGTCAGTATGCTGCTGGATTTTTCCGTTTCTGAAGTTTGCTTGGAAGATCGTAATCTGTGGGAAAATGGGCAGATGTATCGACTTTATGCGATGTTTTGTTGACTTGAATTATCGTTATGTTAAAACTGTTGTGGTGATCCAGCCAGACGAACGACTTGCAAGCAGAACCCAACAAGACGCTGTGCGTTGGTGTGGTTGGACAGGGGCAGAGTGCTTGTTTGATACGTTAAGATCTTGACAATATCAAACTTCATTGCAGCACCTGAACTTCAAAACCCTCCTCAAGCTGAACGAAGCAATTCGATGACTCTGAATCTCACGTGGAAAGATCCTCTGCATGTAAATGGGCCTTGCCCCACATTTATGCTGATGCGATCCCGCGTGGCTTTTTCCAATCCACCAGTCGAAATGTCCCGCGGCGTCCGCTTTCCTGGCCACGCGTTTGTTCGATTCCCGCCGTCAATTCTTCCACGAGATGCGTCCTATACCGGGATCGAACTTAGATTCCGAACATTCGAACCTAATTGTCTTCTGTTCTTTTCTGGTGCTCCTTTGTCCTCCGATGATATCCGGGAAGAATATGCCGTTATCCAACTTCGTGATGGCCGCCCTTGGTTTCTCTTCGACGCTCAAAACAATCCGACTGCTGTGACAACCAACAACGACAACGGACGTCGATACGACGACGGCGATTGGCACCGAATCGAAGCAAACCGTTTCGGTCGGGACGGTTATTTGGAACTTGATGGGTTGCACACGGGATCGAACTCAAGCGCGGGGTCTTCAACCGTTATCGGGGTCAATGATGGGGTTTACGTTGGTGGGATTCCTCTTGATTTCAACTTGGGTAGGCCTGACGACCGCGGTGAAATGGCAGTCATTCGTCAGCCGCTAATTGGTTGCGTCAAAGACATTCGCGTGCGAAGGAACGCTGCGCTCGGTGATTGGTCAAATGTCACGTGGACTGAAGCCGACCAATGGGAGCGCGCTTACCCTTCGTGGCAAGGTTGCCCTATAAGCCTGGATAGACGCGCTACTCACTTTTTGGGGCGAGGCTACCTAAAGATTAAAACGACCGCGATTGAACCTGACACGTGGTCAGTGTCGTTTTCACTTCGCACCGAGTTCACGTCCGGGATACTCTTCTATTTCGGAAATGGGGATAGTGATTTCATAATGGCAACAATACTCAACAGTAAAATCAGGTAAACACTAGCAAGAAGAGACTATTTTGTAACATTATTTTAATGAGACGTTTCGATTTATAACTTTAACCGTTTTTGAATCTTAATCAAATAGAACCAAAGCTATAGAAATGGTTGAAATAGCTGAAACGCCTCTAAAGTGGAACGACATTCTAAGTAGTCTCGGCTATTTGTTCATGACAAGCTCTTTCTAATACGTCGCGAAAACTCTAAAAGAACATTCTGATCGTGTTGTTTCTACGGTGTATACGGTGTATAGCCTTTTCCTGACTCGACGTGTTATTATTGTGTTACCATGCATTTGCTATTGTTGTGGTGGTCAAGAATAAAAAAAGAATGAATGAATGAATGAATGAATAGCTTAAAAGTGCGTTTGGAGAGGATGGAAGTTTTCTTAAAGACAAACAATAACACGCACCATCAAAAAGTAATGACTGGTTGGGGTGTGATAGCATCAACGAAGCCATAATATTATTCGCTGCTCTCCCACGCGATTAAAGACCGTAAAAATTATTTTGGTACATCTACGTACATTGCTGCTGCTAGTTTCCTGAAATACCTGCGGACAAGTTTATTATTGGTGGAATAGTGTTCCACTGAAATGATATTTACTTTTTCTGAGATTGGATAAATATTTCAGTGAACGTTTTAATCAAATTTGATATTTTCTTCCAGACTCGCCATTTCAAGTTCTTTTGGCTTTTTGACTGAAGTGATTGCGTCATCGAACACGTCAACGATCGACTATCAGCTATGCGATGGAGATTGGCATGACGTTGTATTACGTAGCAGCAGCTCCCAAGTGTTGATTGAAGTTGATAATGTCGTTTATGGCAATGTATCGTCATTCCCTCTTGAACCGTTACTTTTTACGCAGTTTTATGTCGGAGGACTTCCTGCTGACACGATGAGCGGGATGATGACAATGTTAGACGATGACGCACAATCTTTCGGCGGCTGTGTACGAAGATTTACAATTGATAATCGAAACGTTGATCTATCACATGACGTCATGATGGCGTATAACGTCGATCTCGATGGCTGCCCACGCGAGGCTTCGAACTCGGGTTCACTTGGATCAAGTTTCGAGGACAGTGCCGAAGGTTCGAGTGTCGATTCTTCATCAGAGCAGCCAACTTTACGAGCAAACGTGTCCTGCGTGGAAAACAATATTGACACTTTGTACAATGGAATGGAGCACTCTTATACTAGCTCCGCAATTGACGGATTTTTCACTCGCTATATGTACAAAGTGAGTGAGTCTATAGTTATGAAGTATCAACTGTGTGATCATTTTACATTTTGCTCAGTGATGCAGTGACGTGTGCTCGGTTTTAATCTTGAAGACACTATTTGTATTGTGATCTCCTGATAGGTCTCGAGTTCAAATGCCGGAGGGGAAGCACAGAGCCGGTGGATGGTGGCTCGGTCGGGAGAGGGGCTGCCTCAGGTGGTACCGGCTCCATTCAATGAGAAAAGTTTGACCAGTCGGAAGGTGTCGCTGGAGTGGAAGCGGCCAGAGAAGGCACATGGGGTGATTGTGAACTACACTTTGACCGTACGAAGAATCCAGTTTGGAGGTAAACTTCTTGCTTAATGAAACCATAATTAATCTGCTTGAACAAAGAACATGAAAAACATTAAGTCAAAGTAAGTCTGAGTAAAATAGGTTTGTCTTTTTGAACAGATTTAAATAAAATTTTCTCTGTGTGATTAAGTTGCTCAATGCTCATATTCCGAGTGACTGCTACAAGAGAAACAGTAGGATGGATGCGTTTTACTGCTTTGTCTGATTTTTTGTTTATATTACCCTAAGTTAAGCTAGTTTGGACTTTGTATTTGACACTTAAAGTCCATGGGATAGTGTTTGTCTGTAAAGCATTTTTTTGAAATATTTGAAAGGGAAACATTTTTTTCAGTATCAACTTCCGCGATTTCCAGACTATTTCTGAGATTCGCTCTAACTCATGATTAGGGCAAGTTTTTGCAACTTTTTTTTACTGCTTCCGACGGCTTCCTAAATACTAAGAACTTTTGTAGTACAGTGTTCTAAGCTGTTTTTAGGAATTTTATATTGCAACTTTTTGCAACTTTTTTCTTTTTTACGTACTACTTTTTACTGCAATAGTGTCATTAAGAATGGCGCAAAATGTTTGTGTGATTTAAAAAAATAGGCCATAAAACTATTTTAGCACAGTTTTATTGTCTTTAATTTGCATAGCAAATAGCTACGTGACGGATTATTGCTTTTCAATGTTATCTATGACGCAAAAGTTTCGCTTACAACTTCACGCAGCGTAAAGCGAACTTTTAGCATGCTACGCAAACCGTTGGCAAAAGATCGCCATTTCTCCCTAAGTAATGTTTGAAAATATTTGGTATTATATGTAAACAAATCGTTTGAGTAAATCGCTATGATTTTTAATGTTTGTGCATAAATGCAACTTTTTGCAACTTTCGTTAAAAATAAATGCAATTTTTTCAATTTTTTAGGGCAACAAAAACTTGTCCTACTCATGATATTAAACACGTTTTGAAATTCATTTGAAACAAATTCAATATTTTGTAGATGAAAGCTCTTTTGATCCCCACCCCAGCGCTGTCAATCAAACAATGTCCCAAACATTTCTGGGTGACGTTTACTTTGGGGACATCGAGGGTTTGGCGCCATGGACCACGTATTCGGTGGGTTTGACCGCGTGCACGTATGCAGGATGTGTGGCCAGTGCGGGGAGGACAGAGGTTGTAACATTGGAGGAAATCCCGGGGGAAGTCATGGAGCCACAAGCCAATGTAAACTCCACCGTTATGACCATTCATTGGAACCCACCAGCGGCACCTAACGGACGCATTGTTCGCTACACCTTGTTCCACAATGCAAGTGCGGTTTACCATGGCCTGGACCTCTATTACTCCATTTCCGGCTTACCCATTTTCACTTCTCAAAGATTCCAACTTGAAGCCTGCACAGCGATTGGGTGCAATGCAAGCGAAGAGGTTATTCTCTTTTCCGGACAGTTGCCCCCAAGTCACGTCGACCAGCCGATGGTGACAGTCCTAGGTCCCCACAAGGTGGAGGTAAGGTGGCTGGAGCCGGCCATAATGAATGGGGTGTTCGCCCGGTACGTTGTGTATCTCCGCGAATCTGACATGGACCACCCTGGTCGCGTGGCGCTGAATAGTAGTGAGCGAGATCTCCTTCACACAATAGACGAATTGATTGCGGGAACCATGTATTACGTCACAGTAGCTGCATGTACGCAAGGAGGCTGCAAAATGAGCAGTCCCACGCCTTGCCAGACCTTTGAAAGTGTACCTGAAGATATTCCAGTCCCTAAAGTGGTCTCCCCAACCCCATACTCTTTTCTGGTGTCTTGGTTTGCCCCTCGTCTCCCAAATGGGGTGGTAACCAAGTATAAACTTTTTCAAAATGATATACTGGTGTCTAATTCGACTGTACCCTCTAGCGCCACCATTGTCGATCTGAAACCTTGGAGCAAACACGAGTTCAGGGTTGAGGTTTGCACCCAACAGGGGTGCGCCTTTAGTGCAGGGTCGCTGCAACGAACCCAACAAAGCCCTCCAGAAGGAAATGTTGACCTCTCTGTGACCGTATTGGGCCCCAGAAATCTTCAAGCTCGTTGGAACCAGCCTCGCCGTAAGAACGGGGAAATGGTTTATTACGTCATCTGTTCTGGACTCTTCTACGTGGCTCCTGATGCTGGGGATTATCGTGTAGAGAGGAGATCCCAGGTTATGTTGAACACCACCTCAACATTGGAATGGATCGAAGTAGATGGCTTAACTCCGTATTCGGATTACATTGTAAAGGTAACGCATTAAACTATTTTTAAGTACACCCAACTACATTATGTTAAAGTAGTTGCAGAATTGATTGGCCATGCAAGTCTGCCAGCTTTGAGGCTTATCTACTTTGGTCCAATTGTATTGATTTCACTTTCCCACTATTTGATAAAACTTTGTCCAGCCTTGCTCCCTCAATTACTGGTATCCCTTAATTCAATTACTGAATTACCGGTAGTTTTTCATCATTATATAGCTTAGCATCTGCCCTAATCAACTGCAAAGATCAGCAACACTCATACTAAAAAATGAAAAAAAGCATTCTATTTTAATGCTGCCACCAATAGTGCGAGTCACTTGTTGTATTTTCCGTACTTAACTGCGCTGATGATCGCCCATGAGTTGCTGTAATGTTGTTAAACTTGTAGGTGAATGCTTCAAACGCCGCTGGTTACGTCATAAGCAATATGAGGACGGTTTCCATGCCGCCTGGGTCACCCGATGGCGTCGCAATGCCATTGCTGACGTCACACAGCCCTTATTCAATTTTGGCGTCTTGGAAAGATCCTGCCCGCAACAACGCCAGGGGTAATTCCCTCTTTCAATTGCAATATCGTGCAATGTTTCCATCAGAAATTGAAAAATTTGCGTTTGAAGCTGCAACGAGGCAAATGAGTTACAACCTGACAGGTAAATACATGCTTCAGTCCAATCTCTAATTTTTTACTCAAACAAAAGTCCTTGTCTTGTCTAAAAATTAAGAAATACACAATTCAAAAATTTTTTTTCTGAATTTTGGGAGAATTTTTGCAGCAGCACTGCTAGACGGTGCTTTTCTAACCAGTAAACTAGCATCACTCGCTGTCAACGGTTTGATTCCATCCGCTACCTCAAAAACCGCGCATGCGCTTGTAAACGTTTTTGTAGGAAAAATTCTATTATTCTGTATTGTGTTGCAATTATCATTGCAATTTTACTTTGCTTCGTCAAGCTGTCTTGCCTAGAAGACAGCGAAGTCGGTCATCGAGTCAAGCTGCCACCTGCCCACATGGTAAAGGCTTTACACTGTCCCTTTAATTGCTGACGTCAGGCAGCGAAGCTTTGAATACCAATTTTTATAGTATTTGGTTTGATTCAATCGGGACTCGAACCTAAGTCTATTGTTGCAGAACCATACGCTCTATCCACTATACCAATGATTTTTCTCATTGAAACTTGAGGTTCGTTTTGTGCTTTAACGAGCAGTGTTTTGTCAACTTGTCTAAAGTCGGTTATGATCGACTAAATTACTGCAATAATGTTTAGGCCTCCAACCATACAAGGAGTACGAATTTCAACTGGTAGCGTCCAATGAATATGGTTCAACATACAGCGGCTGGACCTCGGCTTTTACAAAACAAGCTAAGCCAAGGTGAGGGTTTTGATTTCATTTCTAATACAACCTTTGCTTAATTAAAGAGATTGGGCCTTAGGTTGATTTTGAATGCAAAAATTGCACTGCGCGATGCCCCATTGAAATCGTTTTGCTCTGTGCAAGGATAAAAATTTCTTATTATCATATACGGTAGTTCGACATTAATATTACAAGAAATATACCATCAAACTTTATGGCAATAATGCTGATGCTTTGGATGAAGTTTAAACCAGACGCAGTGGCTCAAAGTTGTCTTAGTTAGCAAGAAAGTTTGTTCAACTGCCAGACTCGTACGAAATGGATTGTAAATATTGGTGTAGTCTAGAGTGTTCAAATTTAAATCTAGGAGCATGGTAAAAGGACTTCTTGAATAATTGAATCAAAAACAATACAGCCGAAATATTGTAGAACATATTTATTGAGACGTTTTGGTTATTGTGGTTGATTTTTTTAAACCATTTTCAATCGTAACTCAAATAGAATCTATTGGAATAAGATTTGGATCAGAATAAGATTGAGAATTTCTGTTGAATAAGACTTGGATTTCTGTTTGAATAAGATTGATAATGGTTTAAAGAAATTAACCGAAAAGTCTCGATGGACATGTTCTTCAGTATTTTGGCTGTATTGTTTTTGATTAAATTTGAATCATTTTCGAGTTTTGTGTTTCTGAACTTAACTCAGAGTGTCAATTTTGGTAGATATTGAGCTTTCGTGTTGTTTCTTTTAGGGTTTAATGCACCAGCCTGCACTAACTTTGACCGATGATTAACAAAACTTTTGGGGAAAATTTAGAAAAGTGGCCGGACCAAATGCTATACTGTAATTATAAAGTAATTGAAGAATGACTCCTTTGAACTTGTGAATTTTATTTTTTTTAATTTAATAAATCGAACGGTGTAGAAGATCGAACGTTGATAATCCGAGGACCAAAGTTAATCCACGTTGGCGCACCCGAACCTTACTTTTATAGAGGTGTTTTTTCATCTTTCATACAATGATACTGTATTTTTTGTATTGTATTGAGTTTTGAATTTATTTGTTTCTGCTGAAGGCAAATTTTTTTTTTATTTTTTAAATAATTTATAGTTCTATGGATCCTCCTATTATTTACGAAATCGATGCTTGGTCCCTCCTGGTTACTTGGGAACCCCCGTCAGCCCCCAATGGGTTGATTGAACAATACAAACTCTACCAGAACAATGAGTTGATCGATTCACTTCCGGGTAATGTGACCGAGTACAAAGCTGAATTTCTCACGCCTTTTACGTCATATGGCTACAGGTGAGAAGAATATTATAGTAACGCTGCCGTGTTGCCATGTTCTCACTAGATAAATCAAATCTTTCATTACACTTGCTGTATTACGCCAAAGCGTGTAACGAGTTGGCGGGCCCATCTCGGCGTCATTGCGCCTGCGGGCAACACAGCTTTCCTTTCAAAAAAATGTCTCAGCAGTGGCGAGCCGCAGGCAAGGCTGTGTCGAATTTGACCGGCCCGAGATTTGAACTTCAGATCTCCGGATCCAGAGACGAACGCGTTTCCGAAAGGGAATTTAGCTAATAATCGGTTTTTCCAAGATAGGAGTTTGAAGCGTAAAATGTTGAACCTGCTCTGCACTTCAACTTCCGTTTAATTTCTTTTTTGTTTACCAATGTGTGATAAATTTATCGACCAGTTGACTGCGCGGTTCGAATTATTACATCTGGAATGTAAAGTCTTGGGTTCAGTTCTTGGGCTGGTCAAATGCAATGGCGCCCCAACACTGTTATAGTTACTGTTTGTATAAGACCAGAAATGGGCCTCGGAAACTCATTACTTGCTTCTGGCGGCGACTATAATATTTTGTTTTGATTTTAAATTCCTTTTGATTGTAGATAAAACTTCATCCACGTTTGGCATCTAAAAACGATTTATCAAAGCTGCATTAAAACTTGATGATTCTGGCCCCGGTTCGATTCCCAAACTGGCAATGAGTCGCTGTGTTCAAGGGATGTATTTCTAGGGCATGTTTCCATTGGGGTTAAGCAGTCCACCCATTGTGGTGGCCAGCCTGACGAAAGATTTGCAAACAGAATCCAATTGAAGGTGCTCTGCGTTAGCCTGGTGAGACTATAAGTCTGTAGTTAAACAGACGCAGGGTACTTTATTCGCATGCATAAATCAATGCAATTAGCTCGTCAGCTTTTGCTTCTTTCAGGGTCGAAGCTTGCACAGTTGCAGGGTGCGCGGCCAGCCACGAGTCTCGGCGAGTTCGCACTAGCGCTAGTGCTCCAGAGGTGAGGAAACCGTTCGAAATTTTGTACCCTAAAATTGCTGTACCTGCTTCTTGAAACTAGTAGAAAAACGCTTTACAATATATCATGAAAAACTGTTAGTTATGCAAAATGAAATCAAATTAAATCTTTCATTTTACTCGCTGTGTTACGCCAAAGCGTGTAACGGTTTGCGAAGCCCATCGCTGCGCCCGGGTAACACAGCTCATTTGGAAGAAATGTCGCAGCGGTGGCGATCCGTTCAACGTGTCCGATTTGACCGGTCCGAAATTTGAACCCCAGACCTCTCGCTCCAGAAACGAACGAAAGAATAAACACGAATGTCTACACTAGTGGAATCAAGATTTATAGGCCATAATTCGATCTCAGATAGCCGGTTTTAGAGTTTTCGCCAATTTTTTCAGCTAGTTGGTTATTTTCCAAAGTTGCAGTAATGTTGAGTTATGATACTGTAATCTTAAAACTGCAGGTTGGGTGCATGATCAATAACATAAGCGAAAGAACTTGAAAGAATTTCTTGATAAATTCAACAATTAGTGGTTTCATTTTTTATTAGATAACAATTGCTATTCATTGCAGGGATTGAATCCACCATTATTACGCTCGGACACCCCGGCATCGGTATTTGTTACATGGAAGCCTCCCAGGCTCTCCAACGGAATCCTCGACAACTACCGACTTGAAAGAAGACGAAATGAGTCCAGCGATTTGGAGGCAAGGTAGTGACTTAGTATTCACCATTAAACATGCTGTGTAGAGCTAAGAAATCTCCGTTTAAGTTTGATTTGTACATGGACTTAAAAGAGCAGCCAAGTCAAGTTTATCACTCTTTAGTTCATCAAAATGTTGGGATAAGCCAAAAATGCGTTCTCACCAAAATCGAAGTTTCTACGTCTTGCCCTTTTCAAGATATTGTAGTTCCAAATTAGCAATTTTCCTGTTTCTTCAGTGTTGCCATTTTGTCAGTATTGTGACAAAAGATAAACTTTGGGAAAGCTAGCTTATATTATTGTACTAAAAAGCAGCTAATTTTACGGCTCTGAGGCTCTACCTTGTTTTTACAATAACTTTGCCGCAATACTTCTGTAGAAAATCAAGAACATGGAGTAATTTTTTGAATTTTTTTTTCTAATTGGCAACCCTGGCAAAATTTGTAAGAGGAAAAAGCCTTTCTAAGAGGGAAATCTATGCTGTTATATCTCAAGAACGTAAGATTGTAGAAAGCTTAAGTTTGGTGAAGTTAGTCTTCAGATATGCCTAATTTGTTTTGCGAAAAAACCGAGCAAAAATATCCAACCTAAATGTCTTTTTAAGTTTGCAACCTTCTTGCGGTCGAGCAGATGGCTGAAGTATTAGAGTTGTTTCATCTCTAGTTTTTTCGATTGTTATCTGTAACAAGCATTGTTGCAGGCGACCGAAGCTTCTCGGCGTTTTCGTTCCTTCACAATCGCTTCGCTATCTCGATGATGACGTCATCTTGGAGCCGTATACGTCATACCAATATCGCGTCATATGCGCCACATTAGGTGGAGGAATCACCACCAGTGAATGGGAGACCGTGAGAACGAGACCGGGAAGTGAGTATGGGGCGATGGAGTTTGTTTTTACCAGAACAATAATTAACTGCTTTTGTTATTTTTCTAGGACCTGGTGGCGTTCTTGCTCCTGTTGTCATAGTAACAGGACCTGAGACAGTTGAGGTCACGTGGGAAGGACCACTCCACCCAAACGGACCCATTACAAGGTTCGAACTTGTATTCCCGAAACCTCGCATCGAAATTTCAAATGTTACAATGCGCACTATCAATGTCAACAATCTTGTTCCGTACACTAATTATGAGGTAAATATGGCGTCATCACGGTTCACTAAAAGTAATGCAAAGCTAGTTTTGATCCTCCCAAATCAATTCCTTGTTTATTTATGGTAAGTTCCACCCACCGTGTTGCTGACGGTTTCCCAGTGCTGAAAGTTGTGGTGTTAAGTGTTTGTGGTAGAAAACAAAACTGAAAAGATGTTTTGCCATTTTTTGTGACGTTGCATCTACAATATCTAAATTACCCATTTCTATTTTAGATCATACTCTTAGCTTGCACCACTGGAGGATGCACTTCCAGCCCAGTTTCGCAAGCCCTCACTTTTGAGGATGTACCTCGTGGTCTGGCCCCGCCCATAGCTACACCGATCAGTGAACGGACGGTCAACGTGCAGTGGTCGGCCCCCGACTTTCCTAACGGCCCAGGTATGTGGCACATGCCAATATTGACCATAGTCTAGAAAAGGAAAATTGTTAACTTTTGAAGTCCATCAAAGCTTGAAACAGGCTATTAGTTTCTTTTCCCTGAAGAAAATTTGTAACAGCCATAGCAACTTGGACAGAAATTGGTGTGCTCATACCGCGAAACAACTAATAGTTTATGCAGTTGACGAGTTCAAGATACCGAGAAACGCGCAGCAAAAAGCAACCTTAGCCAACTTTGCCCCACAGAATATCTCGTTTCTATTTGGCATTTATGATACGATCGTATGGTTTTTTAGTACTATGCTGTTTCTAACTAAACACAAAAGGTTAGAAAACCAACTGAATCGGCAAACTTTTAACTTTTTCACGTCGTTGCTTTCAGATCTCCACTACGAATTGAGCCGGATAGTTCTCTCCCAGCCTCTGCGTCCCCAACCGTCCCCTTATTTGAACGTGTCCCAAACTCTCTACACAGGCACGGACCTTCTGTATGAGGATAGATCACTCGAAAAATACACAACTTGCGAGTACAAAGTGTCGGTGTTTAACTCCGAAGGTAAAAACGTTCGAAAAACTCAGTTTTTTTTCATTTTGTTTTGTTGCTAATAACCTTGCCATTGTGTAAAACGTTACAGCCTTTTGGATGCTTTTGACTCCAATTTCTTCAGTGGAATTCACAGTCTCATGATGTTGTATTACTGATGAGTCCCATCATGTTGTACTACTGACAACTAACGGCTTTTGCAGAATCAACATTTTTCAAACTTTTTTTTAAAGGTTTTTGTTGTCAACTTTGCTGCAAGACGGTATTCTGCTCTTGAATGCCAGAAACAATTTTTTATTTATTTTTTTAAAATGACGATTAAAGCCAGAGTTTATCACGCTGATAGCCGTAAGAATAATAAATTTAATCATGATACATAGTAAACAACAATCACAGCACTAATGGGGCCATATTGTTTATCAGACTTACTAGACCAAGTTTTCAAAATCTTAAAAACTAACAGTAATACTTCATTACTATTTACAGCTTGTCGATATTTCAATTTTTTGCTACTTGTTTTAGCTCATCAAGAGGGGAAATATGAAGTTTAGATATGAAGTCGTCATTATAGTTGCAATTTAGGTTCTCTGACGAGCAATGGAACAGTGGTGACGTCATTGGCGGGCTATCCAACCACGAGAGGGGAATTAAATGTGGCGGTACACAACCACACTTCTGTTTTATTGTGGTGGGAGGAACCTTCCTTGGAGGACTTGCAGGTGGGAGGTCTGATAAATTTCTACTCGGTTATTTCAACGCAAAAGTCTTCATTTGTCACTTCGTAGTTTTGTTTTTGATGTTTTTATCGACATGATTGAATGAAAACGAGTCTTTGTTTTCGTTTTGATTTGTTGTTTTATCACTCTAATTTTTTATAATATTTTGCATTCTCAGTGCATTCTTTTCATTTTCTCTATTTTCCAATCAATTCAAAAATTGACTTGTAGATAATTTCTTTTGGCAAACATTTTATTTTTTAGGGAGAGGTTTATGGATATGTCGTTCGCTACAACACCACCCCAAATAACTTTGATGAAATATCCTACCCTCCTTTCGCAACATCCGGGAGACTCACTGACCTACATCCGGGTACAACTTATCAGTTTGAACTTGAAATTGACAACGGCGCCCACACTGTGACGTCACTTCCACTAATGGCAACTACTGACGACGGAGGTACGTTTTGTGATGTAACTCATTAGCACAGTGGCATAAAAGTATTGCAAAGGGTTATTTGGATGATACCAAAAATCTTTCAGTGCTGTATAGTTAGTTGATTGGCCTACTCTTATCTAAAAAACTTTTAAATTGAATTAAGCAATCAGTGGTCGAATGGATAAATTGTCTGCTATTCAAACGGTAGACTCGGCTTTGATTCCTGGTTAGGTCACACCAAAGACTATAGAATTGGTATTCACAGCTTCTCTGCTTGATGCTCAGCTATTAAAGGGACAATGTGAAACCTCCACCGTGTGTGGTAGACAGGTGGCAGCTTGACTCAAAGATCGAAAGGTTCCTTCGCTGTCTCCTGGCCAAGGCAAAATGGCCAATCAAGGTGTGATTACAATTACGTGATTCATGACATGGAAGTGGAATGGTCACAAAACGCCAGTTACACCTGGCTATTGACGAAGTTAAAGTTTTCTGCCCAAGTGATATCCGACAAATTAGAGTAATATTTGAGTTGAATAAACTACAGCAAAGTTCTCTACTTTGTTCTATTTGTAATGATGTGCTTTCGCTAAAAAGGCATAAGATTATTCAACTGAAAAAGTACAATCGATAGTATTCAAGTGAAAAGCAATTTTATTCCTCATGAAAATAAGTGAAAAGTTAACTGCAATTTCTTTTTTCTCAGTTGGGTAAGCGGTCGAAATTCGTCGGATCCCAACTGGGTTTGCTTATAAGTTGTAGATCCTGCTGCAATCCGTCGAGGGGATTGCCGCCAGCAAATTTGATATTGTTAAGCGACTGGAACTTGAGCGTAAAGTACAGTATTGATTTATTTCAGACCCTAAGTCTACAAGTCACAAAAACACTAAAAAAAGCATTATATTTGGCAATAAAAATCACTTTGCAAGTTTCTAAAACAATTAAGCAGATCAATCAAAATATTTTGAAAATATCAGTGAACAAACTCACTACCATTGTACGTAATCGTATTCGATGTATTTTAGCCCCTCATGGTATCAGTCCGCCAGTCGTGTACCCTCTCAGCCCTTCAACGCTGCGGGTCAGTTGGTTGCCCCCAATTCAGCCAAACGGACAAATTGTCGCTTACAATGTCATCATTGATGACATCACCATTCACACCAACCTGACTGAAGCAAGCGCGTACGTCATCAACGATTTGCGCCCCTACACGGTGTATGCTATAAAGGTATTAGCTGCTAGCTATATGCTGGCGGAGTGGCTTTACTCCGTTAAAGTTTTTGTATCATTTAGTAATCTTACCCATCGGAATGCTTTTTCCTTTAATGACATCAGGTAGTGGAGCGGAAACTAAGTAAGCAGACTCAATGCATCTTCTACTGCCCATGAATATGAAATCCCTCCATAATGCAGCTGGTGTAGGTGCACCACCAGCAGTGTGCTGCTCCATTGCTGCAAGAAGCAAGGGACGTCTATTATTACTAACTCATGGACTTCGAAATACGCTTCAATTTAGCCTTCAATGTGAAGACATTGTGTATGTATTAGGCGGCAAATTGGTGCAACCTATAACTTCCACGCAAGAATAAAATTAGGCCCGGTCTTAACCTGGCGTACAATGTTAAATGTATCTTGCCATCGTTTGGTTATTTTAACCATTTTTCGCTGATGCTATATACTGTACGGTTATCTGAGGTTATTAACTTTTTGGATATGATAAAAAAAGAATACGTTCGTAGGTTTTTCTGTGAGAGTAGAGTGGACCGAATCATTCCATGCTACTGGAAGGATAGCAACTAATTTCTTTAAATCCAAGTAAAAGGTAGAGCTGGATTTTTGTCTTTCAGAAGATTTCAGTATATTTTTGCGATTCTAGGTGGAGGCCTGCACTGTGTACGCATGCGCAGTGAGCAACTCGACCCACGCAACTACACAGGAAACAAACCCCACTGGGATTGAAAAACCGACAACGAAGGTTGGAATTTTTGTTTTTGGCAGCCTTGCTTAGTGTTTAAAAAAGAAAGACTTTCACAAATTCTTACGTCGTAAAAAAGGATTGGAAATGACCATTAATTAGAATAGAGCTGTTCGATTAATTTTCAATCATTTCTTCCAAATTGGTTAGAGGAAGATTCCTATTCAGCTAGTGGTGATTGGGTTATTGCCAAGTCAATTCACATGGCACAAAACATAGATCGAAGATAAAATAAAATAATTTTACAATATTATTGTTTTTGAACCTTCTAATGTAGAAATTAATTCATTTCTATCTACTGCACATTACGCTATATACGGTTTAGGTAACGGGAGGCAGAAATATAGAAGTCGCGTGGACGGATCCAGTTCTGAGCAATGGGATCCTAAGGCGGTATCACGTGATGAGGAGGATGGTTATTCCGTGCGATGACTTGTAAGTTCGCTTTGATTTTGAAACTTTGCGAGACTGGGAGTGGGATTGTAGAAGTTAGGTGCTTATGTTGCGACATCTTGTTGAATGACCCTCGGCGATACTTGGAATGAACTCCATTTTAGATTGATCGCCTAACATTATTCAGGAAAGAAGAAGATGATAAAGTGCCAAAGCTTTCTGAACAAAATCAAACAAAGCTCACGGCTAACAAGCCAAACAAACACTATCATTAATTGTTTTGGAATCAATCAGATTTTATTTCTTCCAGACAAAAAAAAGCAAAAAGTTTTGAGTAGATAGTATTAAATTGTCTCTCATCAGTGAAGCTAACACTAACTAAGTTTCATAAGAACCTAATATTTCGTTCCATGCTGTTGGACCAGCAACGAGGCAAACGACGAAATAATCCCAAGGTCAGTTGATTGCGTCAGGCTTGCTGATCTGCTTTGCTGCGAATTAAATACTTTTTGTTGTACATTTGAAAATCACAGTTTGTTATTCTCTAACAATTTTTTTTGCTTTTCCGACTATACGTGTTCTAACCACACTGAAATTTACTCAAATTACAACAATTCTGTCTAAGCTTTTTTTTGTAACTCGAGCATGTGTTGATATCCTCGGATATTTATCAATACTATGAGAATGTTTTATAAAAATATACAATATAAATTTTTTTATCTGTTGCTAACAAGTAATTCAAGAGTGATCTGGTACCTGTCGCTGTGTTCCAGAAACCCGAATCCATCCATAGAAGGTTGTCGTTATGTATCGTGTCCAGTGGGTGAAAGGGAATGTGCGGGGGTCTGCTATAAACCGACTTTGCAGGTAGGCTGGATTGCTTGTTACTGGGTTTTGCATTCGTGAAGATTTGCTGCACTTATGGTTTTTACCGGATAAAATTCATTGCACCATCCTTTTTCTATCCAAGTGTTGTGCACGAACCTCTATAGTCATTTTGCGCCGCACATGCTGGGAGGTTTGTGTTTTTTAGATGAACATTTCGAGGATATGCGGACCAAATCACCCATTTCTGGGTAGTTGGTTAGTTAGCCGAGCTGACAAATCTCGTTTACTTGCGACGGGTAAACGACAAACCTCACCATCTTTACACTTAGTGGAAGAAAAGTTAAAAACTTTGCTTTGAGAAAGGGGTTACATGATGATTGCATGCTTTTAGGTATGCTGCGCGGGAGTGCTCCACCAAGTGGACGAAGTGAAAGAATGCTGTGGCAAGAGTTACATATCCGGTCGGAGCCGCCCCAGTGATGTATGTTGTGGTGGACGTTTGCATTCTTACGTGGTGAACCACCAGTGTTGCCATGGAAAATATCTAAAGGTAGGAAATTTTTCTCTGTCTTTTGAAAATTTTGCAGCAAAATAATATTTTTAGAATTTAAAGTAATTATTTCGTACATGTGCAAATGTATTTCTATTGTAAACAAATGAACGTAATATCACTCAATGGAGGGTGCCTCTTCCTCTTTTTGGCTGTGCAACTATATCTATTTTGCCATTGTTTAGGCACTCAAATATAATAAGTTTGTGGGTTGTACTGGTACAACTTGGTAGACAGTTATTCCAAAACAAATATTGTACAAGAATCTAATCAACTGTCCGAACGCTTCAAGCACGATTTCCCGAGCTCTTTTGGATTGGTTGCATTTGTTTTGCTTGTTTTTTTTGTCTTTTTTGTTCATTTTCATACTTGTTTTGTACTTCCTAATAAAGCAAGTAGTTTGTTGGTCTGTGCATTACACTATTGTTCGCTCCACCCGAAGCCGTTACTGAAGATTTTTTAGGTTGAAGCGGGGGAGGTTTGCTGTAGGGACCCCTTGGAGGACCGCGTGGTGGTGGGGATTGGAGATACCTGCTGTAAAGGAATCCCCTACTTCAATAATGAATTCCAAGTTTGTTGCGATGGAGTTTTAAAGGACGGATACAACAAGGAATGCTGTGGTGGAAAGGTGGGAGAGGAGTTGATTTAATTGAAGTGGTTTTGGATGCCATTCTCAATTATTGCATTTAAATCGAATTTCTTTTTATTGCATTCAATTATTTCTTTTAATTCATGAAAATAGCACACAGACATTGAACAATAAATTACTGAAAACTCGTTTGAAGTGAAAGACAATTTAATCCACTCAAGAATAGTGCGTTAAGCAGCATTAAGACACGCTGCCCAACTGCTCTTGCGTTTTTGATAATAGGATTCTGCGTCTAGATATTACATAGCTGTCGGATCCAGTGAATATAAATTTATGCTAATTTCATTGTAGCTGATTACAAATGAACAAATCTGCTGTGGAAACGCCGCTGAAGGAACTGTTTATGACGTCATTTCTTCTAAGTTTTGTTGCGGGTCACAATATCTTCCAGCCGGTGACGTGGTGTGTTGCCATGGAAATGGTGAATACGAAGTAAGTATACAGAAAATAGAAGCAGACTCTTTTATTTTTTGAATGACTGCATTGCAAACATTGCAGGCATATCATCGTGATAACATGACATCATCAAACATGACGTGTTGCATGACGTCACTGATCGAATCAGATAAGCTCTGCTGCAACGGAAATGGATACGATTCTTTTGTGGAAGTATGCGCTGATGAGCCCACCTCGGAATTGGGAGATTCCTCGCTTCCAAAATTTTGCGGTTCGGGATCGCTCTGCCCCATGGAAAGGTCGAGGTTTACTGGCTGCGACAGGTGGGTGAATTGAAAATGCTTATCAGCAGCAAACCAGTTCTTCGGGAATGTGATGGCAGTAGCCCACTGCAGAGATTGAGTAAGAATCGCATAAAAATCTGCATATTATGCCAAAGCTTGCATTGTGTTGTTCTATTTTGGTCTTTCTATGATAAAACGCATGTGATTTGCATGATATAAAATTCCACGTTCTGAAACTGCTGCATTTTGAAGTGAAGAGACCTCATGAACTGGAGTTGGACGCTCGCAAAACATGGTACTATGATGAAATGAAGTCCAGTACACGAATAACAAAGCAAAAACAACCTGAAGTCAGGAGGTCTGTGACCCTGAACACCAGTAATTCAGCGTTTTACCGTTTAACAACAGTATTAATTTGCATTTAGATGTGACATGGACCTGGAGAACTTTGATTGCTTTCGTTCCGCTTTACTTCCGCATACGTCATCAAGTCCTGATGAGGTCTGCACTACTTCGTTCATAAACGTTTACTCTGGGCCTCCAAACGTGATGTCGTATTTTGGTAAGAAATGAATTGATATTTGCTGTTAGTGCTCTAAATCTGAAAATAAAACGTTATTCAAGTTAATAGAGCTAGAGTACGTAGCACGGTCTCGTACTGTTCGTCTTCATTAGAGATGACGTAATCCACTCAAGTGATAGAAACATATCATATTCGAAAACTTTAGCCATTGCACTTCGTACCAGATAAGACAGCGTCGATAAATAAACCTCAAAAATATATTTATGATTATTTATAAAGCTCAAGGTTGGATTTTTGAGATCTTCTACCACTTGTAAGGATTAAATCATTTTTGGTGTTTACCTTTCTGAGTGTTGCTGATGAGGACAGAAAGTGCAAAACATCGCTCTCCAACCCGGCGAATTTGACTTGCAAGTGGAAAGGTTTTCTGTAAGTACAGTAGCAAAAGCAGAATGGCCTTCAAAATGCTTAAAAGAAGATATCTTCGCTTTCGATCAAGACTATTGGTAACTTTAAACACTGTTCAGCAATTTCATTGTTTGATTCCAGACGCGAATTTAAAGTTTTTTACGACTTACCAGTACAAAGTCGTGGCTGAAAATAAGGCAGGAGTTGGAGAAAGTGATACCATTGACGTTACAACCACTCAAGCAGAACCTGATGACGTGTACGCTCCTGAATGGACGTCAGAAAACAAGAAAACTATAACTCTTACATGGAAGCCTCCCGGGAAAGCAAACGGTAAGTTTTTGCGCTTGTATGCGTAAGAATTAAGAAACATAATAATGCCCAACAATGACCTAATCGATGACTTCACGTTTCTTTGTTAGGTAAAATTTTTCAGTACGCACTCATTCGTGACGGTTTGGAGATTTGGAATGGACTTGCATTACGTCACACGGATAGACATGAGGTGGAACCGTACCGCGGGTATGAGTATGTACTAAAGGTGGGTTTTATGCAGATAAAAAAAGCTTTTCGATTTTGATCTTGTTAAAGCAAAATGTTGTCACCGGCTGGCCATGGGCCTGGAAACTGAAATCATCAAAGCTGATAACCATGCACAGCGTGCAAGGTCTGAATGCACAGTGATTTGTGTTTGTTTAGGTGTGCACTCGAGCCGGATGCAGCCGGAGTAAACCGATCCAGGCCACAAGTGTGCAGGGAGTCCCAGAATCGATCCTTCCTCCAAGGCTCACAGTCACGGGACCAAATAGTATCTTGATCCGGTGGATCGCACCAAGAAAAGCCAACGGCGTTATTCACAGGTAATAGTGAAAGATGAATAAGCATAAAAATTACTCTTGATTAAAGGTTATTTTCTTATTTTCTGCTTAGGCAGGATCTTTATTTTTATGCTTTTATTTATTTCCAGTTTAGTTCCTCAAACAATTATTGAAAGATATCAAAATATACATGAACCACCCATAAATTACATCATAATATGTCTGTCGTAATTAAGAGCCCGGCATTGCGAGAAAATTAATCAAAATAATAACAGTGCAGGCAATCGGAATGCACTTACCAACGCTCGGGAAACCAATGATAATCTTGTTACTTTCGACAATTATTGGTCTTCAAAACCTAAAGTGTAGCTGAAGATGGTGCGAATAAACATTTCGTAATGCTTGATATATCCGGTGGTCACACTATTCTGTAGATGCAAAAGAAAACAAAGAAAAGGAACAAAACAAAAAACACAAAAATGAATTAAATTTTACTAAGCTTTGGTGAATATTTTCAAACATTTTTTCCTCCAGATATCTCATCAATGAAACTACGTTCGGAACGGTTCATGTGATGACGTTGCCGTCATCATTGGATGAATTACAGTACGAGCACGACCAATTGAAACCTTACACGTCATACTCGTACACCGTCACTGCTTGCACTGCTATTGGATGCACCAGCAGTGAAGAAGTAAGTGACTATAATGCATATGCCATTGTTACGTGATGAATGACGTTATCGACTGCATCACTTTTGCTTAGGTTAGCGCCAGAACAACTGAAGCTTCACCGGAAGGAGTGTGGCACCGTTCCGCTCTACTGGCCTTGAACGCCACGTCAGTGGAGCTGCTTTGGAGCAAGCCTAAATTCCCAAACGGAGTGATCCGAGAATACCGGTGAGTGGCATATTTGGGGTGGTTGAAATTTCTTTTGACAACTCGACATATTTTCTTTCAGGGTAGCGAGGAAGATTGTAGGAGATCGAGAGACTGGAACCCTGGATGAAGATTCCATAGCTAGAGTAAGTTGTGGTCGTTTCGGTGGTCGCTAGACTGATGAAAGTATTTTTATGTGGTTCCGAAAACTCGCCATTAACCAGTCCTGTCGATTACTATTTGTAATAAAACTTCCTATTGACTTAAAAATGATTTCATGATATAAACCAACGAAGCAGAAGCCTGGGTTTGGTTTTATACCTAGAAATAAGATAATGACCAGCTTCTCATTTGTTCAGCACTACAAGAATGCGCTCCATATTACTGTGCAGTATGCATAACTCTTGCACGCACTTGAATTCTGAAACTTTCCAAAGGTTTAAAAAAATCTTTGCAATGGACCGAAGACAAACAAAAACTGAAAGTAACTAGCGTTTTTCAATTCTTGATTGATTTTAGCTTCCATGGAGCTTAGAATACGATGGTGGCCCTGATGAGACCTCGTTTGTAGACCATCTTGATCGATCCGGTGCCGTGGTACAGTACCAGTTAGTTGCTATCAATGGGGCTGGGTCTGGAATAAGCAGAACACGCATTGTCCAGTTACCCCTTGAGGCCCCAACAGACTTTCCGGAAGTAAACGCCCAGGCCTTAGGCCCCACCTCAGTGAGGGTGGACTGGAGTTTTGGAGAGGAAGCCGACCTACGAAACGTGGAAAAATACATCTACGAAGTTGTAGTGCAAGACGATCTCGAAGGACCCCAAGAGGAAGCCACCACCACCGTAGCTACTCCGGAAAGAAGAGTGAGGAGAGCTATAGAAGAAGGTTTGTGGCAAAAGTTTACGGTGTCCAGTAATTCCAATGAGTTGAGTTTCTGTTACAAAGTTTTCTATTTTCGCTGACTTTCCTGATGATTCCGGTCAAGTTTGGGTGAACGTGGTAACACAGTATATGCAGGGTTGTAAATTATTTAATTTTGTTACATTAATAGTTACGATGCTTTGATAAGCGATGTATTAGTTTTCTTTTTTTATTATTCGTTATTCCATGGCTGTTGCGGGATAGCAATTTGATACGAACAAGCCGCCATTAACAGCCTTCCTCATCATGCTCAGATAAGGTCCTAATTGAAGGTAATTCTATTGAATTTAGTAAAATTTTTACTGGAGTAAAAACATTTTAACTGTATAAAATTCTTGTTGTTTAGCGAAAGATGACGTCACTGATGGTGCTTTGGTCAAGTTTATCTCTTCCGAATCGAACCAGAGTCTTGTAGTCGAAGATCTCGAACCGTTTACTCGATACCGAATTAGAGTGAAAACCTGTGATGCAAACTCGACTGATGTCTGCAATGTGGGATCCGGGGATCGAGTCCGGACTTATTCTGCACCACCTGAAGGAATGCCAGACCCCGTTGCCACGGCAACTGGGCCAACAACCGTATTAGTTACGTGGAGACCTCCCCGGTTCAGCAATGGTGTCATAATCAGTTACCGAGTGTATCGACGGCACCCACAAGTTGGTAGTTTTGAGGAGTTGATATTTTACTCCACCGATTCATCTGCACACTCTTACACGGATTCTGACTCCGTACTTCGTCCTTTCACGGAGTACGAGTACCAGGTGCGAGTTTCCAACATGGAAGGCGAGGTTTCCAGTATCTGGGTCGGGGTCACTACTTTTCAGGATTCTCCAACCGGAGTAGAAACTCCAGTTCTTGAAGCCAAATCCGCTTTTGCTGTGCAAGCGAACTGGAAGGAACCTACTTTCTTAAACGGAATTTTAACTTCCTACAGGTGAAATTTAGTTTTTGGATTAATATTGCAAATAATTTTACAGTACTGAGTCTGAACAGCGTATTTTCGCCTGTGCACAATACATACAGGTTATTCATATTGTGTAGCCATAAGAATGAGGCCGCAACTTCTAAGCAAATAGAAAAAAATTTTGTCAAACCATTGCTTCTCGGTGGTAACAGTCCAACATAGTCACTTAATAATACAATTGGTCCAGTATTTGGTTACTATGGTCCAACAGTCTGAACGATTCTTGGCAAGTTGCTCGCAAAGACACAATTTAACCAGCACAACTTGAAAGTTATTGTGGCTTAATTGTGGTTTGTAATGCATTATGAAACTGTCCATTATTGCTTACAGGATACACAAAATAAAATCGAAACGTTTAACACCCCCCGCTCTGGCGAATGGCGATGGTAAACAAAGAATAAACATCGACAAATAGTTGCAGTTGAGGTTTTTTATGTTTACGTTACAACTGTACTTTTAGATTGGAATACCAGGTAGTGACTATAGACCACACTGCGGTAAACCCCATTGTGACCGCCATTTCCACCCCTCCCGACGTTTTGCGGGCAACGTTCAGTGGTCTCCGCCCCTACACCCAGTACCGGGTCAGGTTGGTGGCTGTTAACCAGGCGGCGAAACCAGGGGTGAGTGAGTGGGGTCAGGTCATGACTCTGGCAGCCCCGCCCAGTGAAGTGGGAAATCTGACTGCCGAACCAGTGTCGGATGGGAAATCGCTGCTACTGGCTTGGGGAGAACCTACTCTGCCCAATGGGAAGGTGAGACCACTTTATTGCTTGAAACTATATAAAACAAATTTAATTGTATTCCCTGATGATCTTATTTACGGGTGAAACATTGCCCTTTACGATTTTAACTGGGTTTTGGTGCTGTGGTAATTTGCTGTGAGATAAATTTACCATTTTTCTTGTAAACTGAACGTGATAAACCAGCCCAACCCCCTTACCCAACGACCAGCAACCTTCCGCAGCTACGATTCTCACTTTTTCATGCACTCGGACTTATCTTGTTGATTTTCCTCCCACATGTTGGTTTTACTTTTGGCTGCAGCAATTTTATTTCATACTGAATAAGATCTGCTTGAAGTCTTTAGAGTGCAAAATCCTGAGATGTTGTGGCTCTTTGTGTTGGTACAGTAGCATTGTAGCATATTGAATGATTGTAACGTTTTTGTCTCAAAATGACGTATGATTTTGAATGAGGATGGTAAAAGATTCTATCAAAATCGATAATCTACTGTAAATTTTTTTTGCAGATTGAAGTTTATCATTTATATGAAGTTGGATACGATGACACCCCCATCTACACTGGCCTGGCCCGTCGCTACCACCTTCGGCGCCTCGCACCTTACACCGAGTACAACCTCGTGCTCGAAGCTTGCACTGGCCCGGAATTGTGTGCTAGGTCCCCGCCGAATTCATTCCGAACAGCCGAGACCGCCCCGGAAGCACAGAGTCCCCCAAAACTCTTCCACATCAATTCGACGTCACTCATTGTTACGTGGTTGAAGCCGCTTCGTGCAAATGGTCGCGTGATTAAGTACCAAGTCAGGCGTCGCCAGGTGCTGAAATTCCCGCAAGTAGTAATGGTTTGTTTTCATGTGTTTGTTGGTTCGGCTATCTTGAGTTTTGCATTGTCCTCCAACAGCGACAAACTGCAATATCAAGTTAGGAGTGATGCTTATTCTTTGCAACATTGTTTTAATTTGGTGTTTTTTTTTCCAGTGATGCCCATCTTTGTTGAGCATTGGGGGGGATAATTTGCAATTTTACCCCAATTTTGCCCTATTTTCAACATTGGGGGGATGAACCTCAACCACGATTTTGTTCAGGTGTGGAAATTTAGTGAAGACCAAAAAAAAAATGCAAATAGAACACTTTTTCTCCCCGAATTCAGGGGAAGACCAAAAAAAAAAAGGTCTTCAGCAAGAATAGAACACTTTTTCCCAAATTTACGCTCAGATGTACACACATTCAAATTATTGGGGGGATGCAGATGTGGACCATTCTCAAACTATTGGGGGGGATACAGCCAAATTATTGGGAGGATATATCCCCCCATCCTCCCCGGGTTTCGGCACCCCTGGTTCTGTCGGAATGTTTTGACTATTCCATCCACTTTTAACCATCTTGCATTACTCCTTCAATTCTTTGCTGATTTCTTTTCGATTCTTCGTTCATTTTTTAAATTGGATAAAATGGTTTGATCGAATGCCAATACTTTTTTCAATATCTGAATTACTAAGGAATTTAATTGCTTGATTGTAAACAAAACCATCTACGCACGGTATCAGCACTCGTTATTGTGATGTATTTTTCACAGGTGAGGGTTGATGACATTGAAGTGGTTTATGAAGTCATAGATCCCGACCAACAATCTTACAATTACACGGACTTTAATCTGCGGCCATACACGCAATATAATTACCAAATTCAAACCAGTACCAGGGCTGGGTAAGTTTGGACCTTTCCGTCAGATGTCGTGTGGTTTGTAAGCTACAGTATATAATTAGGTGATGGTTTATTTTACGTTGGTGATATATGTACTTCATGTTCAAATTTTCAAAGGTACCTTTTACCATTATCATTCTCAATGCGATTACGCAATTTTTCCATAGTGAATTCTACGAATGACTGCCAACAAGCTACTATGAGTTGGTGGTGGTTCAGATGCATACTACATCGATGTATGAATGAATTGTACACTCAAAGTTTATGCATGTTCAAGATAAAATAATATAGCCACAAGCTTATCGGGCTTATACGAAATCAGTCGTAAATATACTACTACTACTTTATTTATTAAAATCGATTTCACCCCAGCGGGGCATCATCAGTTAGATCTAAAAACAATCAGCGTATACTTTAAAACCAAAATCATCGTGAAACCTATAAATAGACTATAACATCAATCAAATTGAAAAGAACATAAAATGGACTTCAATAACAACAAAATTAAAGAAAAATAATACTGTATATAGCAAAACCTCTTTCGCAAAGCAAATATATTGAAAACCTTGTTTTATCTACACCACCACAACATCAGAAAAAAACTATACAAAAAAAGTTGTTTAAAATAATAAACCCCTGCAAAAAAATATAAATATTTTTTCAATTATAAAAAGCGTTGCTAAGCAACCAAAAAGGAAACATATCTCCAAACCTTAAAAAGTAGAAAACTTAAATATTTTTTCAAAAAAAGTGGAATTGGAAAAGAAAACATTACCAAACTCTTACCTTGGTTGCCAAATCCACAAGTAATAAGAAAAGGACCTGAACGTACTAACTACTCCAAAACATACTGCTACAATTTGAAGAGATGGCCAGCCAAAGAGAAATAGGCCTAGGCTATTTGAGGTTAAAGATTGAAAACTAGCTTAACTAAACCAAGGACTAGTATACATGAAAAAGCAAAGACCAAAGCCCGGCCTCACCATTTAACTCCCAAAAAGATAGCCTGACTCTGTCGCACTAGCAAACTATAGGGCGCAAAGTAGGAAGAATCTCGCAAACTAGTCAATTTCACTACAACAACCAAATCAGCTGCTGATAAAAAATAAAAACAATTCATTATAGTAAAGTGAGAGCCTATGACGTAACAAAACCAATATCAGTGTCGTAAAATTAAGCAAAAATTCTCCAAAAGCATGCCTCGAAGCAAAATATAGAGTATGGAATTATACATATGGAATACAGAAATATGGAATGTGGAAAATATATGGAAATAGAAACAATATTGAAATTATTTTGAAGCAGAATACGTTGAAGCAAAATACCTCTGTTTTGCGTGATTAGCCTATTGCAACAGATTATAATGAAAGCAAACCAGAAAAACAGTAGGCCAATGCAGCAAACTTAGTGATATTTCGGTAAAATTGTTTTATTGATGTTAATTTCCGCAACAAGTTTATTTATCCACATACTTTCCAACACATCCAGCTTTTGTTGGTTTCTAGGTTCTTGGAGAAAAGTTACTTCAAAGCAATCTGAAATATCCGGCAGAGAATTCATTAGTTCTTTGTGCCAAGTTTGAAAATGAATCAGTAGGGATGCTCTATCGTTGTGTTCTTTTTTAGCGTTGTTGTTGTTCCAAAATGCTCTATGTCCTGACCAACGAGTAGAAAAGTGATTTATTGTTTGACCTACGTAGATTTTTTGACAAATTTTGCATTGGGCTGCGTAAATTCCGTAGTTGGAGCATGTGAGATTTTGTTTCAAAAAGAAAAGTTTGCCTTGAGCAGTTTTGATGTGATTGACTGTAGGAACCATTGATTTGCCATTGTAGTATCTAAAATTTCCACACAATGCACATTTGTTGCAGGGATGGGACAAACCGGCTCTAACATCAGGTTGAAAAGACTCATTATGTGCAATATTGCGGTAATTGGTGAGCATGTTTAGGAGTGTTGGAGGCTTTTTATAAACTACAGCAGCATCCGGAACAAGAAATTTTTCTGTGGAATTGAGTTTTAACAAATTTACAAAAGAAGATGCCCAAATAATCCGTGGTTTAGTTTTCTGTTGTCCAGAGTCTTGTTTTGGTCCAAAACGATCATTCCATTTAGATGCTAAATCAAGAATTCTACTAACTAATTTAACATTGAATTGAGAATGAATGCACTTCTGCTTTAATCTTTCTAGACTTGCCAAATAATCAGAGTGGGTTTCATTGAGTCGTCGTGGGCGAACTGCTTCACTTAAGACAATGGATTTGAAAATGTGAGTTGGATGAAACGATTTACCATTAAGAAAAGTGCGGTCAAGAGCTGTGGGTTTAACAAAGTCACGAGTGTAGAATCCGCCAATGTGGCTATTGTCAATTTTGTGTTCAACATCCAAGAATTCTAAACATGATCCCAATTCAGCAGTATTGACACAGCGAAAACTTAGCTCAAGTTCATTTTCCATAAATATACGAGAAAGAGCTTCTTTGATTTTTGTAGTATTGTCTACGCCAAATGATAGCCAAATGATGTCATCTATGTATCTTTTGAATAATACAGCTTGGTTGATAATCTCAGAAACAGGTAAAATAACATAGTGGAGAGTGACGTTTGCAAGCGAAACAGAATGATTATCGCCAGTAACGATTCCTATGCTTTGAGTAAAGAAGCCTTCTTGTATTGTATTACCACATTATTTAAGCAAAATAGAGCCAAATCGACAAGAATTTTAACAGCAGCTTTTGAGTAGTGTGAAAAGTGATGTAGAACATAAGTCAAAGCTTTTTCGACAAGAGATCTGGAAATGGTAGGATAGAGTGCCTTAACATCACCAGCAACAATATAAAGATTATCGTTATTGCTGTTATTATGAACAGTCGTTTTCCACTCCGCCACTTCGTGTAGATATTGCTTGCTGTCTCGACAATATTCGTTGATTTTGAATTGACAAAATTTAATGCTGATTGGTTGGAAAATGTGTTCTAAAAAAGCCGTTATTTTTGAAGTGGTGATATTGCCAGCCGATTGCAAGAGGCGAATAGGGATGTCAAACACTGAAACATTGCTTAATGCATCTGGTGTCAATTTGTGAGTTTTAAATAAAGGGTATGCATAACCTGGACGGTTAGAAGAAAAAAATTTTGCAACAGGGCCAGGGATTTTTTGGTATCCTTTGCACTCATAATACTTAATGCCTGTAGCATGCTTTAACATCTGGTCGTCAATTATACCAATTTTGTGTAGCTCAATCATTTGATTATCAGCCTTGCTTCTGATGTTGTTCAGGTGTTTTCGTATGTTGTCTGTGGTAAGTGAAGAGATGTAAGTAAACGATCGCTGTAATTCATTTTTCATTATCTGATTGTAATCTTCGTAATTCACCACTAAAACTTTGCCATCTTTGTCAGCTCTGCACACAACAATTTTTTCGTCACGGACAAGCATGTGAAGATCGTTTAAAGCAAGCTGTTCGTTTTTGTTTAAGTTATTTTTTGAATAATGATGTTCTATTCAAAATTTTTTGAATAATGATGTTCTATTTATTTTTTGAATAAATGTTCTATTCAAAAAATAACTTAAACAAAAACAAACAGCTTGCTTTAAACGATCTTCACATGCTTGTCCGTGACGAAAAAATTGTTGTGTGCAGAGCTGACAAAGATGGCAAAGTTTTAGTGGTGAATTACGAAGATTACAATCAGATAATGAAAAATGAATTACAGCGATCGTTTACTTACATCTCTTCACTTACCACAGACAACATACGAAAACACCTGAACAACATCAGAAGCAAGGCTGATAATCAAATGATTGAGCTACACAAAATTGGTATAATTGACGACCAGATGTTAAAGCATGCTACAGGCATTAAGTATTATGAGTGCAAAGGATACCAAAAAATCCCTGGCCCTGTTGCAAAATTTTTTTCTTCTAACCGTCCAGGTTATGCATACCCTTTATTTAAAACTCACAAATTGACACCAGATGCATTAAGCAATGTTTCAGTGTTTGACATCCCTATTCGCCTCTTGCAATCGGCTGGCAATATCACCACTTCAAAAATAACGGCTTTTTTAGAACACATTTTCCAACCAATCAGCATTAAATTTTGTCAATTCAAAATCAACGAATATTGTCGAGACAGCAAGCAATATCTACACGAAGTGGCGGAGTGGAAAACGACTGTTCATAATAACAGCAATAACGATAATCTTTATATTGTTGCTGGTGATGTTAAGGCACTCTATCCTACCATTTCCAGATCTCTTGTCGAAAAAGCTTTGACTTATGTTCTACATCACTTTTCACACTACTCAAAAGCTGCTGTTAAAATTCTTGTCGATTTGGCTCTATTTTGCTTAAATAATGTGGTAATACAATACAAGAAGGCTTCTTTACTCAAAGCATAGGAATCGTTACTGGCGATAATCATTCTGTTTCGCTTGCAAACATCACTCTCCACTATGTTATTTTACCTGTTTCTGAGATTATCAACCAAGCTGTATTATTCAAAAGATACATAGATGACATCATTTGGCTATCATTTGGCGTAGACAATACTACAAAAATCAAAGAAGCTCTTTCTCGTATATTTATGGAAAATGAACTTGAGCTAAGTTTTCGCTGTGTCAATACTGCTGAATTGGGATCATGTTTAGAATTCTTGGATGTTGAACACAAAATTGACAATAGCCACATTGGCGGATTCTACACTCGTGACTTTGTTAAACCCACAGCTCTTGACCGCACTTTTCTTAATGGTAAATCGTTTCATCCAACTCACATTTTCAAATCCATTGTCTTTAGTGAAGCAGTTCGCCTACGACGACTCAATGAAACCCACTCTGATTATTTGGCAAGTCTAGAAAGATTAAAGCAGAAGTGCATTCATTCTCAATTCAATGTTAAATTAGTTAGTAGAATTCTTGATTTAGCATCTAAATGGAATGATCGTTTTGGACCAAAACAAGACTCTGGACAACAGAAAACTAAACCACGGATTATTTGGGCATCTTCTTTTGTAAATTTGTTAAAACTCAATTCCACAGAAAAATTTCTTGTTCCGGATGCTGCTGTAGTTTATAAAAAGCCTCCAACACTCCTAAACATGCTCACCAATTACCGCAATATTGCACATAATGAGTCTTTTCAACCTGATGTTAGAGCCGGTTTGTCCCATCCCTGCAACAAATGTGCATTGTGTGGAAATTTTAGATACTACAATGGCAAATCAATGGTTCCTACAGTCAATCACATCAAAACTGCTCAAGGCAAACTTTTCTTTTTGAAACAAAATCTCACATGCTCCAACTACGGAATTTACGCAGCCCAATGCAAAATTTGTCAAAAAATCTACGTAGGTCAAACAATAAATCACTTTTCTACTCGTTGGTCAGGACATAGAGCATTTTGGAACAACAACAACGCTAAAAAAGAACACAACGATAGAGCATCCCTACTGATTCATTTTCAAACTTGGCACAAAGAACTAATGAATTCTCTGCCGGATATTTCAGATTGCTTTGAAGTAACTTTTCTCCAAGAACCTAGAAACCAACAAAAGCTGGATGTGTTGGAAAGTATGTGGATAAATAAACTTGTTGCGGAAATTAACATCAATAAAACAATTTTACCGAAATATCACTAAGTTTGCTGCATTGGCCTACTGTTTTTCTGGTTTGCTTTCATTATAATCTGTTGCAATAGGCTAATCACGCAAAACAGAGGTATTTTGCTTCAACGTATTCTGCTTCAAAATAATTTCAATATTGTTTCTATTTCCATATATTTTCCACATTCCATATTTCTGTATTCCATATGTATAATTCCATACTCTATATTTTGCTTCGAGGCATGCTTTTGGAGAATTTTTGCTTAATTTTACGACACTGATATTGGTTATGTTACGTCATAGGCTCTCACTTTACTATAATGAATTGTTTTTATTTTTTATCAGCAGCTGATTTGGTTGTTGTAGTGAAATTGACTAGTTTGCGAGATTCTTCCTACTTTGCGCCCTATAGTTTGCTAGTGCGACAGAGTCAGGCTATCTTTTTGGGAGTTAAATGGTGAGGCCGGGCTTTGGTCTTTGCTTTTTCATGTACACTAGTCCTTGGTTTAGTTAAGCTAGTTTTCAATCTTTAACCTCAAATAGCCTAGGCCTATTTCTCTTTGGCTGGCCATCTCTTCAAATTGTAGCAGTATGTTTTGGAGTAGTTAGTACGTTCAGGTCCTTTTCTTATTACTTGTGGATTTGGCAACCAAGGTAAGAGTTTGGTAATGTTTTCTTTTCCAATTCCACTTTTTTTGAAAAAATATTTAAGTTTTCTACTTTTTAAGGTTTGGAGATATGTTTCCTTTTTGGTTGCTTAGCAACGCTTTTTATAATTGAAAAAATATTTATATTTTTTTGCAGGGGTTTATTATTTTAAACAACTTTTTTTGTATAGTTTTTTTCTGATGTTGTGGTGGTGTAGATAAAACAAGGTTTTCAATATATTTGCTTTGCGAAAGAGGTTTTGCTATATACAGTATTATTTTTCTTTAATTTTGTTGTTATTGAAGTCCATTTTATGTTCTTTTCAATTTGATTGATGTTATAGTCTATTTATAGGTTTCACGATGATTTTGGTTTTAAAGTATACGCTGATTGTTTTTAGATCTAACTGATGATGCCCCGCTGGGGTGAAATCGATTTTAATAAATAAAGTAGTAGTAGTATATTTACGACTGATTTCGTATAAGCCCGATAAGCTTGTGGCTATATTATTTTACTGATCCCTAAATGCGAAGTCGTCGAAACTTCTTCTTTCTTCTCCTGTGTGTGATTTTCAACCAAAACATGGCCTCAAACATGTTCAAGATAGGTTTTCTGCATACTGATCAACTGTCGCAATTTTTTTGATTTTATATTGATGCAGTCTTCTTTGCAGGATATCGTGCACCAGTTTTTTTGCTTTTTGTTGATTTTTTGTGTTGTAAATTTGTTTCAACACATCTCATAGACCGTTTTCTTGATAGCGTTAGAGTGCAGGAGGTTTATCAGTTGTTAAAACATTTAGGTCCGCCACAAGTGATTGGGTTTCCACAGAAACCCAGCAAGGTGCCCCAGAGGAATTGGAGCCCCCTAAGGTATCTTACCCAATTGATAACGACCCAACTTCATTGATTGTTACTTGGAAACTCCCTCAACGAATCAATGGAGAGCTTCAAACTTTCCGACTCGAGCGAAACGATAGCACACCACTCAGTTTCCCGCCAAATCAGTTCCGCTTCGTTGATTACGGACTTCAGGTTTGTTGTGTTAGACTTTTCCAGCGGCGATGACCGAGCTTGTTGTGCGTTGAATTTGTGATTGAAAGGACATTGACTCTCTAGTTTATTCCGAACTGTCAATGCGTCATTGTGCCTTTGGAAAGACACTTACCGTACACTTATTTCTTATTGCGGTCAAGCAGTTTACCAGTTGTGGTGCCCAGTACGATGAAATACCAGGAAACAGAACCTAAAAAAGTGCACTGCGCTGATGTGTTTGGACAGGGCATAGTGCCAGGTTCATTCACATAAATGAAAGTTATCCACAACTCGTTGCAGCATTTTACCACTTTGGCCTTGCCAGGAGACAGCAAAGCGACTCTTCGGTCTTTGGGCAAAGCAAGCTGAAGAAACTGCATCGCAATTATTTTAAAGTCTTCGGTTTCACTCGACCGGGAATCGAACTTGAACCTGTCGTTTTAACAATAAACACCCTATTTAAATTTGTTTTTTGAAAAATGGAAATTAGTTTTTTGGTCGGTTAAATGGAAATTAGTTTTTTGTTAAATGGAAATTAGTTTTTTGTGCAGTCCTTAGCTTTGAGCTACCTTTTGCAGCCCTACACCATCTACACTTATCGTATTGTTGCCTGCACCGCTGGAGGATGCGTCATCAGTGACGTCACAAACAAACGTACATATGAAGAAGCACCGCTGTATGTAGCTCCACCCAGTGTAGGTATGCATTTACACGTTAATGTTTCATTGTTGTTACATTCCATAAAACTAAAGCTCCATTGGTTCGGTTTTATGAAAGAATCTACTCATAAAAAGTAACAAGTACACACAAGTATGTACTCATCAGCTTAAAGCCTACGTTTTCTCCAAGTGCTTCAGATAAACATTTGATTCAAATTGAAATCTGGCTTGATTTAATTGGGATGGATTAAAATCAATTAGTGCATTATAACCAGAATATCAGTTTTGATAAATATAACTGTATTGTGTTAAAACCGGTTAAAACTGACGAGCTACCGCAGGTGCATTATTCTCCAATGTTTACGTTGCAGATGCGATCAATTCGTCATCGATTGACGTTAGTTGGGAAATCCCTGAGATAGCCAATGGTGTCATCATGCTCTACCGAGTGCGAGTCGCAGGAGGCGTGCGCTATGAGGGGGACAAAACAAGCGCTTTAATTAGTGGATTAGAACCGTACAGGTGGGTGTGGCACTTTTTCACACACTATATTTTCTAATGGAAAGTTGTTTATTTACAGTATAGTTGTCCACTAAATAATGTAAAAATATTATAAGTTTGTCGGATTCAATTATTGATCTACGCCTTTTTCCGCACGCGTTGATTTTTATGTCTGCTACGTGTTATATTTCAGCCCGATGACAATCATTTTTAATGTTTTTGTGAATCTTTTTTGTAGGTATCGTATTATTAAATTTACGTAATACTATACTCATTGTTGATGATGTCATAGGTCATACGTGGTGAGCGTAGAAGCGTGTACGAATAGTGGATGTCGTAAGAGTGACGTAACTTCAGTGATGACGCATGAAGCTCCACCTAGCGGCATGGAAGCACCCGAATTGCACGTGACCAGCTCGAGGTCAATCGAGGTTAGTGGCGTCATCTATCCCATTTGCAGGTTGCATCTGACGTTTAGTTTCCAATCTAGAAGAAAATAATCCGTACAAATGGGTTGATTGATGCAATGTATCACCACTAACGAAGTAATCAGTCATCAAAAAACACGAACTGGCTGCAAACTGCCAAAAAAGCATTGGGTTCAGCTCAACAAGATGCGAAGTGCGCAGCCAAGCTGTACGATTTGCCGACGACTTTCATCGCTGGGGCCTTCACGAAGAGTGCATGAGACTGTAGATCATAAGTCCAAACCTACGCTCTGGGCTACGGAGCCCCGGAGTCAAGCATTTTGAGCGGAGCTCTAGCCTCTAACTGCACTTGTTGTAAGCTGTTGCCGGAGTTACAAAAAATCTACAAACTCCATCTCCGACTTTCCTGAAACGAAAGACCTTGCCGAAGCCAAGCAAACGCCCATACAATTGTTTAAAACTTGGAATTTCAACTTTAGGTGTTTCAATCAGTTAGTAGTCCATATGTTTTTTGAGTGTGGATGACTACTAGTATATATCGGTAGTCAATAACCAGTGGTGCAACCATGGGGAAGAGCTAGCACAGTAAAGGGGCTGAAGCCTCCTATCTTAGTCAATTCGCTAAAAATTTAATCCCAAATATGCATGCCTTTAAACGTATATGAACGTTACCGGTATGTAAGGGTGAGGTGGCATGAGGCTGAGGAAATAAACTGTCAAGGAACGTCCAAGTCTTAACAATTGTTTAGTTTAAATGGCCCAACAAAAGTGGGAAATACCATCCAAATAGCGATAAAACGGCAATTCTTTTCCGAAAAATTACAAAAATCGCCCAACGACTGGGGCTCCGTCCCAGACCCCGTTTATGCAATGCAGACAAATTTCAGCTTTCAATTCAAGCCCCTCCCCCCCCCTAGCGAAATCTTGGTTACGCGCCTGTCAAAAGTTATCTTCACTATCGAAAGAAAATTTTCTGACTTTATTGCGACTGCCAAGTGACGATGATGCGGAGCCGGAGCCATGCCTTTTTTCCACTAGTTTCGCAAACCTGAGCACCCCAGATCCTGCAAGAATGCCCCGGTCGGAAACCACCATGGTATCTCGCCACTGAAGTAGACTATCCCCTTTCACAAAACTATCTACAAAAATACAAATTTTAACCTGAGTTTTTTCCTGTTTCTTTGTTTATAGAAACGTTTAATATTACTTATATTTCAAAACACTGCAGTTGATATGCATAAAGTTTCTAGAAGATTAAATTAAAGAGCTTTTGAGAGCTGTAAGCAGTTGGCAGCGGTTAAAAAGACTTTCTCCCAGCAACAAATCGATCCAGAATATAAGCTTTTGGACTTTAAGCCATGATGCAATTGACGAAGGCGGGAGCATGAAAACGAAACAGCTTGTTGCTAAAAAATGAAAAACGTTTTCAGATAATATGGAGACCGCCAAAAAGTCCGAATGGAGCCATCGTGCGATATGAAATACTGCGAGATGACGAAATTATTTTTGTGAACGATGGAGGTTCGACCAGGTGAGTCAGAGTAAAGAAAATGAGCTTGTAATTATTTTAAAGTAGAATTGAAGGAGAAAGGGATCAATTCTGTCTTAAATTTAGTTAAAAACCAAAAGTGTAATATAATTTTAAACAAATTAAGACTTCTCGTCTTGAAATAAAATCATTTTCTCAATCACGTTACTTAAAATGAAGTCTTAATTCAATTTTTGGCCTAGTAATAAAAAGGGCGAAACTGAATTTTCATTCAACAATTTATCTCGCTGCTCATTGCAATTTTTCAATACTTGTGTTGAGTTCATTGTAATCACCAAATCAGTAGCTATTGGTGAAAAAGCAAGCATTTTGTGACTCAAAGATTTTAGTCATTTTGTCTAACACTTGTGCGAAGTGTACATCTCTGACCCAGCGTTTGTTCAGACACCACGACTTTGGACTGAGCCCGGGCACGGAATATCGTTACGTTGTCATGGCGTACAATAGCGCGGGGAGTGCACGTAGTACCCCCCCTGTTTTCGAGACGACCAATCCCTCTGCACCTGCTGGCCTTGCACCCCCTAAATTAACCCCAACTTCTTCTTCCACCATTCTTGCTGAGTGGAGCGAACCTGCCAAGCCAAATGGGGAGATCCTCAATTATACTTTGTTGGTGCGCCAGGAAACGAACGGAAATAAAAAGGTAGGAGTTAGAAAGGTTTCAGCTCCACCATTTTGATTTGGCTTCATCGAACTGATATGAAATTACTTCGAATCAAATAAATTTTTTATTATATTCGCTGCATTACGTCAAAGCGTGTGACAAGTTTGCGAAGCCCATCTCCGCGTCATCGTGTCAGAAGATAACACAGTTCCATTCGGAGAAATATTGCAGTGTTGTTGACCCGTTGGCAACACTATGTCCGATTTGACCTCACCGAGATTTAAACTGGTACCTCCCGTACCAGAGATGAACGCGTTACCTTTCGACTTACTGGCTTGTCTTTAAGAATGAAAACTACGCGCAGTAAGGATGTTTTATCAATTTTGCGTGAAGCGTTCGATTCTATCTGCTACCAGCATAATGCATTTGTTTGTAATAAACCTTAAACAACCTGCCGTTTCTCTGCCTGGCTAAAACGGATTTTGTTGAAGAGCAAGACGGGTTGTGACATAATGGAGCTTGCAACCATGTTGGTAAGACAGTAAAAAACAGAAACGCGGAGATAAGCGTTTGACTTCTTGCCAAGTAAGTTTGCTGCTTTTTCGAAGCCACCAAGAAGAGATAATCATCTTATTGGAGTTACGCTGTTGCGTCCTTGGATAAGACGCTTTAACCCTTTACCGCCCAACTCACCAAATTTGTCACGTTTCAAATTTATGCGTTGTACGTAATTGTTTTTAATTCCCTCGCAATTCTGCCAGTTTCAGCGTATTTGTAACATTCCAAATAATTTTTTATTTGTGGTTACTTTAGAAAATCGCTTTTTTTGGTTGTTTCTTCAAGCATTTTACTGTAAGAATGAAAAGCAAAAACACAACTTTTTTTTTTTTGATGAAAATTATGGCAATAAAGGGTTAAGATGATTATCTCTACTTTGTGGCTTTAAACAAGCAAATTTACGAGGAAGAAGTCAAACGTCAACCAGTAAAACTTGGAATACGGTCAACTCCTAAACGGTTGAAGATTCGTCCAAAACAAAATGCCACCGTCGCTCCCTCGTGAGTGGTGCATGAATATGCATCTATCAACCAATTAAAAAGCTTTTTTTGGGGTCTATATTTGTTTAATTTTCAATTTAGGAAGTGAACTTTCCCGCCTCTCTGTTTTCGTACCGCGTCAGTGGACTCGAGTTTTTTGAAGAATATTCGTTTTGGATGCGAGCTTGCACCATGCTTGGTTGCGTCATGAGTGAAAAGGAAACACAGCGAACCATGGAAGCTCCCCCAGCCAATCAGAAGCCGCCGCGCGTCGTTTCTTCTCAAAACGAGGTATTACGGATAGCTTCCTCAGTTCTCGATGCTGCTATAATTCGATTAGCTCTAACCATGAATTTTAGTTGTAACGCCGGCCGTTCGAAATTATACCGGCATCGTTGCTGTGAATGGAAGGAACTCTCTTTCAACCCTAACAATGCTGCTGAAAATATGGTAGGATCAACATCCTTAAATCGTGGTCAGCGCCTCATTTCCACGCAGATGGCCTCTGTTGGTGATCGAGTATTACCAATTGCTTGCCTCGTACTAAACATTAAGGGGGTGCGGCTTCTATATTTTGCCACGGGATTAGAATTTATTAATTGCTTGATTTACTGTATTAATTTTTGTGATCCTGTCACAAAAAACGACGGTAGCGCAATTCTTTGTACGAATTCGTAACTGCTTAGGATTTAACCATTTTCTCAGTTTTCTGATTCACTTTTCCCTATGCACAGTAAATTGTTTGACCTCGTAAATTTGCTTCTTATTCGAAGCCACCAAGCAAAGATGATCATCGTAAAGCGTCTTATCCAAAGATGCAACAACGTGACCAGGGTGCGGGTTGAACCCAGATCATGCGATCAGGGCCGTTTACCCCCTTAGCCTCCCGATTAGATGTTCGGATGAGTCATTAAATTTGTCAACGTAGATGAGTCTCTCCCTGTCGTGGTATCCGCCAGAGGATCCGAACGGATTGATCCGCTACTACGTCGTGCGGAGACGGCGGATTCTTTCCACAGCTCAGGCGTCCAATACTTTAGAAGCGAAGACAATTGCGAATGTCACGTGGACATCCCTGATTGGTGAGGCTGAAGCATTTTAATGGATTTAAAAGAGTTTAATCATGCTGCTGCTGTTTACTGTGAACTGAAAACTTTTATACTTTTTCGTTCTATATTTTAACAGAAAGACGCAAAATATCGGTGCATTTTGAAGTTTTTTAGTTCATTTTATTAGAGCTACAAACTTATTAAAAATATTTTTTACGTAACTGGCGATAGAACTCGTTTCCATTTCCGAAAGTGCAGAGTGATGTGTACTCTTATTAAAATTTTGATGATTGTTAATGCTTTTATATGAATATTTGGAATTAAAAAATGATAATCTGAATGAAATCAAAGTTTATTTTTTACATTTATATAGCTTTTTTGGTTTTATCACGGCTTTAGAGCTAATCCGTTTTTCTCAGAATTTAGAGATAATTTGAATAATTATTATGTTTGGATATTAATTCAAATTTGAGATTTGAATAATAAATTACTAATAATAACAAGTTTGTGTTGCTGTAGAGCTTGGAGAGTGCTCAATATTTCTATAATTGAGGCCCAGAACAGCTCAATAAACAAATTGATCTATGGTTTGTATCACTATGTACCGCAAACATCAGGAGGGTACCTTAGATCGAATTCAAATAGAATGCGACATAATAAATGTCAGAGGTGGAGTCCTCGAGGACCTCCTTGGCCTCGAGGACACATTTTGAAGTCCTTGGCCTCGAAGCCTGAAGTCCTTGAAAATTGCCCTGTCCTCGGCTCGAGGGCAGCCCTATTTTTTAAACTGCTAAATTTTGTTGAAAAACGGCGAAAATCTCTTTTTTCTTTTTTTGGAAAACACTTGCACCTGTGTCTTTGGTCCTTGGCCTAGAGAGGGTCTGTCCTCGGAAGGGTTGTCCTTAGCCTTGACCTGGAGCCTTGTGTCCTCGACTCCACCTCTGATAAATGTTTGTTACATAATAGATACCGTAATAATTTCAATAATTTTTGCACTATTAAGCGCAATTAAGGTTGTCCCAACTCGGAATGGAACTTTCGGCTACAGGTTGAACATCGGATGTTCAACGCACTTTTACAAGTGATTGGCATAAGAGTGCCTCAAAAGGACATTACAATAAGCTAAATATTACAGCTTTTTTTGTAATAAGACTCGTCAGGAGGGTTTTGGTCGATTATAATTTAAATCGAATACCCTGATATTTCCCTTTAAAACTGTATCTTTTTTTCTTCAGATAATCAAATCCTCCCGTACTCACAGTACCAGTATCAAGTGGTGGCATTCAACAAGGCAGGTGATGCCCCAAGCTCGTGGTCTTTCCCTATTCGGTCTCCTGAGGCCGCCCCTGAAGGTCTCCCAGCACCCAACTTTTATGACATCAGATCCCGGTCTGTTTATATTGCTAGTGGCAACCCTTCGGTTGCAAACGGCATCATAAGATTTTATCACGTGCTTGGGAAAAAGACCAACTCGTCAGAACCTCTAGTAAAGGTGAGTTTTTAATCAGTTTTTTACCGTTATGGTTGTGATGCATTCGCTACCTCATTACTACATCAACTGTGCATTGATTCGTAAAGGTGGCGACGCTTATCCAGATAAACAAAGCAAGCTGGTTTCGAATCCTAAATCTGCAATGCGAGGTAAAGTTCTGGCAATATTCCAGTTTTTATTAAAAGCGTGTGGTTTATTCGCTCGTGCGATCCTTTAAATACCTTGTCACATGTTGGGCAGATTTCTTGCAGCTATCTGGTTGTATCCTTATCCAGTTGGATCAAAGCATATCACCTCTATAACGACCACTTACTGCTTTTAACGGTTTCAACCTATCTTGACTTCCAGATGAGCACCTCCGTATTGAAGGAGCAGACCGTGACCATCCTTCAACCCTCCACCAGCTATACAATGGTGGTGGAGATGTGCAACCTGGAGCACCTCTGCACCAGAGGACCACCTGGTTACATCACTACACTACCAGCTCCACCAAGTGGACAAGGTTCTCCGAGGATACTTTCCATCAGCGCCAACAACGCCACCGTAAAATGGGACCGGCCGCAAGAGCCCAACGGAAAAATAACAAGGTAAAGATTGTAAGCGCATTCCAGGGTTGCCGATAAAAACTTAAACTAAAGTAATTTTTAAAAAAATTCAAAAATCTGGCATGACGTAGTATTAGCGGAACAAACTCTGTGGCATTAACATGTCAAAAAAACAACACACTGACAATATTTCACATAATATCATGTTTCAGATACGAGCTCCGTGTACAGAGAGCGTGCCCTTTTCGACACCAGCCCTTTGACCAGGAATGCACAATTGGGGCCGTACGAACCGCCTACAGTGGTCCCGCCACGCAAATCCACGTGACCGGGCTTTCTCCTTACACCAGCTACGCCTTTCGAGTGACGTCATTCAATGATGATGGAAAGAGCGAATCAGAGTGGGAAGAAGCTGTGACGTCAAAATCACGTGAGCTCTGAATCATTTGTCGAGCAGTCGGTTCAAAACTTTTCGACCATTTACGTTTGCTACTCGTCAGTTGAACCGGAAATAGTTTTTTCTTCTTTGAGAAGCAAGAACTGCGCAATTTAAAAATAATCCCAAACTATTTTGCTTTTAATTTCCGCTCAATATGGACCAGGTGGTCGATCAGTTGTCTCTTGCCGGTAGGTCTGGAGTTCAGTTCCCGGGCCAATCCTAATGGACCATAGTGCTGGCTGTTCTTCCTTAGCATCTCGATTTCAAAGTAACACAGACACGGTCTGACTAACTCGTAATACGCTCTGGTGTAATTTGACTAGCATAATTAAGGTTCGATTGTTTCAGCTCCGACCTACGACGCCGCGTTCACCGCGCAACACAACATCAGCGTTCTCGAGATTCGGTGGGGCAGCAGTTTCACACTAAACAGTGTGTTGGAGCAATATGAGGTGGATGACCGAGGAGAGAACCTCTACGTGGGGGTCAACTCGTATTTCCTCCTGAGGAGAACCTCAGCTCAAGGTTGGTTACATTTAGAGTTAAATATCTAGGAACTTCATTTTGTGAGTGGTTGGGAATATCAAGGAATTTCCTACTGGCGGCACAGAGCCGCTTAAAAATTAGGGTACTCAACTATTTTGTTGGCTCAAATTAGTTTCCTATTTCTTAAAATGCCTCAATCATTGCTTTTTTACGTATTTAGAGAACCTCTTCAATGGTTTTATTTTATCGCTATAGTGTTGAACGAGTAGGCTAAGCCTAAGCTATTGAAATCTTTAAAAAGTTTTTCTTCAACCAGATGCAGAACTTCTGTCCTTCCACTCTAAAACAATGCTGTTTTGAATGATTGATTGATGAATTTTTATCCTCCGGCCAGCACGAAGCGGAGGTGGCGCTATCGGGGAATCTGCATAGGAATTGGCCATTTTCTGAGTTTTCCATTTGACGTTTGACTTCTTCCCACGAAAATTTGCTGCTTGTTCGAAGCCCCCAAGCAAAGATAATTACCGTGAAACTTCTTATCCAAGGACACAACAACGTGACCAGGGTGCGGATTGAACCCAGATCGTGTGATCAGGGTTGTCGTAAAAACAGCCCTCTTGGCCACGCTACCAATAATAATCTTTTAAAGTAGCTTTAGCACAATAGTCATTCGATTTAGGTCATAAAGAGTGCTTTTAGGCTTGGGTTGAACCCGACAGCAAATAAAAATAGGGAATTGTTTTCCCGAAAATGCATCGGTGCGGTATCTCTTCCAGGATCGACCCGGAAATAAACAGCAATTCGATTACGAATACATTACCTTAAATTTGCATTTTAAAGTTTTCCTTACATTTTATTGTTTCCAGAATTACTGTATATTGCGGGTATGTTAAAACTTGGGCGAGAAATTTTTGTTTATTTTGGTTCTGTTTTGCTGACGTTATTGTATTTATTCATTTTTTATCAGCTCATGAATTCAAAGTGACAGCGCGCACCGACACAGGAGTAGCTGAAAGTCCCGTCTTCATTTATGACACAACAAAGCAAGAAGAGCGAAGTAAGCTGTATCCATTTACTTTTCAGAAAATTAGTTGTAATCCGCTGATTTTTTACGAAGGCGTGGATTTTTTTATCCGAGAGAGAATAAACTTTACCGAATAAAAATAAATTTTGTGGATAAATCCGTGGTTAATTCTGGACAATGGCATAAGGTTTTACTCAATAAAATACTAGTTTTGATATTAGAATTTGTTTTTAATTTTAAAGTTCCGCTGATTCCCAAAAATGATTTGACCCAACCAGACGGCCCCAGCATCTCCCCCTCGGCCCCATTCTACCAGTCCATGTGGTTCATTCTGGTGCTTGCGTTTGGATTGATGATGGTACTAGTCGTGGCCTTGGCGCTGGTTATCCACAAACTGGGAAGGAATAAATCTGGAAAGCCTGCGCGGATGGATTCGATGACGTCACAGAGCAGACCGAGTCCCGATCGTAGTATCATGGGAATGTACGAACTGGGAGGATTCGGTAGCGACGAAAGTCTCCAGGATTATAACGTGAGTAAATTTTTTAAACTCAAATCGTTATTGTACTTGCATTTCGCCGAAGTGCGTGAAACAAACTCGCGGTCTCCGTGCCATTGCACCTTAATTTCTATTTTCTTAGGCTTGTAGATTCCCTGCAGCGGATGAATCACGCACAGTTTTGCATATTTAAACCATGGCTATTTTTTTGAGCAAGAGCTCGTTGAACTTGATGATTCAGCCCTAGATAGATGAGCATCGACAAAAAAAAGTCGCGTTGGTGCAATGACAGCAAGATTACAATTGCTCGGGAATCTGGTGGATCCACTAAGATTTTTGTTGACTTCTACATTAGTCGTTAGGATGATATTCTATCGGGATTGATCTGCCGAAGACAATGAATTCAGCGAAAATAGTTAATAAAGTAAGGACGAAAGTTATCTTCAACCATTTCTATTGCAGAATTCCGCGGTGAAAACTCATGACATCTTAGACGACGGAGGTTATTTGAACCGAACATTCACTAGCGGGTCACTGGACCGTAACACGAATCACCTCATCGATTTCAACCAATCAGTAATGAGCGAAAAAAATGACGTCAATTACGACGGCCAATGGAATGAAACTGTTTTGAACGGAACGTTTGGCGACCGGTACGAAACCGGACAAACGGATAACGGGTTTGCTCAAAATGTAAGTAGAAGACGAACACGAGCTAAACCAAAATTTTTTCATCCCGCAGCTGATTATGACATGAAGTCTCAAACAATTAAGGAAGAAAAGTCATATTATTACGAAGCGGATGATGTTTCCTTTGATGAAGTTGCATCTGACGTCACGCTGCTGAGGTGCTCAGAAAGACTAAAGGCACTCCCAACCGAATCATCAAGCGGATCAGAGAAGAGGTCAAAGCAGAGATGGGGAGAGCCCCCCATGCCGGTCACGTTTTATAACAAGGACACAGGGCCGTATACTGTGATCTGAGCGCAAAATGAAACCAGTTTTAGCTCGGCTTTGGCTGCAGCTTCAGTGTGGACTTGTTGTGCGAAACAAAACTGACTGTGAATCTCTGAGCTGTAAATATCTTATTTTTATTACAATTGCATTAATTTAAAATCTCAACAAAACCGTTGGCGTCTGGGCTCATCAGCGGGCTAATCCGTGATCACCGATCACTCTTCTAGAGAGTTGTTATTCGCTGTTACATGTTTTTCCTGTTTATTGCTATCTTGCATTACTTTCAAAGAGCTTAATGTGTAACTATAAATAAACCTAAAGAAACTATCGGTGTTGATCTTCGATCAACGTATTACAAAAATTTAGATCATGCAGTTATGGTTGCTTCTGCAAAATTTAAACTCGCAAGATTCTACAGTGAACAAGGGTAGAAGTTGTATATTACCAGTTTTTTGGCTTGTTAGTTATTTTTGTTCTGGTGGTTGGGGTTATGAGAGGGGGTGGAATTAGTAGAACTGATTTGTGTTATGCAAATTTGCATCCCATAATTGTTTAATAACTTATTTCCATTTGTTTGCCTCTTTCCTTGCTGGAAAGTTTACTATAGTGTCCCGCAAAAAAGCAGAACTAGAGTTTAGGATTTCAGTGTTCCGCCACAAAAGAGAACAGAATGCACATTAACTATCCGATCTTGAAAGTAAAGAAATTTCTCGAAACATCTGATCATGACGAAAACCGCGAAGGATGGTCAGGTCAAGCCACGCAAGTGATAGCATGGCAGTGTTAATTGGTGTAAATTGATGTTCCATCGTATTTGTTGTTGTGCCTTTTTGTTATCGCGACGAATTTATTTATCCATGCAACGTTTCCTTCAGAAAAATTCAAAAGCTTCCGCGCATTTCTGTGTATTTTATTATCGCTTTTGCCGATGTGTGCCCGAGCCTATCTGGGATGGATTCGGCCCACTTGGGTTCAATACTACGCGTGATCACAGCAATGGCTTACTTGTAACAGGTTACTTGAATCCATAAATTATTTTGTGAAGGAATACTTAAACGAACAAATTACAAATCTACTGTAATATAATAGGCTGGAGGAAGCGCAACTGGTTCGTTGTAGTAAAAATATAATCCTAAATTGGTGTTTGCACCATGGCACAGCATCATTTACTTTAAATCTTGACTAAGCAAACTTTTACCGCAACATATTGACTTTGTATTAATTTGCAGTATGACGACAACAATGAAGACGCGACCTTACATTCACACAAGCAGACTCTTGAATTTATCGACACACACATATGAGGTCATCAACGCACTAAACAAAAGAAGAAATCATGATATACAGCGACGTCATGTTAATTGAAAAAATTGAGAAGAAAAGCAATACCTACCACTGTGGATGCGATTATTTTTAAATAAAGAACGATTAAGTCTAACGTCGTGGTGGTATAACCAGAGCATGAAAGATACTTTGGGTAAATTGGGAATGTCTGTACCGGTAATGAATGACTAATAGCCTGGTCACAAATGACGCTGTGGCCAAACTTTGCTCATGACCAAAAAAGCCACCAATTCAATATTTACTAAAAATCGTTTCTTATTGAATTTGGATTTTTTTCAAAGTATGAAAATTTGCCCATAGTTAGTTGATTAGCCCAGATATTTTATCGAAAAGTGACTAGAAATTGACTCAACTATAATTTTGATGGTTTGAGAAAACTTAAAAATTAGTCTATGGTTAACCTTGGTGTTTTTTCAAAAATTAACAAAAATTCTGAACTCGAATTTTGGTTTTTCGTCAAACTTGAAAATTTCCCCACGGCTAAACTTTGATATTTGTTCAAAAATTGACAAAAACTTGACTACACTCAAAGTTTGATTTTGTCAAAATTTGTAAATTTGCCCGTGGTTGACCTTGACATTTTATCGAAAATTGACTCTAATAAGATTTAATTTTTCTTTTAAAAATTTGTAAATTTGTCATAGGTTAACTTTGACATTTCATCGAAAAATGACAAATATTTGACTCAAGTAAAAATTTTAATCGTTTGTCAAAATTTCAAAGTTTGACTATGTTAACTACGACATTTCATCGAAAATTGACAAAAGCTTGACTCAAACTTTGATTTTTCGTCAAAATTTGAAAATATATACAAAAACTTGACTCAAATAAATTCTTGATTTTTTGTCAAAATTGCAAGAATTTGCCCATGGTTAACCGTGACATTTTATCGAAAATTGACAAAAAATAGACTCAACTCAACGTTTGATTTAAATTTGAAAATTTGGCCATGGTTAACTTTGAAATTTTACCAAAAGTTGACACAAACTTGACTCAACTAAAATTTTGATTTTTTGACAAAGTTTTTTTAATTTGCCCATGGTTAACTTTGGTGTTTTATCTAAAATTGACAAAAACTTGAACGCGAAATGCAATTTCTTGTTCAGCAGCTTGAAACAAAAAAAGACAGCAAAAGAAACCCCAGAAATATATTTTTGTTTTTAATAAACCAACAGGACAACAACTTCTAACTCCTGCAATCTGCACCTGGATCCTTGTAGCACGGAATTGTTTGCACGTGGCTTGAAGCAGTAGAGTTCAGCAGCGGTCGCGCTTTCCAATGCACTGCTCAATGGCTGCCCAAAGTAACGAATGACTTATGAAATTTACAACTTTCTAGTCAATTTCTATCATTCTTTGAAGAATTCGTATCACCAGTAACATTCCCGAATGGACTGGAGTCAGCGAAGTTTGAAGGTTTCAAATTTGCTCTCCTTCCTTTTCTAGACTACAACAGCATTAACACTATCTCAATGCAGAACAACATCAAGATCAAGTTTATTTACATCGCGCTTTGACTAGTTTATCGCAACAACAGCTATCCTATTGACTTTTCCCCCTCATCAACAGCACATTGAAAATAATTTTGGTGATGTTAGCCCAATATCTATCAAAGTACATCCTCCATCCCAAAAACCACTTTTAAACATCAATCCGTGAACTTAGTGATTGAATTGTTTTTATTTGCAATTTATGTGTGTGTTTTAAATTTCCATTAAAATCATTTACATATAAAAAAAAAACTTGTCCAAACTAAAATTTTGATTTTTTGTCAAAATTTGTCCTTGGTTAATTTTGATGTTTCATCGAAAATTAACAAAAACTTGACTCAACCAAAATTATGATTTTTTTTGTCAAAATTTGAAAAGTTGCCCATGGTCAACTTTGACATTTTATCGAAAATTAACAAAAACTTGACTGAACTAAAATTTTAATCGTTTATCAAAATTTGAAAATTTGTCCATGGTTAACCTTGACATTTCATCCAAAACTGGCAAAATCCCGAGTGAACTCCAAATTTGCTGAATTTGAAACGTGGTTGCGAATGACGTAACAGGGACAAGTCTTCAGGCCTTGGATAGTCGTTAACTGTTAGTACAAAAATGCATTAAATGGCGCGTCTTTATTGCGCTCAATCGGTAGAAGAAGTTTTAGTTTTTTGTCATGCACATTTGGCCTAAAAGCCTGCGGAAGAGCCACCAGAATGTTGCAAAGGCCGCGAGGTCTATTTTCAACTCATTTCTTGCCACAAAAGCACCTCATATTTATTGTAACTTTTGGGACCAATATCAAAATTCATCGCTTTCTGTATCAAAACATACACGCATTTTTTCCGACATAATGGTGCAAACAGTGTAAATTAATTGCTTCCAGATATTTTCTTATTTGTTGTACTTTCTTGATCAATTGTAGCGGACGACGCAACAAATGCGCAAATGAATACTCTTTAGAGTTGTTTTGCTTTTTTAAACTTTTCTTAAGTTTTTGGTGAAATAGATTAATCACTATTCACTACCAATCTGCAGTAAGCCTGTCACGAAGCCTAACTCCTAGGCCTACTAGCTTACCAGTAGATTTTTTGAAGCTGTTTAGTCTAATCTAGCCCACTGCGTTTTCATACCGGGCTTAATTATTGGTTATTTGAAAAATTTTGGTTATTTGACCCAGAGTTGTAAACGGGCTGACTAGTTCAGACCCGAACCCAGCCCGAAAACTAATTTAAAGCCCAAATCATGCCCAAAAAAACCCGAAAGTTAAGTTAAGTCAGAAAAATTTGGCAATGTTGCCAAGTTATTTTGATTATATTTTTGTGCACCTAAAACAAAAAGTACGTCTTAGGCCAGAATTAAGCCCGAAAATTTTGTAAATTTTCTTACAACTCTGATTTGACCCGCTATTTAAATTTTGATTCAAGAAAAATGTAATAATACCTTGGTCACCTCAAGATTGGACTATGCAAGTGCGATATTTCATGGCTTGCCATTACACAAACAAAAAGACTGCAAAGGTTTAGGCCTAGTGCCATGGTGGGGCATTTCAGGGCCGTGCCCCCCCCCAATCACTGCTTGTGCCCCCAAACAAGAAGTGTGCCCCCCAAGCGAGTCCCCCCAAGTTGTGACCCGAAAGAACGTAACAAGCCCGGTGCCCCTGGAGTGCATTTCGGGGCCTGTGCCCCCCCCAAAATAGTCTGTGCCCCCGAAAGCGTGAATAAAATTTTGTTCTAAACAGAAAAACACGTGTGAACGCGAAGACTGAGCGTAAGAATTTGAGCCGAAGACGTTTTTTTTGGTCTTCACCCCTAAATTTGTGGACAAGAAGCAAGATTCGCACCATTAGATTCCACCGTGCCCCCCGCATGAGACTGTGCCCCAAAAGAAGGTCAACGGCCAAGTTGAAGACCTTTTTTTTTTGGTCTTCACCTCCGAAGATGAGGTTAAAATTTATCTGTACCGCCCCAAATATTTTTTCTGCCCCCCAAGTCACGCTACTCTGGCGCCGGGCCTGCAAAGGTTGCAGAATTCGGTGGCTTGGTTAGTAACGCGTATGAAAAAACATGCTCATATTTCCCTTTCCTTGAAATCTCTGCATTGGTTACCAGAAGATCGCCGAAATTCAATTCAAAATTTTGCTTTTAACTTTAAATGTCTGCAAGGTCAGGCACCATCATACTTGACTGATTTGGTTCAGTTATCAAAGCCCACCAGACAATTAAGAAACTCTTCTAAATTGCTTTATACAAGTCTATTGTTAAAACCAAAACTTAGGCAAACAGGTGGTTCACAAGAGCTGCAGCTGACTTGCGGAACACCTTGCCCCAAAAACTGCAAGCAGAAGAGAGCCTAGGGGGATTCAAAAAACTGTTAAAAACACACCTATTCAAGTTGGAATTTACTGTTTAAAGCACTGTGAGCCTTTTTTCTAAAGTAGAAATAGCGCTATCATATAAGCATTCATTTATTATTATTTTTATTATTGTTATTAATTTACTCTAATACAAAAAAACAACTGGTTAGGTCCACGTGACATATTCCGATTGGCCTTGGCCTATTTTATAAGTTTCTTTCGATAAGTCTACCAAACCGAATAGCCTTGTGTCGAAAAAAGAAAATTCAAACCGATAAGCCTAACTTTACTTTTGAAAACACACTTTTTCGCCACAGCAGAAGCCTGGCAAAACACATCCTAACCCCGGAACCAACCAGGTGACTAAGTCAGTTTGAAATCACGTATGCAAATTTGATGCTGCCATGTTGCCACAGCCGAATTTTTTCCGTTAAGTCAAAATCGTTCTCGTTAGAGCTATTTAACGTCAAATAATGACAAAAGCGGGACAAAAACATTGATAATCAATTTTTTGCATTAAAAGTCAAAAACTAGGGTGCAGTGCCCCTTAAAACAAGCAATGCGAAAAAGTTACTTTAAGTAGTCGACGTTCTGGTGGCTCTTTTCTAGGCTTCCGCGCTGGTAGCCTTTAGGCCAGAAAGCATGGCCCGCAAACGTCGAAACATCACGATTGATTTTCATTCATTTCGTTTGTTACGTAACTTATTTTTGTTTTTAGCCGACGCTGCAACTTGAAGTTTTGGAATAAAATAAGTCATTCAATATTAAAACATTTTTGTTTTCGTATAAAAAATTTCAAAACATTTGGAATTCTTGAGACAACATATCAAATCGCTGTAATCTGTGGTTTGGTTAATTCAACTTGAACTCGAAAAGACGTTAAAACTTAACAAAGCTTTTGCAAAACTAAGCGTGCATTTTATTGATAAAACCAAAAATATGGACACTAAACACATTCCTCAAACATTGTCACAACTGCATTCACAAATTGCAAATGAACCTGGGTTCGTATCCCTGGTTCGTACAAGCATCGTCAAAGTTTATTTCCACAATGCCGGTCAAATTCTTGTTTATGTTATAGAAGTTAAAATCAAATGGAGAAAAAAGGAGTTGAACGGCGATCCTGAAGTGTTTCTGAAAGTTCGAAGTTTTGCTGCGTAGTAACGATTGCATTCGAGTACAAGCCTGACCGGCAAAGCCAACTTTGTTATTGAATGATCTTCGCAAACCTCGCACAACTTTACAAAGGTTTGATATACACGGCTGTCATAAAGCAAGGAGAGCTTAGGGCAATGGAGAGGCCATCTTCGATCGCTGCAGTGTAATGTTCAAATTTCTCGAAAAGAACAAGACCTTGACCTGAAATAAAAAACAAACACTGATCTTAAACTATTTGGCAGAGCGCATTGGTTTCCTTTGGGAAGACTCTTCCCATTGGTGCCAAGCAGTCAACCAGTTGTGATGAGCCAGGCTGACAAAAGACTTGCAAACCGAACCATGAAAAGATGCTCTGCGTTGAAGCGGTTAGGCAGACGTAGAATATCTGGTTTATTCGCACAAAGGGTAAAACCATGATTGTCCACGATAAAAACTTTAACTTTTTTGAAGCTGAATTCTTACGCAGCGAAACGATCTTGCTGTTTTTTGAATGAAAGGAAATCAAAATAATCTTTCATTATACTCGCTATATCACGCCAAAGAGTGTAACAGGTTGGCGGGGCCCAACTCCGCGCAATTGCGCCCGGGCAACACAGCTTTTTTCAAAATGTCGTAGTGGTGGCGAGCCGTTGGCAACACAGTGTCCGATATGACTGAATCGAACACAACGCATCGTTTCATCTGCTGCCGCCCCACCGCAATATACCGTTGATTAGTTAATTAATGATCGGAGAAACCGTTCAGGAAAATAACGCTTTACATTTGAAGATAATTTACAGCGCATACCTGTCGGGTAAATTATCGAACCGGACTGCTTTGTTTCCAGAAAACAAAATCCGATGGGACCAAATTGTTTGTGCATGGCGGTATAAATGTCCTTGGCGGTAGCACAACCGGGAGCGCACTCAATCCGGGCAATTCTGCTGTTGTCAACGTCGTACGTTAATGGTCCCACGAATAAGTTGTCGTGCTCACGCCAGGAGAAAAGCTGCACAAAAAAGACTGGGTTACGCAACAGGTACAAATGACAAAACACAGGACAAGCAGAAGACTTGCAATTTTATGAACCCGATCAGTATTCGAAAGGATAGAGCGTTTGCAACACTGTAACGGTCAACTCGGGTTCGATTCCCGTTCGGGTCAAACCAAAGACTAAAAAAATTGGTATTGAGTTTCCCTGCTTGGCACTCAACAAATAGAACAATGAGAGGTTTCCACCGTGTGTGGTAGACAGGTGGGTAGGTGGCAACTTGATTCGAAGACCGAAAGGTTCCTTCGCTAACTTGGTGAATCACCCACGTATTTAAAATTTCTTTGCTTGGTGGAGCCTTCACTCTCAGATTCTGGCCGACTCCTGCTGCACTTACTCGAAGCACAAAATCTCAAAATCAGGGTTACCTTGGAGGCCGAGGGCAAGTTTTGAGGAAAGGGGAGCTCATTGGTTCCCATGTGGAAGGCGCAAAATTGCAAGATCAAATTCTTCAACGCCGTATCATCCTGATGCCAAATCCTTCCGGTATTGCCTGAAAACAAACAAAATAAATCGAATAAACACCACAATTATGATCAAATTTTGATAAAAGCCTACGGTTTTGAAAAAAAAATTGAGTAAACGCCACGACTTCGAAAATTAATAAAATTTCAAAGATAGTTTCCAACTTCTGCTTAATTTGTTTAAAATGTGTCCGTAAAACTATTAAAATGTTCCTGAATTTCGGTTTAGATCAGGTTTAGAAACGTTTAAAAATATAAAGTTGCAACGGTTACCTTTTTTAAGGCCCATAAAGAGAGCAAATGTGTCGGCGCTTGTTCCTTTTTTATTCTTTTTTAGTTTTTAATTAACGTTTAGGTTTGGGTTAGGACTAAGGTTAGGGTCAGCGTCTGGGTTACGCTGCGGCTGGGATTAAGGTTAGGATAATTCTTTTTTTTTTTTCATGTAACGTAGTGTCTGCCTTGCAAAAGATAGGAATTAACGCGCGACGCAGAGTCAGTCGTTCCATCTACCGTGCGGATATTGCATTTGAAATAGACTACAAAAATGAAAAGTCCAATTAAGAACTACCAGCCTTCACGCAATACAACTTATATTCCTTAAGATTTTTCTCAGTTGAGGAATTCCCCTCCCCTTCCCGGTTGAAGACCATTGCGTTATTGGGTATAAAATAATGCTAAAAACTTATACTATATGCCTTCTTTGTAACAAATACAGTACGTTATGAGTGAATAAGACTTTGCAAAAAATCTGAAATATCCACACTCTTGTCTTCAAGGCAATTGCAACGCTGCCAAAATGTCAGGAAGCAAAACTTTTTTGAGCTTTATCTTCGTTTATTTCTAATGCCACTGCATGATTTTAAAGTTTTTTACAATTTTCTTGGATTGTACGATGGCAGAGGGGATATTGACTAGTATAGCACATTGCCTCCTCTCTTAATTCCACTACTAGGGTTTAGCGATATCTGTCAGGAGTTTAACAGCTCTCCAACTTTCATTTGTTCTTTAAAAATAACTTTGAGCACCGTCTTCACCGCAGCCGCTTGACGTGAAGAGCTACAGCAGTTGAGTCGATTTAAACCAACCATTTTGTACCTGAAGACACAGCGTGGTCCTCTTCGGGATACTTCTCAAGCCTGCTGGTTGATGGGGCTGAAGACGCAAAATGTCTACTGTGTGATGGGTTTGGGAACGCCCAAAGCCTCTTGATCGGCGTGCCCAGGAACCCACAAAGCCCTCTAATAGGCGTAGTTGAGGTCGTGGCGCTTATACATGGCGCTAAAGGCTCCCAAATTTTTCTAATTGATGGCTTCAATAACTCCCAAAACCCATTAACTAGTGGGTCCGGGGACGCCATAAGTCCGCTAACAGGTGGGGCTGAAGGCGCCATATTCCTCCGAACTGATGGGTACAACTCTTAAAGCTGCTTAACTGGTGGATACGGAGTCGCCCAAAACCCGCTAACTGGTGGGATCGAGGATTCAGAAATCTCGCTAAGCTTAGGGTTGGAGTTTGAATTAGATTTAGGGTTGGGTTAAGATATCGATTTTTTCTACGTAACGTCGCCTCTGTCTTGTAACTAAAGTTAGTTGCTGATGAGGTCTAAATATGTGGATTCCTGACTTCAACAAACTCACTAATCGCCTAGCCACCACTCAATGATTGGTAAATGATCTGATGGCTGAACTGCAGTGGAACAAAAATGCGGTACAATGCGAAAATTGGAAGCGCGTCGAAATGAACAAAAAACGAACGATTACGCATCATAAAACGAAGAGCTTTGACTTGCGGCGCAGTGGTGTAGTTTCCGACACCAATGGTTTACAGTTCGATTCTTTAAGCCGTTGAAAATCCCGCAAGTGCATGCAAGTGTTTGTGTTGTGTCAACAAAAAGTTATTTTTTCAAAACAGATTCGACTTTTATCGCAACATAAAAATTTGGCAGTGACGTAGTAAGATTTTGGCAATGACGTAATTTCCAACGAGGGCAAAGCATAAATCAAAATTGTATCGCAGACCAGGTGGTCTGGCGGAGGCCATTGGGGTGTGGAGGAAAGCCCTCAGCAGACAGAGGCAAGGAGACTTTTGCTCTGAAATGTTTTTCGTACGAGAACGTCAAGTGCTCTATGATTTTTATGTTTTTATAACTCAATTTTGATACTAATAATAAGCTATAGACAGTATCCAGAGTCTTATAGGCACAAACAAACCTCGGATTGACAGCCTAAGAGATACTGTTTCGAAATCGACATTCGCCTTTTATTCCTCGTCAGTATAGCTGGGACTACAGGTATGAACATGAGCGTAGAAGGCAAAGAATTGTAAATTAACTAGATCATAACAGAATTTTTTTTGAATAATCACAATATTACAAGAGATGTAATAGTTCATTTCAAAATAATTTCCAATAGCATGCCTTAGACAGCTGTTTAAAAAACAAAAAATTATACTCTGTTATGATCTGGCTAATTCGCGATTCTTTGCCTTTCTACGCTCATGTTCATACCTGTAGCCCTAGCTATACTGACGAAGAATAAACAACAAAAGTCGATTCCGAAACAGTATGTCTTAGACTGTTAAGTAAAGGTGTGATTGTGCCTATAAGAATATGGGTGCTGTCCATAGCTGATCATTAATTTCTCTGTACGTTGCTCTTAATAACTTTTGATATCATTTCTGTTAAAATTTGGTTAGATGTCTTTAACAGCACAAAACATAAAAATAAGCATAAAAAAAACAGTACAAAAAGGCGTAAGCGTTTTATAGCCATTGCTGTTATTGTGCTACCGTCAACAAAGACCGAAAAAAAAAACCTAATAAATAAATAAAAAGTTTTTCAGCAATGAAATGTTGCTGCATAACAACCCACACAATGCATTCATTCTAAAACATGTGGTTATATCCAGCATTTTAGGTTTTTCGAATTAAGGTCCAAATGGAAGAGGTATGTCACAATTTTTCGCCCCCTAAAACCTTTTTGGGTGATGGGTATGAATTAAGGCTGATAATTTATATATGCCTTTTTTGTAACTTAATTATCGAACAAAAACCTTTCAAGTCATCAAAAGTATTTTGTCATGTTGGGCTATAAAAAAGATTTGAAATCTGCAACACACCAATCCTGAAGTCAACTAAACTGTTGTCAAAATGCCAAGTAGCCAAAGCATTTTTGACCTTTTTGCTCCATTTATTTCAATAACGCTAAACGTAGCGCTTTTTCTGCCTTGTACAATGGTCTAGAGAGGGAGCGTTGGCCAAGAATAGCACGATGCCCCTCTTATGCTACAAATGTTCAGATATCCATCAGAAGGAGTTTAAAATTTCTTCATGTTTTTGTTTATTCTTTTGAAAATAACTTTGAGCTCCGTCCTAACCGCAGCCGATCGAGACCCTTCACGTAAACAGTTATCACGACTGACCAAACATAAACAAACCATTCCATACCTGAAGTCGCAGTTTGGTCGTCCTTGGGAGACTTTTCCAGCCTGTTGGTTGATGTTGTTGGATATTCCCAAATCCTCCTAACTGACGGGATCCGAAGCGCCCTAAGCCAGCTAACTGGTGGGTCCGGAAAGGGCGTAAGTTCGTCAACTGATGGACCAAAACGCTCCCGAATTCTCTTAATTGATGGATCAGGGAAGTCCCAAAACTCGTTAGCTGATGAGTTCGGGGACGTCGCAAGCCCGCAAACTGGTGAGTCCGGTAAGGGCGTAAGCCCGCCAAATGATGGACGCAAAGACCCTTGAGTTCTTTCGTTTGATGAATCAGGGCACTTCCAAAACTCGTCAGATGATTGGTCCGGGGTCGTCTTAAGCCAGCTAACTGGTGGGTCCGGAAAGGGCGTAAGCCCGCCAACTGATGGACCCAAAGGCTTCCGAATTCTCTTAATTGATGGATCAGGGCACTCCCAAAACTCGTCAGCTGATGAATCCGGGGACGTCGTAAGCCCGCAAACTGGTGAGTCTGGCAAGGGCGTAAGCTCGCAAACTGATAGACGCAAAGACTCCCGAACCCTCCTAACTGATGGATCAGGCTTTTCCCAAAACGCGTTAGCTGGTAGGTCTGGGGACGTCGAAAGCCCGCTAACTGACAATGCTGAAGACGTAGAAATCTCGCTAATTGACGAATCCGGGAACCCCGTAAGCTCAGTAATTGATGAAGCAGATAAGGCCCAAATCCCGCTAATGGATGGGTCAGGGGTCGCCCAAATCTCACTAACAGATAGGTCCGGGCACCCCGAAAATCCACCACTTGATGAAACTGGAGATGACGTAAGCCATCCGGTTGATGGCGCTAGTTCTTTCTCAAATGACGACGACTTTTTCGGGCTGCAAGGAGCTGAGGCTGACACATCTGAACTTTGCGATTGGATAAGTTTTAAAATTTGAGTTTCGGCCATTGATTTTGTGTTAGAACGACAAAGGAGCTCCGAGTTGTAGTGCGTTTTCTCTTCTTTAAATTAAAACTTCCTGATAAAACTGCAAAAAAAATTAAGAAAAGGATTTAATTTTTCAAAAATTACGTCGGCAGTGAGGACGAGATGGTAAAGGCAGCGTTTTACGATGACTCCGATCGCATGATCTGGGTTCAACTCGCACCCTGGTCATATTGTTGCGTTCTTGGATAAGGCTCTTAACGATGCTTATCTCTGCTTGGTGGCTTTGAACAAGCAGCAAATTTACGTGGAAAGATGTTAAACGTCAACCGAAAAACTTGGAAAATGGTCAACTCCTAAGCGGGTGCCGGATTTGTCCAAAATAAAATGTTATTGTAAACTCATTTCATAAATGGAAACACTGACATACTGGCATAGCTGAACCAGGAAAAAGTTTGACTACATAATGCTAACTTTTCCAGTCACATCACGTGACTAATTCAAAATTGTGAAACCACATTAGGGTTTGGGGATTAGACATCTAAGTCTTTTTAATTTCTCCAGTACCATTTACTCTCCCTAATCCCCAAAAGGGGTTCACTAAAATACATTTATCATTTGATGTAAATGGAAAAGTTAATATTATGCCTCCTACCTAATCTCACCGTACTCTTGCAATAGTTTTGCCATCAAAACATTGCTGAAAATTTAAATTAAAATTGGTTAGTAGTGAAACCGTACAGTGTCTCCTTTATAAGAATGCAACAAACTATTGATGCTCTGCTGGCTGCGGCTATTATCCTCAATTTAGCCATAAAAAAAAGTTTTTGCCTTTTCGCAATCCTTGGTTTGGTGCAGAATTACAAATGGAAGGAATCTACATCACAAAATTTTCTGCAACCAATGCAAAAAAATTAAAAATAAATAAATCTAGAAAATTTTTGAAATTCTTATTTGAAATGCTAGGTTTACGACTGCATTGCATAAATAAATCTGTTCGTAATTTTAAAAATTACAAAATAGAGTGAGATAGACAATTAAAAATATCAACTGAATATCATCATATCAAAATTATTCTATAAAAGATATGAAACAACTAAATCGAAGAGTTGTTTTAAAGACATTTTGTCGAATTGAATTTCTAGTCCAACCTGCTCTGATTATGACCAACAATCAATCAATTGAATTTTAAATATTTGTGATTCAATTCCTGTATTTTATTTAGTTTCTATTTTAATTGAAATCGTCACTAAAAGTAACTAAAATTAACGGGCATAAAGGTTTAATATCATTTTAAACCGTTAGTTCTTCAGTTTGGCAAAACGTTCGTTTTTTTTCCTATACATAGAGAATAACTTCAGTAACTGCATTGAGTTTTGTATTATGACCTAACAATAATCAAATGCTTTTATGATGAAATTTCTCGCAATTTTTGATTTTGAAACTTAAAAAAATCACTAAATACTTATATAAAATTTAATCTTAAATTGCACACAATGTAAACTTTTCGCAGTTTTTGGCAGGATTTTGTTCTGATTACGCGGCAAAACAACAACGGCGACAGCGTATTTTCCCGTTATCGATTCCCGTAAACTCGATCTTTTTGACGACTCAAACTTAAACTTGAAAAAATATTTTTTCTGAATTTGAAATTGAACTCGAATAAAATTGTTCGAGTCTACTGAAAAGAAATTTAAAAATTAAAAAGTGGTCGAAAAGAAATATTTTTTGTTGCACAAGCCATGTAATTTACTGCTTAAGATACTGCATAAGCGAAATAGTTTTATGTTTTTATTTGCAATGAGCTCCGGCAATCAACGAGTAGATCTGGTATTTTTGTCAGCCTGATCTCGAACTCAAAAAACTTACTATTTTTGCCGAACCAAAACTCGAACTTAAATCCGAACTTGAAGTCGAAAAAACTTAGCTCAAGAAATCGAGCTTGTTGAAGTAGTCTGAACTCGAACTTAAAATCAAATAAAATGCATGATATCCGGAGCTCTGATATTATTGTGTAAAAGCAATAACAATACACCATTCTGTTACTTACTGCTGATGTATTCACAAGTCACGGTTTTCTCCGCTGCTTGAACCGGAATGTGCTGGATTGAACTCACGACACTTCAGGCAACACTTTCTGAACTCGCTGTTACTTAAACTGAGGAAAGATACCGTAATTTTGAAAACTTTGAAGAAATTTGTGGGGGTTGAACAAAGCTTCCTTTAAATCGGGAAAAACGCAAAAATCAACCAATCAGATTCCACCTGCGATTATTGCGTTAAACGTTTAGATTGTGTGGTGAAGTAGTAAATGAAAAAAGTTGCATCATTAACGGCGCCGGACGTTTTATTTTCAAACAAAAGAAGCTCGGATCTCACGCTGCAGCCGATTTAATTAAACAATGGAAATTTCTTATCATAAAATCGAAATAAATTCAATTTCAAGAAAAACAAACAACGTTACAATTATCAATCAACCTGTGGGATTAGACTAACAATTAGGTTGTGCTGTTGTTGCGTTAACGAGCGCTGCAAACAAAATTCCACCTGCTCTCAAGTCAGCTTTGCCGCTGCTCCACAAATCGTTTCGGATGTCATTGTATTGTTTGGAGCACCGCAAGCTTTGTTGACATTTTGTTTCTATTATTTTCTAAAAGCACCTGCAGCAGTGCAGCACCAATTTTCAAAGTTAAATCTTGCAAAATGGCGACCACGGATGTGAAGGAGTTTGCTCAGCAACACAAGTGCTTCAAAGATTCCGAATAACTTTTAAACACATTCAAAAGATCGAACAAGATCCAACAAGTGACAAAAAAATGTATTGAAATAAAATTTATTCGAAAACAAAATGGAAGGGAATAGTTCGATTAAATCTTTGATTAAGTTGAAAGATTCTAATCCCCTCGTTACCAAACTGGACAAAATAAAATATACAACTATAAAATCACAGTAAAAGGTTAAAAGCACAGCAGTCTGTTTCCTCCTAAGGACTCGTCAGGTGGTACTGTAATGTTATTCAAATAGATTTTGGTTAACAATCTTATTCAAAAAGAAGCTCTGATTTTACTTTGTGTATCATCAAGCACTGTTTCAGAAGATTGACTATCAACCATTTTCAAAATAAAGTATAACTTAAAATTATTATAAGGATAGATTTATTCATAAATTTTTTTTCAATGACGTTGCGAGTAAACTAAGGCTAATATTGGGCATATTTTTCATATTTTTCAAAAAATTAATATTTTTTTAAAATGAACAAAAAGCTACGAAGTGGCCCTGATTTGTCTTCTTCGTGTGTTCATTGTTTAGTCGCTGAGAAGCTACAGCAATTCTGACGTAATAAAACTTCGAGCAATATTAACAGGTGAGCTTTATTACGCAACCAAGGAAAGTGTTGAGAGACTGCCACTTCAAACCCATGTTTTACCAAATTTTTACACCAATATTAGCGGTGCCGTCCTCCTAAAGCTTTTGAAGTTTGATGAATCGGAATTTAGAAACAAAAATGTTAAGTTGCTTTTTGCTTATAGATGTTGCAAAAATTATTTGAAAGGTACAGTATATGGACTTCCATAATTCGCAATGGCAGGGTAATAACCCTCCCCCAGCTTTTGGATCAGAATCCAAAGCTTTCCGCTACGCCGTACCAAGTTAAAAAGCAGTTTTTGGCAAAAAGCTTCTGAGACGTTAACTATATGTACGTACAATCAAATTAGCAAATTCTTTATTACCGTGGTCGAGGATCAGATAAACGTTTAATTGTTACCAATATAGGGCACTAAAAGCTCCGCTTTTTTGAATCCAAAACTTACCTCTGTTCGAAAGAAGATATAAGTTTTGAAAGTTTTTTTCTGCAACGTTCCTATATAAAAAAATTACGAATTTATTTCCAATCAAACGGACAACCTGAAGAGCCCGAAATTTTATTGTTTATTTTCGTTCAAAACTTTCGATGCAGTGTATGGAGCGCCGTTTGTGTACCCAAATTTGTGCTGTGTTTTTTTGCATATTTAATTAAATAGTCATTTTAATCAAATATACAAAAATAAATATACAAAAAAAACTAGTGCAAAAATAAATATGCAATAATTTTTTGTGCGGACTTTTTTTGACTATTTGTTTTTGCAATAAGAAAAAACTGCGCAGAATATACTGTTGCAAAAGTAAATAGTCAAAAAAACTGCGCACAAAATAAAGCGTTGCAAAAATAAATCGTCAAAAAAACTGCGCACAAAATAAAGCGTTGCAAAAATGCGCTGCAGACATTTTTGTATATTTGTTAGTGGAGCGTGGCAAAGCTGCTCTTTGATGCGCTATCGGCTGTTCTTTAATGTGCTCTATGAGCAGCCGAGAGCGCTTTGCCACGCTCCACTAACAAATATGCAGAAATGTCTGCAGCGCATTTTTGCAACGCTTTATTTTGTGCGCAGTTTTTTTGACGATTTATTTTTGCAACAGTTTATTCTGCGGCAGTTTTTTCTTATCGCAAAAATAAATAGTCAAAAAAAGTCCGCACAAAAAATTTTTGCTTATTTATTTTTGCACTAGCTTTATTTGTATGTTTATTTTTGTATGTTTAATTAAAATGACTATTTAATTAAATATGCAAAAAAACACTGCACAAACTAAGGTACACAAACGGCGCCCCATAGCAGTGAGTCAAGCTTTGTGCAGCGTGCCTGTGGGCGGGGCCGCATTTACCACACAGCACAATGGTACAATGCCAGGGGCTCGCGATCGGTTGGTGAGAGCTTCTTTTTTTGGTCTTCACCTTTATTTGGCAGGAAAATGAAGCGAAAATACCAAAAGTGCCGGAGGCCCGGCGCAATGTAAATCTGGCCCTGTATGCGGGAGCTATTCGCCCACCATTGCATCTGGGCACCACAGCTTCTCATGAAATGTTGCAGCGCTGAGGACTGAGGAGCCATTTGAATCCGATTTGACCTGCCGTTACGTTGTTTATTCGGCAAAGTTTCTTGAATCACTTAATTTGGCATGTGGAGCACGCGGCAGGGCGGCTCGTTTCCAATTTATTTCTAATACCGGTACTTGCTTTGCAATGTAGAAAAAGTTGAACCTAAACGTCGCGTTGGTTGAAACTGTCATTTTTGTGCCCTTCAAAAGACCAAAACCACCAAAAATTTGAGACAGTCTGCTTTTTTTTACTGGCTGTTTTTGGAGGTATATGACAAAAACTTCCAAGCTACTGAAGGAAATCTTTGATCATCCTTGTTAGAAACTTTAAAATTTATGCGATAATAAGAATTTGAACAAGAAATCAATGCAAACTTAGAACGTTGCAAAAAAAAACAAAACATGGAAAGCAAAGCAGAATGAACATCACGTTTGTGCAAAACTGAAAAAAGATCTTTTTAATTGCTTAAAAATTTTGGCAAACTATATATTTTCTCAGCGTATTGTTTCGTGTTTGTATTGACATTCTCTCAAGCTCTCAGCAAATCAGCAGCTACACAATTAAAAATCATTTTTGAAAAAGGTAAATAGTAACGTAATGAAAATGCAAATTCCATTTTTCGTCCCTTGCACGATAATGTTTCAATTTTTCATTGCTTTACATAAGTTTCTTTCAGTTTGACAACTTTTCAGCAATGCTAAAACAATAAAAATTTAAAAAAACTAGCCTTAATTGCTTCTGCACAACCTAACAAGCTTCGAGCAATTTGCATATTGCGGATTTCACGTGTTAAGACGCAAATGTTGTTAAAATGGCCCTAGTTGAAATGGAAACTCCTGAAGCACAATAAGAATTTGCTAAACGCTTGCGTATTTTTAATTAAACCAAACATTACAACATAAATGCGACTAAAATTACAGAAAATATCGCAAGAAGAAGGTGGCGCAATTGCAGTACTTTTCATGACTCGGCGAATTCGATACATGATTCACTTAAGTAATTAAGGCTGACGATTTTAAATGGCGGTCAAAAAAAAGATCTGGTTATGTAGCCAAAAGACTGGTCGTCTTCTACTGGTCCGCCAGGGAGAGAGGGTAAGACACCTCTATTAACAGGCGGGAAGAGACCGGCATCGAATCTTTAGTACGCTTTTATGCAAACCATTGATGATTGAGTTGACGTTGACACACGAAACCAGCGCTTTGCGATTGCACAAATTGCGGTCGCTAGAACTAGCGAAAACCAAAATCCCCGTTCCTGAAAACATCACAAAAATTAAAGATCAATTCCCAATTCAAGCTGTCGACTAATTTGAAAGCAGGTGGCCCGGACGGACAGGCATTTTGCTTTCTTTTTACGTAAAAACATTTAATTGTCATTAGAGATTAAATGGTCATTGGACAGTCGATTGTTGATTTGAATTTGGCTAATTCTGACAAAAAATGGAATTTTGAAGTGAATGAGTCGGCCTGTTGGCAAAGCAAAACATTCGGGTACAAAATTAAACTGAAACGGTATGAACGGTATCGAGACGGGATTTTCGGGACTCGTTTAAGTAGATGCGGCAATTGAATCAAGCTCACTGCGTGTGCCTTACCAGTCCAAACTAAAAAATCTGTTTAAAGTTCGGTTTGCAAAGCTTCCGTTAGGATGGCCAACACGCCGAGTGGAATAAATTCAATGGAACAAACAACGACCAGTTCGGGAGTCGAACCGGAGCGTGCAACCTTTCGGTAACTAACTCGAAGTTTCATCATCACAGTCGCATCCGAACGGTGGGAACCGGGTGGAACGAGTGAAAAATTTAGTTAGACACCACTTGCCCAGCTGAATAAAAACTGTCAAAACAAATCAATAAAGTCTTTGACTATACTCTTCGCTGTGTTACGCCGAATTAAGCGTGTAACGAGTTGGTGGGGCCTATCTCCGCGTCATTGAGCCTGAGAGCAACACAACTCCTTTCCAAAAAATTTTGCAACGAAGGCGAGGCGTTGGCAACAAAGTGACCTATTTGACTGTTCCAAGATTTGAACCTCAGACCTATTGTTTCAGAGAAGAACGCGTAACCGATCGGTCAACTATCCCTTCTCAGGGGTAAAGTTTAGATTAGAACAAAATCTTGGTTTCACTAATGATATCCGGGGACTTCGCAACAGTTTCCAACTTTTACTAAACTTTAGTAACTTTAAACTAGTGATGTAACTGCCTTACACAATGGTCATTTGTTGTCACATCAAGGATTGAGATACGTCCTTTTTAATTGGAACCGAAGATTCGATGTAACTCACCTGCTGGATAGAAAGAAGAATCCGATTGGTTGTGAATCAGGTAGCATAGCAACACCGTTCCGACGCTGTGGCTCATTATTCGGAGCAGTTTGCGAGCGGAAAAGCTTCCGCAAGCGAAGTAGACTCCCGCAATATTGTCCAGAGATATGTTTTCTAGAAAACACTCGGTACGCGTTTTAACCTCCGAAAGCTCAGGATGCCCTGTAGTTCTGACGCAAAGCTGGTCGCATTCTCGCCAGGGAATGATCTAAAGCAGCACACGATTTGATTGAAGTTGAAGGTGCTCAATTAACGCTGGTCTCTTTGCAGATAAACACTATTTCGGCTTTAGCAAATGCGGCGGAAAGTTTGTATAGCCTCTAGCTTTTTCACCTGTCCATGCAAGATCAAATAAAAAGAGAACTCTTTGAAGCACTAGTGATTGTTCAATGTCCATTTTAATTGCCTCCTAGGATCCCTGCTGCTGCCAGAACGTTCATTTTTTATGCTTTTGTTTTGGAATTTTAAACAAAAAAGCAAATCAGCACTAAAACCTTCCATAACACTGCGCGATAACGTTATTATTCCAAAATTAAAATCTAAGCTTAACAACCACATCAGCCTGGGAAATTTAATTCGACATTTCGCGTTAAAGGCAACATCAGTGGTAAATGGAACAGAAATTTTAGATTTAAGCCTGGATTTCCTGCGTTGCGTTTCAAAGTAAGTTTAGGTGTACAGTAGACCCGGAAAATGACTAGGCTTTTGTGGTGAGGATATATTAGGGCCGCCTCCAACAAAAGCGGCCTGGAACTTCAGTACAAAATTATGTTCTTTTGTCCCAAAACAGCAATGACAGCTAAGAAGCGTGGCGGAGAGGGAAAGGCATTGTTTTTACGGCAATCCTGTTTGCAATCGTTGCATGGTCTGGGTTCATTCTTGGCCACCTTGTTGCGTCCTTGGATAAGGCGCTTTACGATGATTATCTCTGCTTGGTGGCTTCAAACAAGCAGCAAATCTACGTGGGAGGAAGTTAATCGGAAAGTTCGGGAAATGTTGAACTCCTGAGCGGATGCAGATTTAAAAGAATGAGCCACCGTCGCTCTCTAGAAACAGCAGAATAAAAATGAATCAATCCAGGTGCTTGATTAATTCACTTTCTTCCTTTGCTTAATAGAAAAACAGAATGGCGTTTTTCTAAAACAACGTGATAGAAAAACAACGTGATAGATAGAAATATTTTTCTAAAACAAAGTGATAGATAGAAAAGCAACAATAGAAAAACAACGTGACGATTGTGGGAATTGAACCCGTATCTCTGATTATACAATACCAATGTCGCCGCAATTAAAACGGCGTGGCTCCTTTTGTTGATTCACGTGGATCACCTGCAGGTTCTTTGGCTCCGCTCCAGGTGACGAGACGACCAGCATCCGTAGTTCTTCCGCCTCCGGGTAAAAGGCGCAGACCTCGGAGATCATCCACTTGACCCTCTTTTCATCTCGAAACAAAACGTGCGCGCAATTTCCTGAAAGACAGCGATGAAAAGTTTGGCAAAAGCTACGATTTTGTGAAGATTTCAAATTCTACGAACCTGGGTTTCGGCCGCCAATGTTTTTATGTGGTTCAAAAGCGGTGTTGTACCAACGAAGGTCTGAGCTCCCCAAGCTTTCAAACAATTCCTCTGTGTGGCCTGGAATGAAAGCATAAAATAGCTTAGTCCTTTATTATGCAACGGCAGGGCATCTAAAATCCACACTCGTTAAAAACAGTAACTATATATTAAATCTGGTTCGCAATAAAACCTCAGCTTTTCTTGACTTTTCCTGTTTGTTTTCGCCAATTACGATGCTGCTTTTGCTTATACAACTTAGGAGGGGTTCAAAAGTAAAATGAGGGGTTTTGACAATTTTTTTGAGATTTTGCCAATTTCTGGTTTTTGGTGTAAATTTTTTATTTCACGCTTAATATTTTTGCTAGAGATGCAGAAGATTAGAGTAAATTGGTGTTTGAGATCAGATAGATTACAATGATTAGCGTGACTGTGTTGCAAACGAAAAGCTACTACGCTAGAGTCAACAAACAAGGGTCCTTTGTTTTTGATTTTACGCTAATTTCGTTTGAATCGAGTTGCAGTATCTTTGGTTTGCAGTGCAATTATTCTTCGCAAACTATAATCGAACAAAACAATTTTATAAATTAAAAGAAAACGAATGTGGTAATAATTCTATACAATCACAGGTTGTTTTAGCTATACGCTACAAAAAAATCAAAATTAATTCCTCATTAGCAAAATTATGTCGAAAGGCGAGACGATATTGCGGGGCTCAACTCCGCGTCACGGCGCCTGTACAGCACAGATCCTTTTGAATAATTGGTGTAGCAGCTGAGGCGAGCCATAAAAAGACTGATTCGGATTCGATCAGCCCGGCAATTGACTTCTACCTTCCTTTCCACAAGCAATCGGATATCTGTTCAACCAACTGACCACTAAAAGCAAAGTATAAACTAATGCTCAATGTAGTCTACCCTAGGTTTTAATTCCCTACAGCCGATTTACAAACATCTCCAAAAATTTAAATTGAAAAGCTTGCTTTTAGCTTAAACATAAAATCATCAACTAGTTCAGTTTCACGCCCCGAAGTTGATGGTTTTTACTATTAATTCGTTTTTCGTTACTTCACAAATTTAATGTTTCTGTAATTAGTTTTACTTGACAAATATTTAGATAATAATAATCAAAGCATATCGCTACTCAAAGGTACATAATCATCTGAAAAGTTTTTAGTTTCTAAATTTTTGTATTTCGTGTTGCATTTATACCTTCTGTATTGTTTTGAAACTTAGTTTTATTAGGCCTTGCCTGGTGACCCCTTATAGTATTTTAGGATTTCTGAAGGCTGAGCTCCAAAAACGATCAAAACTTTATTCAGATAGATAACAATCAATACCGACAAACACTCATTTGAGTCTAAAAACCGGCCAGTTGGTCGAGCGGTAACGCGTTCGTTTTTGGAGCAGGAGGTCTGAGGTTCAAATCTCGGGCCGGTCAAATCGGCGACAGTGTTGCCAACGGCTCGCCACCGCTGCGACATTTCTTCGGAAGAAGCTGTGCTGCCCGGGCGCAATGACGTGGAGATGGGCCCCGCCAACTCGTCACACGCTTTGAAATCAACACCTGATTGCTACTCCGTATTGTTTACTTAGCGCTTGTTCCAATTATCGTTCTTGTCTGTGGTTTGACTTTAATTAAGTTTAGTATATCTATTGTTAAAACCATTATCAGACCGTTTTGTAAGTGATTTCTACTGATTGTTTCACATGAGAAGTTTTATTTCTTTGATTACGTTTGCGACTGCAGCTGTGCTTGGATGGAGTTCTGTAGGTTGGTGAACGTGGATAGTTACTGTGGTGCAGACAAGGAGGGAGGCGTTGTGCCGTGACCCCTTTTGATACGAAAAAAAACTGGAAACCTTAGATTGTACAGTATGTAGTTCGTCACTAAAATTAGCAAAGCTCTGGAAGCACACCGGCAAACAACGCGTGCAATCCCGACGGTCGGAACCTGAGTGCAGCACAAACTGCTGCGTTGTCAAGTGAAGATCTGAGCGTTTCTTTTTCTTTTGGTAAATATTGTTTTTTTTTGTTTTGTTTTTCTTAACTTTGAAAGAAAGCTCCCCCTCCCACACTGCAACACCTTTCCTAGGCTACTAAGTACGGAGAAATTTAATAATTGTTCATAATATTTTGGTGTGATACCGCTAGGTGAAGCGACAGCAAGGACTCCGTGAAGTTATTACACGAAAGTGAAAAGATTGTTTTTAATTTTAACGTCTGACCTTCTTGTCGTTTTTTTTTTCCCCGATTTTGCTTGGCATATCTGTGAGGTGTCAGCGCTTGTTTTTTGTTGGTGAGAAAAAGTCAATACCACTTATTCTCTGTTTTTGTGGTAGTCAAAAATTACAACAACATGAGTGAATCTGCCAATGGTGTTATAAATGCAACTTCTTATTAGAATTTTTTTAAAAACAAGGGGCAAATTTTTCTCAAAATTTAAGAGCAATATATGAAAAAATAATTAAAAGGCTTATTGCTGGCAGTTATTTCATTTACGTTTTAAGTTATTTCATTGATTAAAAATAGATAACTGTCATCCATAAGCCCGTTAATTGAACTGCTCTGGACCTTATGGGAACATTGAGCACTCTTCTGGTTATGCCTGCAACACAAATTTGTTATTGAAAACCTAATTATATATACGGACTAAAGTTAGCAATCAAGAAATCAATTTTTGTTGTGCAGGTTAACGTTTTGACTCAAAATCACCAGATTTTAGCAATTATAGCCATTGCTGGACTGTATTGCTTTACTATCAAAAAATTCCTTTTTTTAAACTCGTATCATTTTAATTTCCATTGAACTTAGGAAAAATCAATGAAGATATCTTCAGTTAAGTTAGGGCAATCGTATAATAGATTCGATTGGCGTTGACTCCATCCTTCTTGGCCGAGCCGTTTCTGAAAATTTTAGTTCAAAAACTGCATAGGGCCTCTCTAAGCATAATTTTTATTGTCAAACTTGACGTTGATAACATCGGCGACGCCATTTTAGTTCTATCCTTAAGGCAACGCCTCAATTAAACTTAGCCACAGAGGCCTTTTAACCTATATATAGGTTAAAATAGTCCTCTGTGGGCTAGGCTATTGCATTAAAATGTCGGGGTTGCCAATAAAGATTATGATTAGAGGCCGGCCAATGTCGTGTTTGAAGTAGAATATCTCTGAAATGGTTGGGTCAGGAAGGTTTGAGGAAAGTCAATCTACTCTAATACCATTGCCCGACCTTGAGACCAAAACTCCGATTACCCTCAAAGTTATATCATGTGTTAACACTGTTGCAAACCACTGTAATGGCAGGTGATAATATAAAGCAACCCCTAAAAGGTCAAAAAAAACCTTGGCATGTCTGCAATTAAGAGTTTCGATTGGTCTTAATGATGCAACTCTAATTTTCAAAGATGCATTGAGGTTTAATTTTAACTCATTTCTAGCCACGCAAAACAAAATCGTATTTAAAAAAATTTTTGAGACTATTCTTTCAGAACTCTTCCACGTCTGCATCGATTTGCATTTCTTTTTTCCGCTATTTGTAGCAATCCAGCCATTTTTTTTTATAATTTTTTAATCAACCACTAGGTGTCGCTCGTGTGGATGCAGCGATAATGTGACGAATGCAAAATTATAATGAAAATAATTACATTGTCTATGCAATTATAAATCCACAGGTTCGACATTTTTTCTTAATTGTGGTACTTTCCTTGATCGATTGTAGCGGATGACGCTACGAATGCGCGAATATGTTTTTGTTATTTTTGTTTTATTTTCTTTAACTTTAAAGTTTTTGGTGAATTAGTCTCATCACTATTCACTGCCAATCAGCAATACGCCTGATGCCACAAGGCTTAGCTCCAGCGCCTACTAGCCTACCACTAGATTTCTAAAAGCTGTGAAGTCTATACCTAGCCCACAGCGTTTTCATAACAGGCCTAATTTTCTCTAATAGTTACAAAAAATAATTAGGTAGGATGTATGACACAAGACAAAATTCCGAGCGGTCGAGGGCTTGGCCTATTTTTGAAGTTTTAACTGAGTGCACCACGCTAAATATCTTTGCGTTAAAAGAAAATTCAAACCGACAAGTCTAATTTTACTGTTAAAAACACACTTTTTTCGCTAAATACAAAGAAGAAGTCTGGCAAATCACATCCTAAACCCGAGACCTACCAGATCAACAATTCGGTTTAAAACCTCGTATGCAAATTTGATGTTGCCACAGCCAAATTTTTTTCCAAAAGTCAAAGTTTTTCCCGTTAAAAAGCTATTTAACGTCAGACAATAAAAAACGGGACATAAACGTCGGCATTCAATTATTTTTTATACGTTTAGTGTTAATATTCAAAAATTACGGTGCAGTGCCCCTTGAAGTATAGAACAAATAGATTTGTTTGTTGAATAATCAAGACCGCTCTTGGTGCGACGAGTCCGGGATTTAATTCCTTCATCAGTCAAATCAAACATTTTGCCAGCGGGAACGGCCAGCCAACACTGCAGAAATATCTAGTCCATGGACGTAGTGATGCGTAGATACGTTGACCCCGTAAACTCGCTACACACTTTTGCGTAGAATAATGAGTTTATTAGCTCAGCAATAGTTTCCAAGTTCTTTAGTAACTTCTACTAACTTACGTCCAGTGAATTCCGGAGGAATCCCGCAAACGAAAACCATACGTGAAAGACGTGTTTGCAGGAAGGAGCAGCTATCAGCGTCAATGGGGGGACCAATTACAATTGGAGTTTCTCGAGAAAAAATTGATGCTGAAAAACATTGAACATTAATCCATATTTCATCCAGATTTAGATCCCGTTTTTCGATTAGTTCCCCCCCCAAAAAAAGGACAAAATGCAACAAGATGTCGGAAAAGTTATCAAGTAAAAAGCATAGCTACAGGCCGTTTGGTCCAACCTCAAAAAAGCATCAAAAAATGGCAATGTATATTGGGCAACATTACTGTTGCTGTTAAATTTAAAGTGTTTTGGAGCAAGGCGGACTTTTCCGCTAGTTTTGTACAAAATTGTTTTTGGATTTATTTCAATTTAGAATAATGCGATACAGCCACAAATATACAACGGTCGACTGAATAATATTTCATGCTTCTGGAGAAGCCGTGAAGTGTTTGAGCTTGCAGCACTACTCCTGAATAGGCTATGAATTGCTTGCAAATACTGCAGTTCAATTAAAAACTGCCGAAAAGTGAGCGTTGTAAGAGTCAAGGCTGTGCTTTGTAGGGTACTAAAACTAGCGCCTCACCTTTGGATGAGTTCGCAACTTGACATCGAAGGACAGGTGCCGCAATTGGTGGTGGTGGCGGAATGGTGCGCTGCAAGAAACTTAGTGGGTTGGCGAAATGGTGCGTTGGTGGGGGAGCTGGGTACCGAGGACGGGATATTTGTGGAGGGGGGTTTGTATTATTGGAGATTGTTGCTGCACAACTAAAACTGAAGCTCCACGCTGCACCACGGACTGGGGTTGCCGTTGGATAAATTGAATTTGCGCTAGGTTTATTTGCCGATTTCGCAGAGGAATGGATCGTTGACTTTCTGGTGGCCTAAATTCTTGAACTTGCAGTGGCATGACTGGTTGATTTGGTCGTAGCATTCATTATTTGTTTGTTTTGCCATGGCATGATTTGTTGACTTTTCGAGGGCATGATTTCTTGAGTTTGCAGTGGCATGATTTGTTGATTTGGTGGAGGCATACCATATTGATTTGGTGGTCTAATAAATTCCTGGTTTTGTTGAGAAACTCTAAGCGGATGTTGAGATGAAAAAGCTGGCGGATTTTGCGTTTGAGTTTTTGGCTGGTTTTGCAGTGGGATTTGCCGAGTTTGTTGTGGAATAAGTTTAGCAACAGTCAAAGGTGTTTGCGCCTCTAGAGGCCGTAGTAGATAGCTGTCTAGTGGTGGTAGTAATTGGGTTACTTGTGGAGGTTCAATTTCGGCCGTCCGCGAAGATGGTTTAAGGACCAAGCGTAGGGGCAGGTTCTGTAATAACAACACTAATAATAACAATAATAGTAGTAACAGTAATTTTAACAAATCAAATCAAAATGTACTGGCCGGTTGGTCGAGCGGTAACGTGTTCGTGTCTGGAGCGGGAGGTCTGAGGTTCAAATCTCGGGCCGGTCAAATCGGAGACAGTGTTGCCAACGGCTCGCCACCGCTGCAACATTTTCGGAGACAGTGTTGCCAACGGCTCGCCACCGCTGCAACATTTCTTCGAAGGGAGCTGTGTTGCCCGGGCGCAATGACGCGGAGATGGGCCCCGCCAACTTGTCACACGCTTCGGCGTATTACAGCGAGTATAATGAAAATTTTAATTTGATTTTGAGCAATTTTAACAATAGCAACAATGACTGGAGCTCTTATATGTAGTGCTGCGTCCACGAAGGTGATGGCAGACAAGCTGTGTTTTTCGGCTTTACGTTGCTTAAACTGTTCATGAGGAATGGTAATCTAAAATCCACTCTCGTAAGCTTAAACTTGTTTTTCAGTATTTTTCGAGGTATTAAAAATGATTTTATTTTTTCGTTTTGTGTCTGTGCTGCCAATTTAAAGGGAAGACTTTGATAGTCTACAAAAAGTAGTGAAGATATCCATCAAACTAAAGGTCGTAAACTTGTTACTTGTGATGTTGTTTGATCAGCTTTTTAAATCTTTAGAAACTTCGTCGTTTAGGATTAGAATTAGCGAAAAACTTGGGCAAGATAACCAGGTTTGACCAAATAAAGCAAGCGTGCGGTGCATGATGCGCAATCAAGCATTCCAGGTTCGAATCTTACCTGCAACTCGTGGGGAATCTTTCCAGCCCGGTTATGCTGTAGGTTGGTTGGCATGTTGAGCTTCTTTGGAGAAGACTTGTTGATCGACATAGTGGCACGAGTTAAAAACACAAAACAAAAAATTTTAAAAAAGGTTATTAAATTATTTCTGGAGTGAAATAGGTGGAACTAATTTAATAGTCGTTCGCAGAGACGCCACGTCTTACAAGCCCATTTCATTAATTTGACTTGGCAACACCTTAATGCTGTTTTCACGTATAAATGGGTAAACGCATCAATCCCTATAGTGACGTAAGTAAAACAGTCCCCCCAACGCGGACGCAATTCCGTGTTTCGAAGAGACGAAAACAATTGACGTCATCATCAGTGGAAAGAGGCGTTGCCACAGTCAAGTGTTTAATTTGCAATGGGGGGTTGTTTCAGGGGTGTGGGGGTGGAGCCGTTTGAGGGTCTGAAGGCAAATTCGCAGCGTTCAGCGATTTTCCCATTTCTTTTGCAAATAAAACTTAATTTTAAGCCTATTTTGGAAAAATTAATAATGTTTTAAAACGTGGCATAGAAATTAGCACTGTCTACAAAGCATAACTAAATAGGCAGAGTAAATAAGCTGCATGGACAGTGGCCAACTTAATTGTAAAATTTCAGTTCTTTTATTACCAGCCGGTGAATCATTGAATTCTATAATCCGGAAAAACTCAAAGCTATTAACTTAATTCGTTTGCATTTTATAAAGATTTAAGATAATTTTGGGGAGAGGCTAATGGAACAAAATTAGAGAGAAGTAATTGGAAATTAACTACATTAAATACTAAATAGACCCCTGGGTTCCTATGCCCATTTTTTTTTTTTTTTGATGAAGACTACTTTATGCATTAAATTCATCAAGAGATCAAGTAGTCTTCTTTTAACTTCAGCTTTTAAGTCCTTAAATGAAACAAACTCTGTGCTTTAGCCAGAAGTGTGGCAGGCCCGGCGCCAGGATAGCGCGTGTGGGTCGGCATAAAAAATTTGGGGGGGCACAAAAACTTTAATACTTTGAATTTGAGAAAGTGTACCAAAAAACAAAGGTGTCCATTGCGAAATTTGAAGAAATCTGGGGTAAAGACCAAAAAACAAAAAAAAAGTCTTTATAGTCTTTATCTCAAAAAATGCGCGATTTTATGAATTCTGGGATAAAACCTCAAAAACAAACGGTCTTTTTTGCAAAATCTACGATAAAACAGTTCTTGCTCACGAATTCTGGGGTGATAACTAGTATTTTAAGAGTTTCATACCTCGAGCTGCACTCCAGTTGCACCGAGCCTGTAAATTTCTTTGGTGCACAATCCTCACTTGCTCGCTTGGGAAGGCAGAATTCTCGCTTGGGGAGGCACAAGTAGTTATTTGGGGGAGCATGTCCCCGGAATGCCCCCCCGTGGCGCCGAGCCTGAAGTGTTGTGTGCTGCGAAAACTTTTCCGGATTTCAGGTATCTGTAATTGCCATTTATAGCTTAATCCTAAATGCCTTTTTTCAAGCGGACTCAAGAATTTAGCCGCACCCCTCCCTTCTTTGGCTACGATCAAGATTTGACGCCACAAAACAAATCGTGCTTTGTTTGTTTTTTTTTGTTTTTTTGATTGTTTTTTTTTTTTTCTTCTTCTTCTTTTTCTTCTCAACATGATGCTGATGAGTGGAATTTATTTCCGAACCAGTGTTGTCGTTGCAAATGCAAGGATAAAGTATAGAACGTCATTCGACTTTAATTTCAAAAATCAGAGACTGCTGACCGCATGAGTTTTCTGATTACGTTCAACAATCCATCATAATCTTGTGCTTTTCACTTCTTAAAATGACTGAGTTTTGTACCAACTTCCGTTGATTATTGTTTTAACCACGCTTTTCTTCGAAAAAAAACTGCTTGTAGTTGTAAGCGCCCAGCTCGAAATTCACTAAAATATTAATTTTTTCCTTATATACTGTAGTTACAAAACCTCGTTTTCTCCTCTTCACTCGATGCATATGCGCAATTGGTAAAATATTGTTGACCAGTGTCCACACGGGACAGCTGGCAATCAGTATTTATTTAATCTCCTTTAACACATCCTCTCTTGTGCAAAGCAACAAGCATTTCTTTAAATTTGACTTTCCTGCGAATGCTTGCGGACACAAATTACTGTATGATATAAAGATTTCTTTTCGACGTTTAGTCTGCAGTGATTTTTTTCAAGGGTTCGATTCTTTTTGGCATTGCCTGTTGAGGAAATTCATGTTATATTATAAACCGGAGGGTTATAAAAACTGGAGTTAGGTTCGATTCCCCCTATTGCCGAATCCATAAGTTATGAATATTTTTGATAAATAGAAATAAAAATGACTCGATAGTCACAAATCGGAGGCGTGAGTTTGAATTTCATGTGTATAGTTTTTGCTACCATTTAGGCAAATCCAATTAATGATATCGGAACTTTTTATTTTGTCACAGAAATTTATTTGTGTTGATCTGTGACGCAAAAGCAAACGCGGTAAAACAAAGACAAGTTTTTTTCTCAATGCAGTTGAGTCTCGGACTCAGAATTTTTGACTTGCTGACGCAATATTGTTTTCGTTTGAGATTTCCGTAAAACCAGCAGCAAAAAAGCACAAGTACACAACGTCTTTTCCAATCTTGCCATCGCATTGTTAAGTCATGGTAAATATTAAATGGCCTGGTGGCAGATCAAAACTTCAGCCGACTGAATTAAAATTTTGACACAATGTTATTTGAATACATTGGCAACTTCACATCTCAAGCTGACGTGTTATCAAAAAAATAATTTTTTTTGGCTAGTTTCACTCCACCCTACTCTACATGCTGGCCGGCTGAAACGAAAGCAGTTAATTGTATCTGACATATTTTTGCCAGAGGTCACCAGTATTGTGTTCAGTTGTTAGGTAAACCTGTCTGTCAAACAGAGCAGTTCAGGGTAGGCATATGTCGAAATGAGGAAATGCGCAAATACACAAAAAAATGGTGTTTGAAAGTTGGGTTACTAATATTAGCTGCGTCTATTGTTGTATTGGAATTACGAACGTTTTTTCACGATGAAAAATATAGCTTAAAAAACAGTGGCCAGCTGAATGAAGCTGATTTAACGAGCAACGAAAAGCAGATACACGTTGATCGGCGTTTCACTGGGAAGGAAGAAAATGAAGAAGTAAGTTCTCAAAGTTATTGCTATAAAAAACCGCTGAAAAAGCGGTAAGAAAACTTAGAGCTTTTAACTCACAATTCTAGCGAAATGGTAAATAAAGCAACACGACTTTGTTGAGCCCACTGTATTGTCAACACAACGTTTTATGTTCACGAAAAACTCGTAAATGCTGGCAAAAAAACAAACATTAATATTCAACAGAATTATTTGTAGTCACGTAGGTAGATTTTAATAAAATTTGGCAATAAAGCAACGCCACATTACTAATGAATGCCTCGGTCGGTAACAGGTAAAAAGTTAAGCACAGTCCGATGCTATGGTAGCAGAGCCGAGAAGTCGAGCTTCATGTCGCAAGTCGGCAAAGATTTAAAGCTACATTCAAACTGGACTCAACACTTGGGCCGGGCTGTCAGCAGGATTCCAAAGTTTCAACCTGCAGCCACTATTTCCTACCGATGGACCCTGTGCAGTGCAAACGTTTTCAAGAGGTAGAACGTCAATTGAATCGTAAACACGAGACCGAGAATAAGATCAACCGCCAAAAAATCAACTTTGCGTCGGTCGGTAAACCCAGGCACAACCGGGAAAAATTTGAAGTGGAGGAATGCCTCGGAGGAAGAGTTGAAAATCAGTTCTGCATCGCCAAACTGACCGCCAAAGCGCAGTCTTTCGCTTTCTCGAAGACCACGAAACCTTTTTCTGCATCTGTAGTAGATAACTAAGTCCAGTGAATGCGTGTAAATATTATTGTGTTGAACACATTGCTTTTTTGTTTTTGAATTTATAGTCGTTCCATTTCGATTGTTTATTTCGACTTGCTGAGTATAAGTAAAATTTTTTAGCGTTGCAAGAAACAGTACTTTACTACATTTTGTTAAACGTAAAGCGTAAAACGTGAAATGAGTATTTAGGGACCACTTATGGGAGTCATTGAGCCTTCGAGTATAACAACGTTTAAGAATGCGATTTTGCAGTGGTTGGGGCAAAGCAACAACAACTCTGTGTCTAGTTTGAAAGGTTTGAGAATAGAACCCCGGATCCTCGACGTCAGAGGCGGGTCCAATTAAAACTCGTCTGACTGACCCCTGCTCAATGCCACTGAATCCAACTAGCCAAAGATCAAGTCTGCAAGTATAGGACTACCATACGTCCTCTTTTAAGAGGATTTGTCCTCTTTTTCCCTTTAAAGTGAATTGTCCTCCGAAGACACCTAAAAGTAGCCAAATGTACTCTTTTTCACCACATAGAACTCAATACGCGAGTTGAAGACCAAAAAATAAGGTTTTCAGGCCGCAAACCCACAATTTTTTGGCGAGTTTGAAGGTGGTCTCAAAAAAAAAAAGTCTAAAGGTCTTCTCTTCGGGTGCTCACGAATATCTGCGGTTTGGTTGGATAGCTACCGTTTTTCGTACCTGTCCTCTTTTTGGGCAACAAAAATATGGTAGGCCCATGCAAGTATCATAACACAATCTAACGGAGGAATTTATCTGAACATGCAAAATATTGCGCGGTGGAGGGAATCGAACCATCAGTCTGAGATCTACTTCACAACCACTGATCATGAGGTGGCTAAACAAGTCCAAAGCAGAAACCGAGGAATCGTGAAAGTGTTTTGGTGCCAAGTAGCCTTCCAAGTTTTCAAAGTTTGGCTTCTTCAAGCGTCACATTTGCGTTTCCTCACCATTACATCTGGTCGCTGTTCCACCAAGATACAATCGAAAAAAAAAATTGCACGATTTAGCCCTATTTGTTGTATTGATGGGGTAATTTCCCCCCTCTTAGTTATTTTAATATAGCTCCTAAACTAGAAAAAAGTTTTGCTTTGATGCACCTTGACTTTGAATTTAATAACACATATTTTCAGAAAGTCTGGGGTCAGAAGGAAAACCGGAATTGACGTCATTTTTGCTTTTGTCAGAGCGTGGCCACGGTCAGAGGCACCTAATGCGTTTCATACAGCTTTGAGCAAAATGCATGTTTATCAACGCACTTATTCTATTCGTTTTACTGCGTCTTCATTTTCCATGCTTGTCTTTAGCTGCAATAAAATATTTTATTTACTGATAAATGTATTGCACCATCATTACGTCATTGATGACGTCATAATTCAAAACTATTGCTTTGTCTGCTGTTTCTCGAACTATATTGCGTTTGCATAAAACATATTCATTGTCACGAGCTGTTAAATGATATAATGAAAATAATACTGCAATATTCTAAAATTTTGTGAATGATACTACATCTCATATAGTATAGGAAATACAAAGATACTATTACGAAAATTTAATAAACGAAATATAATGATACTATATACTATATAGGAAAATATAATGACACTATACGAAAAATTACAACTAATGGGCCTAATCAACGCAATATATTAAAGATGACGTCATCATGCATGTGACATCATCATCTGCGGTGACTTTTTCAGAGATGTCTTTGAAATAACAGAAGTCCAAACTGAAAATAAAATTTAGCAACATTTAGAAAAATTTTCAGGCTGTTATAAAGATTTACTGGTTTTAATGACGTCATCATCGTTTTCGTGACGTCACAACCTCAAAATATTATGTTTTAAAAATTTAACAAAAATAACTTCAACAAGCAAAGCTCTTACTTCTATCACCAAACTGTTTTTAGATAAGGGAGGGGGGGCAAATTTGTTCCCCCCCCCCCCGGTACAAACAGGGTGTGAAAATAGCCAGGTAGATATAGGGTTAATAACGCCTAAATAAGAAAACAAAATTAAAAAGTTGGCTTCAACATGCTAGCGCTTTATTTGGTACAAAGCACATGCCAGAAGTGAGCTCTGAAGGCACACACCACATTAGGCAACAGCTCTCAAACGATCGAAACAGGTCTTCCGGTTTGTTTCCTGCAACTGTAAAATACGTAACTAGCAGCTTTCAATGCTGGTAAATTTAAATTTTTCAGGTTAGATTTTTGCATCAAAAAATTTCGAAAATCCTGTATAATACTTTTTAAATTTATGTTGTGGCATCACATGAAACTTTTGCTGAAATCGGGTTCCGGCTAAAAAAAGTTTTCTCGCCTGATGAGCCTCATGTTTGCCTACCTTTCCTGGATTTTTATTGGTGCGACAGTTCGATCAATTTCTTAACCGACTGCCGCAGAGTCATCATCGGGCAAAGAGACAAGACAACTGACAAAAAAAACAGAAAAAAACTGAGTATTAAAAGGCTCTGTGTGAAATGCACATTGAAAAAGTGAATGTCATAACATGTAAATTGAAACAAAGATCCAATACAAACTATTGGTGCCATTTTTTCCTGCTAGGAAATTTCATTGCAACTAAAGTGCGCTTCTTTGCACAATTTAAAAACTTTTCGCAGGTTTTAGTTGAAGTAAAATCACGGTGAGTCCCATAAACGAAAACAACGCGGGAGACAGAAAGGCAGACAAAAAAGCTGGAACCTCTGTCTATGGTGGTCTGCTGACGAGTCAATCAAATAAGTGTTGTATCGCTTAATTAAAATTAATTTAGTCTGCAAAAGATCATTATCACCGTAATTTGCTGTTTAACAAATGGGCTTAGACAATAAGTCTTATTGTTGTTGCACTATCCGGCAATGTCAACAAAATTCACACCTGCTCGAAAATTATTTTTTCCGTTTAGATTTAGTTGTTCAAGTATTGCTTGGTGTTTCATAAGAATTGATGACATTTTTTCTTCTTTTTCTTTGTTTTCTTGAGTCAACATCAAAACACATTCGTCCGCTCTTTTGTAAGTTAGAACATGAAGAAACTGGGGTAATGGGGGCAACTATCGCCCACGCAGCATAAAACCTTAATCACAGTAATTTCAAAAAAGGCCTGACAGTCACAGTAATCACAGTGATTGACGGTTGTTCACTTCGTGTAAATTGTAATCGTACTGCCTCAGTACTTCGTGTGATTTAAACAATTTTATGTTTTTAAGGCCTTGTTCCAATGTCCTGCCCCGTTAAAGTTTGCCGCAAAATTTTTGATTTAATTGCACTGTATTTCTCCCTGAAGTGCAGTAGCGTAGCCAGGGGGGGAGGCGGGGGGGCTATAACCCCCCCCCCCCCCCCCCATTGGCATGTCGACCAAAATGCAGAATGAGAAAAACACTACGTTTTTAGCACTTTTAAGACCGTTAAACGCACTAGAGTTGACTAAATAGTGATTTAAAACATCTTTTGAAACATATATTTAGGGGGGATGCTAATTTGTCGAAAATAAAACTAACAAATAAATGAAAACTTTGAAAAATGGTCAAAAAAACGCAATCAAATTTGATCGCAAGGGTAAAAATGCTAAACATAGGTGTCATCAACAAATATACTATAAACTAAGGAATAGGGGGGAGGGGGGCTATTCAGTATTAATTAATTTACCAATTTCTCTCAAATTTCTTTTCATTAGCCCCCCAATTATTTTTCTTTATAAACTGAATACGAAATAGATTACTCCGTGTGAGTTTTATTGAAATATTCGATTTTATAATTTACCAGCATCTAAATAAGAGAACTAAAATTTTACCATTTGCCACCTCCCAAATAGCACATTTATGCAACCAGTTTAATCATGTTTGCACCGCCAATTTCTTAGCCACGTTTTAAAAGCATTATTTTTTCATCAAAATAGCCTTAAAATTAAGTTATTTTTGCAAAAAAATGAAAAATTTTCGAGCGCTGGGGGCTCCGACCCCAGACCCCCGTGCCTCCGGCGGCTGTGGGCTTTGCCCCAAAAACAGCCCCCCCCATAGCGAATTTCTGGCTACGCGCCTGCTGAAGTGAAGACTTTTTTAGTCTTCATCTCAAATCCACGGCAAAGCACGGTTATCTAGTTCAATCCCGATTTTCCATTTAAAATTATGGCAAGCCTACGTAATTACTTTTGAATTGGTTAAATTCCAACTCCACTCATCATAATCATTACTGCGCGCAGCTACCTACCAGAAGACAACGATGTGGCTTTTCAGTTTTTGAATCAAGCTGCCATATCTCTGTTATACAGGCGTCTGACGCTTTAAACTGTCCCTTTGTATTTATTGCTGGAAGTCAAGCTTGAAAATCCGCGAATATGAATTTCCGTAGTTTTGATTTGAACCGAGCTGGAATCGAACCCGAGCGAACTGTTTCAGTAGCGTACACTCTAACCACTCGCCTAGAAATCAAACGGAAATGGGCCTGCATAAAACGGGTCTGACATTTTATTTTCAACTATGACAAATCATAAACAACGCGGCCATAAATAAAAAGAATAACCCAGCAAAATCAGGCATATTGTGCACACACATTCACGTTGGGAGGATTTAGTGGTTAAAAACACAACCAGCAGCTTCAACTTTTAAAACGCCGTGATTGCTCAGTGTTTTTACACAATGCAAGTGTGACGTAATAATGTTTTAGATTGATTACACAGCAATATCGCCTTGCTGGTTGCAAACGGGTAAAGTTGAAATGAATATTATCAATCATTCCAGTCACATTACGTCACCAATCCAATTTTGATAAAACCACCCATTTTCGTCTAAATTGGGGTTGAGGAAATCAAATAAGAGTGTATTTAACTTTATTTCATCTCCCAAACCCAAAATAAGTGAAAAAATGGGGGGTTTACCAAAATTGGCTTGGTCACGTGATGTGACTGGAAAGGTTGATAACAATTCATTCTAACCTTACCCTACCGGTTATGAACCAGGCTGTGCGTAAAATGTAACAGCTTCGCCATCAACACTTGGAGGATTCAAGGATAACTTTTGCCACGTCACGCAAAACTTAAAATGGTTTAATGAGGACAGTTGATGCGTGTGTAGAACTCAAGACCAGGGCGTGCCCATCCTGGATCGCCTTGGCGCAGTCCTCCGCTTTCTCGAAGAGCACAATCCCTTCTCCTGTTAAGACACAAAAGATCTAATAAATCATACTTGCGATTTCAAAATAAATAAAAAACTAACACTTCTGGACTGCCCCATTCTCCTCAACGGGCTAACCAATAGGTTTGAACTTGCTACCGATTTCGACCTCGCAGTCCACATGTGGCACGGCCTGGCATAACATTTGCAAACGGATTCAAAAAGGTGGTTCTTTTATTGTAGTCGTTAGACAGAGGCAGAATGCCTGGTTTAGTGGTTTACTCATGCGTTTGAACTTGGCACTTTGCGTCTGTCTAGCCTCACCAACACAGAATAGCGTGCACAGGGGCCAATACGACATTCCCGGATGCCCCCTTCTTGGTATGTGAAAACCCTATACTGTATTTATTTCGCCACTATGAAATCAACGGAGCCTCCCCGTTTTCTTGGAAGCAGACAGACAAACGCAAACGGACTCGTGGAGAGAAGGCTGAACTGTTGAAATAAATTTGTAGCCCCCAGAGGAGATCAAACACCTTGTTTTTTGGTCCTTACTTTAAATTGGCGGAAATTTCGATCCTAAAGGCAAAGACATTTTACCTTCTTTTTTGTTTGTCTTTGAATATACGTCAACTTATTTCGAGAGGGATATACGTCAACGCTAGTTACTGCACAATAGACAAGATACGGTTGCCATTGTTGCGTGTTAACTTTTCTCTAATGCTTCTTGTTTCAATTTTCTCTCAATAATGGAACCGAAACAGAAAACAAATGAAAGCCCAAAATCTTTTTTAAAACCTCTCAGAAGTATCCGAACTATTGCTCAAATGTTTAAAACTTAAATCTTTGAAAGTGTCAGAAGTCGAGAGGATCTTCGCGCCATTGCGTTAGGACTTAATTTGGCGCGTCGTTGTCAGTGCTGCACATCTTAATTTAAGAACCAGGGAATGGAACCAACGACTTCTGGCACCGGAAATAAATGCGCTAGCTGTGACAATAACAATCGCAGCCCTCTCGTTGCGGCATATTCAGGCTGATTCAGTTGTGTGTTCATCCCATTTTTAGTTTTTGTACGAACGGCTGCGCGTATTTTATGATTGAGTAGTGTTTTTGCTAGTACCAACCAATACCAATTTAAAATTGCAAGAAAAAGAGATAAATCATTTATCAAAAACTTGCCACTTACCTTCCGGGTAAAACGCTGAGCCGTTGCTTTTCAACTTGAAAACACACAGCTCGACCGGACCAAAGTAAAGGGTTAAATATTTCGATAACTTGAACGCCGTAATGTTGCCGTCGATATTTTCGAGCGTAGCCATTCTGACGTCATCAAATTCACATTTGTCGAGGTCTTTGCACCAAAAACTGTCGTAATTTCGCCAAGGCACAATCTAAGATAATTTGTTTCTAATGTTCACCGCGTCATGCAAACTGAGGTTTATTGAAATGCCAGAGCTCGGATTCACTCAACGAGAAAGTGATGTTTACATTCGATTTGATCGATTGCTCCAAACTCCACACGCATGGAAGAGGAGGTGGCAGTTTAATTTTGAACGACTTTGCATCGCACAGAAGTTGACCATTTTTTCAGTTTTTCGGTTGACTCTAAGTGACTTCTTTCCAATTAAATTTGCTGCAAAGCAGAGATAACTAGCGTATATTGCCATTTTTCAAAAACGCAACAACGCGGCCAAGGCCGGGAAACCAAAACCATACAATTATGGTTGTCGAAACTACGATATCTCAGCTGTCTCAGTTATGCTGCTGGCGAATCGTGAAGAAGGTGAAGCATCCAGCCAATTCCGGTAGTTTGCAATAGCTAAAATTGAACTATAATTATTCGTAAAATTTTTTGTTCTCATTTTAAGGCTGCGACTGCAGAGATGTTCGACAAATACAAACAGATATTGATGTTGTTCCTCAGCCTCAATTCTGAAAAAAGGGGGGAGGTTTACCGAAATTGCATTGGTCAAAAGATGCAACTGGAAGGGTAAATATTGAGTATCATTATTCAGTCTCGCTTTTTTCCAGGAAATTTAGAGTGAGAGAACAAACTCAGGTTTTTTTTTACCTTTTTGTTGAACATTTTTGCTACCGCAGGAGCCCCAAATTGAGAACAAAAAATTTCAAAAATTATATTTTGATTTGAGCTGTTGTAAACAACAAAAATCTGCTGGATGCTCACCCCATTTAATCCCTTTAATAAGTGCAACTGCAACATGAAGCTACAAATGCTCAAAATCATTCATGCCGACTCCGGCCAACTTTAATGTTACCTTGATGTTAACAAATGGGGCGTAAACCTCTCCGCAGACAGTCATGAAAAGTTCCCCAGTGGCGATATGCAAAGTGCAAGTTTTTGTGACCATTTCATGAATCTGCAATTCATCGCCGAACTCCACGTAAACGTAGTCTCCTGAAAGACATCAAAGAAAGTTCTCCAGCATTACGTAGGGATGCAGGAAAGGAAATGGGGGATCAAGGATGGATGAAAGGTTCTCAAATTCTCAAATTCTTAATTGTATAGTTACTTGCAACCATTACATAAACCTAATTATAAAGTAGAGATTCTTATAACAAAATTTCATGCTCTTTTTTCATTTTTTAAATTTTGATCTTCACACAGTTTACGTAGAAATCTTTCCTAATTGTTTTCACTAACGTAGAGGACAAGAGGCATCTTTTCGGCGTTGCAACGTTCAAGCTTCGTGCGGTTCAACACCGTTTGTTGCTTGGTAAAAATAAACTACGGCCGAAAAAAACAATCTGGTAACCCAAACCCTGGCACTGAAACCATCTCTCTGCTCCAACTTTCATGCCTAGTGATGTCCAAACCCGAAACGTCACAAGACCTAAACGTAGCAAAGCATAAGTTGTCCCGCTGAACAAACAGCTCTTATAAATCTTGGTCGAAGGTTTTTGTTTTAATTCAAGGCCGCTTAAACGGTTGGCTCAAGATGAAGTTTGCCATTTTTTGTGAACTGTGGGAGATGTTCCGGGAAAAACTCAGAAATTTCTCGCTTTCTATAAATCTAAAAAATTAACTGTCATCTTAATACTACTCATCATCGTTTCAGCAATAAAATATAGTTTTTAATAAGAACCGTCATTAAGTTGTATTGCACATTTAGCTTAATTCCTTAATTATTTTTCCATGCCATGCCAGGCTGACAATATTCTTGACGTAATCTCAATTTAAGCGAAAATTAGCCTTTCATTTCATAAAATTATTCTTCTACAAAAATGTAAATGGATTAAATGCACATAGAGTAGATAGCAATAGTTACTAAGCAATGCTTTTTTACCAAACCCACCGTTAGGGTAGAACTTCCCATCGCACATGGCGAACTTATGAGCTTCAAACCAGTAAAAACGAAAACCCCCAAATCGTCGAAATAGCTCTTGCACTTGCTCTGCAAACACCCAAGCAAATTAACAACAAATTAACAAACACATAGCTCGCTCCTGGCTCTGCGGTGGATATTGCGCTTTGTTCTGCAGCCAGCGTTGCCATCGAGGATGGGCTTGGCAGGCTCGTCCAACAACATCCTTTGCCAAGGTAGGCTCCGATTGGCTTTGAACTGTTTTGCCTCGCTATATCTTACATTTTCGTTGGTCGCTGCCACAGATTGATGAAAAAAAGCACCGGTTTCATCTAAAATTGACTGAAAAATGCAAGAAATTCGTTTCACTGAGAACTCAACAAAACCACTCTCGTCGATGTTGTTGGATGGAGCCTATTTAGAGTCTACCCACTTGTTTGTTTTGGACGGCAGCGACACATTCGGCATCCTTAGGCGTAGCCAGGATTTTTGATTGGGGGGGGACAAACTACTAATAGCATGCAATGACGTCAACAGAAATTTTCGATAGAGGAACTTTTTGTGGGGCAAAAATATCGAACTGTACAATGGAAGATCAGAAGCCCGGGTCTGGTTTGGCACTTAATCAGAATTTTGCTAAGAGGAGAGGGCTTAAATCAATAGTTAAACATTGAAAATGTCTAAATTGGGAGACGCGTATAGTAAACTCGCGTAACTCACAACATATCAAAAACGGGTCTGGGGGCGGATCCCGAAGGCTACGGGGGTCTATAAGCAAAGCCCCCAGTAGCTGGGCAAGTTTTTGTAATTTTTTGAAAAAAAAAGCTTTTTTAATGCCTTTAGATCACATTTCGCACATTTTCAGAGCCATTTGAAAAAACTAAATTTTTAATTTGAAAGCCAATTGAAAAAATTAAATTGTTTAATCCTCCTTTTCTTGCGATTTAAGTCTAAAACGCGTTTAAAATCTTTCATTTTGATGTTAAATTTTGTAAGCCGTTTGGCCCACGTAGGGGAAGTAAGGAATATTGCCTCCAGCAATATTTCAGCAATAAATAATAATCCACTCGAAGATTTTCCTTAGAGATTTTTGTTTTGTCATGAAAATAATCAGTTATAGGAGTACATGTACTGTTAGGGGGCCCAGGCCCCTCAATTCCAATTCAATAATTTGCTCGATGAGCATTTCCCCAAGTTAAATTTTTGTCAAAAGTATTTTGTCGCATAAAAACTGGCGAGGTGGAGGCGAGTTGTTATTGAAAACTGGTTCAATAAATGGTTACGCCTACTAACCAAGTTATTGCCCGGGCCGGATTTACCGTGCTCGGAGCCCCGGGCACCTTGGAGATTTTTGGAAGATCTTCCAACCGAATATAGATGAAAACCAAAAAAGTCTTGCCATCTGAGCGCGGGGCCCCTGGCACTGTGCTACACGGTAAATCCGGCCCTGGCTATTGCATTATGCTCATAAAAAGGTTAGATGAGGACCTGACGCAGCAACTTTTAGGACAAAAACCCTTAGTTTTACGCGGGCTATACATTTAAATTGGTTGGAAAATTGAATTGGAGGGGCCGGGGCCCCCTAGTTGTCAATAGTATAGTTAATTACTACTGTTGTACTCATGTACTGCTGCGTACAAAGATGCTAAAAGAAACTGAAACTAAAAAAGCAAAAGGCTTTTTTGTCACGTTTTTATCATTGGTGGCATTTCAATTGGAAAGGGGGCCTGGGGCCCGGGCCCCCCTGGCTACGCCTATGTCGGCAACCCTTTAAGCAAATAACCAGTCCGCTGCTGAGTTCTTGCCAGAATTTTTGCGTTAATCTATGTATAATAAATAGATCATCATCCACCGCGCAGGGATTGGTTTTCGGTGCATTTAACAACAGTCACTTTACTAAGCAGGGGTGGCCGAAATCCGGACTGCGAGCCATTTAGGCCCTCATTGATTATGCAATTTTGGTCCGCTACCAAATAAATTATCGCTAATTATTGTGAACGACCGAAAAATACCTGCGTTCAGTCCTCACCTCATATTCCCAACCAGGAACGGATGAAGAATTCAAATAAAGGTTTTATATTTTTGGTCTTCACCTATTTCCCAATAACATTCAGTCGCAAATATTTTTTTGACTTCACCTATCTTTACCCATGCAAGACCCCAATGTTTAGCCGATATACTGTTCTTCTGTCTCAATACGGTTTTTGTGGACTTAACATCCTCGCACGCAATCTCGTCTGACATCATTTGACCAACCATGGAAAAAGTTTGGCCACTTAATTCTGATTTGAAGTCTATTACAGGATTTAATTGTTTTGTAATGTTTTATTAGGCATAAAATTGGATTCAAAAATATGGATATTTGGAGAATTCCGCGACGTTGGAACGAAAATTATCAAAAATATTTATCTACAGTACTGTGCACCGGCAAATTTTTTGTGAGAGCGCATCCTTTTTAATTCCACTTCGCCGCCAGTCCACGCGAGCATCGATCAGAAGGGCGCGTGGCGGCGGTGTCTCTATTAGTAGAGCGCCGTGCTGGTGATCGAAAGGTTGTTCGCCCCCGGTTCGATTCTCGGACTGGTAATTACAGAGTTATTGTTGTGTTCTTAGGAAACACACTTCACGCTTATTTCCTCTTGGGGTAAACTAGTCCACCCGTTGGGTGGCCCAGCCCGTCGAAAGACTAGCAAACAGAACCAAAACACGGGTGCTTTGTGTTGGTGTTGTTGGGCAGGGCCAAAATGCCAGGAATCCAGGTTCAACAAACAAACCAAGACGTAGACTTTATATGAAATGTTTGATGATAATTTTACTGTAAGTAAAATATTTTCACCAATCATAACTCTCTCTAAAACAAGCGGCAAAGTTCTCAGCTCAAACAGCGGATGTCGGATTAGCGGCTCTCCGTTCGATTCAAGCTGTGGTCTTGTGTCTTTGGTAAAATGACTGTGCTTGTTTGCCACTGGGGCCAGGCAGTCGAGGCCTTGTCCAATCCCCATGCAATTTAGCTCAGTTCAAAAGTCTGCTTAGTCTTGGTGTTGTTTAGGACCACGCACGTCACATAGTTTCTGGACCTGATTCTCGCAAAAGAAAATAAACTACTTTTTGCAGTTACCTCGCTTGAACCAAGTAGGAATCCCTCCAACTAATACAATGCGAGAGATGTTTGATGAGAGTTGCGGCAAGTATTCTCCAGTCAAAGAGGAACCAAATATAGGGGGAGGAAGGTTTGGGGCAACTAAACATAAAAAGAATGTTAAATACCGTCTTTGAAGTAATGTTTAATGTATAAAAACACAAAAATCTTTGCCCACGATTCGCAAAGTCAGAACCTCTCCACTACCGTCAACATTAGAGTATTGTACTGATCTATCCGCAGTGGAGGTGCAGCCCGAATCGTCATTTTCAACCAATCTCCTTTAATTTTAACCAAAGCTGGCGTTCATGCCGCCGAAAACAAGGAATTTTTGAAATTCTATACTTTCGTTCCGATCAGATTGCCGTTTCGAATTTTCTTTAAGAACTGGCTGAATTAGCGACAATAATGTATTACAGAAATTCTAACGAATTGAATTGTAAAAGAATTGTCATTTTTATCGGGGCAATTTCCCTCCCAAATCGGGTTCGCTTCAAATGGTTTCGTAATTGTAAGAATATTAAAACTCATTGAGGTTCAAAACGTTTTTGTTCGGTTTTCTCTTAAAATAGTTTGACTGATCTAAAGACCAACTTCACCAAATTTAAGTTTTCTACGACCTTCCGCTCCCAAGATATGGCAATTTATATTTCCGGTCAGAAAAAAATTTCCATTTAAAAGTTTTGCTAGGGTTGCCAACTACAAACAAAATTTCAAAAGTTACTGCATGTTTGTAACTCTCAATAAATGCTTTCGGCGGTATTGTTGCCAAAACAAAGCAAAAAGTAAAAACTGTAAATTAACTGCTTTTCAAAAAGATTCAACTCCTTGTTTTTATATGGTTTTGGTTGGCGGTTGTACTTCAGTTATTGGAAACTAATATCAGCTGATGCGAGCAACATTTCCCCAACAATTCAACAAGCCAATGCGTGTTACCTGGATTGCTAGCCTGGGTGACCGCTGTCAAACGTGGAACCCGGGGAAGCATTTGTACTGGGATTAACTTCCTCTGTGATGGTGTTGGAGAACGAGGTTGTGGGTAACGGCAAGAGGGACCGGGTTGCTCATTTTGGGGAGGTGGAAAATAGGTAATTTGTGGAACGTTTCGTGGGACCATTTTGCGTGAAAGTTGAGTATGGGACCATTGCGGAGCTTGTGGTTCAAAACTTTTTAGAGCCTGAGTTTGGGTAGTGTGTGAAGCTTGTGGCTGGGTAGCCTGTGGATCCTTTAGTGTGGAAATTTGTGGATCTTGCGGTTGATGAATTTGCGAAACTCGTGATAGATTTTGTAGATCCTGTGGTTGGATATTAGGCGCATTTTTCGGCTGCGGAGTCTGTGGATTTTCTGGTTGGATAATTTCTGCTTCATATTGTTGTCCGAAAAGATGTTCAACTTCTTTTAGAATGACTTCTTGTTCTTGTGGGTCTTGTGGTTGGGAAATTGGTGGATCTTGTGGTTGGGAAATGTGTGGTCGTGGAGTTTGTAGATCTTCCGGTTGGATAATTTCTGCTTCATATTGTTGTCCGAAAAGATGTTCAACTTCTTTTTGAATGATTTCTAGTTCTTGTGGATCTTGTGGTTGGGAAATTGGTGGATCTTGTGGTTGGGAAATGTGTGGTCGTGGAGTTTGTAGATCTTCCGGTTGGATAATTTCTGCTTCATATTGTGGTCCGAAAAGATGTCCAACTTCTTTTTGAATGATTTCTAGTTCTTGTGGATCTTGTGGTTGGGGAATTTGTGGATCTTCTGATTGGATAATTTCTACTTCAAAATCTGGTCCAAAAAGATCTTCTACTTTTTTTTTGATAATTTTTAGTTTTTGTGGATCTTTTGGTTTGGAAATTTGTGAATTTTGTGGTCGGAGAGTCTGTGGATCTTCTGGTTGGATAATTTCTACTTCATATTGTGGTCTAAAAAGATCTTTAATTTTTTTTTGGATAATTTCTATTTCTTGTGGATCTTGTATTTTGGGAATTTGTGTAGTTTTTGGTTGAAACATTTTTAGATCTTGTGGTTGGGGAATTTGCGGATCTTGTGATCGGGGGATTTGTGGATCTTGTGGTTGGGGGATCCATGAATCTTCTGGTTGGATAATTTCTGCTTCATATTGTGGCCCAAAAAGATGTTCAACTTCTTTTTGGATGATTTCTAGTTCTTGTGGATCTTGTTCTTGAAAAGTTTGTGGATTTTGTGGTTGGTAAATGTGTGGATCTTTTGGTTGGGAAATCTGTGGATTTTCTGGTTGGATAATTACTACTCCACATTGCGATCCGAAAAGATGTTCAACTTGTTTTTGGATGATTTCCAATTCTTGTTGAGTTTGTGGTTGTAGAATTTGTCGGCTTATTTGTGGTTGGTAAATCTGTGGATCTTGCTGCTCGAGAATTTTTAAACTCTGCCGTTGGAGGATTCCTGGAGTTTGTGGTTGGAAAATTATTGGAGTTTGTGGTTGTAAAAACTGTAAATTTTGTGATCGGAAATTTTGCGGTCGGAGAATTTGTGGACCTTGTGGCTGGGGATTTTTCAATTCTTGTGACTCAAGAATTTCTAGATCTTGCGGTTTAAGAATTTCTAGTTCACGTGGGTGGATCCTTTGTGGAACTTGTGGAGTTGAAGATCGAGTTTGGGTCCCTGGTGAGTATTGAGCATGGGACATTTGGGTAGCTCGGTTCTCGGTATGCTGTGAAGCCTGTTTTGGGGGCATTTTTGATTCCGGGGTGGTACGCCACCGTTTCTTGCGTGTCCGGACTTTTTCGTTTAAGTTTACAAGTGTCTGACTGGGAGGAGGAGGGAGAGGAGGGACTCTATCGGTGATGGGCGGCTGTTGTAGATTCTACAAAATATGCATTAAATTTTTTTGGAAACCCTGTGCTGTTATTTTATTTGATTTTTTTTTCTAATGCGTAAAATGAATTTTTTTAAGTCTAATAAACAATGAAGTTTGGACGAGAAAAATATTCGTGCTCAGATTCAGCAGGTTGGCTCCTTCTGTAGCGCTGTGCAGTGTATTTCCCTACTAATTGCTCGTGGCGCAGCAAATCAATTAAACAATCTTTCATCACTAAACGTGCCAAATTTTACGAAGTGTTGTTCCGTATGTGATTTTCGCATTTTCGTTCTAAAGTTTTTCACTCAACGAAAAAAAAAAATTATTTAAGATCTAGAACTCTATTTTGGATCCTCACTTGTATGTCACGGAGAAACTTTACATCTTGGTTTACCCGCTGGTTCAGGGGTACGACACGCTTCTTCCGTGGCCGACTCGCCTTCGGTCTGTTGGGCATTATGAAAACAAAAGCAACTTAAAATTCTTAAAAATAAAAGTAATAAAATCTGGAAAATAAAACGGGCTAATACAGTTGGGTTTATGCTAATGCTTAATCTCCAGAAATAATGAGTTATTCCTTTTCTTTTTATTTGCTGACTATGATATTGAGTCAACCGCACAATACGTGGATTAACTTAAATCCGTAATTTAACAGAATTTTAAGCAAAAATATTTTGCAAGTAGCCTACTAAATCACATAAAGGTGACTTAATTTAAAAACTATCCATCTAAACTTTCTAGTTGAATTGATTTTTGACTAACTTAATTAGACAGGTGCGGATTTGGGCGGGAGACAAGGGTAGATCTCCGAGGCTTCCACCATTCACCACTGGCATAGCCTGTACATTTGGCCGGTGTCACGCAAAATACAAATATTTTGAAAACGTTTGTCTTGTAACAAACTAATTTGGTCCACTTATCCTCCTCTCTCTTTCTTACTGTTGGTTAATTCTGGCATTTTGATGTCACAGACGCGTCTTTACTCCACCAGCAAAGAGGTGGGTCGGCATGAAATAATTTCGTAATCAGCTTGACGTAACAATTATTTTCTTTCGCTTCTTTCGTTCCTCAGTGGCGCAACTAAGAGAGGGGCAAAGCGAGCTTCGCCCCCAGACCCTCGTCTGTGATACGCGTGAGATGCACCACTTTTCTCAGCGTGCTACCTAATTAAGATAGCTTTCAAGCAAAACTATATGACCTTTGGATTCAAGCCTCTCTCCCCCTTCCTTTAACCAAATCCTAGTTGTGCGCCTGCCGCGACTAACCTTTCAAGCATTTTTTAAAAGTAAACTTGATTTAATTATTGCCCGATCAAAAAATGGGGCCCCGACTAAACTTGGGCCCTGAGGGCTCTCCTCAGTAGCGTACGCAGGATTTTGAAAAGGGGGGGCAGAAAATTTGAGAAGAACAGCGATCTGAATCAGAAATTGTTCCATTCAAATTTAGTCCGATTTTTTGCCCAAATTGGGTGAAGACCAAAAAAAAAAAAGTCCTCACACATATTTAGTTCGATTTTTTGCCCAAAATTAGGTAAAGACCAAAAAAAAAAGGTCTTCATTTAGTCCGATTTTAAGCCCAAAGCCTAGAAGAAACGCATAGAACATACCCTTTGTGTGATCAAACCTTATGCCCAACTTGCGAAGGGGGGCCATGCCTCAATTTTTCTTACTTTTCTATGCAATTTTACAATCCTGGCGATCCAAAGGGGGGGCCATGGCACAATGCCCCCCCCTGAATACGCCCCTGGCACTCCTCCACATAAATCCGGCACTGTAACTACGCAGCTGTTCTTGATTTCATTACCGGTTTTGTTTCCAATCAAAATGAAGCCATCTTAACTATATCTTGGTCAGTTTAATCTACCAACTGCAGTAACGCCTTTCCTGCCACTGCTTATTTATCGTGGCTTTAGCTTGTTCTTAGCGGGCTCCCGCTACGTGTTTGTGTCAGCTCAACTTTCAAACAATCAGATTTCATTTTTTTATAAAATTGAAAATCGGACGTTAGCTTGGGATAAAGAAAGAGCAACAGGTTGAGTCGGAAACTCAAAACAATTCACAAATTTTTTTAAAGTTCTTTTTAACCCCGAAAAACATTCAGATGCTCCAAGCGCCACTCCTACAACTGCTACAACTTGGCTCATTTTTCAATTTTCACAAAACATTCCATTTGAAGGCAAATGAAATTTCCCACTTCACCGCTGCAAACTTCGCTCGGTTTTGTCTCAGCTATTCGAAAATTTATAAAGTCGTGCAGCAGTTGTCACGTGTTGTTTTTCGATTGATTCAAGCTAGAACAGCTTTTAGCATACGTTGCAGGTTCAAATCGCAGTCGAGTCAAATCTGACAGCACAATATACAGAAGAAAGAATCTATTTGTGATTCAGAAATTGGATTCAAAAATTTTTAATGCCACGCAACTTAGGTGCAACTATTTTTTGTTATGTCGTCATTGTTGCTTCGTCAAAGTCCAACCCGAAATCTTGTTACTGTAGACTGCAGTTTTTTCTAACCAGGACTACTTTTAAAGAGCTCGTAATTTATTTTAGCTAATGGCGTAACAATGACGTTTTTGCTACCAATCGATTGTGAATGATGACGTCATCTCAACATTTATTCCGTTGACAGTAACAACCTGTAACAACATGACATCATTATTGTACAAATTGCAATCGCGTTTCAGCTTGAAAGCAACAAAAATTGACCTGAGAATGCAAAGGATGAAAACTGTTAAACATTATGAGAGGTTTGGAGTGAGGCGGAAAAACTTTCCAAAAATTTTACTTGAAAATTATCATTTAAAAACACTTTTTAAAAACAAAAAGACTAGGCACCATTTTTGCATTCAAAAAGATTTTAAGGTTTTCAAAACCTTGTATGGCGCCTCGTGGTGAGGGGCGACGTTGATAAGAATAAAATGCTGAGATTCTTTTGGAAAGAGTGGGAGCTGAAGGCACCCATATTTGACTCAATTGAGCCTTAACTTGTCCCGAATTTGGGATTACGTTAAAGTGCTAGATAATGTAAAAGGCTATATGTTTGCAACTTGTTATTTCCTCACAAAGCCTTTTACGAAAAATACAGTTTTAGTCGGAGGCTCAGTCAAAATTTTGATTTACATAGTTTATTGTATTACCGATTGTTCATATGAGAATGAAACAATGTTCCCATTCACGCGCACGTAAGTCGGTAAGGAAGAAACTCCAAGAATGCGAAAGCTTCCAATTTTGATGTCCGACAGCATGCTTACGCTTCCTTGCATTGATGTTCGGAGTTGGTTCTATAAGAATAATGTGTGACACCTGACTCTGGTGCGGCATGCGGATGCGGGGCGGAGGAAGAGACCGCACACCACTTCATTTTAACCAGCCCTATGTGTGCAAGCTTCCAACTCAAGTGCTCCGAAGCTTGGAAGGCAACGTCAATTTTGGGTTTACACACGTTTGACCCTCCAAACAACTACTTGTACTCAAGCTATGAAGAGTTGACGAACAATAAAGAAAACAACTCGTTTCCGACGTGCAACAAAATGCAATGTTATTGTCAATGTCTTTTCCACAACCTATTTTCAATTTTTTTAGTTGTGCGTTTTGTGATTTGGTTGTAAACGTAGACAGGGCAAATTAATATCCCTGACGTAGTATGGTAACCTTTCAATGAACCTCAAGTATGCAAGACTGTCAATGTACCCAACTAAATCTATGTATAAGAAATTATCGTTGCGATAATTTTAAAATCAAGGTTTATTACCTGTTAAAAAAACAATAAATCAATGTGTAAACCGAGTGAAGCATTAAATTGAACACCGATAGCAAGGATTGTGATGAACTTTCTGAGCAAACTCACATTGGCTACGAGGAAAAAGAGGCGGACGTACTGCCATGAACCCAGGGGGTCGATCGAATCCCCGTCGTCCCAGTACAAAGAGCCGCGGGCCTGCATGGTGTCGTTGAGGGCGATGATGAGGCCGAACTGATTGCGCCGGGAGGCCACAGTGTTGGAGGCCGGGTCCTGGGTGGGTATGACGTAACCACCGCGCACGTGCATGGGGAGAGTTCCTAGAGGGGCGCTGAGGGATTGGGAGCCCTTTCTCACTCCTACCTCAACTCCAGTTTTGTAGTCGTACCTAAATTCAAATGGCAACATGTGAATGTTAAAGTTTAAATAAAAATGCCCGAGCGGCAGTTTAATTGCACGCGATTTTGCTTCTATCAAGTTTTTCTTCGTTTTATATCACAATAAACAATTATTCTTAATCACCTTGTTTGTTTTGTCATTCTCACTCGCAACCAATGGCAAGCCCCTGTAAAACAAAATCTACTCCTCCCGCTATACGACACGCATCAGTGCGTAAATTGCTACCAGCTTTGCAATAAACAAGAGAAACCGTTAAGCGCTACGTCAGCTGCAGCTCACCACATCAATGCGAAGCAGGAAAAGTTCGGTGGGACTTCCCATTGAACTTTGTAACGCTGCAATAAAAGCTGCGAGGCAGCATCCTTTCCAGGTAACACCAACAATACAAGTTGTAACAACGTAAGCCACTGCCAACATGAGAAATCGCGCTCACCATCTGGCATCGGGGAAGTACCCAGTGACAGTAGAAACCCCCTGATAGAGAACTGGAGTGAAGAGCAGAGCCGGTCCCCACAGAAACTGCTCGTCTATGGCGTGGGTCAGTTTGTCGTTGACGAATTCGAATGAGAGAGCGCGTACGACGTTGGAGCCTGGGATAAGCAAAACAAAAGTTGATCTTGCAAAGTTTTAGACGTGTCAGGTCGCAGCAAATAGGCTCCAGTCATCAATGGTCATTTGTCTGCTACTTTTGGAGTAGCTTGAAAATGCCGCTTCTTTCTCTCCTTCTCTAACACATACATGAAATTTTTGGGTGCGAAGTACAGCACACAGCAGCGCCCTCTTATTCACAAGGAAGAGTTGAAGCTCTCATAACCAATCAATTGAAGTATTTTCGTCATTGCTGATTCTGTTAGCACATAACGGACTACCTATTCGCACATAACGGACTATCTGATAGCACATAATCGGACTGTGTTTGTAAACATTTTAGAAATGATGCCCGTCGTTGTGCTGAAAACCTGGCTTACGAGTTGCGAAGCCAAATCCGTGCCTTCTACGTCACAATATTAACCTAACCTGTGGTGTGCGAGTCGTAAAAGAGCGTGTAGAGGTAGGGGAGGAGAGTGTAGCGGATTCGAAGTATGTCACGTGACCGGGCGGCAAAAGCGTCACCAAACACAGCGGGGTCCTGCTCCCTGTAATTGAGGCCATTGTGGTTTCTGGAGAATGGATAAAACGCGCCAAGCTCCATCCACCTGGCGCACAACTCTTCGTTGACGTCTCCGTTGAACCCGCAAATATCCGCTCCAACCTAGCGACGTGCAAATCATTCAAATACTGTTTTTGTGGGAAACCCTGTACATGATAAGTACCACTACCAATTTTCACTTTAATATGGTTTCGTTGAGATTTTTTCTCAGCAAAATTGTCCCCCACTGACAGACCGCTGTTCCAGCTAAGTTTTACAAGTGAGGTTATAAAGTTTCTGTCAGAATTGCAGATATTGGCAATTGTATTCATGCAGTGTCCATGAGGCTTAAGCTGGTGAAACGTATGGGTTATGTTTTCACCAGGAACGATCGAGAAACTCAACAAACCGTCCTGAGTTTAATCCAGATCATGTTTGCCATCAAATTACTTCGTTCTGAAGATGGGCGCGATGCAATTTCATCAACGCTTATACGTGGAAATTAAGAAACAAAGATGAAATCATTTAACGCGAAAGGTTCCGATTTTGAATCTTGAAAAACTCAATTGATTACAGATTTCTGGATTGGCTGAACTTTACCTTGTTACGTCACCATCAAACCGGTTCAAACGGTTGAATCATCACAGAACTTATTCGCTCACAAACAACTTACGTAGGGGATCCCGAACAAGTTGAACTCTAGCATTCCTATTACTGACATCTTCAAGTCTCTCCAGTCCGAGTTGTTGTCGCCCAGCCAGTGAGCGGACCACTGGCCCGACCCGGGGAAGGTGCTGCGGCTTACAACGAAGGGCCGGGTGCCGGTGGAGGCCTGGGTGGATCTGTGGGGCAGGGAGGCGGAATCAGTTTAATTCTTTTTACTTAGTGTCAAAAACTCTGAAAAAGAGTTTTAACGAAATTTGCTTTAATTGCTTGAAAATTGAGGTATATTGGTTTGATGATCACCCTGGTTAAACAATATTAGGTGGCCAACAGCTAGATGGTTGAATGCCCACGCCAAAATTTGTTGAAAGAAAACAACTCAAAATTTGCCTACGAATGTTGAAATATTTCAAAACTGGGAGAATCCGCTAAAACTTTTTATTTGGATTTCTTGGCCTCGAGCGATGTATCTTTCTTTAATCATGAAGACTTCTTAGTCTTTGGCCTCCACTCCATTATTGACAACCAATGCCTAAAACTTCCGTATCGACCTAACGATTTTCTTCAAACTGTAAGTTTTGAGACAAAACTAGAAACAATCGGCTTTTCATTATCGTATTTCTAATATTTGTGACGTCAGAACTCACTCGATTGTAACTTGTGATTGGCTCCAACCATATAGATTGTGTACGTCATAATGGGATCCAATGTGGTGCATAGCGTCCGGACAGACAGATTTGTCAGCTAAGATATCGCCCCAAATTTCTGCAAAATTATTTTGTCATTTTATAGCTGAATTGTAATTGCATTTAGCCTCATCGATTTCATGAGCACACCGACGTAATCAGTCGTACGTAAATCAGACAAAATTTTATTTCAAAGATATTTCGCCTAAAAGGGTGGCATCATCGGTTCCTATTCAATTAGAATCTGTTTAAACAAGAACTGATGATGTCGTTTAGACAAAATGTATTTTAAATAAAATATATGCTGTTTTACATACGACTGATTCCGTCGCGTACCCATAAAATCGATGAGGCTAAATGATTTTTGATCTTGCATCGCGTAATCGTCGAAATGTGAACTGATTGCCATGACGTAGCAACTCACTCGGCTTGTATGGGGGGTTGTTGAGCTGGTTCGAGTCGCAGCCGCTAGTGCTGCCGGTGACGAAGTTGGCCGGTTCGTTCATGTCCTGACGGAAAAAAAATAATCAGCATTGAACAGAAATTTGACAAAGCATTAATAAAATAGGAGTTTCTCATTTAACATGTAGGCTACTTTACCTTTCGGATATAGAAAGGGATTCTTGACAAAAAGCTATAAATAAGTGAGCCACCCTTGAGTTTCACTTCATGTCTAACATATTTGGTTTTACCGGTAGGCCTATCTACCACGTACTGACCACAATTAATGCTGCTATGAAGAATTCAGGAAAGTGAATGATGAATAAGTTGTGAAACCATAATGGCAAGAAAAAGTTGTGAAATATTAAACCTAATTTCAACCTCAACTCCTCATCTTATCCAATCCGCATTTTAATGCTTAAAAGACGCAGGTATGATTTTATTTTTCATTTCAAGCATTACAAGGATGTAATTCGCGTGAGTTTTTACTGTAGTTGAAAATGACCCCAGTAGAGAGCCGAAACGTTCAAATTAAACTTATAACAATCACGTTGGCTGTAATTTTTATGATTAGAATATCAGCCTTCTACCAGCTATACCGTTCGCCAAAGTTTAACGGCAAGGTTTAATGATGAAAAAGCAATTTTCGAAGGCGTTTTTTTTATGCAAACGCAATTCAACGAACACCAAACTTACGATCCAGAGGCCGTCAAACTCAATGATATCGTGAAAGGCCTTGCACTCGTCTGTCCACCAGATGGCAGTGGCTGGGTTGGTGAAGTCAGGAAAAACGCTGTTCCCCGGAGGCCAAACCTGCAAACAGTGAATGTGGGTTGACTCGATTAAAGGAGAAAAAAATTCTTATAGCACCTCACCTTTCCTTTAAGTGGGGTCACGCCGCCGGAATCTCTCACGTACACCCCCTGAGCCAGCCCCCTTTCGTAGGGAGGGTACGCCCCAGGTGGGTCATCTTCAGTTAAACAGGGGTCCTAAAAAATATTAGTGCCTAAATAAATGTGTTAGGGTTAAAACAACCATCATTTTGCATTGTGTTGCATTTTTTAATTTCTTTAAGTTTTAAATTATCAGCTTTTTTTTAAACATTTCGAAACTTACCAAAATAATGACGTAATGTTTTCCTCCTTCTTTGAGCTGTCTAACGTAATCAGGAAGTCCGTTGTAGGTTGTGAGGTCATAAGTAAAATCGCGCTGCTCGTCCATGTAATCGATATCGCCATATTGAACATCCTGAAAAAAGAATGTTTTAATGTGGTGGATAAACTGCGTCACAAATTGAGCAGTGTTTGTATTGTGTTTATGCCTGTGGGTGGATGCTTGAAAAAAAATCAGCAAGGCTGCAACTGTACCAGCTTTTTTCGAATGTGGTGCTCCTGCGGTAACTCAGGGCTGTCGCTCGCTCTCTCATGTTCCCGCATTGGCTACTTTGAATTGGAAGAAGCGGCAAGTCAACCCGAAGATGCAATGACTCCGGAAAAATCTCGTAAACAACCATTTTTAAAGAGTGTTACTGTAGGCTATTTCGCACAAAAACAAAAAAGAAAAAAGGTGTTGAAAAGCTAAACTTGAGAAATGTTCTAAATTTTTAAAGATAAATAAGTACAACAGAGAGGAAAGATTTTTTTTTCAAATTGTTATATGCCAAAATATAATCATAAAAGAATCCTATAAATTTCTTCAAAGTTTTTTTCAACCCACCAATGGAATGTCGTAGCCATCCATTCGCGCCACTGTCTCTTGGACCTTCGCCAAGCTCCCGTACCCGTATCTGCATAGCTGGAACCCCAGGGACCAATATGGGGGGAGGAAAGTGTGGCCGATAGCGGCGCTGTACTGCTCTACCACCGAGTTGGGCTCCGGGCCCAGGAACACGTACATATCGAGAATCCCACCGATCGTTCGATAAACAACCCCTGGCGCTGGTGTGAGGCTCACGTCTACAATGTGAAGTAAATTGAAATATTTCAAGGCCACAACTATGGCAACGTTTCAAATTCTATTGGGTGTAGTGGGAATACAATTGCTTTGTACCAAAAAATACAAAAACAAAATAATTTCCATTGTGCATTATAGTTCCCAAACCTTGTTGACCATACATTGCTTTTCAAAAATCAAAATCGTTATCATAGTCCCTGTATTCCCGCTAAGTGTGTTACGAGTTTTGCGGGATCACCTTCGCGTCACTGCGCCCGAGTAACAAAGCTATGAATGAAACAATGCTGCGGCGATGATGAGCCGTTGGCAATAATAAGTTCAATTTGATCAGCACGAGATTTGAGCCCCAGACGTATCGCTCCAGAGACAATTGTGTTGTCAACTTAGAAAGGAAAATGGTAAACACGAGATGTGGGTGTCATCTGCTTTTGTGAGTAGTTTCGGAGGCTGAATCGAACTATGGGGCTCTCGGGTCGGTCATTAGCATGTGCGACCTCTCCAAAACATAACCCTTTCCGCTAATGTCCAGCAAGCAGAGCCGGTATCAAAGTCATAAGTGCCCATCCTTCAGCTGAGCGAATTGAAGCCAGAATAGTAAGAAAAAAATAAGCGGCCAACTCCGCCAAAACTGCGGTTGCACCTTGGGCGTTGGCGTTGAGGAAAAACACTCCATGGCTGTTCCCATCATCTTCAATGCTGACGTAGAAGGGATGCACTCCGTACAAGTTCGCTCCGGGATCTGGGGGCTGGTCACGTGCATACATCCCAAATGTCTGCCAGTTGAAGTCATGCTGTAATAAACAACAATGGTCACGTCAACAATTGAGCAAGAGACTCCAACAGTGACGTCATCAATCTGGTTCAAACTGCTCCAACAAAATAATGGACGGAATAGTTAACAATTAAAACCACTATTACTGCTTCGATTCTTGCGGCAGAGGCAGTGTTTCAAGGTTAGATGAGTTCTTACGATGATCAAATGATGATGGTTGAATGAGGTCATACGGTACGATGACTTCTACGCTGGTTTTATTTAAGAAGCCACTAACCACTTTGGCAAGTTGCTAGGCATAAGAGAAGTGACGTAATGGACCACAAGACTAATAATGCTGTCCATGGCCTACTCGAGCTGTCATAGAGCTTACCGCGAAAGTGGCGTGCTCTTGCTCCCCGAATCCGTACATAGTGGTGGAGGGCACCCTGGTGGCGATCTGGAGGAACTGGTTGCTGAACGTCAGACCACCCAGTGACGTGTCCAAAAGAACTACACCCGTTGATTTCCGTATGACCTGTGGTGACACAGGGAGTGAGATCAGTGGAAATCTTTTGACTAATCTAAAATAATCTGTGTCACATATGGATTGTAGCAGGGTCTTGCAGCGGCAAGATTGCTTGCAGATTGGCCTTCTAACTGCATCAAGAAACTTCGCTAGGTGTCCCAACAAGCCAATGAACAACGCTTGGAATATTCAACTAGTTAAAAAATAATCAACCCATTATGAAACCAAACTTTAAGCAACTTAATCAACAAAAGCAAAAATTAACAACCATAAATTGTGACTGGGCCATCCTTACAATTACGCCAATATGCCGTCGCGCAAAGGTGAAACGATTCTTTTTCTCGAAAATTTTGGTCACACTGTTCAAAAATGAAATACTGTTACTAGTAATTTCGCACCTGCTAAGCTGACCCACCTCAAACAAATATCTAATATGACGTAATAATTGTTGTCACCCACCTTAAAATAAAATGAAGGATCGTTGAAAAACTGAATGTCGTAGAGGGGGTCGCTGGGGGCGCTAGCATCAGCACCCTTAATCTCCAGGGGGACTTCGAATCGGGAGTTTTGCGGGTCTGTAAATTTCATGTGGAGTCTGCGAAAAAATTGCATCAGCTACCCCCATATTGTTATTAGGGATATCGCGATAAGCGCCATAGCATTGGAGTTAACTCGGCCTCAAACGACTCTAGTTGTGTTAGCAGAAGGTATAGCTTCCACTTGATTTTACACGGGCTATATAACCACCGCATTTTACACGGAAGGGGCAAAAATGTTCATTCATCCTATTTAGCTTCCAAACTGAAGACCTTGAAAAGACCAAATTAATTTGCAAGAGGGTCGGTGTTAAATGTTAACCAAATGTTGTTTTTTTTGGAAAAATTGCTTATAAGCTAATAATGACGTCGTTGAAAAAAGATGTCATTTTTCAATGACAAATTCGATCCCCGCTTACGACTGAGCAAATTTATTTTTCAAAGTCAAACAATTTTTTTACCTGGAGTTTGTGTCGAACGTCACTTCCAGGTTAACAACGTCTACGTCATCGCCAAACATGGTGCCACCTTGCATCCGTTGAAGAGTAACTTCATATCCTCTAGATGTCAAGCTTTGACTTACCATCGTATAACCATACGCATCATTCTAAACGTAGTCGAGTCGCATTAACGAATATCGGACAACACATAAACCTGCAGGCTCACAGTAATTCAAAATACGGTATGTAGAAATCAGCGATGTGACAGAATGGCATAGAGGCCAATTAATGTCAGCGCTGCCCGCAAAAATTGTCAGTGCTGCCCTGAATTTGGGAACACAACAATGTGTTTGAAGTAAAATATCTTTGAAATGGTTGGATCATGAAAAATAGAGTTAATGCAAACACGATGTAATAATATTGCATTAATTTCAGAAAGCCCTTTGCATTTGTGTGCCGTCCTTCTTCGAGTTTTGTTAAATTTTGATATTGATGCAACTTTAGGAAACTGCTTGGCAAGATTACCAAAGCACTCGCATCTGTAGAAAACATGGTTGGTAGGCCCCACCTGGAAGTAGCACATAGGGGCGCTGGAAGAACTGGTGCTGGCAAACACGCAGCCCCTCTCCTGGCAGGTGTTTGGGGAGAATCCCCCTTCCGGAATGCAGTTCACCCGCTCTTCGTCTGGTATGCCTGGTGGAAGATTAGTGGTGTTGAAGAAGCACCAAGGCGTACCTGGTTGGTTGCTTTCACACCAGATGCATCCAGCATTCTGTAACAACGTATTGTTCAATATAGATTGGCATAAGCTGTTTGCGAATGCTCATAGCTTATGTATCTGCTAAGCGTCGAGTTGATGACCTAAAAGTTGCTGACTCGTTGGTTTGTTTCTCGCACTGGCAGTGCGTCTTTGTGCGCTTGGGAAAAACACTTAACGCTTAGTTCCCACTAGGGCTAAGATGCCTAATGTCTACCCGTTATGATATCCCAGCCTGACAAGTGCCTTATTAATGCAATCAAAAAAAGGTGGTGGTGTTGTTGCGGTCGGACTGCAGCAGCGCGCGATTGTTTGACCTATTAGCTGTTTGCTTCTGTGACAGTGATATTGCATGGAAATCCAGTAGGATTGTTTTTAAATCCTTCAGTGAAACATGAGCATTGATGAGGACTGGTCGTTGTTGGTCGCGACTTTTCTCGTTGCACTACGTCAGAGCCGCATTAATTCGCTGTATTTGCTGATGTCATTTTTAGCTAGTAAACTAACGCAAGATCGCAACAATTTTCAAAGGCCAACGTTGTAACGCAAAAGAAACTACCAGTTCTATTGCAAGTGGGAATCGAACCTCCGCATGTTTGCTTACTAAGAATGGTCTACTTAAACAGTAGATTGTAAAGTAACTTTAACTCCAAAGCGCCGTCAAATAAAAGCACCAAACAAAGTAGCCTATCACTGAGCAAAAAATGCAACATAACTGACTTACGATACATCCTCCCTCAGAAGCGCCACCACCTGGCCAGCAATCGATTCTGTTTGATTCGGGAATGTCACTGGGACAGCCACCGGTAGGGGGCGACACTGTTCCGCTTGGTCCTAAACATGATCACACTGCGCTGTCTCAATTTCAAATAAAAATTATCGGATGGAATCTTGACTCAATAGAGAATCACGAAGGACTAAAGGACAAAAAATAAAATAAAAGAGCAGAATGATCATGATCATGTAAATAGCAGAAAGATATTACAAACAGGACAGAGAGCCAGAACGTTCGACAAAAACATACCGGGGATCTAAACGAGCAAAACCTCGAAGATTTGGTAACAAGAAACACGCCTATCTCGAATTACAAATCGTAAAATTTTGCCTTTTTCTTCGTTTCATAATTTGTTAGGTATACTGTACTATAGCAAAAAAATTTTTCACCTCCTTCTGGGATGATGCACCAAGGATCTCCATTACTGGCGGGGCACCATAAGCATCCTCTGGCGTAACAACCGCTTTCGCTTGACCCCGGTTCCGGGTAACAATCTACTTTGTTGGTGCAGGAGCTGCAGGATGAGCAGCCTTCACCGGGAGGTGCTAAAACGCATGGAACTCTTGTCAAATGACAAAATATTAAAGCGCTAAAAAAATTTCATAGTCATTGGTAGGAGTTATTTTTCAAGAATTTGTAGTCTTATTTCTGTTAGAATTGTAGTCTCATTATCCGCTAATCAGTTTTGAGTGGATTGTTTGGTTCTCCAGTCCACACGCTTTAATTTGATTATTTACAAAATAATGAAATACAGACCATAAAAAGTAATCGATAACATGTAAGCATATTTTTCATGTAAGCATATTACTTTTTATGGTCTGTATTTCAGTATTTTGTTAATTGCTCTGAGATATCATCGAGCACTTTCTGAAAGCACCGACCTATGTGACACTAATTTGATTATTTTCATATTTTCTTCGTTCGGTTATTATGGCTTAAAACGCAATTTTATTATAAGCTGGACATCTGCCTCAGGCTGTGGCGAATCGCCTCCTTGTTTCTAGAACCTTATGAAAACTAAGTTCCTTTACTCGGTTGACTGGTCGAACTGAGAACGGAACCGGTGCATTTTCGTTTCGAAACTCGCTGTGCAAGCGACGAGCGCGTGAGTTTGGTGACCACAAACAACTCCTAAATTATGAGCACTCCGATGTCGCCGACCATCGCAAGAACTTAATCAAAAGAAACTAAAAAACTGTTAGAGCCAAATCGGTAGCTGGCAAAAATTTGCCGTCTTTGAATAAAATTTTGTTCGCCATGTATGGGTTTCTAGCAAATTTGTACGAAAAAGACATAATTTTTGATTCATGTAGTCGTAAAAGAAATCTGGAAAGCTAAAATGTTTTACAGTATTGCCATTGTTTCACACAGGCAGTCGCTTTAATTCCAAGACCTTGGGTTTGCACTCGACCGAATTCCAATAGAAAATTCTCAGCACTGACCTGTGGTTGCTGTTGGATTGTCATAAAAGCACCAGGGTGGCCCCTGAATCGAGGTTTCGCACCACATACACCCTCTGCTGTTGCAACCCTGTTCGGTGGATCCTGCTTCTGGATAGCAATCAATTCTGTCCCATTCTGGAGTAGACGACGGACAATTAGCTGCGGTGTACGCGCGACTAAGCGCGCTTACGCTGACTAGTATTGCAACGATGGATACGACTCGCATGGTCGCGTGTTGCAAATAAACCCTTTTGAATTCTTCACGTAGTTATATGGTGTCTTGAGGGTGGTGACTCAACCTATTTCGAAGACGAGGTTTTGTTGAATAAAATTTTTATCTTACGTAAGCTGCTTTACTGTGTGAATTCAACATCTGTTTGTCAAAACAATCCAGAGTTTGACAAAGCAATTTTATTGGGGGCGGAGTGTTTGCGGGATGACACTTGACGTGCAACGTAACACCCAAAAAGAAAAACATGGCTCAAGTAGGGCAGAAATCTGGCCAAGGTTGATGTGAAGGTTCTAGCTCTCTTTTCATTGTTGCTTTTCCGTGAGGATTGCGTGGGTAACAGCTAGTTGACCAAGAGATAGCTTCACCACACATCACGGTCTTCCATCCAAGATCCTCAACGCGATTGATAAATATAGTTCTATGTCGTCCAACTGGTCTTTCCCATTTGCTTTTGACGCGTTTTGTTTACATGGCCAAACCATCTAAGCTGAGATTTTTTTTCCATTTGAAGAAATAGAATAGCAACTAAATGTTCAAAGATTTTTGAATATCAGAGATTGGTTGAGCTGTAACGCGTTTGTCTCGAGAGTGGGAGATCTAAGGTTCAAATGTCGGGCCGGTCAAAGCGGACAGTGTTGGCAACAGCTCGCCACTGCTGCAATATTTTTTCGAAAACAGCTGTGCTGCCCCCAGGGACAATGACGCGGACATGGGCCCCACAAACTTGTTACACGCTTCGGCATAGTACAGCAAGTGCAATGAAGAATTTGATTTCAAAAGATACGCACCAAGTCAAACAACTTAATTCTTTTCATGCGTAGTAAAAATCTCTTTCGGTGATAGCTTTCTTTCGGTCACTACCCAAGATCCGTGACCGTACTTTAGAAAGGGGGCAAAAACTGTCAAAATAAAAACTTTTCCTAGCCTAGCCTAATTTCAGAGTTTGTCATCGTAATAATTTTTCACAACCTAATATCAATTCAAGAATCATACCTTTAAAGTTTCTAATTTTTGTCAAGTTTTGTTTTGACGAAGAGTCGCGGAACTACTGCAGGCGCCCACATCAAGCATGTCTCGGGCTTTTTTTCTTAAAATTCCAGCTTTTTTGGCTTCGGAGTTATGAACACGTAACCAGTATATTCAGCAGCAATAAAAAAATCTCAAAGCAACACTGCTCAGTGATTGGTCCAAGGGAAACATTTAGCGGTTAGTAATTGCATCTGGACATAGCACTGACAGCTCGTATTGATCATAAATTTTTGTCAAAACGTGTGGAAAAACGTGGCTCAAAGCTTGCAGTTTTTGAAGTGGCAGAACATGAACAGTGTTACACTCTTGATCGAAAGGCAACACAATTGCCACTTGAAAGGTTAAGGCTTCAAAGAGGTTCCAAATTAGTACCCAGAAATCTACTGTTGTTAAGCATGGCAGCCGAAGTCCATCATTGCGAAACAACCAACATTTTCAGGGATTTGTGTACAATACGCCTGCAAAACTGTGACATCACAAGAACTAATCAAAACCAGAATGAAAAAAATTGAACGATTGTCTCACTTAAAATGTCTGGGCCAAGTTCGATCTCTCCACTTGGAGCAAAAGCGTACCAGCAAATCCTGTTTTCACTCAACTGCAGCTCGCAGTAGTGAGCATTACACGTAGGTTGGAGCGAGTAAAGGATGCTGTTCGCGCGAAAGCCATGCGTATCGCGCACAATAAACCTTCAAGTGTGATTGCATTTCTCACTGAAAAGTTGGTGCCGCTAGAGGCAGTTAGTCTTGCGCTTCCTTGCTATGCTACAGTTTCGCATTCAAACACATTACAACGCTTTCACGCACATTTTTGTCGAGTTTATTGCTTAAAAATATTAGCCAGTTGTAGCGGCAGCATTCTTCAACACACTTGCTCGGTCGACAAGCTTGACTGTGGAAAAGAAGGTTTTCGTTCAATTCCCGAGACGGTTTAATCCAATTGCGGGGACAACTTCCCTACCCAGGCGTAACGGAGTTCATTACAACTCAAATGCACTTCGCCGTAAATAACACCATAAGTATGCAGTAATGGACTAAGTTAGAAGTAGCTAAAAATAGTAGTAAAAAACTACGATTCTAAACCATGGCACGATGTTTTGAGATGCTTGAATGCTGAATGATTAGTTTCCTATCGGATATCGATACGTTTTAGTGGACTATATTAGCCCTCATGTTATTACGAAAAAAACTGCTTACAGCAATTCTAGAAAGGGAGCGAGAACTGGTTGGTGATTATAAAGGGAAGGCAACAAGAAAAAAGGTTGAGAATCAAAATGACGCAAGATATAGGCAATCAATTACACAACACAGTTCGGTAGCCTTACCCAAGAACAAACAATCGCCACGTCGAAAAACATTTTGAGCAGTGTAGCAGAGGGTTTACAGTAGCGGTTCTCAATTCATTTTGAAGCTTTGAACCCAAATTCGACGAAGACCGAAAACAAAAAAAAGGTCCTCACCGTAATTTAGAAGGGGTTTAGTCCACGGATTCGATCATACACCAAAACAAAGGTCTTCGCCGTATCCTAAAAACTCTAGAAATTCAACCCTAGAAAGTATCCCAAAACCCTAGAAACTACTCGATTACAAACTAACAAAAAAAAAACAGAACATTAATGCTGCGATACGGAGCAGTGAGTTTTTATGGCGTGAAAAATTTTGTATCTTCTATTACATTACAGGCAATCCGTTCATAAAGCATGAATCAAACGAATACACCTAGATTGGTAACGTCTGCATTATGGTCCGATGTAACATTAAATAAGCTACAGTTTGGCAAAAAAGTTCGCATCCCTAGAAGTCACTTCTCGCACCCTCAGGGCGCGCGAGCATACCTAATTGAGAACCGCTGGCTTACAGTGTTGTTTTCGCGATATCCATGACTGCATGATCTTCGTTCAACTGCCGTTGGTCATGTTGCTGCCTTCATGGAGAGGCTTTCGGCGACAATCAGGCTTGGTGGGTTCAAACAAGCAGCACGTTTAAGTCAGAAGTAAAACAATCTAACTGAGGTTATTGAACGTCAAAACCTACTTGGTGAATGCGGATTCATACAAAAGCGTGACCTCACTACCTTGTGGCTGGGGTAAATACGCAACACACACGAAACTAAAATCATAAAATCGACAAACGAGATGATCGGAGAACCGCAGCGATTAGCAAGACAACCTACCTACCATGAATCACAATACAAGGGCTGCATAGTATTCGGCAAGTTCATAAATACGATAAATGATGCAACAAAGATTCGTGAAAAATAGGAATATCCTTGAAAACTACAGAAATTTTGAAATAAATTTACTTTTACAATTTGTCGGCAAATCAACTTGAATTCGAGATAGTATTTTCTTTGCAAATAGATTTTTGATGAAATCCTTTTTGACGTAAGTAAGTTTAAGACAAAAAAAATTAGCGTAGAAAAAAATTGGCTTTTGTACGAAACGCGTCGCGACGGTTCAAATCCATTTATTGTCTTATTGTCATTAAATCATTATTCATTTCGTGAAACAATGTTCCAAGTGCTCTTGTCCTGAATCCTCTTAACAGAATTTGAATTCAAAAAAATATACGTATATCCATAATTTTCAGGACACTGTCCAGTTTGGAAATGCAGGCAGGTTAACATACAGGTAGCAAGTGAAATAAGCTCGAGTTTACTCTGGCTACGTCATAACATTAAACCAATTTTACGTTGAGCTGCTTACCTTGCCGAAGACAGATCACACAATGAACATCAGCAACGCAGTAAAACAGCATATTAAGTATTGAGTATGAAAATCAACTTACGATTGGCGGGATAAACAAAATCAGCACGTCTGATAAAAAAGATTGATGCAGAACACAAAACCAATTGTATTTTCTAAGAATACCGGATAATATGAAAGAATTTTGTTACGTCGCGGAAGAATAATATAAAAATGATACAAGAGTTCTGTGTAAATGGGGTTTTCAGCAGGAAAATACACAAGAAGTCCTGGCGTTAAGAAACACGCTAAGTGCGATAAAAGCAAAAACATTATTTTTTGTTTACCTGGATTTGTAGTTTTACAAAAACATCTCTTGAAACGACCTTTTCAGAGCGTTTTATAACCACTTAGCAGCTACCATTTACATGCAAAAGTCGATCAATTTCAATGATAACAGGTTTATGCTTCAAACATTACTTTCTGGTGGCCAACAGAAAAACAAAATTATTTTCCCCGTTTGCAAAGCACCTGAAATTGAGAAGGTTGCAGAAAATATTGGCCACAATATGATTCTTTCAGTGGAAGTTTCAAAAATTTAAGTACCGCACATTGATCTAGATCACATCCAAACAAAGATCAACAAATTGAAGCAGCACTACAATGTCTTTTTGTCCTCTTCGTTTTGCTTGTGATCTCTTCTCTTGGATGGAAAAACAATTTTGACAATAAAGCAGAGCAAGATGACAACTACACTTGTGATATGCAGCCAAAAATAGGTCGCTTTCCAATATGTATAAGTGTCATGCCAAGTCAACAACGCAAAAGCCATGTACATGTACTCAAAAGCGCGCAGTTTTGCAAACCAGTTGAGCCAGTCATAAGAATTGTGCAAGGTTGGAGGCAATCTCTTCTTAATCACACTGCCAAGTAGATCCTCAGCCATCATCACAAGCGGCATTGTGAGAAACGCACCAAAGAAACCAGGATCAATGCCATGCCAATAAGCACTGACGCCCATAACAGCAGTGACTCGAAATTGGCTTAGAGAAGTTGGCCAGCGCTTGAGAACATAATTTGCCAACCACCACTGGACACCCATGTTCCAGTTCCGCATTCCTAAACGAACAGTGGGGGTGAAGTCACAGCCATAAGGGTCGATGTTCTTAATAGTGTTGAAGCTAAAATGTTTTGGTTCATTTCCATCAGCAGCCTTAATGGTAGGGCCATGGCCAGACTGCGGTTTAAGGTCATCATCATAAGCACCGAGGGTTAAAGAGATAAATGAACATTCAGCTGTGAGCCAGGCAGAATAAAATCTCATTCGACCAATGAAAAAGATAGGAACCATATAAAAAATTTGATAGGCAAAGGAATCATCATATAGTTTGCCACTTTTGACATAGTCTGTGCTAAAAAAGTAAGCAGCAATACCGTACAAAATACCAAATACTAAAACTTGCTTTAATCTTGATAAAATTTCATTTCTAATAGGAATATGTTGACTGACTTGCGGATCCATCATCAAATAGTCATAGTAAGTTCGATATTTAAAGAAAGGGCCTGTGAAGATGCCTGTGTAACAATATGCATAGCAGAACATGTCAAAAGTCGAAGGCACAGAGTCCAGTTCAAGCTGAAACTTAGATGGTCTTTTATCTTCACTAATGGTATTATGGACATTACGAATACGAAAATCATGTATTTCAATGGCAACACTGACCAATTTCAGCGTCAACATTAACTGAATTGCATTGGCAAGAGGTATTGGTTTTGGAAGACCAAAAAAGGTTGCACAGCGAAAAAACAAAAGATAAGTAAAACACCACACAAATGATACCAACGATGTGTGTTTTCTGGTGAGTTTAATAATCAACAAGTTTCCAATAAAAGCAACCAATGAATAGACACCATCCCACTGGCAAACTCCAAACACGAGTATGCACCCAATGACTGATGTTGCTATTTGCTTCGAAAATGGTGAATGCAAATACCTCAGAGGAAATCCCACTAAAACAGACAAAATCAAAATCAAAACATATTTTATCTCATCATTGACCATTATGATATATTTTGCAATATCAACCTATAATATAGTAAATCCAAAATATCTCCTGCAATTCAATATATTTTATTAAATTGTCCATTATTAATCTGCAATATTAGGGTCTGAACAAGTCCTCAATAATATGACATCACAAACTTTGTTGTTGTTAAAAACTCCATTTCTTCATCAGTATGAGCGCTACATTTCCGTTTTTTGGCATATCACAGCTGAATATATGCAACTTAAGTAGACTGATTGGGACAATACCGGTACCAATTAATCAATAAGCAATTTTTTAAATCACTTATAAAAAAAGAAAAGTTATTCTGAATGCTGACTGTTCAATGAAAAATGGGAAAACAGTATGAAGCCAATAATGGTACAGCTAGTTGTTCAATATGCAATGAAAGCATTGCTGTTCTAAATGAGTATAATCTTGAAGGCACTAAAAAACCAAACATCTCTGCTAAAATATTCAAGTCTATTTGAGAAATCTACGCTTTGAAAAACATTTCAATCTATGTAGACCAGAGATAGCAGTGAGTGCCAAAGAGTTTTTTTCATTCAACTTATTGCTGAAAACGTTTCTGTCACTCCTACAAGTTATAAAATCGAGCAGAAAATAATAGGACGAGAAAAACCCTTTACTGATGGCAGCTACATCAAAGAGAGGAAACAGCAAACAACCTGTGCCCCCAGAAAGCCCGTTTGTTTGCAAATATCAGCATTTTAGTAGTGCACAGAGTCAATGAAAATTCTAAATATTTTATTCTGTTCCCAATTTGCATCTAGCCCACAGCTATTAATCTCGCAATAATCTGGCCCTCAGCAAAAAAAAGTTTGATGACCCCGGTCAACAGTATGCTTAACAATGTACGACAAAAAAATTATATGTTGTTGCAAGCAAAAACTCGCCAGTGGGACAGCTCCATCACCAATACACTACACTGAATACCACTGGCTGACTGGGAAGTCACATGTCTCCAAGTGAATAATTTGGTTACGTCACTAGGCCTAGGCTACTGTGATGTTTTTAATGTTTGCAGGCCAGAGCTTTCAAAATTTAATCGTTCGCATGCTATCTCGCCTAAAAGCTACCAGCGCAGAAGGCTAGGAAAGAAACTTTAGGCCAGATAGCACGCAAACGAATAAAAAAAGAAAGGCTTTATTTTACTGGAAATTTTTATCTAGTTTTTCATTAATTCAGACTCAAAACTAACCCCTCAAATGCTTACTCTGAAACTATTCCCAAATCAAACCCTAACTAAAACCCTAACCTAAACCCCAATCTTAACCCCTGCAAAAGTAAATGAAAAAAGCGCGGATGAATTTTTCTCATTTTTGTTTTTTTCTCTTTAACTTAAAAGTTTCCGTGAAATAGTCACGATCTTTAAAAAATCGATACTGCTACGTATGATTAACATCAATAGCATCATCAACAGAAATATACTCTCAAGCAGTCAGTTCTTGTTGATCCATCTTTTACAAATGTCAGTCTTTTACCAAAAAATTGGTAACTTTTTTTCTTAACAATTGTAGTTTAATTTTATTTCTGCAAAATGAGCAAGCCAGACGAAATTAGCTCGTGGACTGTAGTTTGATGACCTCTGCTATACACTAAACGTGGCGCGTAGGCAGTCTTAGATTGTTGCAACGTTTTCAAAAGTTATTGTAGATTTTACCCCATTAAAAAAGGCCACAAATAATGCATAATATTTAGTGCAATAAGGATAAAATCAAGCCTAAAAATTATTGTATATAATTTTTTCAAAGTTTAGGTTACAAAAAAAACAAGACCAATAAAAATGACATATGTATTTTTATTTTATGTTAACAGAGTACCAGTAACTTGTAAATCTATAGCCATTTGTTTGTGACACACTGCCATCAGAACACCTGCATGACAGCCAGGCGCCAATATTGGTATATACAATTAATTGAAAAATGCCACCTATGCAAACAAAATGCATTTATCCATGAACAAAACTTTTTGTTTCTTTTTTTTGATTGTTTAGTATCAAGCGTACACAAAGGTACTAATTATTTCTTGAATTCAAAACCATTTTTCAAGGAAAAAAGCAATCTATTACTATATATGTTTCACAGTCTGCACCTGAATACAATTTTATTAGTAAAACAATAACATCTGAAATTTAACAGAAAAACACTCAGGCAAAAGTGCAGATTATCGCAGGTTGGTCCACTTGTCAAACCTTGTTGCACGCAAACTATTGCCAGTGGGAAACCATCATAAGCAAAGTAGGCCTATATTATCCTTTGTTTGCTGTACTTGCCAAATTATGGTGCAGTAATATACAGTATAAGTTCTGAGGTTATCAAGAATCTGAAAGTGACAGCCTATATATAATTAATGCACAATATATTGGTATAGGCACTGCAGGCTATTCAGAAAGACCACCAGATAGCCTACAGGTAAATTGTCAGTCTCTTGCAAAGTCATAGTTTGATAGTGCCTGTTTTCTGTTTTCTCACCTGCCATGGCTTTAAGTTTAGGCACTGGCTATTTTGCCTCTAGAGGCAAAATAGCCCCATACTATTTTGCCATTTGGAGGCAAAATAGTCCTAACGGCTATTTTGCCACAAGTGCCAAAATAGCCCTAAGCCTAATGCTAACCCAAACCCTAACCCAAACTCTAACCCTAATCCCAACCCTATTCCTAACTCTAATCCAAACCCTAACCCAAACAGAGGAAAAACATTACAGTATTTTATCTGACAGCATGACTGTAGAAATCAAATCATTTCATTACAGTACTGACTACTGGCAGACTGAGTATCTACCTAACTAGCAAATCTTTCATTATAGCCTAGTTCTGAGTTGCTTGCTGTAGTGTATTACGCCAAACCATGTAACGAGTCGGCAGGGCCCATCTCCACGTCATTGCACGCACCTTCATCCTGTGGGCAACTATGTTCCTTTCAAAATCTCACAGCAGTGGCGAGCCATTGGCAACAACTGACAAGCCAACGGATGTCAATAAGTAGCCTATAAGCCGTCCATTTTTTTTTTTTGAAACCTCTGCAATCGTGTAAGAGCGTGCGAGCGCTCTCGCTCCTTTCAAAGTTTCATGCGTATGATGCGTGCACTCATTTGGCAGTTATTAATATTAGGTTGAGGTTAGGGCTAGATTTGGGGAATGGCTTAGACAGTTAGATCAGAAAGGAATGAGCGCACACGCGCTCATACACGGGTCACAAAGCTTCCAGAAAAAAGCTGACGGCTTATACTTAACGAAACCCCAAGACAACAATGTGTCTGATTGACCGACCTTTGACAGACCCAAGATTTGAACCTCAGACCTCCTGCTCAAGAAGCAAACACATTACAGTACTACTCGATTTGATAATGATATCAATACTGTTGGTGCTGAGAGCTTAAACACAAGTCTAGCCTTCTCACTGTTAGTTTGTGCTAAATTGAAAGCTGCTGGAGTGCTGGTACAAAAAAAAATTACTGCTGTATGGTTTAGTGTTTATACTCAGTAAGCTAGCCTACTGCCACTGCAGACTGGCATCCATGGTGTCACCAGAGTTCTCTATTAGTGTCACTGTCACCAGATTCTATTGCTCCAATATTTTGGTTCTGGTAGTTGTAGTAGGCCTACTTACTCGTCATCAGTACGGTTCACTACAGCAGCGTTGTCACTGGAGTCAGTTTCATTAACATTATATTGCTGACTTTTTTAACATCAGATCAGAGATTGTTTCAGGAGTTTGCACCAGAGATTGGGACGGTTTTTGTGCAAACGTAGGGAAATTATAGTGGTTTTTCTGTAGGAAAAAACCTGAAGAGCAAAAAAAAGGTCATCACTCCGACACAGAGCGATTTTAAACCCAAAGTTTGGTGAAGACCTAAAAAGAAACAAAAAAAAAGGTCTTCACTGGTTCCTAATTCGGTTTCACTTCCCCTCCTAGCTGCGCTACTAGCAAAAAATGTCTTCTTCTTCTTCTTCTTTCTTCATTGCCCGCTTTTCCGTGAGGGTTGCGGGGGCAGTAGCTCAAGATTGAGCCGCCACACCTCACGGTCTTCCATCACCTCCATCATTTCGCTTGGGCGAAGTCCCAAGCGATTCCATCCAAGATCCTCAATGTAATCGGTCCATCTAGTTCTAGGTCGTCCGACTGGTCTTCTCCCATTTGCTTTGGCATGTAAAGCTTGTTTGGGGAGTCTTTCCTGAGGCATTCTGCTTACATGGCCAAACCATCTAAGCTGTGATCTTTCAATTCGGAGAAGTAACGGCTCGATGTTAAGAGATTTTCGAATTTCAGAGCTACGCACCTTGTTTAACAGTGTAACTCCTTCGATTCTTCGTAAAAACCTCATTTCGGACGCTTGCACTTGTGATCGCATTCTTTCGGTCATTACCCAAGATTCATGACCATAAGTGAGAATGGGGAAAAAAACCGCTTTGAAAATTGAGAGTTTTGCCTTTTTCGACAATTCTCGTTTCATGAGAACCGAGTAGTGCAAAGCTCGCATTACTGCACTAGCCTTGCCTATTCGGGTATCCAGTTCTTCGTCTTGCCTTCCGTCACTCGTAAATGCAACCCCAAGATACTTGAACTTCTCTACCTGCTTCAGTGTCGCTCCATTCACTTGTAATACGCACTGATCAGGGTTTCTTGAAAGATGAAGTACCTCAGTTTTGGCCGTGCTTATTTTCATTCCGGCGGTGTTGCATGCATCTGCAAAGCTATTTAATGCGCGCTGGAGGCCAGGGGCGGAATTATGAACTTTCTTCTCTTTACTAAAACGGGCGAGATCGCAAAAATTTTTTGAAAGAGAAAGTAAGTAAAGTACAAGTTTTGGTATTATGATTCCTTCTCTTTATCACTACGTTTCGCTATCGACGTGAAACGTCAAATTCAAACCCGGATGCGTGCTTTTGTGGCAGTAAAGCATTGTGAGTCAACAAATATTTCGATTTGCTGCAATTTGCTTTCTTTGTTTTTGAGAAAGTCTTTGGAAGCTTTGCTGCAATATAGGATACTACTACAGTATAGCTATGGAAAAGGTAAAAGTTCAAAAGAAAAGAGCTCCTACAGTAGGTGGAGTGAAGTGGAAATTGATGCTTTGGTTACCGCAGTAGAGAGTAATCGAAAACAAATCCTAGGTTCGTTTTCATCAGAAGTTACTTTAAACTCAAAGCAAAATGCGAGGAAAATAGTTGCATTTAAGGTAAGTTGGTGTTTTAGTTCTAGCGTTTTAAGTAGGTCATTAGGTTTCTTGCATTACATTATAACTGTATCGTTACTGAGGAACATTGTGCTAAATCTATTTGATGTCAAGCGGGTATCCAAGGGGCTATAGTTGCCAAACGGCCAACACGATTCTCTAGAACAAATTTTGAAAGACTACCTCCCTCTTAAAGCTCGTTTTTCCTGAAATACTGTATATGTGACCTCTAAAAAAAGGTCTTCGCCACCGAAAGCTTTAAATTTTTCCCCCAAATCCTCGTGTTCTTCAATAAAAAAAGGTCTTCAACATTTTCAAAGATCAAAACACCTCCCATTTATCGGTCAAATTCAAGAACGATTCATGAGATTCAAGAATGTTTGGCAACCCAGGGGGTACGCATTGGTCGGATGTAGTCAAGTTTACCTAAAGATGAACTAATTCCAAACCGAATATTATATTTAGACTGTATTTGTTAAAAATTACATGAAAATAAATTTCAATAAAAAGCAATTTCAGTGAATTTGACTTGAAATAACGCCAAAATCACTATTTTTAAGCAAACATTTCCCAAATTTTGACTGCGTGGTTTCGCTCCACCACCTTTGTAGCAGCTCGGTCGATTGCTTGCCGTTGCATCATCCGTAATTGCCTTTTTTATGACGTCACAGTAATTCATTCACCGTGCATTTGTTGTTGCGTGTTGCAATTCAGTTGACTTAAAATCGTTATGTAGAAAGCACGGCTAATTTTGCAGTTCAGTTGACTTAAAATCGTTATGTAGAAAGCACGGCTAATTTTGCAGTTCAGTTGGCTTTAATTTATTATGAAAATGTAAAACGCATGGCTAAATTTTGTAATTAAACCGGCAATTTTCAACCCGAATTCTTGGTATTTACGGACTCAAGAGGCCTGCAGGATCGTTCGACGTATATACTCAGCCTTGAGGAAAGAGATATAACCTTACTAGCCTACAAGTCTACACCTTCTTTTTCAAAAATTTTCCCAAGAAGGAATTTTTAACTGATGATAAATGCACTTGTTCAAATACATTATGCAAGAAGGGGATATATTTTGAACGACATAGATGATGGGGAGATCTAAAGGCTTGATTTTTGCTTTTTGTCGATGAGTGACAAAAATGCCATTTGTTCAGCTGAAATTGGAATTATATTATCTTTGTTTGAAGTACTTTGCCAATGCCATAATGCGTTTTATTTTTGTACTCACAATTCTAAATTTTGTTACTCTGCTGAGCTAAGCACTCCTAACAGACCATTTATATAAACTTTGGTAATTTCAGGTCAACTCGGCCAATGTATCCGGGGTTGAACGCACGGTGGAGCAAGTCGAACACAAGTGGTTCGACTTAAAAAGTGCCTCCAAAAAAGCTGTTGCCAATTGGAAGACTGAGGCACGTAGAACTGGTGGAGGAGTCAATCGCGCAACACCTCCAACCGAGATACAAATGCGAGTGATTTCCATCATTGGAGTTCAAAGCGCAACTGGGGTTGCAGGAGCCATCGAATTGGAAACTACTGAAAGTAAGTTGATGGAAATTTGTAACTACATAGTATGTTCATATGGTGCATTTGTAGCTAAAATAAAAATTTTTGTTCCATAGGTGAAGCCGTGGCGTGCAAAAGAAGTGCGAGTATGGAAGAGACCAATGTAGAAGAGCCTAATACAAGTGGAGGTCTTCCTTTTTCATATGACCAGTTAATGGAAGAACCTTCAAGTTTTCTTGAGATGTTGGGAGAAAACCCAGTTAGCCCATCGCCTTCATGCAAAAGTGCTACATCAGAACCACCAATGCCAAAATTTAAAAAAGCTCGAGCTAACCCGGAAACTGAAATTGCATCAGTCCAAAAACAAATTCTACACTTACAGCAGCTTACTTGCTTACAAGTGACACACAACAAAATACTAAAGCAATTGGAAAAAAGAAACGAACTAGAAGAGAAAAAAAATGGAGTTGGCGAAAAATGAAGTAACTGGAAGCCAGCCATTTACCATCAATTCGGAAGATACAAGCTCATAAACTTGACAAAACTAACGCTATTGACGTTTCATTTCTATTCGTTGCTTGACGGTGATTTGGGCCATTCTATGATAGTTTTAAGATAAGGACACATAGACCTCTAACATCGCTTTTTCTGAATACTATTAACATTTACTCCGGACGTTGTGACCGTTTTTATAAAATCAATCGCTAGCAATTTACGATTAGGAATGTTGCGTGACGAGATAAACTCCTGAACCAAATAGCCGGGAAAACTCTATAGTCTTTTCTCTCGTGTTTTATGACTGTATGTTGCAGTGGATTTTATCATGAAACATTCAATGATTGCACATTTTTTCGTATGTTTTATCACACTGTTCGTTTTATACTGCACATTTTTCTTAATTTATTAGTACACAATTGCAAGAAAATGCAGTCCGTTATATCGTATAAAGACAGTTGCAGCTTGCAGGACCTAATTCTTATCTAAGCAAAACTGGCGACAATGGCTGCTCGTACGGAGCGTCCTTGAGAATCTGCACCTTCTGTGTCCTCTTCGATGGGAGCTATTTCAATCGCTGCCGGCAAAGGCGTGCGTTCGTGCATCATTGGCACCTTGTGCTTGCGACATAGGTTGTGCAAAATGAAGCAACACATTGCGATTTTGCACGCTTTCAATGGTGTGTAACAAAGTCTTCCTCCGGTGTGGTCGATGACGCGCCAACGTTGTTTCAATACTCCAAAAGCTCTATAAAATAATGCTAGAGTATGATACAAAATATAAAACTGCATGCACTGTGATACAAGTATGTCAAAAATATTCATAAAATTTTCTTAAATTACATTTATAGCTTTAATGTTTTGGTGATAGAGATTATTTTAATAATATGCCGTATTTATATAGTATTTTACTGCCAAACGATGGATTGCCCGTTTTACGCTTCTGTATCTAAATTGATATAGTTGATCTCAGAAAAGTATTTATTTCGGAAAGTGTATTAATTCATATCAACAAACAAGCCATCAAATGATGATGGTGATGATATGAAAGAATATAGGTGACTTACTTCTCCACGATTGATCGGCATCTCTTGTGAGCCTGATTATATTGTTTTTCCGCTGGTGAACTTGGAGCTGAGATCGGTGTTAAAAGCCACGGTTTTAGTGGATAACCACTATCGCCAAGCAAAATTCCATTATATCTCCCGGTTTCGAAGTTGCGATGTATGTTTGATTGGCGTAGAATAAACGCATCATGGCACGAACCTGGGTATCTGCACACGACGTCCAGAAACACCATATTTGCGTCACATATTGCCTGCATAAGAAATAATATTATCATGTAAAATAGAAATGATTGTCGATTGCATAATTAATGTTATGCCCCATTCAGCAGTGGACTTTGTCCAAATTTGACTTATCCCTTTACGTCTTATTTAATATTAGAGGCTCAAAGCCTTTGCTTCCGTTAAAACACGCAGATTATGTGGTGGGTAGCGACGCGTAATATCACACTGTGAGCGTGCGCTGTGCGGTAAAAGGGACATGTCTGCAATTTTTAAATCTTGCAAAAATAATAATAGATGAACATTGGCCTATATCCAAGTTTCCCTTTTTTAAAAAAGGTTGTTACAGACATTTGCTAACAGTGCGAATTTTCTCAACGTAATTACACTAAGCAATTAATTAATTTACACACATATCTTACTTGTACATTGATTGAATGGAAACCTTTGCGATTGACATACAGATGCTCATCCTCAGCTGGTGCAATGATTGGGACGTGAGTGCCATCTATGGCACCGATGACGCCAGGAAAATGTCCCAGCAAATAAAATTTCTCCTTTATTCGGGTTGCTACCCTACTGTCTGGCATGCTGATAAAATTTTTCTTTTTCCGAATCAAGCTTTCCATGAACCGAGCAAGAACAACACTGACCGTTGGCTGCGAAACGTTAATGTTGTCTTTTGCGGAGCTTTGAAAGCTTCCGGAAGCCAGCACTTTTAGAGACAGCAAAACTTGTTCTTCCACGGTCAATGCTGCTGATTTCCTGGTAGTTGGGCTTAAATCGTCTCTCAACATATCGCATAGTTCCAATATTGATGCTCTTGACATTCGATATTCATATATTAACTCAAAATCAGACCTTTGCAGGGGATTTTTCCTGACCCTTTGTCCTCTACTTCTATTTCTAACCGCCAAATATGCTTCCATTGCTGTTATAATCGGCTATTTTGCATAATAAAATCACTGTACGAGAACTCTGAGCTTCTCTTTGTTTCACGAGATGAAAAAAGCAGTTTCAGTAACGAGAAGGTAGTTGGTAATCGCTCTACGAAAGAGAAGGTGGCGAAAGAGACGCACGCGTCATCGGGCGAGATGAAAATAAGTAAAGTGAAAGTTCATAATCCCGCCCCAGATTCTGTGGAAGAAAGCAGAACCAAATCATCTGCGAATAGCAGACGACTAATTTTGCAATTTCCAATCGTGGCACACTCATGAGCTTGGCTGCATTTGTCGATCCAATTCATGTAAACAATGAAAAGGAGAGGTGACAAAACGCACCCTTGCCGGAGTCCAACGCCCACATGGAACGGCTTTGAATGCTTGCCATTTACCCGAACACAAACCTCCGGTCTGCAGTAGAATGACTTAATAGCGCGTAACAATTGACCATCAACGCCATACTCCTGCAAAACCTTCCAAAGTTTATCCCGAGGAACTCGGTCATATGCTTTTTCAAGATCGACAAAGCATGCAAAGAGATCTTTGCCATACTCCCAAGATTTCTCGAAGATTTGCTTCAGAGTGAAGATTTGGTCCGTGGTGCTGTTGTATATTTCCAGCCGCTTCCATTTTTTGTTGTAATGTGCCAAGTCTGTTTCACGATAGAGTGTGTTATTACGTCACAATCTGTCTTAAGCCGCATCAGCGATCTGCCATTTGAAGCGACAGTCAAGTGTGTTACAAGCTAAGTATCAGTGCTGCAATGGTTAACTGTTTTATACTGTTTTTTAGCTGTTAAGTTGAGTATAATAATGTAATTGGTTTGAGCTAAGTTTTCTGAGTTAAGTGCTTCAAGTTCGAGTTCATTAACGTCGGAGAAATTATTGGTATGTACTTGTGTTTCTTATATTTTTGTCGCTAGCCTTACAGTAGCCTAAGTTTAGCCCGCTGTGCTTCATGTTATGATTCTGAAGCGGGCAGTTGTAACCGGTACTGGAAATGATGTAATTGTGTTTTGTTCAGCTAAGTCTGCGTAAGTTAAGGCTGTGTCTTAAGAGTCCGTTTTATTTCTAGATTAACGGACGGAACTCTCATTCAAGATTTCGACATTGTGGTTAAGTCAAGTGAAGTTTTAATGCCTACAATTGTGAATAAATTTGTGAATTCTGTTCAGTTAAAAACTTTTCCTAATGCTCTGCACAAGTCCGCAACAGTGCTGCGACCCGGACGAAAACCGCACTGACCATCTTCCAGTTTTGATTCCACTATTTCTCGGCATTTCCTTTCAAGGCATTTGGCATATACTTTCCCTGGCAAACTAAGGAGAGATATCCCTCTGTAGTTTGTACATTGCTTACGATCTCCTTTCTTGAATATCGGAATAATCACACCTGTTTGCCAATCTCTGGGAGTTTTGCCAAGCTTCCACACAACTTGACACACTCGCGTTAACCAGAGAATTCCTTCTCCAGTCAGCGCTTTCAACATCTCGGGTCTGATTTCATCTTCACCAGCAGCTTTTCCAGATTTTATCCCTTTAATTGCAGTTGCCACTGCAATGTCAACATCAGATTTGTAATCCAAAACATCAGACATCAGAAATTTTGCCCAAAACATCATACCTGATGTAAAAACTAAAAATATCAGCATTTGCAACGTTGCACTAGGCTACAGTACACTGAGTACTGAGTACAGTACATTTTTGCAGAATCTTTCGCGCAGAAAACGTTTGCGCGGCGCAAAATTCCTTTAACCAATGACATAAAACTAGATGATACGCAACTCTTTTTCCCACTCTTTTTCCTCTTTGTTTCTTTATTGTGCGGATTTTTGCTCTGTTTTTGCCCGCGCTGATCTGCTGACAGTGAGTGACTGTATTGTGCAGCCTTTGCCTTGTTCAGCTTACAATAGGTAGCAAATATAACAAATATCGTTGTCTCTGGTAGTTGTGGCTTAGCGTAATTTACGTAAAGTTTTGTCAACTACTAAATTACCCCCAAAATCCAATTTTCGAGTAAATTCTGCAAAATATACATAGAATCAACGTATTATCACAACTTAATGTTACGACATCACTGAAATGTAAATATGAAAAGTGTTTTTTTGTTTGTTTATTGTTGTGATTTCTCATTTCTTCTGCTTTTCTGAGTCAAAATATGTTAAATATTTTACACTGAATGGATTGAACTATTCAAAATATGTAAGTGTCAGTTTTATGTTTCATTTTGTGTTTATTGTTACAGTAGCATTGAACTTTGAAGAGTCGAGAGCGTATGTTAATTTTCGTTGCTTCCATACCAGAAGTAGCAAAAATAAACTGAATTGAATAACGTCAAAAAAACTTGCTGTAGTTTTTTACGGCGTATGTATAGTATACTTTTTTTTATAAGAACCGATTAATATTAAGTTAAGGCTGGCTGTTCGTAGTTTTTCGCCGAATTTTAGCCTCAATTGTTCTTAAATTTCGAAAACGCGGATATTAATTTTAGCGACCACGTTCGTATAACTGATTAAGATGTTAATTTTAGCGACCATATTTGTAAAACTGTTTAAGTTGTTTAGTCCCAAAGCTTTGTGTGTTTGAGTGAACGGTTTTTACTGCTTTTGCCGCAACCCAAAATTGCTCTTTTTTCGACTTGAACGACTGCCAAAAATTTTCTCAGTTACTCGCATAGAGTGCAACAGCATTCTTTAATCTCGTAATAGTTGCAATTTTGCTCGCAAATACAAGAAAACCACTGAAATTTTATCGTTTTGAATCAGTACGGGATCTAGTTTCTTTTATTAATTTGGATTTTTGTCTTTTTCGCTTGTCTTTAATTTATTTTTGCTGCTGAGGCTGGAATTTTTCGTAATTTGCTCTTAAATTTTGAGCAAAAATGAGTCTAGTGTTCGCATAAAATTATTCTAGAAAAGAGTGTATATAATTAGTCAGTTTGTGCGTTTTTGATTTTTTTTTTTTTTAAGATATGTTATCCAATGGTGAAGTATCTTTATAAAAAAGATTAACTTCTACTTTGGAATGCGGAGTATTTGCCGCTGAAAAATCTTGCTTTTTTTGCAAAAAAGATTGATTTTATAATACTTTTGCGTGATATTTCGGTTAAAATTTTATTTTGGGGATCGCCGTTCAAGAAATTCTTGCTTTTTTCATGCAGAAAACCGTCGATTTTGAGACGTTTTAGTGAAAAAAAATTTGAATTCATCGAAATAATTTAGTAAAAAATCACGGGTAGGGGCAAGGGAAGGTAGTTTGATACGGAAGGTAATTTGATACAACTACCCTGCACACTTTCAAAACGCTTGTTTGGCTGAATTACCGCCACCAAGTGATGCAAAATATAAAAAAGCACTTGCAGATTAATTTCCAATAGCTAGCTCAATTTTGAAAATATTGGGAGACAAAAGTTGAAATTTTACTGTGTTTAGTAACTTTTAAAGTTAAAAGTTTTCGTTTCTTAAACAAAGTTAAAAACCGTTCAATATAGATGGCACTTAACCAGTTGTAATAACACTAAAGTAGCATTCTTTCAACGATAGTTAGGTTTTGCTTTTGCGTGTCGTAGCCATGAAATTTTACTTTTAATAAATTAAGCAAAGAGAAGGTAATTTGATACAGAATTAAAAGGTAATTTGATACACTGTATCAAATTACTTTCCGTGGTAAAGTTATTACTCCAAGAGTAAACAACAGGTTTAATCAGTACGTTCATAGACTCTTTATTTAGTAGAGTAGAAACAAACACGCGGAGAAAAAGAGAAGAGGATTGAAGAAAAACGTTGGCTCTTTTTGTGAAGTTTTTTATGCGGTCACGCGTATTTGACTGATTTGATTGGACATATTCTTAGCGCGAGTGAACCGAAAAGAAAAAAGTCACTCTGATTACGCTTTCAATCACATGTTCTTTCAATCACATGTGCAAAAAAAAGAGCTTTCCATTACATGTTCAACGACCACATCCAATGGCATAGGCGTAGCCAGGAGTTTTAATTGGGAGGGAGCAGAAATTGCATGCAATGACGTCGTCAGAAAATTTCAAAACGGGAACTTTTTGTGAGCAAACTAATAGTTAAAAAGTGCAAATGTCTAACTTGGGAGACGTGTGTGAGTAAACTAGCGAAACTCAAACGTAACACAGACGAGGTTTGGGTCGGAGCCCGCAGCCGCTGGGCGATTTCTTGAGTTTTTTTGGAAAAAAAAAGCTATTTTAATGCCATTGAATCACACTTCGCCCGTGTACAGAGCCATTTGAAAGAACTACATTTTTAACATTTCAAAGCCAATTGAAAAAATGATATTGTTCAATCCTCCTTTTATTTGCAGTTTTAGTCCAAAATATCTTTAAAATCTTGCATTGTGGAGCTAAATGTTAATTGTAAGTGACTTGGCACAGGTAAGGGGAAGTAAGGTGCATCGCCTCCTGCAATATTTTTGCAGTAAATAATGATCCACTCGAAGATTTTCCGTAGACGTTTTTGTTTTGTCACGAAATTATCTAGTTGAAGGAGTACATGTACGGCCAAGGGAGCCCAGGCCCCGTGAATTGAAATTTGATAATTTGTTTAATAAGCATTTCCCCGAGCTAATTTTTAAAAGTATTTTGTGCGTAAAATCCGGCGAGGCACCAGGTGCATTGTTATTGGAAAATGGTACAATAGTTGGTTGTGCTTACTAACCATGTTTCCTGGGCCGGATGTACGTTGCGCGGGAGCCCCTGAAACTTTGGGAATTTTCGCAACATCTTCCAACCAGATCTAGGTAAAGACAAAAAAAAATTTACCATCTGAGCGTGGGGTCTCTAGCACTGTGCCATATGATATATCCGACCCTGGGTATTGCATTACGTTCATAAAAAGGTTAGATGAGGGCCTGAGGTAGTAACTTTTGAGACAAAAACGCTTAATTTCATCCCCGTTACACATTTAAATTGGTTGGCAAAAATTTAATTGAGGGGGCCCGAGCCCCCTGATCGTCAATATTATTGTTAATAACTGTTGTACGCGTGTACTGTTGTACGCGAAGATGCTAAAAGAAACTGAAGAAACAAGGCTTTTTTGTAACATTTTTATCGTTGGTGGCGTTTCGATTGGGGGGAGGGGGCAAGCTTTCTGCGTCGCCCCTCCAGGCTACGCCAATGTCCAATAGTATTTTATTGTAGTTACCTCCTGATTGGTCATTTGACAAAAAAAATTGCCGTTTGCTTTGCTATTTGCCAGTTTTTTGAGATATATTATTGCTGCATCAATTTACCTTCTTGTGTATCAAAATACTTTTTGGGTGTAACAATTCACCTTACTCGGAAGGTAATTTGATACATGTGTTTGACTATTTTTAACAAGCAATAAAAAAAAATGCAGTTAAGATACAATGTTGAAAGTTTTGCGGAACGGTTGGCAAAGGACCGAAGTTGAATGTAAATCCAATTATTGAATTCCATTTTCATCTATTTTCACTTCAAAGCGAAAAATATTGAAATCGTATCAAATTACCTTCCCTTGCGCCTACGTTCTGAAATTGATCGCAGAGAAACTCCAAAGCAGATGCGGTTTTGTCTAATATACAGCGTCACTGTTGTTTCGTGAATAGGGATAAAGCAAAACTAAATCGTCAGCTACAGCATACGATCAAAACTCTAAATGTCCTCTGATGTCTTACTTAAACCCCTCCACCTTTGAAGATTCATGTATTTTACCAACTTCTTGCGAAAAAGCGTCAACGCACCTTTTTTTCAGAATTAGTAACAGCAATACTTCCTTGTGTCCTTGGGAAACAGTGGTGCAAATCTTTGTTGAGCATTGGGGGTGGGGGATAAATTGCGATTTTGCCCTATTTTCAACATTAGGGGGGATGAACCTCTACCAAGACTTTTTTCAGGTGAGCAAATTAAGTGAAGACCAAAAAAAATGTCTTCACCAGATATGGAACACTTTTTTTCCCCGAATTCAGGTGAAGACCATAAAAAATGGTCTTTACCAGAAATGGGACACTTATTTTATCCGAATTCAAGTACAGACCTGCGCTCAGATGCACACCAGAGTCAAATTATTGGAGGGGATGCAGATGAAGACCATACTTAAATTGATGGGAAATACAGTCAAATTATCCTCTCCGGGTTTCGGCACCCCTGTTGAAAAAGACAACGCATATTTCCCATTAGGGCCAAGCAGTCTACCCGCAGTGGAGGCCAAGCCAAAGGAAAGACTTGCCAACAGAACCCAAAAAATGCTCGGCGTCATAGACGTAGCTAAGATGTTTGATTAGTGGAGACCGAACCGCAAAGCAATGACGTCATCAGAACTTTTCAAAAGGAATTTTTAATGGGACAAAGATACCGTAAAATGGAGGATCAGAAGCAGAAGATTGAGTTACCACGTAAGCAGGATTTTGCTAGAAGGGGTCAGGACTTGAACCAAAACTTGAAAAGTTTTCTAAAAATTGGGAGAGATGGCGAGTAAACTAGTTTAACTTAAACGTCTTACAGACTAGGGCTTGGGGGCAAGGCCCCCCGCCGCTGGGCGATTTTTTGTAATGTTTTAGAAAAAATTGCAATTCTAAGGCCATTTGGATCACAAATCGCACGTTTGTAGACCCATTTAAAATCACTAAATTTTTAAGATTTGAAAGCCAACTGAAAAAATTGAATTGTTCAATCTTTCATTTACTTGTAGGTCAAGTCCAAAATACATTTGAAAACTTGCATTTTTTGGTTAAATTTTGCAAGTGGCTTGGTCCAGGTAGGGTGAAGCAAGATGAATGCTTCCTGCAATATTTTTAGCAGCTAGTAAATAATAATTCACTCAAAGATTTACCTTGGAGATTTTTGTTTTATCATGAAAATAGCCAGTTTTAGGAGTACATAAACGACCAAGACCGAGGCTCGCTCAATTCAAATTCAATAATTTGTTCAGTAAACATTTTCCCAAGCTCATTTTTTTTCAAAAGTATTTTGTTGCGTTAAAATTGCTGAGATGGAGTTGGATTGTTATTCAAAGTTGGTACAATAGATGGTTGGCAGTCATGTTATTGCAATATGTTCGCAAAAACGTTAGATAAGGGACTGAGGTTGCAATTTTTAGGACAAAAAGCCTGGGTTTCTTCCGGATAATATATTTACATTGGTTGGCTACGTCTGTGCTAGGCGTTGATGTGATAAGATAAACGCACAGTGCCTGGTTCATACGAATGATCGATCGAGTGACTACAGCAAAAGTTCATGATCTATAAAAAATCTTGGTGCGGATGAGTAAGACTTCGACTATTTCATTCACACCGTTTAAACGATTAAAAACGGACACGATCCTACTCTGAATAGGCTACCAAAAACCTATAGAATCAGCTCCAATTTTCACGATATCGCTTTCACTCGAATGGCATAAACATGAATACAAATCAGTTTATTTCGAACCACCGTTAATTACTTTGCAAGCACATTATTAGCGCTTTAACCGACCTTTTTTGAAACTGCGCACCAATCGCCAGTGCCAGAGAAAAGCAGAAGAGTGGGGCCTGCAGCCAAGCGTGACCAAGCAGAGAATAAAATGAGCGCATTCGCGCAGTTTCGGATCATCTGGTTTTATGTCATTGCTTTAACGGTATAAGTTTTTTTTTTTATTAGTGTCAAGCGCAAAACTGATAGAAAAAACTGATAGAAAACAAAAAAAAAACTCCCACACACAAAACACACAAAAAAAGGCTTACAGTCATGCATTATTAGTGCTAGAGCGCCAGAGAAGAGCAGTAAGCTTCTCCCAAACCATTCACAGTAAGCAAATCAATAAAGCGAGCAACGTATTTCGAAAAACGAAATCTGAGAGAGTGAAGTAATGAGTCAACAAACGCATTGGTAGACCTGTGGCAACGATTCATACAACGGAATAAAAGTTTGGGAGCAAGTGCATCAAAAGTATTGACATTAGCCTTTACTCAGAGGTGGGCACTTGCGATAGCGCTTGCGCCGCAATTATTTTTAAACGGTTACACTGACGCTTGCGCCGCAAGTATTTTAGCAATTTTGAGCGCAATCGCGCAAGCGCAAGTCAAATACGATTATGAATGATTGCTTTTTAATCAAATGTGATTAAAGTTGACAAAAAAACAATGACGAGTACATAGGTGTAGTCAGGATTTTTGATTGGGGGGGATGCCAAGCCACAGATCACTCGTAATGACGTCAACAAAATTTTTCGAAAAGAGGAACTTTTTACGGGACAAAGATACCGTAGAATGGAGGATCAGAAGCCGGGGCATGGGTTGGCATGTAACCTGGGTTTTGCTGAAGAAAAAGGACTTGAACCTAACGTTAAAAAGATTTCCAAGATTGTCTGAGTTGGAAGACTTGGTGAGCAAACTAGTTTAGTCCAAATGTATCACAGACGGGGGTCTGGGGGCTGCCGCTGGGTAATTTTTTGGAATTTTTTTTTTTTTGGAGAAAAATAGCTATTTTAGTGCCATTTGGATCACATTTCGCACGTTTTTAAAGCCATTTAAAATAACTAAATTTTTAAGGATTGAAAGCCAATTGAAACAATCAAATTGGTGAGTCTTGCAGATTTACAGATCAAGTCCAGAACACGTATAAAATCTTGAATTCGGGGGTTAAATTTAGTAAATGACTTGGCCCAGGTTGGAGAAGCAAAGTTCATAGCCTCCTGCAATATTTTAGCAGTAATCAATCAATCGAATATTTCACTTGGGAAAGTTTTGTTTAGTCATGAATACGGGTTATGCATTTAAATTGGATGGCTAAAATTTGATTTGAGGGGGCCCAGGACACCTACCTGGGCGTTAATATTGGTCTGTTGTGCACGTATACTGTTGGACGCGAACATGCTCAAAGAAACTGAAACCGAAAAAAAACATAACGCTTTGTTGTTATTATGTTTATCATTATGGTGGCATTTCAATTGGGATTAGTCGGTTTTGCCTCCTCCCTGGCTACGCGTATGACGAGGTAGGTTCATAAAAGCTTCGTCATGGGAAATTCCATTCGTCTACTGCTTACAATATTTTTATTGGAGTTACAGCAGCGGTCATCTTTCGCTGAAACGTTTCTCTCTAAAATATTTTTTGCCGATTTTTCAAACAAAAATTTTCTATTGAGTAAAATGGTTGTAAAATGAAATTTCATAAAGAAAAAAAATTTTTAATGGTCTTTTTAGAAATACGCGAATCGTTTTTAAACAATCTTAAACTTGCTTTAGGCATTAACCGCGTAATTCGTGACAGTCTTTTTTTACCGTAATTCAAAAACAAAAAACAACAAAAACTATTAATTTCAACTTTTTTGCTAGTCCAGGAAAACTTGAAAGATATTGCAAACAGGAGTGACAGCATTGGTAAAGCTCTTATATGCAATACTTAGATGGTTCAATTTCTTTAAACAAAAACAGGATGAGTTTTTAGCGTGCTCCATTTGTCAGAAAGTGATGCTAATTGCTCCCGAAGCACACAATATGCATCGAAACTTGTAAAGGATTTCCTTGAAAAGCCATTAGGAAAAAACAGTGATTCCGAAGTCGTTCGCTTACCACCACTTGCAGACTTTATTAGTGGAATTTTTTAACACCGCGGTTCCTTGAGTGCGAGTTTTGAGAGTATTTTTCGTGAGGTATGAAGATGTTTTTCGCCCAAAGAGGTTAAGCGATGCGTATTTTCAAATGCTTGTATTTTTTGAAACCAATAATTTTTTGTTTACTAATTTGGTAGCGTGCATAATTTGTGTTGAATAATGGTTTCGTCCCATAACCTAGTGAGGTTTGAGCAGTGAGTCAATTAGAATTATACATTTCAAAACGTCACACTTGCGCTTGCGGCGCAATTATTTTTTGGGGCTAGCGGAAACGCTTGCGGCGCAAGATTTTCAGAGTAGTTGCGCGTGCGCTTGCGGCGCAACTTTTATGACTTGCGCTGCCCACCTCTGCCTCTACTTTATATTGACGAACACTGTAATAACGAGGAATATCATGAATCTTACGGTAGGAATCATTATAATACATTCGAAGACGTCTCTAGCTTTCATAGGTATAACAACATCACAGCTGACTAGTATACAATGTACAACAATGAGCCCGAAACAACATATTTTTGATACGAATAGAACACTTGAAAAATTTGCTGCGAAGTGAGTTACCTACAGCATACAAATACTTAACTTGGCGAGCGATATCACTCATCAGATAATGTATCAGTTAGAAATACACCCAAATATTTTACAAAATCAACAAATTTATGATTTTTCCATCTAGAGATAGTTGGCTTAAAGCCCTTGCAGAATTTTACTCCAAACATCCTGCCATATGATTTACTAGCGTTGAAGACAATATTCTGTGCAACAGCATATTTCGAGCAGACAGTTAGTAGTTCGTTGAGCCCTGGTATATGGAGAAGTACAAAAACGACATACATTATCAGCATACATAATATGATTAAGCTTGAGATTTCCCACAATGCAAACGGCATTTATCTTATTCAGTTCACTAGACAGATCGTCCATGTAAACGGCAAAAAGATAGGGACTCAAAACACTACCCAGACGAACACCGTTACTAACAGTCAAGGATGGCAGTACGGTACGGTACGCCTCAATTTTTGCGAAGAGGTACGGTACGCTTTTTTTGCGATGGTATGGGTACGGTCAGTAGCGTAGCCAGGGGGGGGCGGGGGGGGGCTCGAGCCCCCCCCATTGGCTTGTGAAGTATGCAAAATCGCATGTTTTTTATGCTTTTGAGGCCGATTTTCTGTGAAAAATGGAAAATAGCCCCCCCCCCATACGAAAAGAGCCCCCCTCAAACGTTCGAACTTGCGAAATTGGAAGAAAAATCATCCTGAATTTTGGCGAAGACCTTTTTTTTTTTTATTTTATTTATTTATTGGAGATCACCTAAGTTTGGGCAGAAAAAACCTTTGAATCTTGGATTTCGGCCGAAAAATCACTCTGAATTTTGGCGAAGACCTTTTTTTTTTTTTTTATTTTGGAGATCACCTAATTTTGGGCGGAAAAAACCTTTGAATCTTGGATTTCGGCCGAAAAATCACTCTGAATTTTGGCGAAGACCTTTTTTTTTTTTTTATTTTGGAGATCACCTAATTTGGGGCGGAAAAAACCTTTGAATTTCCGAGCTTTCCGAGACATTTCGTCTCAAGTTTCGGACAAACCGTCTGAAACTGATTCAAGATCAATGAAAATTCGAGTCAAGGCCGTTTGCACACTTCTCACTCTTTCAAAATAGCCCCCCCCTTTTCTAAATCCTGGCTACGCGCCTGGGTACGGTACGTCTTTTTTGTAATGGTACGGGTACGATACGTTGGTACGCTGTTTGAATTAAAAATCCCAGACTTTTCGCACATTGCGCCGGCTTTTTGTAAGCAGAGGCAAAAGACAGCTGAAGCCGACGTTAAATGTGTGAATTGAGATCGCTGATTTATAGGCTAGTGATTTCAAAGTCAGTTAAAGTTGCGAGTAGTTAAAAGCAAGGATGGCAGTACGGTACGGTACGTAAGTACGGTATGGTACGCTTTTTTGCTAAGAAGTACGGTACGCCTTTTTTGTAATGGTGCGGGTACGGTACGTTGGTGCGGTACGCTTCAAAAATTGAACTGAAGTACTGTACGCTGGTACGGAACGGTTGAAGGTGCGAGGAACGTAGTACGCAAATTCTGAACGTACCCTACCGTACTGCCATCCTTGCTGAGAGTGAAAGAGTCGGACATACAATTGACCCATTTTATCATCATAGTTTGGTTAGTATACCAGAAGTGAAGCAAGCGGAAAAGACACCCAGGTACGGATCGAGCCATAACTTTGCAAAATTGCATAACATAATTCACCAGGTCAAAAGCTTTCAAAGCATCAAGAAACACAGAATAAACTAGAGAATTTTTTGAATTATATGAGCGAACAACTTCTTTCAATAAAAATGTACTCATGTCAGTCCCATGTAAACGTTTGAAGCCAAATTGATCATCACTAGTTGTAAGCAACGGTTTGAGTTTAAGCAAAATAAGGTGCTCAAAAACCTTAAAAACTACTGATGCAATTGCAATAAGACTATAGTTTCCAGAGCTTGATATATCATCATTAGAACTCTTATTGATAGGTACAATAACAGTTTCCAGACACTGAGAAGGTATAAAAGAATGCACGGTGGACAAATTAAAAAATGCTCTCAAATACATACAAATGCTAGGATGCGCAAATCTGATAAAATCAGCAGTTATGTTATCACGCCTAAGAGATTTGTTCAGTGGGAGCAGAGGTAAACGACGTTTAACATCTGCAACATTACAACCGATCCCCTGCAAATTATCGCTAGTCTCAGCAGAAAATATTTCTCCCGCATCAGGAGTATTCTGCTCATTTAAAGGCGGTGAATCCAGCCAATTCCGGTGGTTTACAATAGCTAAAATTGAACTATAATTTTTGATATTTTTTGTTTTAATTTTGAGGCTGCGGTTGCAAAGTTATTTAACAAATACAAAAAGATATCCCCCGACAAAAAGTTTTTGGAAACTTTGAGTTTTGTTCTTCCCACCAAAACTACAGTTCTCTACACTCTATTAGGCCTACTGTAGTTTTGGCGGGAAGAACAAAACTCAGAGTTTTCAAAAACTTTTTTGTCGGGGGATATCTTTTTGTAGGCTATTTGTTGAATATCTTTGCAACCGCAGCCCCAAAATCAAAACAAAAAATATCAAAAATTATACTTCAATTTTAGCTATTGTAAACCACCGGAATTGGCTGGATTGGATAATTCACCGCTTTTAACAAAAATTATTTTTCCACATTTTAGCAATACGTGCTGTACCACTAACGTTATCAATGCTTGAAACCAGAGAGTGAGATTTTTTGGGACGTGCAGCTCGGACTTTCTTTCCAAACAGACCTATTTCCATAATTTAGGGCTTCTGCCATTGCATCTGCTTTATTTGTTTCCTTTGTGTATTTGCATTGAGTAGTTTTGCCTTAAGCAGCTTTTTTATTCGCAACATTTCCTCATGCATAGAACCATTTAATGGTTTACCACAAGTTCTCCATGTAAGGTATCAGGGCTGTAGGTCTCGAGACCAATTTTTGTGGTCTCGGTCTCGGTCTTGGTCTCGGCTGCTTTGCACCGGTCTTGGTCTTGGTCTCGAACCGTTGTGGTCTCGGTCTCGTAGCTCAAAAATTGGTCTCGAGACCGGGTAATTTCTGTAAGTAAAATAAAATAGCTAATTTTGTAATGTTTGTAAGAAAAAATAAAATAGCGTAATCGTGTAAATTTTGTTAGTAAAATGTAGTTTTGTAAGAAGCTAACAAAGCGGTTACATTATCGGTAGGACAAAGAGGTTTCGCACCTGGTGATCAAGATTGTCGCATTTTTACATGAGAAAAGACGTCATTCACGCATAGCAGTTTTGATGACGAGGAACGAAACTAGAGTCCAAGCAAAATTACAGAGTTCTTGCCCAATTCTAGCACTGCAGATGTTTTTGCGACTTTTTTGATCCCCATGTGATAGAAGTTTTTGTGTCAACGGATGTACACAATGCTACTATTTTGAGATTGTAGAGTGCTGCGCAAATAACTGAGAAATTTTTTGGCAGTCGTTTAAGCAGTTGTTAAAAAAAGTTCGTCTTTTCGCTTTTGCAATTTGACGATGCTGCTAAAGAAGCAAAAAACCTCAACTCGAAGTAGACAAGGCTATGGGAATTAAACTGTTTTACAAACATAGTCGCTAAAATTGACGTCAATGCTCTCATAATTTAAGAAAAAATCAAAAAACAAATGAGGCTGAAAATCGGCAAAAAATTAAAAACAGCCAGTCACAAATCAAAATTTACTGATTCTTATCAAACACGAGTAAATACATTGTGTACATATTACTTAATTGTCGATTTGCAGTTGGGTAGCCAGGATTTCGCAAAGGGGGGGGGGCTTTTTTGGAAGTTTCGTTCAACCGAAAACGAACTTGACCAAAAATTTCATTAGTCTTAAATTAGATTCAGGTGGTTTTTCTGTCAAAATTAGGTGATCTCCAAAGAAACAAGGTCTTCACCGACATTCAAAGGTTTTTTTCGGCCGAAATCAGAAATTCAAGGGTTTTTTCCGGCTGAATACTGGTGATCTCCAAACAAAAAAAAACAAAAAAAAGATCTTCACCGAAATTCAAAGGGTTTTTCCGGCCGAAATCAGAAATTCAAGGGTTTGTTTCCGGCCGAAATCAGAAACTCAAGGGTTTTTTTTTGGCCGAATGCAGGTGATCTCCAAAAAAAAAGTTTTCCACCGAAATTCAAACTGGTTTTTCCGGCCAAAATCAGAAATTCAGGATTTTTTTTTGGCCGAATGCAGGTGATCTCCAACAAAAAAAAAGATCTTTACCGAAATTCAAAGGGTTTTTCTGGCCGAAATCAGGTGATCTCCAAAAAATAGGTCTTCACCGACTTTGGGTGAGCTTCTGAACCAAAAACTCCACTATCTGGTCCAAACAACGGCAAGTCCTTCACAACTTCGGCTCCCAAATCTGTTTGGGCGGGTCTGTTTTCATTTTTGGAGCAAAAATCGGCCTTAAAAGCACTAGAAACGTGCTATTTTGCATATTTTTCAGGCCAATGGGGGAGGCTCGAGTCCCCCCACCCTCCCCCCTGGCTACGCTACAGGTCGATTGTCAACAACAGTTATATACTAACCTACAGTATGTATTTTGTCTCTTTGTCAACAGCGAACAAACCCACTAGGCCTACTTTAAAATTGGAAAATTTTGTTTGTTCATGATGTCTAGGCCGAAGCTCAACGTAAAACGGCAAGTGACGCAAACAGGAAAGCAAAGTGGGCTGCAGCTCTCCTCTTTTTAGTCATATCACTTACAAAATTTGATTCATGAATGCAAGCATTTAAACGTGTCTTGGACTTGACCTGTACAGGTAAAGAAGAGGGGCTAAAGTGGTTGAGCAATTTAATTCTTTCAAACGGCTTCCGAATCTTAGCAATTAAGTTCTTAGAGATTTTTGCAATTAAGAATTTTAGCTATTAAGCAGTTCTAAAAACGTGCGAAATATGATTCAAATGGTTATTTTTTACGAAAAATCACAAAAATTGTCTAGCGACTGGGGCAAACCTCCGGATGTGATACAATTAAGTTACAACAGTTTGCTGAGCGCGACGACAAAACAGTGTTGCAAACTCGAACTTGAACTCAAAAAAACTCGATATTTTTGCCGAACTCGCTCACGAAAAAATAATTTTGCTGAACTCGAACTTGAACTCGAATAAAACTGTCCAAGTTCGTAAAGCAAAATTTAAAGATTAAAAAATTGTTTGAAATATTTTTTTTGATCAAGCTTTGTAAATTGAGATTGTGTTTTTCCCAACAGTGCATGTTTTCCACTTTTTATGCTTAGGCGACCTAGAAAAACAGCTAGGAGTATAAAAAAAGAAACGATTAAGGTGGAAAAGCGACGCAACGTTTTATCTTGAGTTAATTAAGTGATAAGAAATTTGTCTCTTATATAGCGAAAACTTTACTATTATTGTGTTACCAGTTATCTACTCCCATGATTCTTAACTCATGGGTCGCCTAAAAATTTTTTAGGGTAGTTTTTTTTTAAACAACTACAAAGAGTAAAACTTGCAGAAAGCAATACAGTAATAAAATAAACGCATATAGTAGTCAACCCAAGTTGCATTTTTGTAACAAAAAACTCCAGCAGTGAAATTTTGAGTTTCTCAAGATCACAAAGGTGTAAAACGCGTAGAAGTAGTAAACGATATATTTTCAAATTTAATCTTTCTTTATGCTCGCTGTGCCGAAACATGTAACAAGGTTACTGGGTCTATCTCCGCGTTATTGCGCCCTGGCAACACAGCTCTTTTCGGAGAAATATCGCAGCGGTGGCGAGCCGTTGGCAACACTGTGTCCGATTTGACCGGCCCGAGATTTAAATCTCACACCTCCTGCTCCAGAGACGAACGCGTTACCGCTCGACCAACTAGCATAGAATTCACGCAGTGAAGGAGCTTTGTGCTCGTAGAGACCAGAAATCAAAGGTCATGTATGTCAGACTACGTAAGGACGTTATTGGTAAGGATATTGAAAGCTAAATAGCAAATATTCATTAACATTTCAGTGAAAACTTGTTTGTACGATTTTCAACACAGTTCTGTCATCATGAAAAGTTTTTTTTCTACATAGCTTTTAATTTAAACTATGCATCAGAGTATACATGGGCCACAAAATTTTACACCATTGATTTTTTCAATAAACTTAAGTCTTATTGAAAAAAAATTGAGAAGCAAGGGTCTACTCTACTGTTCCTAGAAAAAGTACAAAACTTGGATAGTATTTGCAGCTCACTGGAATAAATCTGCGAGTTTAATTTTTGACAAAAAATGTGCAATTATAAGAAATGAGTTTGAGATTGAAAAGATTCACAATATATGAAATAAGTTGCAGCGGTTAGTTATTGCAGCAAAATTAATTTCGGTTACAAAATTTTCGAATTGAACTTTATACAAAATTTTGTATTAAACGGGTTAGCGCAACGCAAAAGTGTGAAGTCTTGGTGAAAATAACTTTTAAGCAAATTAGTGCGGTCTATTCGTGATAGAAAAGTACGTTGTTTATCGTATTTGATGAATTCAAAAACCTATGTTTTACTTTTAACAGAATATTAAATAACATATGATAGTCCTTGACTTGTCATTTATTGTTTCATTAATTTTGTAGTGGCAAATATTCATAGCGTAGAGCAATTGATATTTTTGAACTCAAAAAAATTAAAATTTTTGAACTCGAACTTGGACTTGCTAAAATAGACCGAACTCAAACTTCAACTCAAATAAAAATCGATCGAGTTTGCAACCCTGCAACAAAATATTTTTCGGGTAAAAATTATATTGTTTTGTTTAAGCCTTCTCTTAGCATAATCGTAGTTACGTGCTTGGAAATCCCCCCCACCTCCTACTTAAAACTCCTGGCTGCGTTTTTGTAGCTATATCTTTAATACGGTACTTCAAATAAACTTATACAAATAGCTTTTTACAATTTTTTTGTAATTTTATTTCATTAAGTTTGCGTCAGTTTTATTGACCTGTAATTTCTGACAGAAATAAAGGTGACCAGGCTTCGAGCTTGAAATAAGAGGCATTAAGTTTAGTTGAAGGATCTCTTTTTTTGGTGAAAATCTATATAAAATGACATATTTAGATGTTTTGATGAAGTAATCGTCGCTTTGACTAAAACACTTTGTCATCTGAATCAATTTATATAATCATAAAACCAACTCATGAGCAAATATGAGCTTCAAAAACTTTTTTTCAAAACATCGAAAAAACTATTGATGACGTCATTTTTTTCTGTCTCGGTCTTGAACTTTGCCGGTCTCGGTCTCGAAGCCAAAATTGAGATCGAGACCGGTCTTGGTCTCGAAAAAATTTTGCGGTTTCGGTCTTGGTCTTGGACGAGTCGGTCTCGGTCTTGGTCTCGGAAAAATTTTGCGGTCTCGGTTTTGGTCTCGGACGAGTCGGTCTCGACAACAGCCCTGTTAGGTATATATTTCTAACCAGAAAATGTGTTTGTTTAACTTGCCCGTTCCAGCCAGCTATATACAATGATGTAGATTGCTTTCTTTGATCACTTGTACCAATAATAGATTTTTTGGCCGATGTGAGCAAGACGTGGGTTATATCTTAATAAAATTTTGTAATTACTGCAGCAGGCATTTCATTTGTACACAGTTCATTTTTGCAAGAAATAGCTAAGCTTGGGATTTTTTAATTTGGCATGCATAAAATTGGCATTTTCATATTACAGTGTGGATGTTAGAAATATTTTCAATATTGGCGACAGAGGTGGAGTCGAGGACACAAGACTCGAGGCTAAGGCCAAGGACGCCAAAAAAATCCGAGGCCAAGGACACAAAAAAATCCGAGGCCAAGGCCAAGAACCAACTTTCCGAGGACAGACTCTCTCGAGGCCAGGTACCAGAATGCTCGTGGCCAAGGACCAACGACACAACGCGCAAGTGTTCTCAAAAAAAAGTCTTTGCGCAAAAAAACTCGCAATTTTTCCGCGAAATTTTAGGCGTTCTCAAAATGAAATATAAAAAAAAGGTCTTCGAGCAAAAAATTGCAAATTATCCGCGAAGTTTCAGAAAAAGGTCGTGATCTTAGCCCATTTTTAACAAATCAAAAAATAGTGCTGTCCTCGACCGAGGACAGGGCATTTTCGAGGACTTGCAAGCTTTGAAGTCAAGTAGGCTACTTGACCATCAAGGCCAAGGGCTTCAAAATGTGTCCTCGATGACTCAGTGGCGTTGCTAGGGGGGGCGGCCCGCCCTGGGTGTCACGATTTTGGGGTGACACCATTTTATGATGTGAAACTATAACTCCACTAATTTGTGAAGATGACGTTTTGTCTTTATTTTATTTGGGCCCAGTAATCATTTGGACCAAAAATCTACTCAATTTTCGGCGAGGACCTTTTTTTTGGTCTTCACCTATTTTGGACATGACTTTCATACAGGGTGCGTCACATCATAAAGGGTGACATCACGCAGGGTGCGACACATCATAAAGGGTGTCACCACGTAATCCCGCCCTGGGTGCCACCATTTTTAGCAACGCCTCTGCGAGGACTCCACATCTGATTGGTGATACCAGAAAGTAACGATAGAGCGGAAATTTTGGCTGTGTTATCCTTTTTTGATCAGCTTGGCGCAAAAAATAGATCAGAAAAGTGCTTAATTGGCTCTAACATTCGGCACAGTGTGTTAAAACGGTTAAAATTTTCTACCTTGGGCTCAGTATAAGCTAGGCTAAATTCAGTTCTTGGAACCGTGTAAGGCTAAATAATAAGCATTCCGTACTTAATTAGTGCTTAGGTTGTTTTGACTGTTCAATGTCCACGCACCATATAGATCCATTCAGAAAACTAGGCTGTTCTGTCCTTGTAGCAGCACACAGACTCAATTGAAACAGTATCTAGCAGCTTCTCATAAGAACGGAGTAGGCTATTTGCAATTCCGAAGTTATTCGGGTTTGGTCTTCGAGTTACTCGAAGAGACTTTTCGTCCAGTGAATTCACCAAGACTTGAAAGTTGGAGAACATGTTCTGAATATTACAAATAAGCCAACAAAACCAACGTTTTAGCTATCACAATATTAAATTCGAAAGCATTCAAATAAGCCACATGTCAATCGAAAGAAACATTGGCTAAAGAGTTAAATTCATTATATTAGTATATATTTTTTTCCTAGCCAGTTTAAATGGCTCTCTGACACATTGGCACTTTTATATGCTTTTTGGTTTTCTATCAGCTATTCTATATCTCGGTATAGCAGTCTGCAGTATCTTTGCGATTCAAGACTAAATCTTTATATATTATTGTATGAGCTCTAGCCTACGCTAGTGTTTTACATACCTTATTCGTAAAAGTTGTGGAGACTTTTGCAAAACTCTCTTGCTTAAATAAAGTCGTGAAATCACGTTGGCCGAAAACATCAGAATAGGTCAAAAAAGGAATTTCAATAAATCATCGAAGACTTGAAAGCGAACCGCACTGGCGCAACCAGGGGTGGCCAAGAGGCTTCACCCCCCCTCTAAGCCAAGTAACTCAGAGAATTTAACCCACAAATATAAGCATTTAAACGTGTTTGCATTTGACCTACAGGCATGGGGAGATGAGGGTGCTGGGAAATTAATTCTTTTAAAAGGCATCCGAATTTAAGCAATTGTAGTACCGGTATCACACTCCAACGTAGCAGCAAGTAAAATTTTAATTGAATGCATTGGTTCTTAAGTCAAGCTGGACAGATAATAGTAGGTTGTTCACAGCGCCGGTCCACTGCATTGGGACAAACCACAATATATTTATTTTATCAATATCACAAAGGGGGCCGTCCCCCCCCCCCTAACGACTGCTTGCGCCCCCCATTTGGGTTTACTCAGAATGCATTTTTGGATCATCACGTAACGACAAGACAACAGACGAAAATCGAAATAGGAATAATAACGTTCAAACATAATTCTCGTTTGAAGTTTTCTCGATTCTTAGCTAAATTGCTGACAATTAAATGCTGTGCAGACACGTGACGCAATAATCCGTCTTGACGGATGCGTCGTGAAAGAGATACAAGCCTAGAGAATCGTTACCGGTACTTCGTTAGTGACTATGACGTGAGCAACACGCGAAAACTTTTTTTTAAAGACCAGCTATTTTTGTTTTTTCAGAGCGCACTCATGATTTTTTAGATCGCAGTCGGTGGCGCAACCAGGGAACGGGACTTCAGTCCCCTTTAGCGAAGTCATTTAGAAAATTTAACCTCAAGATACAAGCGTTTAAACATGTTTTGGACTTGACCGGAAATACAACGGGGTTAGAAAAGGCTAGGCAATTTAATTCTTTTACTGACTTCTGAATTTTAGCTTAGTTATTCATATGGCTTCAAAAACCTGGGAAATGTGATTGAAATGGCGTTAAAATTGTTATTTTTGTCGCAAAATTACAAAAATCGCCCAGCAACTGTAGGCTTTTCCCCCACTGTGATACGCTCGAGTTGCATCAGTTCAGGCGCGGCGCCAGGATAGCGTCACTTAAGTGACTGAAGGGGGGCATAACCAAATTTTTGGGGGCACAAAAACTTGAATACTTCGAATTCCAGTGCGGACCAAAATACAAAGGTCTTCATCGCAAAACTTCACAAATTCTGGGGTAAAGACCCCCCCCCCAAAAAAAGTCTTCAACCCGACACATGCTCGGATTTTCACGAATTCTGGGGTGAAGACCACAAAAAAGGGTTTTCGTGGCAAATTCTTCGCAAAAAACAGTTCTTGCTCACGAATTTTGGAGTGATCTTGGAACTGCACTCCAGCGGCACCGAGTCTGTTGCTTTCTTTGGGGCACGATCCTCGCTTGGGAGACACGATTCTTGTTTGGGAAGGCACAAGCAGTGATTTGGAGGGGCACGGCCCCGGAATGTCCCTCCGTGGCGCCGGGCCTGCGTCAGTTTGTTCGGAACTGGGCCTAAATTGGACAATGTTTGCGCAAAAAAAATTCTTTTGGTACAAGCCCCCTTCCTCTCAGCAAATCGAAATCCTGGTAACGCTTCTGCACATTCACTGCTGCAGACAGATTTTTAAGCGATTAAATGGGGCGGATACGAAATGAGCTCCGAAACGCTGCCGGCCTTATTCGTTTTTGTTTTTGAGACGTAAATGCAAAATTGTTAAAATAGCGCATAATTTGTAGTCGTAAATATATCAGTTTTTATATGCAAAAGTTCAGCTTATTTCAGTGCCCCCCCCCCCCCACTTTCGGCTATTGCCCACTCACTTCGGTTGCCGTGACGATGGCACTGCTTCGCAGTCAGGCCGATTAACCGAAACCGGGACGCGTCGTTTTGACATCGGATGACGCTGCGAGTTAAATGACAAGCCTAATTTTTCCTTCCATCTTGGTTTTATGTTCTGTTCATTTTAAGAGATAAGTGCGTTATGTAAGCCGTTATTACCACCAGAGGTGGGCACTGGGCACTTCCCAGTACAAAAGTATCGCGTTACTTTTTTTCAATATTCGATATTTTCAGGTTTTGTCAGGCAGAGCTCATTTACAACAAAACAATTAAGCACGCTAGAATGCAATTGGTGCAGTTTTATTCGAAAAAAAAAACGATAACCTAACCCCCAACTTTAAACCACAGTTAATATCTGACCCCTAACGCCAACTAAAAACCCAATTGCAATAAGTGTAGTTTTAATTGTGCTGAAGTCAACGATGATTGGTCGATGTTATTGCACGCTGGCTCGCAAATACGCACTTCCTTTATATTACGACTTATCGATTGAAAATCAAACTCTCTCTTTGAAGGGGGAGCTGCTGATAGCTGGAAACAAGATGCCTCTGATGAGAGCAGCGAAATGAACGGAAGTAGAAAATGGTACAAACTTTTGATTTCCGATGCAAAACAAGCAATAACGCTAGTCGTGACAGTGCTACAAAGATTTTTGAGAGTTTCGTCGACCAAAAACCTCAACGGCAAATTAGTTCGTGTAACTTTCAAAATGATTCGCTGAAAGATTTATTCAATTACCGGTACCCTTAGACCGTAAAACGTCTTCACCAAATCTGAGCTACCTACGATCTTGCGGTTTCAAAATATGATTACATCTACTTAGGAAAGTCATCAAAAAAACAGAAAACCACTGACCAGAAATTAAAAAGCAAACCTTTTCCTGACCGTTTCTATATAGCAATTGTTGATTACTCTTTCAATAATCGTGATCAATAACGAGGCAAATTTTAATCGAGCAAAAATGAATTTGGATCACTTTATTCTATAAAATTTAAAAACAAATGAAGCTGAAAAATCGCAAAAATTAAAAAAGCCAGCTTTCCTAATTTGGACTATTGATCTCACCAGCCATATTTGGTGCTCTCTTCGCACATGTGTCATTTTTGCCGCGTCCTACCCATACAAAACGCGTTTGAGAAATAGCGTCGCCTATTTTGTGTAAAATATATGTACTGTGAGTTATTGAATAGGCCTACAACTGTAGTTTAGTTGTGAAACTCAATCGGATTGTGCTGCAAGTGTGATGTAATTCTTCGTTGCATTCGTAAAAAACTGCTTAACAAGCATGAACAATTCAATCACGTTGATTCGACTAGTACTTGTACTGATACGATTACAAATTACGCTGCTACTCGTATTTTTGCGGTGCGCGTAAGTGTTGTGAGCTTTCAAAATAAAGTTATACGTGCATGTTAACTGTTTTACGCTCGGCAATGTACAAAACACGAGAAAATCTTGCATGTTTAAACCGACTGGTATAATCACTTTAACGCGCGCGTAAATTCTTTTCACGAGATTGCAACACATACTTTGAAAGCTCATAATTTTTTTCACTAAAGCGGTGTTCAGCAGAAGCAGTTTAACAAAATACAAAAAAGAATTACGAGCTAGCAACTTGAACTTGACTTTCATCATCATCTAGGCCTAGTCGTTTGCGCTTTGCTTCGAGCGCTCCTAGTTTCTCCTCCACTGTGGGCCCGAGCGGCAGGTCCATGATTTTTTTGTAAGGCCTCTTCTTCCTACTATGTTTGAAACCACTCAAACTGACATGGCTGTGCAAATCGTGTGTTAGACTTTTTACTTCGTAGCTCGTATCACACTGTTCGTTCATAATTGATTTTACCAATTCAAGGACTATCGTAGTTTTGGTCGCGGATTCGTTCCAATAACCATGGAAATGTCTGAGGAGAAACATTCGGGCCTCGTCAGAAGTCCGCCACTGCAAATGATCATACTTGCTCTGGTACAGTACGAGAGGGTAGGGATCGGTAAGCCCGTATGTGGGTTTGCGCATGTTTTTTTCCACGTCCAGCAGCTCAGTGATGAGCTTTGACGACTCCAGACCGGAGCCGATCAGGTAGAGCACAGACATCATGTTCCGCACTTGGTGATACATGAAGCCACTCCCTTTGATACGCGCACAGCACATGTCGTAAGGCTGGGATATCGCACTCGCGCACTGCACTTCGATCTCGTACTCGTATATCGTCCGCACAAACTTCAGTGTGTTTTGGACCTTTAACTTTCCAAAATTTCGGAAGTCGTGCTCCCCGCAAAATAGCTGCGCCGCCTCTTTCATGCGGTTGATGTTGAGGTTTCCTCTGGTGAAATAGTAGCGGTACTCCCTCCCCAAACAATTGTGTCGCGCACTAAACTCTTCATCAAGAACTGGAGCCCAAGCAAGTACTTTGATTTCTGGCGGTAGATTGCGATTTAACATCGCTACATAATCAAATTCAGATTCTTCACTGCACAGCTCACCGGCGCCATCTTCAGTGCGCAGCTTTTGCGTTTCGTCTTTCACTAGAAGTTCAGTAGGAGGGTCGTCTGGAAGATCAGTTTCAACATTTTTAGTTTCATCATCAAAATCGGTCATGTGTTCGGCTGCCCTGTCATCGACAGGGAACGTGTAAGGGTCAACCCATTTGGTGACGCCCGGGCCAGACAGCAAGCGCGTGCGCAGCCGTGCGGTAATAACTTGTTGAAATGCACTCACACCTTTGTCAGTTCGACCACATCGTGAAAACCTTAGCGGATCATCCATAGCGGCCAACCTGCAGTGTCGCATTGCGCCTCGAAGAAGGCCTTCGATCGTGTTGTCCACATTTGTTTGGGCTTGTAAGCCTGCATAATCCCAGCCGAGGTAGGCAAATTTCAATGCAATGCGGCGATAATTACACTCCTTAAAATCAATAGTGGATGAGCCTTTGTTTCTTTTTTTGCCTCGTAGCCTTGATTTATCCTCTTTTTTATATTCTTCTTTGAATTTATTGAGTGTTTGGCGATACATCGCTTGGAAGTGCATGACTTTGCTGACTAATTGATTGTGGGTCATTCCTTCCAGTTCAGGGACAGAATAAACTTTTTCACCCATTTTGCTTGAAAATGAGCGGCACAACCTGACTGAAACAGTTGGCCTAAAAAAGAAAAGCATCATCTAATAAAAGATAATGAAGATGAAATAAAAATACACCTAGAAATTAAACTTCCCGAGATTTAAAGTTTTTAAAAGAACAAAAAATAAAAGTGATCTTTATAGTTGAATTTGTGAGAATTCTATCGGTGGCAGCTTGACTTAATCACCGCATCCTCCCTTTGCTGTGGCCAAGGCAACTTGGAAAATAAAGAAGCTTACAATAGCCATTCTATCAGCAAAATATTAACAGTTGTTCCAAACATGAATAATACGTTAGGATTTGAATTGGTATAAACATTGCCTGTTATGCTTGTTCATATTAAACCAATTTTTAAAAGTTAGTAAGAGACAACAAGTTGACTACCAGTAATACTTTTCTTGATTGATTTCAGCAGGCTTAAAAATATTTGAAAAAAACACAAAAATCTATTTTTCTTTCTGTTGATTAAAATCTTAACAAATTTAAAAGCTAGCTTTGAGCCAGGGATTTGGTACCTGGAAACATGAGGAAGCAATATTTTATGAGGCAGAAATGGAAGGTGAAAAGTTAACTGTTTCATCTTGGCCTTTCTCATAAAATGTTAAAAACTTGAATGCAATGCATTTTTTAACGTAAAAATTTATGTCAAAAAAAAACTTAATTTGCTAAGAAACCTCTGACCTAGGGTTGTACATAGTAGAATTTCGAATCCTTGAGATTCGAATCTCTGGAGAAACGAATCTCAAAACGCATTTTTTGTCGGGTAATTGGATTCGAAAAAAATCTTTTAAAGCGCCACCAAAACGCGAAGAGTGGTTCGTACTACGCAATTTTAAGCAACCTAACTCTCTAGTTGCATTTCATTGATAGTGCATTGCTCTTAAGCAAGCGTGCACGCACTCAAGAAGAGACAGCTGTCTAACTTAGTCAGGAGTCAGGATTGTGTTTTTCGAATTTTTGCAATAAAACTGTATTGTCACAATTTGCAATGACTTATTCTAGAATAGGATTCGAAATTCTAGATTCGAAATGTCTATTCTAGAATTATTCTAGAATACTGCATTATTCTACTTTCTGCAACCCTACACTGACCTTTCTAATTTTTGGAATTTACTGATTTAGATTTTTGAAACAATTCTTTTTTTGTTTCAAAGATTTATATCAATAAACTCCAAAGCTGGTCTAGTGGTAGCGCGTTTGTCTCTGGATTGGTAAGTCTGAGGTTCAAATGTCGGGCCAGTCAAATTGGACACAGTGTTGCCAACAGCTTGTCACTGCTACGACATTTCTTCAAAGGAGCTGAGTTGCCCGGGCGCAATGACACGAAGATGGGCCCGGAAAACTTGTTACACGCTTCGGTGTAATACAGCAAGTATAATGAAAGATTTGATTTGAAGATCTTTGAAAAAACTAACCAAATTTTCCAATTTGTATTTTATAAGCAGATATAGCTACAGACAAAATCCTATCTCGAATCACTAGATATTTAAAGTGACATTATCACAGCAATTTATCACTTACTAAGCTAGTGTTTCCATTAACTATTCGGCTAATTGGCAGGTGCCTAAATTTTCTCTTAACAAACTAATGCAGTGCCTAAACTTGAAAAAATATGTTTATGTGTCCTAAATTTTGTAATAGTCCAGTATTAAGGTATATTAAAAGTCATGTATGTCATATTGCAAAACATTATTTACCTTTGATCCAACAAATTGCTGACAAAAATCTACTTAATTAGAACTTTGCACTAAGCTATGAAAACCATTTTAACTAAAGCATCAGCTCTTAAACCTCAAACGAGAAATTTTAAGAGATATGCAACAAGATTTACTACAATAGTGTGCGGGAGCAGCCTTCAATTAATCCAGGTAATAACTATTTCATCAAAAATTTTCCAAGTGAAAAAGAATGAAACTGAGGCATATTTACCGCTAAGGCTGCTGTCATGTTACATAAGTTTAAGAAAATCCTAACCCCAACCCACCCCAAACTCCTACGCAAACTTTAACAATGATTAAAAAATGAGAGTAAATGAGCACATGAGTGCTCACTCTTTGCTCTCTTATTCTGTTTATTATGGGCATCATATAACGTAACTCAGGTCACTTCCTACATTTATTTGTGCACTTTTCATTTTTAACCCTATTTTACACAAAAAGGGGGCAAAAATAGCCCTCTCAGTTCTTCCAAGATAAAGTCTTTCAGAAGAAAAGTTTTTGCTTCAAACTAACTTGACTTTGAGTCAAATTCATTCACAAATAACTTACAAACATTTGAAGTTGCTAAGGTGAGGCGAAGTTATCAAATTTTGAGGTTTTCCAAAGTCACTTTTCAAAATCTGAGAATTTTTTGACAAACAGTTAACTTAAACGAGATCGTAAGATCCATTTGTAGGCTAACATAACAACTTAAATTTGAGCCGCCTATGACATCATTGAAAAGATGACATATTTTTCAAAAGTATGGCTCTGACATCACTATATGCTGTGATGAGTAGCATAACAAACCTACAAGCTTTGATCTTTATAGTTGAATTTTTTTAATTTTATCAAATCTGAGATCGCAGCTTGATAAAAATAATGCACCCTCCTAGGTGGCCATATCCAGACAACCATTAACATTAAACCAATCTACTACTTCTAGCTTGGTTATAGTAAGCATAGCCTAGTATGGCAGACTCAGAGTAGGCATAGTATAGCAGGGGTCAAAATTAACTTCTTTAACAACTTGTCTGTCAGGCAAGTGATATCAAAAAGTCTACGATACTTGCCCGAAAAAAAAATAGGCACAATAAGCTTTGGGGCTGTTTACCTTTAAAAAAAATTTGTAAAATGTACTTCTGGGCAAAAACACTAAATTTGCATACTATGTATGTATCCTATTTCGAGAATCAAGTTTTTGTGCGCAATTGTTATGGTACAAGGTGACATATTTTTCTAAATGCGTTACTCAAAAATTGATTTTTTGATTGCAATGCATTTTCAATCACGAATATTTTGGAAAATACACCAGGTAGAAATCAGAAATTTTTTTCAAAAGTTATGAGATCTTAAAAATAATCATCACAAAAAAATTGCAAAATTCTTGACGTTGTGTTGAGGCAGCGCAGAATATAGTTGTACTTGTGATACTTGAAACAGCGGTTAACGCGGCAAGCGTGGGAAATTTTTTCTCAGAAAACGTAGCACTTTATACCAAAAAGTTGCCAAATGTGTCTGAGTATAGAAAAATTTGCATGCAATTAGCATGTGATTAAGAAGTGTTAATTGCAATTAATAATGGGCTATGCGAACGATTAAACAAAGTGTTTATTGTGATGATCGCAAGTGCTAAATACACCAAGCAATGTCAGCTTTCTCTGCTTACATTTCTAATTTCATTCTATTGCAACAAAAGCAGACCTAAATTTCATCTCTAAATAAATTTTGTTTGATGTTTGAAATGCTATATTTTGCTAGCTTGCACGTCAGGCAATTTAAGCTGAAAAGTACCTTGCCCGAGGCAATTTCAGCTTACCTTGAGCAAGTGTTAATTTCAAACCCTGTATAGCATATTACAACAGGTAAAGCATTGGCATAGTATCAGGTATGGTGTAGTTGGGCAGAGTATGGCACAGTCAAAAGTAGGCATAGCTTGCTACTGGTACAACAGTACTTAAACTGTAAGATTTTGCATGGGGGGACGCTAACGGCTTACGCAGCCTTGACCAAACGCATCACAATGCGAATGAAGTTTATTGGAAATTATGCGCTTCAAGTTCAAATTCTGTCCCCGAATTTGATTGAAGACCACAAAAAAAGGTTTTCACCGAAATAGAAGGGTTTTTGTCCCCTAACTCAAGTGAAGACTAAAATAAATGGAGAAAAGGAAAAAAGGGTCTTCACCGCACCTACTATATTTGGCTGGAATCGAGATTTATTCGTGCTGAAAGCCACTTTTTCATCTATTCATCCAGATGCTCACTCTCAATGGAGAGAAAGCTGAAATCTCGTTCGGGGTGTGCTGAAATCTTGACGCGGGACGCTAATCTCAATGGGCAACACTAACTCTCGATGGGGAGATGCGTCCCCCTACAATTTAAGTACTATAGTACAATACACGAAAACTTTCCCATGTGCAACTGCATTCACGATTTACTCAGGCAATGGTCAGATAGAGTTCCCATTAACTGGTCTAAGTTTTAATAAGAAGAGGCTGTTTTGCCACTAGTGGCAAAACAGCCTTAACCCTAACATAGGGAAAACAGTAATATTTTTCCTGTTAGTATTTTCCTTCAGTTAGGGTTAAGGCTATTTTGCCACTAGTGCAGAGTGGTAAAATAGGGCCTACCGGAAGTCACTATCATTTTTATCAATCATTTCGTGCAGTGTTATAGCCTAGAGTAGACTACTCCACTGCTAGGAAACTGGAAAGCTCTACTGTAAGTTAGCTGTGTTAGGCTACACTACAGACTAAGTGCAATTTAGTGAAAATGTTTACCGGTATTTAGTTTTTTTATTTTTATTTATTCTAGCTGAAATCTAATTGGAAACTCAAGTTCTTAAAGGTATGGCAGCGGTACCACTACCATCTTGCTACTAGGCCTAGTATTTAATAATGTCTACAGTGCACTACGTACCTCAGAGTCAGAGCAATGATACCACTCAATGACTCATAAAAAACTTTTAGTTAACCGTAGGCCTACCGTTACGAGATGATTTGATTTATCTGCAAGAGCGTTCAATGCTATCCACTCGTACACTCAGAGAGTCAAATGCGGCTCTGCTTTCTGTAGCATACCGGCATCTAGAGATGGTACGCTCTGCAAAATTTTTGTTTGCAACCTGCACCACTCAATTCTGTCCGCGTACCGCACTGCATCGCAAAAAGTTGGTGAACTTGTTACACTGCACCGCAAATACTACCGTAAGACACAATATAATGGTTGACAGTATTGCTTAACACCAATACTGTACAGTGTTCCCACTAGGTCGACTTTTTTCAGCCAATCAGCGATTTGTTGAAGCAAGGGCAAATAATTTTTGGCAATATATATGGTAAACATAGTTTTAAAAAACTCAACAAATTAGTGGAAATATGACATTTCATATACTTTAGTACTCGATTGGTATCAAAATTAGGGCACATGAACTTCTTTTTTGATCTTTGGGCACAACTGGTTCAAGAAAATTTGGGCACTCGCCAATTAGCCATAAAATTAGAGGGAACACCGGCAGGCGCGTAGCCAGGATTTGGAAAAGGGGGGGGCTATTTTGAAAGAGTGAGAAGTGTGCAAACGACCTTGACTCGATTTTTCATTGATCTTGAATCAGTTTTAGACGGTTTGTCCGAAAATTGAGACGAAATTTCTCGGAAAGCTCAGAAATTCCAAGGTTTTTTCCGCCCAAAATTAGGTGGTCTTCAAAAAAAAAAACGTCTTCACCGAAATTGAGAGTAATTTTTCGGCAGAAATCCGAAATTCAAAGGTTTTTTCCGCCCAAACTTAGGTGGTTTCCAAAAAAAAGGTCTTCACCGAAATTGAGAGTTATTTTTCGGCAGAAATTCGAAATAGAAAGGTCTTTTCCACCCGAAATTAGGTGGTCTCCAAAAAAAAAAGGTCTTCACCAAAATTGAAAGTGATTTTTCGGCCGACTACCAAAATTCAAAGGTTTTTTCCGCCCAAACTTAGGTGGTCTCCAAAAAAAAAAAAAAAAAAAGTCTTCACCGAAATTGAGAGTAATTTTTCGGCAGAAATTCGAAATATATACAAAGGTCTTTTCCGCCCGAAATTAGGTGGTCTCCAAAAAAAAAAAAAAAGGTCTTCACCGAAATTGAGAGTAATTTTTCGGCCGACTACCAAAATTCAAAGGTTTCTCCACCCAAAATTAGGTGGTCTCCAAAAGAAAAAAAAAAAAAGGTCTTCACCGAAGTTGAGAGTGATTTTTCGTCCAATTTCGCAAATTCAGACGTTTGAAGGGGGGCTATTTTCAGTTTTTCACAAAAAATCGGCCTCAAAAGCACAAAAAACATGCGATTTTGCATACTTCACAAGCCAATGGGGAGGGCTCGAGCCCCCCCCCCACCCCCCCTGGCTACGCTACTGAACACCGGTACTGTATCTTAGTGCATGCAAAATTACAAACCAAACAGGTTGGCACCCCATGGTTCACGATGCTAGTCAAACAATAGCTTTAGATAATGACTTGGTCTAAATTGTTGCCTAACTAAACAACCCCATTAACCCAACCCTTGATGGAAGTGTTCCCACTAAGCCGATTTTTTTCAGCAAATCGGCAATTTGTTGGAGCAAGGGCAAATAATTTTTGGCAATATAGTAAACATAGCTTTGGAAAATTTGACAAATTTGTGGAAATATGACATTTGGTATACTTTAATACTGGATTGGCACAAAATTTAGGGCACATAAACGTCTTTTTAGAGCTTTGGGTACAATTGTTTAAAGAAAATTCGGACACTTGCCGATTAGCCATAAAGTTAGAAGGAACACAGCTTGATGGTAGGTCTCAGTTCAATTTTAAACAACAAATAATCATCCCAATGATGAATCAAACAATGGACATTATGTTTCGATTATATACTGAATATATCAGCACTTCCACTTCAAAAGTTCCAACTGCCTAAGTTTGCTGGCTGCAATCATGTAAGCATTAGCATCAAAAGTACAGTCACATATGACATCATTACTACGCTTGCCAGAGTACGTCTTGGTCATGCTTGATAAGTTACAGTGTATACAAATCTGTCTTTTAATTGTAGTTTTTACCTTCATACCACACAATTGACAAGTAAAACATTTGCAATTGGAAACACATTAAGTACGGCCAATTGCAATTGGAAACGGCCAATGGCAATTGGAAATACATTAAGGCATTTATGTGCAAAGGCTTGCATGCTTAAGATTTCTCAACATCTTCCTAACACTTTCCAACCTCATCAAAAGGGTGTTGGCACTCCTTCTGGTGCTGAAGTGGTTGTTCATGCTTGTAGGAATTTCATCAATAAAGCGGATTCTGACAATATATTGCTGAAGATTTATTTCAAAAATGCATTTAATTCAGTGAGAAGAGATGTGCTACTTCACGAAGTTTATAAGTTGTTCCCTCAGATCTACCCGTTTATATACCAGGCCTATGCTAGTTCTTCTAACTTGTTTTTTGGGAATGAAACATTGTTTTCGAAAGAAGGAGTCCAACAAGGAGATCCTCTAGGGCCGTTCTTGTTCTCACTGTCAATTAATAATTTGATTTCAAGCTGCAAAAGTGATTACAACATGTGGTATTTGGACGATGGAACACTTGGTGGAAAAGTAGATGAGGTCTTTTCGAATTTTCAAAAAATTTTGTCTGCGGAGAATAGTTTGGGTCTGAAGGTCAATCCTGCAAAATGCGAGCTAATCAGTTTAAATTCCATTATTGATATGAATGTTTTGAAAATGTTTGAGGGAATTGCTCCTGAAATTAAATCTGTTAAACATGAAAACATGACCCTTCTTGGCGCACCAGTTATGCCATCTGCTGTTGATATGGCATTAGAATCTAAATTATGTGCTCTTTCGAGATTATTGGAGCAATTAGATCAAGTGGATGCACATGATGCTTTGTTTTTGCTTAGGAATTGTTTTGCAATTCCAAAGCTCACGTATGTATTAAGGACATCAGCTTGCTTTCAGTCTCCACTTTTGAAATCATACGATTCCAAGATTTGCTGTGCTTTGGAAAAGATGCTAAACATTCAACTGTCAGGACTGTCATGGGAACAATGCACATTACCGATTCGGTTTGGAGGATTGGGCATTTGTTCAGCAGAAGACATAGTTCTTCCTGCATTCTTATCTTCAATATATGCGTGTGCTGCAAGCTTGCCAGATATTTTCCATATCACATCATCAGGAATTCAGGATCCTTGCTTTTCCTTGGCATTCTTAAGTTGGTCTGAGAAATCTAACATTCTTTTTTCTCCGCAACATCCACAAAAACAGAAATCTTGGGATATTCCACTCTGCCAGCTGAAACTAAACCATTTGTTGGAAGCATCAAACACCATTCTTGACAAGGCAAGACTTTTGGCTGTTTCTGCTCCTCATGCTTCACATTGGCTTAATGCAATCCCAATACCTTCACTTGGATTCAAAATGGAAAACAGATCGCTGAGGATTGCTTGTGGGCTTAGGCTAGGTTCACCTTTGTGCCAACCTCATGAATGTATTCGCGGCACTCAGGTAGAATCCACAGGAGTCCATGGTCTCAGCTGTAGGAAGAGTGCGGTAAGATTCTCCAGACATTTTCATGTAAACAACTTGATAAGGAGAGCATTGGAGTCTGCACATGTTCCTACGATATTGGAGCCGCAAGGTGTATCGCGCACAGATGGAAAAAGGCCAGATGGAATGACAATTTTTCCGTGGAGAATGGGAAAGTGCATGGTGCGGGACTTTACGTGTAGCGACACCTTTGCCCTAAGTCATCTTGAGGTCTCTTCTAATCACTTTGGAAAAGTGGCAGAACAGGCAGAGCAGGCCAAACTGACAAAGTATGAACAGCTGGAACGTGATTTTGAGATTGTGCCTATTTGTGTGGAAACAATGGGCCCATGGGGTCCAAGTGGTTTAAAAGTTGTTCGTGAGGTTGGCAGAAGGATTTCAGAGGAGTCTGGCGAACCCAGGTCTGTTTTTTTTTCATACTGTTTTCTTGATGAAAGCAATTGGAATGGCAATACAACGAGGAAATGCTGCCAGTGTTTTGGGAACTGTGTGCAAGGGACAACATCTGGAAGAGATGTACTATTTGTAATGTTGCAGTCTCCTTTTTCGTTTGTGTGCTTAGGGATTCTCTATTTTAGTTTTGGTTAGGTTTTTTTGTTGTTTTTTTTTGGTGTTTTTTTTTACAGATATCTGCATAAAGTTATCCTTGATTTATTTGCATAGACTATTCACTGTGTGTGTATGTGTATTTTAAATGTGATGACTTATAACTACATTAATATGTAATAACAAATTTTGTGGAATTGTTTTTGAGGTTAGGTTTGGATTTTTGCATGTACACTTAATATAAGTAATTCATTTGTTATAGATTTGATTTTAATTTGTTTGTTATTCATTAGATCTTAAATGATTCAGCTTGCAAGATAAATATTTTGTGGGTTTTGTTATGATGTAAATATGTATGTCTCAGCATAAGGTGTAATGTAAATGCTTATCTGGATCAGTTATGCTTATCTTGTAACTATTATTTTTATCTGTGATGTGAATGCTTAGTTATGCCTTGATTTGTACAGTATTTTTCAATCGAATTGTTACCAGTATTGTTTTACGCCACTAGGTAATGTGTAGAGTTTTTATGTAGCTATATCTTAAACTAACAATATTATTTTATTTTTCATATTCTTGGTACCGTGTTTTACATAAAATTTGACACTTAAAAATTTTTCTGGTTTTACTTATTATCTGTATATATGGATTCTTAATTTTTGTGACATTGATGACCATACTAGATGGCTGAAAATCTTTGAATGGAATATTGGTAACTTAACTTATTTTTACATTTACGATAAATTTGTAAATTATTGAAATTTCGCTTTTAGAAAAAAAGTAAAACATTTTACGATAAGTTTCATATCAATTTCGCCCTAAAATTCTACTGTATAACTAACTTATCTTGTATAAAAAACTTTAGCTTAAACTTTCTTAAGCATAAGGTGAGGAATTGTTATGCAAAAGTTTGAAGTAAGTTTTAATCATTGCATCTTATTTTTTTGTTGCAGATATCACATATGATATGGGAATACTAACACTTATAAATGAAAAAGGTGGTTTAAACACTTAGTATTTTTGCACCATCAGTCAATGAACATCGGGTCGTTGACATGTTGAATTTGAAGCAATATTACAAGCAATTATTACTGACTATGGTATCTTATCTATTGATTTGGAATGGAGAAAAAAGACATCGGCACACTGACATTAAAATATGGCTCCTCTTAATCTTATAACACTAACAGTAAAACTCTGACGCTACTTTACTGTCTTTACACTACAGTACAGTGGACGAGATGCATTTGTGACGTCATAATGCATATATATATTGTTTAATTTCGTGTTCATGCTTGCTATTGGACAGCCTGATTTAGCCAAATGCCAATATTGATTAAATGAAACATAGCTAAAAGAAATAAATCGGATCGAGTGAAAGATGAAATCGGGATACCACTATGACATCACAAAGCTGTTACAAATTTGCCAATGTCAATTGATTTGACTGCAACATAATCCATCATACAGTACAAGGATTTGGTTGCAGCTAAGTTTTATAGGGAGTAAAAAGCGTCGTGATGAACGCTTTTGTGTGTGACGTCATAATCCATTTAAGTTTTGTTTCAATTTTCTGTTCAAGCTTGCTGTAGAACAGTCGCACTACAAGCTAATATAAGCATTGAATAAATTCAAGATAGCAATCGAAGTATGTAGTCGGGAGACCACTATGACGTCATAAAGCTGTAACAAATTTGCGAGTTTCGACTGATTTGAATGCAACTATTATCCATCGTAAATCATAACAAGGTTTTGCTTGCAGGTTGCAGCTCATTTTATATCGAGTAGAAGGAGTCTAGATCACCGCGTTCGTGTGTGATGTCATAATGCATTTACACTTTCTTTTCTTTTGTACATTGTAATTTGCTTTTAATTGATTAAAAAGAGTTTTAAGCATAGGTGGGCAAGTTAATGCAAAACGTTAGCTTCGTTAGCCACTAGTCCGTTAACAAACTTCACACCTCCATTAACGTTAATCCGTTATTTTCAGCTTCAATTAACGGAAGTTAATAAAGTCCGTTAATCCGTTAACATTTTTAGGGTAATTTAGATTTCTTTTTATTCACTCGCTTCTAGAACACGTATTGACGCTGTTGAGCTGATTGTGAGGAAATGTTTATCGCTATGGTGGTCTTTTTGTGTTTTGGAAGTTCCATTTTACGGTCTAATCTAATTTCAAAATAAAAATAAGTTCAAATGCTCAACGAAGCTGCGATCGGAAAATCTTTGGAAATTGTAAACAGCGATAATTAATAGACCTATTAGGCTGCAGATTATTATTTGCCTCAAAAAGAGCTCCTTTTTTCGCTCTCTTCTATAAAGCTCGTGCTAATACGCAACAAGTGTTACCTGTGCAAACTTGTTTGTACCGGTCCGATGAATAAATGATGCAAGATATTAACGACAAAAACCTTAACGGAAGTTAACAGAACTTAACGGAAGTTACTTTAGTACGTTAACACCACTTAACGGAAGTTAATTTAGTTTGTTAACATGAAAAAACTTTTTAACGGATTAAGGAGTTAATGAAAAAGTTAGCTTCGTTAATAACGGATTAACGATTGACGGACTTGTGCCCACCTATGGTTTTAAGGGTGAGTTCTTCTCAGTGATATGCCATTGATTTCTACAGGATTTGAAGTAGGCTATCTAGTGACATTGATAGCCCCAAAATTCTTTAAAAAAAAAAGCCTTTTGATTACTATCTTAGTTCTTAATTGCTACAATAAACAAGTAAAAACAACACAAGTCACTTTGCTTGGTGTACCATCAGGCCAGTGACTCTTTATTTAGTAGAATAGGGACAGACGCGCGGAAAAAAAGAGAAGAGCATTAAAGAAATAAGCATACTTTTGTTGTTAAGGTTTTTCTGAGGCCACGCGTATTCGGCTGATTTGATTAGACGTATTTGTAAAATAAATAAACCGTGAAGAAAACATTCACACTGATTGGACAAATTGGCATATTTTAAAACAAATTAAGCAAGAAGAAAAAATACAAAACCATTAATTTCCAGTTCACTGATAAAGAGTCTATGATCAGAGAACTAGGCCTATGCCGCTCCATTCGGCTGTTATGGTCAATCGTTTAGTTCAACAGCTTTGCCATGAAAAAGCATATAATAAATACAGCATAAGTACGATAACTTACGAGAAGATTTCTAGTTTAGAGCTAAATGCGGTTATACTTAGCGAAGTGATGGTGAATAAAACTAGCATAGCCTACTGATACGATATATACTTTCTAGCCTCCTGATCAGTGATAGATAGCCTACCTTTATTTACAGATTCTGCTTACCGATAGATGAAATTATGTACAGGAGTGCCGATCTTTGCTGAGCATTGGGGGGAATAACTTGCAATTTTATCCCAATTTTGCCCTATTTTCAACATTGGGGGGGATGAATTACCTCGAACACGATTTTGTTCAGGTGAGCAAATTAAGTAAAGACCAAAAAAAAGGTCTTTCCAAAAAATGGAACACTTTTTTTCCCCGAATTCAAGAGGACACCCACACTCAGATGCACACCAGAGTCAAATTATTGAGGGGGATGCATACGTAGACCCTACTCAAACTATTAGGGGGGATACAGTCAAATTATTGGGGGATATATCCCCCTGGGTTTTGGCACCCCTGGTTATGTATTTATTATTGTTGTATACGAATTAAAATAATGATAAGTTATGAATTATGATCAAGCAGTAAACAAATTATTATGTACAAAAGAAAAGAAAGTGTAAATGCATTATGACATCACACACGAACGCGGTGATCTAGACTCCTTCTACTCGATATAAAATGAGCTGCAACCTGCAAGCAAAACCTTGTTATGATTTACGATGGATAATAGTTGCATTCAAATCAGTCGAAACTCGCAAATTTGTTACAGCTTTATGACGTCATAGTGGTCTCCCGACTACATACTTCGATTGCTATCTTGAATTTATTCAATGCTTATATTAGCTTGTAGTGCGACTGTTCTACAGCAAGCTTGAACAGAAAATTGAAACAAAACTTAAATGGATTATGACGTCACACACAAAAGCGTTCATCACGACGCTTTTTACTCCCTATAAAACTTAGCTGCAACCAAATCCTTGTACTGTATGATGGATTATGTTGCAGTCAAATCAATTGACATTGGCAAATTTGTAACAGCTTTGTGATGTCATAGTGGTATCCCGATTTCATCTTTCACTCGATCCGATTTATTTCTTTTAGCTATGTTTCATTTAATCAATATTGGCATTTGGCTAAATCAGGCTGTCCAATAGCAAGCATGAACACGAAATTAAACAATATATATATGCATTATGACGTCACAAATGCATCTCGTCCACCGTCTACTTCGATAGAAAACCTTGAGCAGCCAAGAAGACCTTGCATTGATTTAAGATCAACGATTGCACTAAAAGACTTGAAATTAGTTAATTTCTAACAAGCATTATGACGTCATAGTGGGCTCCCGACATCTTCGAGCATGCTTCGTGCCAATTTCTAAGATTTGAAAAAGCACAAATGTAACAGTTTGCTTGCCCACTGCGCTTTCCTCAAGCACAAAGTCTATTAATTCAAATGAAAAACCCCAAAGTTTTTAAAAAAATATATAATATTAAAATAATCGAAAGAAATTGGAAACATTTTTTTTTCACCATGTAGTGACGTGACCCACCCAAAAAAGTCCTTATGACGCAACACAGGCAAAAAAAATGCTGGACATTTTTGACAATGGAGTGAACATACTGTATAGTTAATATACTGTGCTAGAAACATCGTGTTCTCCGTCAAAAAATAATCCATTCCACCGAAGGAAAAAAAAAATTACCGCTGCGTTTAGGTTTTATGAGTCTTCTAAGTCCTGCGTTTAGGTTTTATGAGTCTTTTAAGTCCTGCTTTCAGAGAGGATTTGTAAGCATTGACTTCATGTAGTATTTTATTGGCTACGTAAGTATTGGAATAAGTTTTCGTTTTGTTTTGCAGATTAGTTGGTTAGACTGTTAGATAAAACGGTGTATTTAGGCTTATACGTTCAAAAAATGCTCTTGTCAAAATCTATAGAATAACTATTACTTTTATGTCCAGGCATAAAAGAAGTGTTGCAGCTTCGTTTTCCGTGATTTCTACAGATATTTCATTATTTGTAATTATTGTTTTACTAGATCCTACAACCATTAATGCTCCTTTTTTTTCCCAAGAGGTCGTCCCCTATTACAGCAAACCAGCTTCCTCTTTCAACATCGTACTGAAATTTATTGGAGTTGGAGGAAGATCTCTCGATTATAATGCCCGATATTGAAAAAACTTTCACATTAGAGGATTCAGTAGCTACCGCTACACAGTTCCACGACTCTGTAACTGTGGAAGAGAGCATTGTAGTTGATAATGGACCAAATCATCAAGACGTTGAAATTTCTTCAGAGAGTGAGGATGATGAGGTTAATTATTAACCATGTTGCAATAACTTAGCTGGTGCTAAGACAAGACAGCTGTGTTAGACGTAGAATGAAAACAGTATTAAAAGTCTGTGTGCTGGTCTCTTGTTTAGCTTAGAGTTATATTGATAGTACCGGTATGGATTTCTTGTATCTAATACTGACAAAACCATCGCTAGCTTACCGTAGAATGCAGAAAAAATTGAAGTTCGAGTTTCACTTGGAAGATGTTTGCTGTGCTTTCAACTTAAATGAGCTTAACTTATTATCTTTAGCCTGCAGCCAGCTGTAGCTGCGTTTAGTGCAATGCAGTAAAGTGTATACCTGCTTAAATTACCAATCGTTTCTACGTATAAATTTGTTGGAATTACTGTAATAGATTGGTATAACATCATAGTCGTGTTTTGTGTCATAGGGAAACAAGTGTGGGTCAAAGCATCATCGTGGGCCAATACACACAGACTATATACAGGACTGAGCAAAAAGAATGGCTTCGTTTCGAAAAAGAGCCAAGATTCTGCTGAAACAGGTTTGTATGATGCTGATTTATACCAACTGGAGTTGGCTCAGTGGTTAGAGGGTCTTCCTCGCAGTCGTTAGATCTGGGTTCACTTCGCGGTCCAATCATACCAAAGGCTCTAAAAAATGGTAATTACATGTTCCCTGCTTGACGTTCAACATTAAAGAAATAATGTGAAGATTCTCCCGATGTGGTGAACTGGGTGGCAAGACTGTGGTATCAACTCGAAGACCGTATGGTCATTTTCGTTGTCTCATGGCCGGGATAACAAAATAAATAACATCAGAAACGAAACTTAACCTAAACCTATTTGCAACGACAGGCTTCACAGGACACAGGAGCCCATCCAATTATTGTTTCAGTATGCGTCGTAAAGTTTAATACTTTCCATTACACGAAAAAAGTGGTAGTGCTGTGTTACCGTGTATTTAATCAGATTTCTTGTTACAGGCAGAAAATTTACTCAAAATATCGGGAGCAGAAGTGTGTGTGTTAAAATCATTAAAAATAATCTGCCCTGCTTTCAACTAATGACTGAAGATCTAATTTTAAATCTTTGTTTGTGCATTTGTGTCTGATTATAATCATTGGATTTTGCAATCTTGTGACTTAAATCGAAAAGATTATTTGGCATTGTCTAATTGGTGTTTAAGTTAAATTAATGAGTAATTATTATCCTTTGTTAAAAATAAGCTGCTAATTAGCACATCTTCAAAGACGCATCTTCAAAGACCTTCAAGATCTAATTAGACTGTATTTAGAATCGTTGTGTTTAGAATGTTATTTTTGTGCATTATTGTGAAAACTGGCAGCTGTTGACTGGCAGCTAAAAGCCTTTGTTTGTTAATTTCTGGCCTTTGATGCTAGACAATAGGCGATGCCACGTGTTTTTACTAATTGAAACTATTTAAACATGCTTGGAGGCTGAGAACTCAGTAGTGACAAAAATGTGTGAAGTGAACAGTATCAGTTTTTGGTGAGACGTGTTAAATGCTGCTTAACTTGGGTCAATTGCGTTTTGCGACCCTTACCCTTCCCTTCCTCTTCATTCTTGTTGCATGGATGTGACTATTGACTGTGAGGGGACAGTCTTGTAGATTGGAAGAAACGCCCTGAATTGGCCCTTACATCGTATTTTGATACTACTTTGTTTTTTCTGTATTTATTTTAATTCAATATAATATTAAAAATCAAGAAAATCAAGTGCTCAATTGTGAGAAGGAAAAAGGGATTGGGAGAGTTTGGCATAGCTCTCCTACCAGTTATTGAAGTTGGCTATAATACTACGCATTGTTGCCCCGCAGAAAACACAAAATGGTTCGGATTGGCAAGTCTTGGCAGATATTCAAATTTAAGAATTAAGGTTTAACGAGAAACGATTTGGCAAACTGACACATATCACAAGACCGGGTTAGAAAGACTTCATCGTTTGTAACACTGTGTGACTATTAAAAATCCATATAAAAGATCAAAAATCATAAAATACTATTCACATCCACGCGAACGTCGAAGCATCAAACTTCAATGTGGCAATGCGTCACTTGGCAAACACGCAAAAACGACTACCAGATCTGCCAGCAAGCACACTCCGACCAAAAAGAAACCTCACTTTACCAAATTTTACCATCCCCAAAATTTTGAGTCAAGAATTCATAATTTACCCGGGCGTAAAAGCAAGTCAGCAGAATCAGCTCCAAGCAAATATGAAATCTGCGGATCAGTATTTGACTCATTTACCGAAAAGCAGATGCAAAAATTTAAAAGGCATTGCTGGATAGCATGTGACACTTGTGGAGAATATTGGGGCCATGCTTTTTGTTTTAATATTAAAGCTCCAAAAGGGAAAAAGCTCGAAGATGTGACGTTTTTTTACCCTAAGCATGATGGCAATAATTAATCTTGCATATCTACTTCTATGTCATACAGTTTTAGTACGAAGACTTTTTATGCTCAGGCAATTTTTCTAGTAGTTTAAAAATTTGTTTTTAACATCTTGAACACTTTTTTGTGACAATAAGTTCAGTTCGTTGCTGGTGATCAAAACAGGATTGTGAACATAGTTTAGATCACGCGGTTTACATGAGACAAATCGTTCATAGTTTGCCGTCGCTTTGTCAGTAAAGTATATCAGATCTTCATTGAGGCGATTTCCATTCAAGGCTGTCATAGCCAAAGTTTTCAAAGGATTTAAAAAACATCTATTTTTTCGGAACAAGCATCTTGTTTAAAAATTTCATTAGCAGAATGCATTGCTGTTCTTTTCTCATCAAAATCTGTGCGTGGTTCAACCCCTGCGTCTTCGAAAGCAGCACTGCAGGATCTAAAATTATGTAACATAGTAATGAAACGTTAGATTACTAATGTTTGCAACTTATATTGCTTTAGTTAAAAAGGGACATAATAAGTTACTTATTTTGCAAAAGAGTTTGCACCAAATGAATGCCATTTAAGATCTCAATAACGTATTTGTAAACGATAAATTAAACTTGCATTACTCATATTATGCAAATAACAATTATCAGCTTCAGTAACCCACCTTTGTAAATTCATCCAAATTTCTAAATGTACGTTGCCATTGAGAGTAAGATGGTACATCGATTGCCCATTTTTTAGCAGCTCTATTGATTTTTTCTAATTCAGCATCCCCGCCTTGAAAATGCCTCTTTCTTCCAGTCCGAATTTTTGATGATACTTTGTGGAATTTTTTTTTGTTTATGTAGATTTAGCAAACGACTTTTGGTTTCGGAGCGCAAACTACACTGACAACTCCAAGAAAATTTTCCTTTTTTTTTAGTGTTAGTTGTTTGGTTTCGACGAGTTTTTACACTATTCAATCTTTTAATTTTATAAAACTATACAACCAATTATATATGGATAATTTAAACAACACCTAAAGAAATACTAAAATTTTTCTTTGCTCTGCAAACAATAAAACTAATTGAAGGCTGAAGCATTTAAAAGATCTAGAGGCTGATGTTGGATCGTAACTTAAGTTATTATTGATTTTTTGCAGCACCAACTTTTCATGCTAAAAACAAATTAGCAGCAAAACTGCAGCTCTAGCGCGATTTTCCAACTTTTCGCTTCTTATCTCAAAAATTTATTTTTTTAACTTCCGCTCTAACAATTTTCTCAACAAAGTATTCCTCTTCATACCAGTACGCGCAATCTTTTGTTGTACCTAATGCGAAAGCACCAAAATATAAATCCGTTAGATGGAGCTAAACGAAATAGTCCTGATCGGGACGATTTGAAAATTTGAAGCGTAGGTGGTGCGAATTTCGTCCCGATCGGGTCGATAAACTCGATATGTTACTTTCGGCCGAAATTTTATAGTGTTCCTGACTGTTACGCTCGATTGAGATTTGTGACGTATTTACATCGTACTGTGGTTACCACAGTTACGGAGTTCATGACCGAACATTGCTTCACGTGTTTTTGCTTTTGTTTGCCGATCTCAGTGCTTGTGTGGTCGGTTGCAGTTGGCTGCGTTGAGAAGTTAAGACAAGGCTCCCTGCTGTAGTTGTATTATATGCCTAATTTCTTAGAAGTAATGTGTGTTAGGGATTTAGGAGAGTAATGCCTGTTCAAGTGTTTGTACTACAGTATAGTGTGCAGTTATTGCTCAGATGCAGCTTATGTAATAGCCTAGTTAGTTGTATCTTACGGTAAGTGATGGGCTGTTGGTTTGCCCCATGCTGTTTTATATTTTGTTTTGCATGCTAGTTTGGTACTGAGCATTCTGGTTGCTCAGTGGTTACAGATATGATAATTTGGTTCGATTCTGTGCTTGGTTCAGTCGCCATGTTTCTTTGGCTCGGTGGTGGTTCTTCGAGTTAATTCAAACTAATATTAATGCTCACCATAGCCTATATATTCAGATGTTGGATATATCATGCCAGTACGCACTTGTGTATCGTACTGATGCCTGTTTATTTGCTCAGCGGCCTAATTAAAACTGTTTGACTAGTGATTTTAGATAACGTACCGTACCGGTACTCCCCCCTTTTTCCTGCATTGCGGTTTTTTCACTTGCTGATTAATGTTGACTAGTCACTGTCTGTATTCATGACTGCTTACCGTTTTGTGCTATCCTTTTCCGAGGTCCCGGACTCTGTATAGTGTATAATTACCGTCCAGTACTTGTTAGTGTTTATACCTGGCTGATCTTTGGTGATTGATTTACGTAATGCATGCTACATGCTGATCTTGCTGCATGTAGGTTTCGTATAAGTTCTTGTAACGTTTTTGTAGTTAGATTAGGCCTTAAGTAGGGTTTTAGTTAGGGTCTGTAACTATGATTAACTGATGCATCGTCGTGTAGTCATTAAATTCTGGGCATAGCTATTTGGTGAGACACACTGCGTCAGGCGTCGACAAATGCGTGAGAGCCTTATTTGAGTAGGATCCTGGCGATAGTTATTTCTCGTCTAGTTGTTCTTCCGCTTCATTCCTGAAGCGTGTGACTGTTACACTGACTGTTAGGATACCAGAAATGCTTCAATGATAAACTTTAATTTTCATCGTAATGTATCCTTCAGTTCCTAGAAATAGCCACTAACCTACTGATCTGTGATACAGTATATGCAACAAACTCAACAAAATCCTTGACTGTACTGCACGTCAAAAAGCTAAAGTAGGCCCACTGTACCAGACTACCAGTCAGCAGTAGGCTACCGCTCTGCGCTATATCATTAGGCCTACGGGCATCACATATGATACCAGTATCAGACTGCAAGTACCACTACCAGTACCGGTAATAGGCCTACAGCGTACCGTAAGTCCTACCGGTACCTGCTTACAATTAGACTCTACATCTGCTATTATCACCTTATCTGTTAAGTGTCTGGTGTTACGCAGTTTGCAATAGTGTAGGGTATTACCACTGGTACCGGTACAGAATTAACGACTATCGACTACCACTACCCATCCAGCCCAGCTAACCCAACCAGTACAGGCTGCATCACTGGTACAGTTAGATATGCAAGGTAGGCCGACGACTTCAAGGATAAACCTAGGCTACTGGTAAACCATAGTAGCCTACCTAACAAACCTAGACTGGCTACATTGGAGTCTGAATTTAACGACTGAGGTAAAAAGTGGCTGACTCCTGACCGAATTCTAAGAAGCGGTCTCATACGGTACTGTACGCTGCAGCTGCACTGCACTGCACTGCAAAATTACTGGAATTTATCACGCTGCGCGGCGCGGTTGGTTTAACCGCGTACGCTACGCGGCTACCATCTCTACCGGCATCGTATTGTTACCACAATAAACAAAACACTTCCTGCATTGCAAACAAAACCAGGGCATGCCACGAGAAGCTAGTCATTCAAAATTCACGCAGGAAGCCGCAATAGAATTTTTGCATATGTTGCGTCATAACGACTTTTTTGAGTAGGTCACGTCATTAGATGGTGAAAATAAAGTTTCTAATTTTTTTCTATTATTATAATATTGTATATTTTTTTAAAAACTTCGGAGTTTTTTATTTCAATTAATAGACTTTGGGCTTGAAAAAAGCGCAGTGGGCGAGCGAACTGTTACATTTGTGCTTTTGTCGCAGCCAGCGAAAACTTTCCCACGAAAAATTCATAACTTTACCGGTATGTAATTCGTTGAACTTTCTCACACTGTTTGAGAACTCTGGTTTGACATAGTTTTAGCTTCAACGGTGGAAACTATAAACAGTTGTGAATAAAATTCTGTTTTCGCTTTATTTCCGCTGTACTGTTTAACTTGTCGCAGTTCCTGCTTCATCCAGTGGCGATGTGGAAACTAGCATGGAAGTAACCACAAATGAAAGATAATTGGAACCGATAGCTTTATAACTCAACAGATCATCGCTCGCTCGAGGTTGTACAACCGAGCCGGTTAACCGCAATCGGAGCGCGCTCACTTTTGACCCGCCCCAAACTGTTCTTTCAGCAAATTCATACATTCATATTGATGTTGTTTGGTCGTCAAGAACACGCAATATTCTGAGTAAAAAAATCAATCGAGAAATATTAGTTTGCAACAACGACTTAACGACACTTTCTCAATTCTTAGAAATCAGCACGAAGCATGCTCGAAGATGTCGGGAGCCCACTATGACATAATGCTTGTTAGAAATATGCTAATTTCAAGTATTTTAGTGCAATCAGTGATCTTAATTCAAAGCAAGGTCTTCTTGGCTGCTCAAGGCTTTCTATCGAAGTAAAGGATGAACGAGACGATCTTGTGACGAGCTTATTATACCAACCAGTGACTTGGCACTGCTTTGCTCGCAACTGATAATCAGGGCATGGTATGGAATGGAATGGAAAATGAAATGGAATGGAAATTTCGGTATGGAATATGGAAGATGCAAAGTAGAAGCTAGTCATGCAAACGCTCACGCACGTGCCATTGCCTTTTTCTCATACATTTGGTTTAAATACGACATTTTGTCGTTGCATTGTTGCAAGCTGCGCAGTGTCGTGGTTATCATGCTCAGCTACCAACCTCCGCACCTGGGTTCGATTCGCAGTTGGGTTGTGAATGTGTGATGCAGCATGCAGGAACTGGGAAGGAAATGCACGAAGCGATCTTTTTTTTGCTTCAAAACCTTGCATTACAGTTAGGGTTGGGGCAGCGATGCCAGCCTGAGGGGATAGCAATTACGTAGGAGCAGCTTTTTAGCTTATGAAAGCGACGTACCATTGCGCTTGAGTGCGGCTCCCTACGTAAGTTTTGCACGACTAGCTCCTCGTAAGATGCCAGAATGGAATGGTTTGGAAGATTTCAAGAATGGAATGGAAGACAATCTTCCATACTTTCATACAAATTCCACATTAGATTTTGCTCATGGCATTTACGGAAAATATATATACGGATAACGATAACCAAAAATATGTGGAAGCATTTCGCAGCTAATCATCTGTCGACAAATTACTTGGGTAGTTCGGTCATGGACGTTGCGCAAACAGTGTAGGCATTGCATAATCAGATCATAGAATATGTTTATTGCAATTTGCAGCTGCATTGATGCTGACTGGCAGGGGCGTATTTAGAGGGGGGCATTGGGTGGCTAGGATTGTAAAATTGCACGGAAAAGTAAGCAAAATTGAGGCATGCCCCCCAGTCGTTTTGAAGTTTGGCATAAGGCTTGATCACACATAGGGTATGTTTTGTGTGTTTCTTTTAGGCATTGGGCCTGAAATCGGACCAAATTTCCGTGAAGACTTTTCTTTCTTTTTTTTGCTCTACACCTAATTTTGGGCTAAATTTGAGTGAAGACCTGTTTTTTGCTCTTATCCTAATTTTCGACAAAAAATCGGACTAAATTTGAGTGAAGACCTTTTTTTTTGCTCTTCACTTAATTTTGGGCGAAAAATCGGACTGAATTTAAGTGAAGATTTTTTTATGCTCTTCACCTAATTTTGGGCAAAAATCGGACTAAATTTGAGTAGAACAATTTCTGATTCAGATCTTTGTTCTTCTCAAATTTTCTGCCCCCCTTTTCAAAATTCTGCGTACGCTACTGCTGACTGGCTTGATTTTTGTTTTGAGAGTGATAATTTGCCTAGAGCTGTCGCCAGAGCAAATGAAGTGAAAGGGCACTAAAATAGACTGAACTTTTGCTGATCTTGTACAACTGATCTTGTACGGCTGCAAATTACGCACAATTTCAAAATTCTGTATTCATGTCTAAAAAAAAGACTTGTAAGTCCATCTGCAGCAGTGACTGCGACCAAAACAACCTTGAGTGTGCTCCAAAAAAGCAAAAACAGCTAGTATTTTAAAAAACGAAATAAACGATTTTGTTGGTCTACTTTTCTACTCTGCAACACACTCATAATCACGCGTTCAACCAAAAATTCGCTTAAGGAGGAGGCTTGGAAGTTAAATTTTTTTGTTTGAAAAATGCCTCGATTGGGTGGCCTGAGCAAAGTGGTGCAACTCAATCATGTCATGCAGACCCGGCGCCACGGGGGGGCATACCGGGGCCGTGCCCCCCCAAATGACTGCTTGTGCCCCATAAACGAAAATTGTGCCCCCCAAGCGAGGACTTTGCCCCGAAGAAAATAACAGGCTCGGGGCTGCTGAAGTGCAAATCGAGGCCCAAATTGGTGTTTTTTGTGGACTGACACCGGATTTCATGACGTTTTTGGGAGGAAGACCTTTTTTTCTGGAGATCACCTGTTTTTGGCCAGAAAAACCGCTTGAATTTCCGATTTCGGCCGGAAAGTCTCTTTGAATCTTTGCTCCTCACCTTGTTCATTTGATCCAGACTGGGATAAATTTCTCGTGCCCCCGAGCCCCTCTCGAATTCCCACAAAATAAACTTCTCGTGCCCCCCCCAAAATTTATTTCTGCCCTACCAGTCACGCTATCCTGGCGCCGGGCCTGGTCTGGGGGCAAAGCCCACGTCGCTGGGCGATTTTTTGATTTTTCGACAAAAAATAACTAGCCTATTTCAATGCCATTTTGATCACATTTCGCACGTTTTCGAAGCTATTTGAAAGAATTAAATAGCTAACACTTGGAAGCCAGAAGAAAAATCAAATTGCCCTGCCCATTTAGCCCTTGCTTTACTTAAAGGTCAATTCAAAACACATTTAACGATTGCATTTTATGGTTAATTTTTTTAAGTGACTTTGCTGGCGGGGGCTGAAGCCCCTTTTGCCCTCGTAGTTGAGCCACTATATCCGTAAACGCTTTGTGGCCTGTATAGTGCATCGCGACTCATAGTTCGCAAAACACAGGCTTCGGACTTAGAAAACTTTAAATTGAGTACGATGCAAACGTTCATAGTTTTGAAATTGATATGACTAGCCTAATTACTTGATGGCCTATTAGGTGTAAAGGTGTAAACTTTGGTTGTTAAATCTGGTGTTTGAAACTTTGACCTCTAAACTTTTGGTATTTAAAAACTTTAATACCTCCTGTCTATCTACGCAACTTTAGTTAAGTAGGTAGAATGGAATGTTAATATTCCTTTTGCATCATTTTCGGTCTTCCTGTTGTTGCATAATGTTCCAAAAAACGTATTTTTTGCAAAACAAAATGGGAGGCTAGTCCCCTTGGCCTCCGTAGCGACGGTACCGAATTCGCCAAGTGACAAAACTTTTTCTTCCATCGTAACTACGATTTGTATTTACTTTCCGATCCTAGATTGAGCTTAATTTTTTGTTTGTTTTTTTTTGCGTTTAAACTTTTTTTCGGTATTTTTGTAAAATGTTTTTAGCAGTTTGGCAATGCCGAATTTCATAGTTGATGTGATTACCAACTTACAATTATAAAAGCCAGTGCATACCTGTCAACCTATTGTCTGTTGATTAAGAGGTTAATATTTTCATGCTGAGTGTATTTATGGTAGCTCATTGCAATAGAGCTTCAAATATGGAATGAGATGCATCGTACCATACTGCTTACCTTCGCGAGCGAATACCTTCAAAGGTACGCTTAACGTTGCAGTAATACAATACAAATTACGCATTGTTTTGGGTCTAAACTGACCTTGATATGGAAGTATGGATTGAAATATGGAAGAAAGTTTTAGTATGGAAAGGAAATGAAATGGAAGAAAATTGCCAGTATGGAATATGGAAAAATCGTCTTTCATTCCATTCCATACCATGCCCTGCTGATAATCAGGCGCGTAGCCAGGATTTGGAAAAAGGGGGGGCTATTTTGAAAGAGTGAGAAGTTTGCAAACGACCTTGATCCGAATTTTCATTGATCTTGAATCAGTTTCACACGGTTTGTCCAAAAATTGATGCGGAATTTCTCGGAAAGCTCGAAAATTCAATCGTTTTTTCCGCCCAAAATCAGGTGGTCTCCAAAGAAAAAAAAAAAGGTCTTCACCAATTTTGAGACTGATTTTTCGGCCGAAATCCGAAGTTCAAAGGTTTTTTCCGCCCAAAATCAGGTGGTCTCCAAAAAAAAAAAGGAGGTCTTCACCAATTTTGAGACTGATTTTTCGGCCGAAATCCGAAATTCAAAGGTTTTTTCCACCCAAAATCGGGTGGTCTCCAAAAAAAAAAAGAGGTCTTCACCAATTTTGAGACTGATTTTTCGGCCGAAATCCGAAATTCAAAGGTTTTTTCCGCCCAAAATCAGGTGGTCTCCAAAAAAAAAAAAGGTCTTCACCGTATTTGAGACTGATTTTTCCGCCCAAATCGAAAATTCAAACGTTTGAGGGGGGGCTGTTTTTTGTATGGGGGGGGGCTATTTTCAATTTTTCACAAAAAATCGGCCTAACAACCACCAAAAAGGTGCGATTTTATCATACTTCACAAGCCAATGGGGGGGGCTCGAGCCCCCCCCCCGCCCCCCCCCCTGGCTACGCTACTGCTGACAATGTCTATTAGAGGAGCAAACTGCATCAAAAGCACATAGCAGTGAAGAAATTATGACCTCGTAAAAATTTTCAATCGATTTCAAATGCATTGGATCATTTGATTATTCCTTTGTTATATTTTTTTGAAGACTTTTTTGCAAAATTTTTCATCAGCTTTTTTGCAAAATTTTTCATCAGCAAAATTTTTCAAGCGCTTAGCTAAAGAAATACATTGGAGTTCTAATTTGAGAATGCGGAGCTCTTTGTGCGCCGCCGCTGTAGAACAAAGAGCTCCGCATTCTCAAATTAGAACTCTAATGTTTTTCTTTAGCTAAGCGCTTGAATTTTGATTAGGAAAATTTGCTCTAATTCACTAACTCCTCAAGGTATGTCCCCTCCATCACACTAGAAGCGCGTATAATAATTTAGCAGTGCATAAAAAGACTCCAAACCATTATTGTAGGCCTACTATATATCTATCTTAGTAAACAATCGTTTGTCATGATGCCGTTTCATTTCCTTTGTGATTGTGGATTACGCCTGTTCTGTTTATTCTATGTCAGTTTCCTGAAATGTTGCAGGTTAGACGCGGGCTGTTAACTTTTGCAACATAATAACAGCTGCAATATTCGACAAGACCAAAAAAGCTTTTTATGCCACTTTTCATAACTACATAGAATATGACAGCTATCTTTATAAAGACTATAATCTAGAATAACTTAGAGCCAGAAACCCAACTGAAGCTCAAGCTTGCATTTTTACGGATGAGCCGGGTCGCAAATAGAAATTTATTTAGGAGGCAAAATAACAGCGAAAGAGTAAAGAATTAAAAAGTTCCTGAAAATACCGAGTTTCTTTTTTGATCAAATAACAAATGATAAAATAAAGACCCAAAAAATAAAAAGCAGATATTTCTTCCGTTTCTGGGCTCAATGTTTGAGACCGGAAGTGCAGTTAACCAAAGTACATGAATATGAAAGACTTAACCAAAGTCTTCGTCGCTCTGGTGTCCATAAGGCTTAAAAACGGTCTACATCGTCATTCATCACGAAGGGGGGTATAACACACTACTGAATAATTTGGCTTGTGAAGCCCTTTTGAAAACAAAATATAGTGCAAAGCAATGGTATGAAAATAAGAAAATTAGCGCGTGAAATAAGACAATTATTCAATAATAGCCTTGTTTGTATTGTATTTGATCAAAATACACTTTGGTAGTCACCAACGCGACAAAAAAACAAGCACCATGCAGTATGTACAATAAATCATTTTTTCCCGCAACAAAATTTCGTCACGAAACACTGACACGTGCTGGTTGCTAAGTATCGGTATTTATTTTCTTTTTTAACTTACAATTGTTGCATTATTATTCTCACCAAGTTACCTTGGCCAGGAGACAGCGAAGAAACCTTTTGATTGGTCGAGTCGAGCTTCCATCTGCTCCATTGTCTACCAATGGAAGATGAATGGACTATTCGCCGTCTCCTGGCCAATGTTGATGGACAAAGCTGTGGTATTACAATTACCACACACGGTGGAGGCTTCACAAAGTCTTTTTTCGTTGTTGAACCTCAAGCAGGATAGCAGTGAATACCAATGTTTGTAGTTTTTAGTTTGATCCTATCAAGAATCGAACCGAGTCTACCGTTTCAGAAGCAGACGATTTATCCACACGAGAACTGATCGGTTAATTGAGACAATAGTGTTTGTTGCAGCGCTCCAGTAGGTCACACTTATTTAAGTTTTTTTTTCTGCTAGTGAACTATGTCTCGATCAATTTCAGTAATCAATAACGACCGGGATCGGTTTAAACCAGGAAGAATTCAACTAGACTGGAACGACCGGGAATTCATTCAGTTAGTGACGCTAAGCATTCGGAAAATGACGTCCTTCCTAAACGACTTTGATATCTCATTCCGACACCGGATGGCGGTGTTGAGCTCAAAGATGTCGGAATTGGAAAAGAAGCTGGATTACGTCGAATCAAGAATCGAATCAAGTGTAGAATGAACGACTTTAAATATGGACTGTAATTCTTTTAGCAAGTTTATTTTAGCTTTAATGGAGACAAAAAAATTATACATATGCAACCACACTAGTTTCGTGAAAGTTTAAGCTGTTTTCAATCGACTTTGCTTGTGTTTGATAGAAACAAACCACGGCATAACTTGCAGCCTGTTCCAACCCTAAATAAAAAATCCTCTGGGAGCAGCTTTGAATAAAATTTGAGTAGAACTAAGCAACTTCCCGAGAATCTCGTGAGATTGAAACAGGTTGTTAGAGGTATCTCAACATCGAGTTACCGACTTTGCACAGAAGACTCAAGCATCGTGTGCAGCAAAATTATTATCATAAAATTGCCTGAACAAAACGAAGATAAAAAGCTCAGATTTCAAAAACTCGACTTGCAAAGGCGGATAAAAAATTGTTGGTCTGCAGTTTGACTGAGAGGGAATATGAGCCGTTTCCAAAGCGAACCCAACGGCATGATCTGCATTCGACCCGCACCCTGGTCATGTTGTTGTGACCTTGTAACATGCTTACAGTGATTCTCTCTGTTTCGTGATTTCAACAAGCAGCAAATTTACATGGGAAGAAGTCAAACCTCAACCGGAAAGTTTGGGATTCGGTCAACTTCTGAGTGGGTGCGCATTCGTCCCAATTAAAACCCCACCGTTACGATCTTGTGATAGGAGGATAAAAATGCCTCAATCCGAAATGATAGTGGTTTTGCGATTCTTTATTAAAAAACATTGCGTGAAAGGCATAAAAACAACTCTTACTGCAGTTGAAACGATTACATTATTAACACTGAACATTATTTAACACTAGCAAATGCAATCAGAAAAATAAATGCTTCTATTACATGAGGCTCAATTACTACTTGAAAATTCGTGTCATTTTCATTAAAATTGCTTATCATTTTTCATTTACAACTTATTCAGATGTAGAATTTTTCATTCAGAATTCGAACATAATTATACGGAGTCTGCGCACTCAGAGATTTTTGTTTTCGACCTCAAAAAATATTGAAGGCGCTTATATGGAACGTTGAAGGTTCGATCCTTTGATAGGTTCGTTCGTTCCAAACTCGACGACCGCGCCTTTTCTTGGAAAAGAGCTCTGAGCTATTTACAAGAAATGGCTCATGGTCTTTTCGCCACCTTTCGTCAAAAAGATCGTTCTGTAATTTTTTGTTGCTTTATTTTATTGTATGACTTGGTATATTTTTTACTTGCAGCCGAGTGTCTTTTAAACAAAAATGAATGCCAATTAAATTTTTTCATATTTATTTTATTTTGTTCCATTCAAAATAAAAAAAAAACAGCGACAAACAAATTCTCATGGAGTATGACTGTATCTTGAGACCGCACTTGCGTCCAGCTTAAGTGGACATTTGTTGTTAAAAAATTTATAAAGTACTTGGATGAATGCGGAAGCCATCATCAAGACAATATTGGCCTCACTAAACAGTAGCTGGAATTAAATGACATCCTTTGTGCTATCTTCGCGATTAGCGGCGGCCTAGCTCGGATGGTACTGCGTCGGGTTAGTGATAGAAAAGTTGCCGGCTCTTGGTTCGATTCCCAAACTGGTCATGCGTGGTTCCGTTCTTCGAAAAAATACTTAAAGCTTTTCTAATGGGACCAACGTAGTCGACCTCCCCGTTGTGGTGGTCCAGTCCAGTTAAAGACGTGCAAACAGAAACAAAACTGCACTCTCTGTTGACGGGGTCAAACAATAGCTTAAGGTCAGATAGACGCTGCTGGATGCACGGTTCAATTGCTTCACGACTCCTTCCCGAACTTGGGACTTCGAGTGGATGGGCTGCAGTTACGGCAAATAGGAGTTACGATATTATGAAATCGAAAAGTTGTGGGTATGGTCGATAATGAAATACAGGCAAGTAACTAAGATTTTGCTATATAAGGTGGAGGGGGCTTGCTCCCGAAGGTAATATTTTCCTGTATCTCACAACCGTGGTCTGGAGGCGGAGCCCCAAACTGCCGAGCAATTTTTGTAATTTTACGGAAAAAATAGCCAGTTCAATGCCTTTTGAATGGCATTTTGTACGTTTGTAAACCCATTTGAATTATTGTAATTGCTAAGATTTGAAACCTCTTTTACAGAATTAAATTACTTAGCCCCATCAGTCCCCTTTACTTTCTGGTCAAGTTTAAAACACACTTAAAAGAATGCATAATTGGTTCAATTTTCTAAGTTATTTGGCTAAAGTGGGGTCTTCAGCTACCTTAATCCACCTCCCCCTTCTGGTTACGCTAGTGATGGGATATAAAAGCATTTCACTACTACTACTTCATCAGTATCACCAGTTTTCACAATCTCAGTGCATTAGCTGACAGAAGTTCGACGATTCCTGGGTGATTTTAAGTTTCATTAAAAGAGTTAAATTCACTCTGAATTATGGAGAAGATACAGGGTTCAATTTTTAAGCTAGGGAATTCAATTTTCCAACTCATGCCACGACTTGGTGAACTTCTGCAGATTCGGTTTCAAGGTACGATGGGGGGACTTCTTTTGAAGGGGTGCCAACACCTAGGGGGTCGGAAGGAGGAGGAGGAAGATCGGTTTCAACGGGAGGTTTGGTGTGATTTTGTTCTTTTATTTCCGTCGAAGTCTTCGGCTCTTTGGGGGCGGCCGCGGAAACATCTTTGCTGGAAATTTTGCTTGACTGAGCATCATTACTGCGCCTTGACGAGTTTCGTGATGGGGGGTTTCCGCTATTCTGATATTGTTCCTTCGACGATCTCGCTTCATCAGGGTAAGGACGAGAATAATAGCGGGGGTCGCGGTCACCATAGTAATTTCTGGGATCCCGACTGTCATAGTAGCCCCGGGATGACCTTGGGTCACGAACGTATCTATCTCCGTCTCGATAGTAACCTCCTCTGTCATCATAGTAACCTCGCGACGCTCGCTGGTCTCCGTAATAACCACGTGATGCTCGGTAATCGTCAACATAATAACCTCTGGAATATCGTGGGTCTCTTTCATCATAATATCCGCGCGACGAACGAGATGCTCTGTAGGATGGGCTGAGGTTTTGGTCACCTTGGGAACTTTTGGGAGACGGGGAGGTCTTGTCATCTTGCTGTTCACTTTTCGAAGTACCAGGCTTCTCATCAGCGGCATCTTTTGAAGCTTCTGGCTGCTCCTCATTTTCCGCAGCCCCCTCCTTGGGTTTATCCTCCGAGTTTGTAGAGTTCTCCCCATCCTTCTTGATGAGGTTTGTGTTGGTGGGAGATTCCAAGTCCTTCTGCTTCTTCTGTTGTCGTCTTCTGTACACCAACCTATCAAAATCACAAAATTGTTGAATCAACAAGCGCTCGGCAAATACGATGACACTAAACCGTTGTAATTGAGATTACATTATATTCACCAGCAAGTTGCCTACGCCAGGAGACAGCGGAGAGATCTTTTGGTATTCGAGTCAAGCAGTCACCTGCCCATCTGTCTACCACACACGGTGGAAGCTTCATACTGTCCCTTTAATTGCTGAACATAAAGCAAGAAAGCTGTGAATATCGGTTTTTGTAGTCTTTGGTTTGCCCGACCGGGAATAGAACCAGAGTCTATCGCTTCAGTAGAGACGCTCTATCCATTCGACCACTAATCGGTTAAACCAACGGTAGCTGGACGAAATGTAACGAAATGCTGCATCTAGAGCACTGTATATCTGATTCGACTCGCGAAAATATAGCGCTCATCAGCTTAACCTTATCCAGTGAGCCCGAATAAGTAACTTGTAAGGCCAGTGTCTGATGGAAGTAAAATCGTGAGCATACGAGCCTATCCCTAGTTTATTTTAACCAATTGGCAGGTTGTACGCCTCTAACTTGGGCGTACATTTTCTTAAAAAAACTTAGAATACGTTCATATGCTCACTATTTTACATCTCGTGTCGACTAGGCCTCAAACAGATCACTGCTAAAACTCGAAATCGAATATCGGGATGCACACTGAAAAAAAATACGAAAAATCAGGAAAAAATAAATAAATAAGTGAAAATTGAAATCTTTTTGGACTTGCAAGAACATCCATAGCACTTCTTACCAGACCACAATGATGATCACAGCTATCACGGGGATGAGGACAACAAACAGAATGGGGCCGGCTCCGCCGTCGTTTTCACTTGAGGCGCCAGTGTCCTGATTATTGTCGCTTCCGTCATCTGAAATGACATGAAGTCGAATTAACCACAATATACAGCACAGTAGTTAAGTTTCCTTTGGATTAAGCGTTAATGGGGTATCACCAAAACAACGAACGCGGAAGTTTGGGAGCAAATTAGGGCAATGATTGCTGTTGGCCAAGTACAAAGGACGGGAAAGGGGTAACCGAGAAAACTGATCCCATTAAGGGTAATCTTTCTAAAAAGGACGGAGTGAGACTGATCATACAGCAGAATAATTTAAAGATTAATCGTTGCAAGCCAACTTGCGGTAGTTCTACAGAAGGTAAACAACATTATACGTTCTCTTCGGATTCAACATTTTTTCAGAGAAGCTGCAATACTTTTTGCTTATTTCTCTTTCCCTTCCCCAAAAAACTTTCAAGACTTCCAAATATTATCAAACAAAAATGCTCCAAGACTAACACAAAATCCTTTCAGTCTAAACCATATTTCTTCAGCTTGAGATCGCCTCGATGACTTTTCAATGATTTATTTTTGTTTCGGCTTTATACGCCAACGGTATTTTTTCATGAGGTTGCAAATCATTCGGAAGATGAGTGGCATTCGATCTGGCAATCCCTGTGGTGAAACACTCAACTGTGATTGGGCAAGTTTTGTTTTTCTCTTCAAACCTTCTAAGCAAGTCGAGCTACAACAAGAAACACGCAAGGGCGGTCACTACTTACTATCCACCCTGCAGGTGTTGGAGGTCGCTCTGACTTCTCCGGGTCCACACCTGCACCTCCTCTCGATGGAGCGGCGCGGGAGGCAAAGGCGGTCACACGGCTCGGAGGCGGCGCAGCTCCCGTCGGTGTAAGCTGAAGGGCAAAAGGTGGTTGTAGACGTACGTAGAATCAGGTTAATCATTAAAGTCTAGCATTGTCAATTGCAGTCGGGCTGAATTCTTTGTAGGTACTATATAAAGTGTATATAAATCATAGAATAAACGTCAAATCAATGCGCAGTTCTAAATCTACAAGTAATGTTACGTCATCTGCTTTACAGAATGCATAGTTGTGAAATGGTCACTCAAGCAAATAGAGCAATACTGCATGAATATTGCGAGAAACTTTGCATAACAACTACCACCACATTAAGTCTTATATCATAAAAAATGTACCAAACAACGGTACCTGCATGAGTACTATCAAAACACGGGATCTCAAATCGAGAGACAAAACATGAAGCATTAAGGGGTTTCCGCTTGATGAGATTAAACTTGTTGTTACTGTAGCCCATGTTTATCCACTGTCACTGGAGTGCGTTGACGATTTGCGCACTTTTCATTGCGATAACTACTTCGTGCTCGGAGGAATCCGCACCTGCTTAGGAGTTTCCAGTGATCCAATGTTCCAGGGGATTTCTTTAAATTCTTTTCCACTGGCTGCTTGTTTGAAGCCACCAAGCAGAGATAATCATCGTAAAGCGTTTTATCCAAGGACGCAGGTTGAACCCAGATCATGTGGTCAGGGTCGACGTAAAAACGACGCCTTTGCTCCGTCGGCTACGTCGCCGACAATTGCAAGACGAAGGAGGAAAACTTGATCTAATCCGAAGACTGGTTTTGTCTCATCAGTCTTGTCGCCCACCTGCCGATATGTTGTAGTGATCGAGGTAATCCACCATTATCGTGATCGACATCGGCATCTGATTCAGGCTCAACATCTTGCTCCGGGTCCCGCGTCCATCGGAGCCTAGTCCCGTCAGAATGCTCCACAGCATGTATGAAGGCTGGCCTTGCAAACCCCTCACCTCCCCAATAATGTGAACTAGGCCCTAAAATGTACACGCAAATGTCAACGATAAATCAAACACAAGCACAAGGTCATTAGAAAAAAACGATAATTAGCAGCAAGTTTACGTTTCTTTTCCACTGAATTTGTTGCTTGTTCAATCGAGCCGCCACTTCTGCGAATTGAAAGATCTAGGATACCTCAGGAAAGATTTTCCAAACAAAAGCAAATGGGAAAAGACCTGTTGGAGGACCTCGAACCAGATGAATCAAATACATTGAGGAACTTCGATGGAATGGCTTGGGAATGCACCCCGGCGAAATGATGGAGGTGATAGTATACCCTGAAGTGTGACGGCTTATCTCTAGCTGCTGCCCCCGAAAAAGGAAAAAGGGGCAATGAAGAGAAACTAGAGAGAGAGAACTTTACGCCTAAATTGTGGAAAAATGAAGACTACGTCTTTCCATGATGCCACGCAGTATTCATTTTTCTTCATATCATTCAATACCAAACTTTTGATGACGTATGTGGTAAGGCTAATTAAGTCCAAATTTTAATGTTCAGAGAACTGAATTAACTGCTGGTCACGTGGGTTGTGCTTGCTCGTAAAACGTCGATTATGAAGCTGAAGGCTCGAAAAAACAAAATATTTAAAGAAGGACTGCAGGATGGCAAAAAGTAACTTCCTCAAAACCTAAAAATGCGACACAACAGCACACGCACACTCGAACACACTACACACAAATTAGGCCTACTAAGCATAATCAATAACAGTGTAGAAACTTGCATCCTTACTTGGAACACAGCTATTTGTTTAAAAACCGCCCCGGGCACAACAAAGACTTCGGTGTTCAAGTCGGCTCCGTTTATGTCCGATGATAGCAACCTGCTACGAGTAGGCGAAACGTCGATCAAGAAAAGTCTAAAAAGTACCGTTGGGATTGGAAAGACTTATTTTGGAAAGTTTTTGTGCGTAACCTAATTGTTTTTACTAAGAATAAAAGAACAAAAGCTGTCGCAAACATTTCATTTCAAAAGAGACGTTTCGACTATAACTACTTTAACTCATTTTCAAATCTTCTTTAAATGCTTTGGCTCTTTTATTCTTTGTGAAACTGTTTCTCAAGACTAATTGTTTTTAGTTTTCAGTATCTGTGTTTTGAGTCGGCAAAGCCCCGTGGTATACAGCGCCGGGTTAGAGACCGGAAAGTTGCTTCTTCTCGGTTTCGTTCTCGATCTGCTCGGTAAAACAGCGCTGTGTTCTTGGAAGAGATAATTAACACTTAGTTTTCATTTTCCATCGAGGTGTTCCAGTTTCACGAAAGGCTTATTTACTCCTGAAACCCCGAAAATTTTTGCTTCGATGAGGTAAGGTACAAAGTTCCCTCCATCCGTGTGAATGACTGAAGGAAGAATTTGTCATGTATCAAAAGAAATTAATCGAATCTACCAAGGTCAATATTTGCCGAACCAGTGCAACAAAACCTGATCGAAATCAGTAGAAGCGGATACCTGCTTGGGCTGGCCTCGAAGTCGATCGCCATTCCCGTCACCTCATTTAGAGGTGGCCCGGAGCGGAAAAGTTCCAGATCGTCGTCGTCTCCGGACAAATCGGTAGTGTAGACCCTGGAGGTGCCACCGAACAAGCTGTAGCTCGAGAAGTCAAGCGAACCAAAAGTGGCGTAGAACATTGTCCTGCGAAAGTTAAGTTTTTATCAGGCACTCTTCAACATGTCGGGTAGGAGAGGAAACGGTGGATTTGACGAATGGTAGATAGTTGTTAACAAATGTTTGGAAATACATAGCTATTATTGTAGAATAATGTCAATAATAAAACACTAACGTGCTGCAAAAAACAAAATAACAGTACTAGTAAATTTTATTTGTGGGATGATGAAATAGCACAAACCAATGGACGGAAACAATTGGCATTTGCCGAGCAACGAAGACAATGAACGAGTGCATCAAACGAAGGCAAGACGTAACATTTAAAACAGGCCTTGTCGCAACAGCGAGAGGTACCGTCAGTCTACTGCAGGGGTAACTTTGAAATCGTGGCAAAAACATTGTGAAGTTTGATAACAAAGCTGCTCATTTTGAACTCAAACTCCTTCAAACATTTGTGTTTAGTTCTCGCCATAGAAGCGAAGCTACGACAACAATCTTCCATTACCTTTCTATAGGGTGCAGTGCGAGTGCAGTGATGCGTGTCCGTGTGTTCCTGAAGAGTTCGATGTGGAAATTAAATCCGCTGTCGATCACGTTGATTGTGTTGAGTCGAGTGTAATAGATGTTTTCGGTCATCCAATCCACAGCCACGTCCTCAATGAAGGCGAGATCGCGCAGCTGGGGTTGCAGCTCTTCCAGCTCAAACTGGCTGTAGCCCCCAATTAGCCCCAACCTCCCCCCGGTAAGGAGTTGATAGTAGGAAGTCTCAAAGCGATCGTGCACGAACACCTGCCCCACGGCACCAGATCTAAACAGAAAGAACGTCATAGCTATCGCGAAAGGCGGTGCGAAGGTCGCAAAAATTATAGGACTGCGATTCTTTTCAACACAAAGCGTGAAGAGTGGAGCTGCCCCCAAATGAACGTTTTCTATTCCGTTACACAACAACTGGTGGTTTATTTGCGAATGAAATCGCATCGAAAACTTAAATCTGTATTAACTAATTTCTAATTGGTGATAACTGGTAAGTTTTGCGACGTTGTTTGTTTTTTTACAAGCTGCAGAAAGAAATCAAATACAGATTTCAGCAACTAGGAGAAAGTTTTGCATTAAAACGGGGCCTGTTTTCAAATCTCAGTCGCAAGAAATTGATATCTTCAATATTCTTCACTGCTTGAGTTAGACAATATCTCACAATCTAATGTAGAGTCACAATTAAGCTTATGATCACATAGTTGGTGATAGCAACTTACAGCCAGTCGGCCACTATAAGCCTTCTGTTCGTATAATCAGCGGCCATCCCTCTCAAGTTGGTGACGTAGAAAGCTCGAGGAACCGTGGCATTATCGACAAGTGACGTCATCCTGATGTCTTCGGTCTCGCTGTAGTTGAAGAAGCTGGCGTGGAACACGGCGCTGCTACTAGCGGAGTCGTACGTGCTCCATATCACTACCGGGTCTGTGACAAAACAATGTCAACGCGATGATCGCATTAGTAAAAGGTTTTCCTATAAGTGGCGAATCCCAACGGGAATTTGAGAATTGTTCCGATGAACCAGGGCTTGTGTTTTGTCTTAACTTATTGAGCCACAATCACCTGGCCGCGTAGAAAAAAGGGGACGCCATTGAGGTGAGGAAATGTTTCTCAAACGTGTGCCGCCTCTACATCTGAAATTCTTCCTACAAGTTATCAAACTTCAAGCTGTCCAGTTAATACGAAATTTGTGTGGTAGATTGCACTCGCTTGTTTGTTCAGAGGAGTAATAATCAGGAAATGCTCTTCAAATCAACAAGTCATAGCGTAATTATGCACCTACCTCTGTCATTTCCCGTGAAGGAATCGAAAAATTGCGCCAGAGAAGAAAATGGAAATAATATCAAAGTAACATAAACAATAAGCATAGTTAATTCAAATATTATACTAAATACTAAAATTAAAGCAAAAAATATCTTGTTTCAATACGATGAGATGCATTGAGAGGTCCTGCATAATGCGAACTGTGCTGACCAACCCTAAGCAACGCTACTTAAGGTCCGACAAGTTGCTCATTCTGTCTTCGACGACTAATTTTTTGTTTCATTTTGCTTCAGCCTCTACGTATTGTACGACGTATGTACTCAGGGGCGTATTTAGAGGGGGGCATTGTGCCATGGCCCTCCCTTTGGGTGCCAGGATTGTAAAATTGCATAGAAAAGTAAGCAAAATTGAGGCATGGCCCCCCCCCCCCCCCCCCTTTGCAAGTTGGGCATAAGGTTTGATCACACAAAGGGTATGTTCTGTGCGTTTCTTTTAGGCTTTGGGCTTAAAATCGGAGGAAATTTGAATGAAGACCTGTTTTTGTTTTTTGCTCTACACCTAATTTTGGGCGAAAAATTGGACTAAATTTGAGTGGAACAATTTCTGATTCAGATCTATGTCCTTCTCAAATTTTCTGAAGTTCCTGGCCCCCTCTTTTCAAAATCCTGCCTAAGCTACTGTATGTACTCTTCAAACATTTTCAGATTTTTCTATTTGAGTTTGTTCCAAAATTTTTTCACTCAACTTCAGTGCGAATGCTCGGCCTTCAGCTCCAGATGGGTCAGCTGGAACGTGGCCACCTCAACACTTGCGCTTAACAAATTCCTTTGAATATCTCCTGGAATCCAACGTTTCTTCCAAACTTTCTAAAAATACTTTGACTTCCGTTCATTTTCCCTCTTTAACCAGCGTCAATCATTTAACCAACAGTCTGCGCGCAAAAACAGAGAATTTTTTTGTTTCGCAATCTCATTCGACGTCCAACTAGGCACGTGATATGCATTATCATAATGAACATTAATGTTAATTCTGTTTCTTTGCAAGCAAACAACGTTTTGCTTTTCCACAAAAACTTCTTTTCATTAGTTGTTAATCTGCATATTGTTACCTGCATCCCAAATGCCTCAGCAAACCTCGTACTGACTGGACATTGAAGCTTGGCCACTTTTTGCGCTCAGCCGTCATTATAAAAGAAATGACAAACATTAATTTAGCTGTTAAATTATTGCGTTGAAATTTGCGCATCAAACCACATGAAACATTACGTTGCGTTTGGCAGCGCAGCGCTTCAATGAACGTCCATCAGCCTTTCAGCACAAACAGTCTCGAAAAAAAGACGTTTTTGTTTCCGGTACAAAATCGAACTTTGACGTCACAGCAACTATCTGATCACGATTTTTGCATTAATTCTTTGTGACATCATTGCTAGCTGATTAGCGACGTTTTCAAGCCCGCTAAAGTGTTCGATCATAATTGAACCAGTAGGCGAACAGATCGGTTCCCGCTTCCTTAGAGATCTCGATTTCTTATCACCACTGGCAAAAAGCATTTGCTTTTTATTCACGTTTCGTTGTGAAACCTTATGGGTGGTCTAAACTTGGCGAACGATCGTAAGTGTACGAGCCTATTCTTTTTTCATTTGAACTAAAACTTCGATGTGCCTGGCGTGGGAATTCGATTGTAGTAAACCAAATGTACACCAGCAAGCCTTAAAATTAGAAAAAGAGGGGCAGAAATTTACACCGTTCGATTTCTCTTGAGAAAGCCTTATATTATTTTCCTCGGCCACCCTTTCTTTTTCATTCGTTGAATTAACTTTGAAAGCAGCCGAGACTCAATCCTTTGGAACGGACAGATCTCTATGAACGGTTTGGGACCTTTTCAAGCAATTGGTGTGAAACGCATTTTCACAATACACTTTAGTTAAGAACATCACTTTCTCCTAAAAATTAGTCTGTGATTGATATCGGAGTCAGGTTTAAAAAGTGCTGGATAAAAAAGGGTTCCAGTGAATATCACAGCAGATAACCACAGTATTAAAACTGTAAAAATTACAATCATATATAAAGCCCAACAGTCTGCTTCAGCCGTAAATGGTATCACTAGGGGTAAATCTTATTCAAATTAAAGGAGGGGTTGGGAATAGAAATACGGCAGAATGCTCCTGAAAATTTGACAGATTTAGATGGGTGGGGAGTTCGACCTCCATTGAAACATTTTTCGGCACCAACTTGATATAAAATTTCCCGAAGTTCGGAAAGTAAAATAATTAATCCTGTTTTGAATCGGGGTAAAATTTACTTCGGTGCATGATTTTGGCCGCGAAACTTTCGTTACTAAACGCCATCTGGTGTGAAAGAACTTACTGTAAAAAAAAAAAAACAGAATAAAGAAAGTTCTTAAAAAGTTTCACCAGACAAATACAAAAAAGTACAGAAAGGAAAACTTCCACGACGTGCTTGATTGGTTTTATTTTATTATGATATAAGAATTCAAACATAGCTTTTCCGTATCAACGACAAGCTTTGAATGTGGTACTTCAGCACACATAGCTCCTGCTTTTGGTAATTACAAGCAACGCGAGGAATCTCAAGGTGGCGTTGTTAAGCCCCAACGATTTATTCATTCATGTGTTTCAACTGAGCATTGTATAGCCGCACCGAAGCAGAGCATCCAGCTCTAAACTCTATGTCTTTTGTCAATTGTCGTGTTGTGTCACTGCGAGGGGTAGACTGCTTGGCCTCAACGGAAAAATGTGTTAAATGCCTTTCCCGAGGACGCAAAGTCAGTTCCGGAAACCCCCGATTACTAACCCGAAGGTCTACATGCGCTACGCCGCTACTTTTCTTAACTATTGTTTCTTGAAAAGACTTTCAAAATTTCTTGTGAATGTGGACCGTAAAAAGAGCTAAAAATATTTTTAACAGGTAGAAATTAAAAAAACAGTCGAAGCATCCAGCTAAACGGTACGCGTGGGTGAATTCTCACGAAAGCGAATAAACATCGTCACTTTGCCGTCACGGGACAATAGCAGAATCGCCCTAACGTATCGGAGATATGACGAGTACAGATTGTTGTGGCCTGGCAGTATTTGCGGTGAGCAGTCAAATAGATGTCCTTAGTCAAATAACTTTAACCTTTTTTCATTGTTCAGCAATATCAAAAAGAGGAATTTGAATAACGCTTGGGGTTGAAATGGCGGCAGAGAAGTGGGAAAAAATTTTGTGGTTCAGCAGGTCAAGCAATTACCCTAAAACTTTGCTCACTGTTGGTCTTTAAGCTATTTAAGCCAGTCAACTTTTTCTATGTTTTTTTTCCTAGAAATAGGGTGCAATTTCATAATGACCTTTCAAATGATTTTTTTAATAAATAGTCAACATTGAGATTAATTCTGCAATCCGCAAAATTAAATTTGCTTGAGTGGCCAATTGTATGTGATCTTCAAATTTCTTATTAGTGGTCGTTAATCGCTTTTTATTACCTGCTGCAATATGATGGATGCATCAGCAAATTTTCGAAAAAAATTTTTTTTCAAAATCTGCCAAATTGAACTTACTATAGGAGGGCAATCAATGAATTGAACTTGAAATAGAGCCTTATGATTCAGATGCTGTAAAAGCGATAGAAAGATTTTTGAGTTTTGAGTTTTTATTTCAATAAAATTTTAGTCAGAATTTTCGCTCATTATTTTCGTTCCGTTGAATATTTGGGCAAATAAGTTTAAAAAAACTGGTTTGTGAACAAGCAAATTGTTTCTGCAGGGACTTTATGAGGGCGTAGCCGCAAATCGTATTGGTTGAGATTAGAAAGCTCGTCTTGGTTTGTGTGAGAACAAATGTGCTGACAGCAGCTAAAAGTTTTGTAAACAAACAAAGAAAATCGCATCACTAAAATCGATTAAATACGTGTTTTAGAACTGATTATTTCGACGCAAGTAAATTAGCATAAACAAATGAGAGTTGGCGAGAAAATGTGAGCAGAGGTGTGGCAATGAGAAAACAATCAAGCATATTATTACAGCACAGATACTTTTGTGTTTAACACTATTACAACATGGTAACAGCGCAGCCACTATAAGTATGGAGTCATGAGTTTGATTCCCTCCTCCGTCGTTGCATAACTTTTCAAGAGCATTTGACACACAGGTGCGTGTTGGCAGTTTTGCTTCGGTCTGACACATAATTTGCGTTCTTGTATATTCGCTTCTTTTTGGCTTTTTTTGGCTTTTTCGAAAAAAAGTCAAAAAACAAAAATGTTCAAAAGGGGTCAGAAAACAAAAACGTGGTGATACCACTAAAATCGTCAATGGCGCGATTCTTTTGATGAGCCAGCACTCGCTGAGGAAGCTCACCATTCTCAAAGTTTTCGGGGTGACATTTAACTTTTTGCCACGTAAATTTGCTGCTTGATTGAAGCCAACAACCAGAGCTAATCATAGTAAAGCGTCTTCTCAAAACGCAACAACGTGACCGGGGTGCGGGTTGAGTCAAGATTTTCCAGGGATGCAGGCAGCAGACCGGTGGTATCATTGACGCCTTTACCGGAACCAGTTTCTAAGAGATGGGTTTAAATTGGATAACTCCTTGGCAATACAACTCTTGGATTTACATCGGATCCAGCAGCACCCAGTGTTTAGAAATGGTGAAAAGATCAATCGACCCATAATTGCAAAATTAAGATCACCTGTATTTTCGAAGTCTAGCGCCATCTCCGAAGCTATAACGAAAATCGAAAAGCGCGCGATGCTCCGTTAGTTTATGACACAGAACACTTGCCTGCAGCTTTTCAAGATCATCGCAAAAGCTTAGTGCCAAGTTTTAAACAAGCAAAGAAAGATAAAAGCAAAACTCCACGGCGTGTAATGAAAGGCGAGTGTTGCCTTTTTGTGGATGATAAAAAAACTTCGCCGTGTACAGACACAAGTACTAATTATCAACAACGTGATTGAGAAAATTTAACACGTGAACATGAACATTTAAAATGCCCTATGTACTCTGAACTCTTTGATGTATTACGTTGTTTCTTTTTTTTTTTTTTTTTCTTCTTTCTTTACTTAAAATATGTTCATTAATAACTTATATTATCAACCTGCAACCGCTGTTGTTTCAAACTGTGTTTTTTTCATTCATATATATCGGGAATTGGTCGAGTCCCTTGAACCGGTCGGTTGCTTTCCAGCACATGCAAGTATCGCTACTTATGTTGTTAGAAACCAGCGAATCATCAACTACCTCTGAATTTGATAGGGATGTGCCGCAATTTTTGATTGCTTGTCAAGCGGCCCCCCAGCACTTGAGTTTTCAAGGCGAGCATTTGTCCGTAGATGAGCAGTATTTCTCTAATATTAAAAAAAAATTTATGCGATGTGACTATTATTATTCGCAAAACTTCCAAATTTTCAAGTTTAACAGCAATAAGTCTATTTTCATTTTACATATAAATATTCGTTTCGTAGTAAAAAGTTTTTACTTGCTTTACGAGTTTGTTCTGCAATTTCCCTCCCCCCCGGATGTCATTGCAGAAACAGAATCCATGCTGGAAATCAATAATCAACTCCCGAAACTCAGCATTGAAATTCCTGGTTATCATTTTTGTCATGTTCCCCCCAATTCAAAGGCGTTTTTGAACCTCTCAATGCATTCGGCCGTAATCACGATGATTGCATAGGCGTAGCTAGGGCCCGGGCCCCCCCCCCCCCAATCAAAATACCACTAACGACAAAAAGTTATGACAACATAGCCTGGCGATGTTTAGTTGCAGTTTTTTTTTCAGTAATTACGCACATAACAGTAATTAACAATAATATTAATGACAACAAGTGAGTCCCGGGGCCCCCAACAACCAACCAGGGGGCCCTTACTAACAACTAGGGGGCCCTGGAATCCTTAACCGACAACCAGGGGTCCGGGACCCCTAACTGAAAACCAGGGGGCCCATAACTGACGACCAGGGACCCCAGGGCCCCTAACTAACAATCAAGGGACCCTAACCAACAACCAGGGGGCTCCTTAACTGACAACCAGGGGGGCCCAGGCCCCTAACCGACAACCAGGGGCCCCTAAACGACAACCAGGGGGCCCCAGGGCTCATAACCAACAACCAGGGGGCCCCGGAGTGCCTAACTGACGACCAGGGGGCCCCGGGGCCCCTAACTCACAACCAGGGAGCCCCAGGGCCCTAACTAACAACCAGGGGGCTCCTAACCAACAACCAGGGAGCCAGGAGCCCCCTAACCGACAACGAGGGGCCCGGGGTCCTCCTAATTGACGACCAGGGGGCCCCAGGGCCCCTGACCAACAACCAAGGGGTCCTGGAGTCCCTAACTGACGACCAGGGTCTCTAACTGGCAACCAGGGAGCCCAAGGGCCCCTGACTGACGACCAAGGTTCCCGGGCCAGGGGCCCCTTAATGCAAATTTTTAACAATTTATATGCAAAACCTGTGAGAAATCTAAGAGTTTTGACCTAAAAGTTGCCACCCCAGGCCCTCGTTAAACGTTATTATAAACTTAATTGTTTACTGCTTAAGTACTGCAGGAGGCAATGTTCGTTACTTCCCCCTATAGACCAAATCACTTACAATTAAAATTTTACACCATAATGCAAGATTCTAAGCGTGTTTTGGGATTTAATTGCAAAAAGAGGATTGAACAACTAAATATTTTTTTTTTTTTTTTTCAAAGCACATACGAGTAAATGAAAATTTATTCGTATGGGCGTTGACTGGCATTGTATATAGCAATTTGCTTTACCGGTTACCGACAAGTAGGTTAATTTTGGCTTTTGGGGTTCAAAATTTGTAATAGGCATTTATTTACACAGTTATGTACGCCTGATGATAACAAACAAGTTTGAAATATGCATATAGCGTACTATTGTGGTAAATTGCTAATGTGATGTCATATATGGTGTCCATGCTTAGTGATGCTAGCGCAATGCGGTTGAGCTAAGTGAAGTGCCAGTGTGATACTGGTCGAGAATCCTCTTTCTGGTGACCTTGTTGTCAGACTTAGATCAGAGTAATCTGAGAAGAGGGTACGATGGCAAGTGTAGAAATTGCCCTCGTGTGTGGTTTGAAGGTTCGGGTGGGATGCCAGGATAGGCTATGTGTGAATTCAGATGCTGATGAAACACTAGCCTAATGGGAAAGCAGATATGTGAGGTAAGTGCTGCCTCACAACCGTGAAAAAAACAAAATAAAACAACTTTATGTTTCAAGTCTGCTATGTAACTTCTAAATTTTTTTGATTGGCTTTGAAATGTTAAAAATCTACTTCTTTCAAATGGCTCTGAACTCGTGCGAAATGTGATCCAATGGGATTTAAATAGCTTTTTTTTCCAAAAACTTACAAAAATCGCCCAGCGGCTGGGGGCTTTGCCCCCAGACCCCCATAGCCATCGGCGGCTGGGGGCTCTGCCCCCAGACTCCCGTCTCTGATACGTTTGAGTACACTAGCTTACTCAACACGTCTTCCAAGTTAGACTTTTACACTTTTCAACAATTAGTTTTCGCCCTCTCCCTTTACCAAAATCCTGGCAAAGTGCCATCAGGCTTCGGCTTCAGATCTTCCATTCTACGATATCTTTGCCCCACAAAAAATTACTTTTTCGAAAATTTCTGATGACGTCATTGCGTGTGATTTGTGGTTTGGGCCCCCCCAATCAAAAATCCTGGCTACGCCTATGGATGATTGTGAAGACATTTGGCTCCAATTGACTGAAAAAAACAAATGCGATCGACCTTTGGTAATTGGAGCTGACTACAGACACCCGAGAAATGATGAAACCAAATTTACTAAAATTTTTAACGAAAAAAATCTTAGAACTCAATCAAAAAATATTTTCTTTTATATCGTTGGTGACTTCAATATCAACCTGAACTTCCAAAGATCAACTGCTGCCCAAAATTACACCGACGTTCTTGTAGGTAACGGCGCATTATCCTGTTATTACCAAACCTATTCGAACAACTCCCCATTCATCAACTTTGCTAGATCACGTGGTTACTAATGTAATTACTAAAACAATAACTCTAGGAATATAATAACCTCTGATATCAGCGATCATTACCCAGTGTTTTGCATTTCAACTACCGTACCAAACTGAAAAGGAAATCATCCATGATTCACTATATTTTTATCGTGATACCAAGCAATTCGATGTGACCAAGTTTCGGAGAATCTTTCCGAGTCATTGCATTGCTTTACCACATTAGCTGCATCTGTGTCATATAATACAATCGCTCTTCTATTTGCTGAATTCATCAAGATATTTAAATGTGTAACAGACAAACATGCTCCACTCAAACGAGCTTCTCGAAAGCAGCGGAGATTGATCCAAAAACCTTGGATAACAAACGGCATCTTAAAATCTATCAAAAATAAAGAAAAACTTCATAAAAGTCATTTTCTAAAAGGAACTTCTGAGTAAAAACTCTACTATAAGAAACACGTGAATAAATTAACAAAACTACCATTACTTCCAAAAAAATCTACTGTCGGGATGAATTTGTAGCTAATAAAAAAATGATAAATCAAAACTGTGGCAAACACTAAATTCATTGCTGCTCTCTAAAGTCAACATGGCTCTTGTTTGTGAAAAATAAAATTGATAGTAATAATATTGATGATCCCAAAACTTGCATCAGATGGTGGCTGGTTTGAGAAAGCGGAACCTTACTACCTAATTCTTTATGTCTTGAAACTTCAAAAATTGAAACAGTTCGAGGTCTGTAAATTCATGTTTCAGTTCACCCATGAACAACTTCCAACTAAATTTGATGATTGTTTCCAGGAAATTTCCTTAGTTAGCGTCAGAGAAGCAAGAAACTCAGACAAACTCAGGCAATATTATTCGTCCAGATACAAAACTTCCCGGTGGCAAAACTCAATAAAATTTTCCGGAGTGAAGGTTTGGAATGAGGTGACAAACGAACTAAAACAAGCATCATTTTATCGCTTCAAGAAAGATTTGAAAAAGTTGCTGTTAAACACGATTAACACAGACTGAACAAGTTTAATCTATTTTTAAATGTTCACCCAAATTGATGCAATTAAACAGTGCCGTATTATACAAACAAGTCACGTTCTGATGACTTAAGGAATTAGGGTGGCTGCTTGACTAGAAGACCTATATATATGGTCCCTTCGCAGCTTTCCCGTTGCTACCAGAATTTTGTTAGGTATCCGACTTATGTCTATTCTGTAATGAATTTATGTTTGGTACAACAAACAAACATGTCTCTCTCTCTCTCTCTTTCATGTCTCTCTTCACCCTCTCGTCTACAGAAAAAAGGCTTTTGAAAATGTTTCTTTCTCGTTACTGTTGAAGATTGTTTGAAGCATAACGTTGACCGATCACGATTCTTTTCTCCTCACCGCGTGACTGGCCAGTCGGTGAGCTCATAATAACGTAGGCCTACTTGCACAGTTTTGGAAAGGCGAGAGCCTTGGGTCAACAATCTCTGGTTACCGGGGTGGTATGCAATAATGTATATTAAAATCACGAAAAACATTTCCGTAAACGCAAAGCGTAAGAGAAAGTTCGTCTCGCTTTTCAACGGAGTTCAAGTCAAAGCAATTTTTTACGGAATTGAAATGTTCCGTGCCGGTCGGCATCTATATTCTGCTTTGATTTGAGGTTTGAAAACTTCAATTCGAGTTAACATTTGCTCTTCGAACTTCGTAACCCTGACTTTATCATTGCGAATATATTTTCTCTTTCAAACATAAAAGACCGAGGAATTGATTCTTCATTGAAGAATAAAAACGGGTTTCGTTTCTTGTTGTTGCATCCACGGCAAGACAATCAACGCGAAAAACCTCATGAACTTCAAAATTCTTGGTTATTGTTCTGGGTTTGAATTTTAGAAGAAACAAAAATTCGTTGCTATTGTTTGCATTTGATGCCGCAAACTTAAAATATACAATTTTTATTTTTAGTGTCAAAATCTAAAGAGAAACACATAAAAAAATATTCATCCTATGAAGGGGAATCATCGAGCATATCATCGCTAGTCATACGATCTTATAAATTCTTTAAAATAAGCAAAACATATTGTGCCAAGTACGATAATGCTAATATATGTTTCGTAACTTTTCGATTTGTAGTTCCGATTTTTCGCCGTAACTTGGACAATTGCCCCGCGTGACTCTTGATAATTGAGACGTGGAGTCACGAATCGTGATAACTCGCGACAGCTTAATTGCTTCCTTCATTGGCTTCCAATTCGTCCTTCATGTCAAGTTAATGGCCTCATCTCTGCAACTCATCTCCATAAGGGAACGCTGCGCCAAGTTGAACAGGAAATGAACGCTTTAGAACTCTCATAAAATCACTAATTATACGTCATTCACGTCATCCATTCAGAATATTGCAAAAAATCAAAGCGTCTGAGGCAGAAGAGACTTAATGAAAATGTAAATTGCAAAATATTTTTAAGCTATAGCAGAAACTGCCAGCAAAAAAAAACTACAGTACCCAGAAAAATAGTTAAGGAGCCAGTACCAACGAATTTTGGATTTTATGAGGTTTTTAGCGGAGATTGTCTTGCCTTGGATGCAACAGTAAGAAAACGAAACTCGTTTGCATTAAAATCCAGTTGTAGCGATTTTAGTAGGTCCAATTGGGGTAAAAGCAGTGGCGTGCAGAAATGGATCAGAGTGGCTAGCAATGCTGCAGCGGCAAATACTTAACAGCATTCGATGATTTATTCCAGTGACCCAAACTTCAAACGCTTCAACTTGTTTACAGTATAAGGATTGTTCCGCATTCGCTTCATTTAAATGAATCAGATTTCCAAAACTAATGGTTTCAAATCTTTTTTATCTATGGGCGCGCGAGCCCAGGTGAGTTCTTTATCTCTAAAGTGTGACTTCGGTGGGAAAAAGGATACAGAGATAGGACAGGTATTGCATGTTTTGAGCATGGTGCAGCAGAATAACAGATCTTTAATCGACAATTTATTCGAAAGGCAAGGATGGCAGTACGGTACGGTACGTTACGCCTCAATTTTTGCTTAGAAGTACGGTACGCTGGTACGGTACGCCTTTTTTGTAATGATACGGGTACGGTACGTTGGTACGGTACGTTTCAAAAATTGGACTGAAGTACGATACGCTGGTACGGTACGGTTAAAGATGCGAGGTACGTAGTACGCAAATTCTGAACGTACCGTACCGTACTGCCATCCTTGTCGAAAGGCAGTTTGCTTTTGCAATTAAAAGTCCAAGTCCAGCTGGTACGGAAGGAAGTTGGTGCCAGTGCAAAGTGACTAAAACTGCAGAAGTCAGCAAATTATAACAGCCTTCTTCGCTCGCTCCAACCCGCAGCCAACCCCGAAGCCTCATACGCTTTATAAAGACAGCGTGTGAAGTAATGAAAGTCTGTCTTTCATTACCGGTTTACGATGAAGTAATAATCTTCGCGGATGTTTAGTTGAATGTTTTTAGTTGATTTCGAATTGTAAGCTACAGCCTACTTTAAAGTAAGTGACTTGGAGTCCATTTGAATAGAATTTACTTGCATCCCCTGAAGAACTTGAAGACGAAACAGACTGCTGGGGGCAGTATCATTTTATATGTATCACTAAGAATAAAAAAGACAAAGCTATTGCAAACATTTTCATTTGAGAAGAATGTTGATTAGAATCAAGTAAAATTGTTGACGACAGCTTAGGCGGTTTTATTCGTAGTGAAACTCTTTTTAAAGTACGGGTTTAATGCTCCAAATTTTAAGTGTTTTAGAGTTGTAAACGGGCCGACTAGTTCAGGCCCGAACCTAGCCCTAACCCGAAAATATAAGCCCGAACCCGAAATCTAATTTGAAGCCGAAATCATGTCCGAAAAAAAACAAAAGTTAAGTTAGGTCTGAAAAATTTAGCACTGTTGCCAAGTTATTTTAATTATATTTTTGTGCACCTAAGACAAAAAGTACGTCTTAGGCCCGAATTAAGCCCAAAGTTTTTGTCAACTTCAGGCCCGAACCCAAAACGAAAAGCCCGGCCCGACTTACAACCCTGAAGTGTTTACTGAGTTTAATGATTGTTAATCTGCTCTGCAAAACGTCATAGAGTTTATTTTTGTTTGCAGCAAAAAACGCTGTCTTATTGCGTCAAGAGCAACCTCGAAATATTCAGGTAAAAAGGTGTTGCAATACGTAAAATTGGAAAAATGGGAAAATTTTATTTAAACACCTTAAAAAATGATGCGAGAATTCCGGAATAAATCTTCCACAAACAGATGTGCATTGGTTCTTGCCAGATTTCCGCGATGTTCCGCTTTCATTTCGTAAAATGTCAGCGTTCTGTGGACAAAAAGGTTGATTTGAATACCGGCATGAAGCGAAAATAGTTTCTCAGTAAACAAAAACATTTTCTTGCTTAGGCATGACCAACATATTGCATTTCTAGGTACGAAACAAAAGAAAAACATACTAACCCATTCAAAAGATGACACAAAAAAGCATCACGCATTTGCTCCAAGACCTTATTCGTTAAACCCTATTTTGTGATACGAGAAGAAATATCCAGCTGTAAAATACAAATCTGCTGTCGTGTTGGCAGAGGCGCTGTAACTCAATGACGTTGCATTATGAATTACGCGGAAAATTGCCGTGTCTACACATATAAGAATATTGTATTTTTTATGACATTGTCCCCTTTGCGCCGTCTTTATTTTCCAACCAGCTCGGACCACCACGTCCGACAAATTAAAGCTTTTGGTGTGGTCAATAAAGTGATTAGCAACCTCCGCGTCATTAGGTATTATTGCTTAACGTTGGTTTTTCCGTAATAAAAAACTTAACAAAGCTTCGCTATTAGTTGTGATTCTGGGGCGAAGGCAACATCTCAATTTAAGGTAATAATATTTGTAGTGCTCAACAATATCCGGTTGAGTCTTTTCCAACCTAAATTTATTGCTTGTTTGCTTCCGTTTCAATTAAGTATCGTAAGGTGAAGTGCCAAAAAACAATAATTTATCTTCGCCAGATTACGCTTTTCCAGCCATTAATGTCAAGCACGTTCACGCAGAAGGTTGCTGGCTTCGGATGCCGCTGTGTAGGAGGTAAAAGCAAGCCAAAATGGAGTTTTGCGTTAAAAGTTTGTTGCACACCGGCCAGTTGGTCGAGCGGTTTCGCGCTCGTTTCTAGAGCGGGAGGTCTGAGGTTCAAATCTGAGCTTGGTCAAACCGGACACATTGTTGCCAACGGTTCGCCACCGCTGCAACATTTCTTCGAAAAGAGCTGTGCTGCCCGGGCGCAATGGCGCAGAGGTGGGCTTCCGCGACCTCGTTACACGCTGCGGCGTAATACACCGAGTATAAAGAAAGATTTGATCGGATTTGAAGTTTCTTACAATGTTTAAAAAAGGCCGTGATAAAAAAGTTTGTGACGGAGTTCGCTGCAAGGTCTCAAGTAAATCTCCAAGTTATTACTTATTACTAGCTGCGATATGAATTATAAAAACTTTATCCTCGGTTCAAAATGTCAAATCATAGTAAAAGCTACTTTTTACTCTGCTTTGTGTCAAAGCAAAACAATGCAATAATTCCGCGATTGTTAACTCATCGCTTTAATCCCAAAGCAGTATTTTTTCATCGTTACCGCGGAAGCAGGCGCGGATCGCTCCGCTCTCATAACATCTTGGTCCCTAGCTAGCATTGATATATTAAGTAACCAACTTTTTAATTGGCTATAGCAACGTCAAAAAACTCTTTCAAAAAAAAATACAGCGACTAGCGACCTCGCCGCTTGTCCTTTACTTGAACAGCAATCGCATTATACCGGTATACATATACATACTTTTTTGACCACAGCATTTCAAAACGTTTTTTTGCTGATTAGGCAACAAAATATTAATTAATACTTGCTTTCTCAAAAAAATTAGTTTTTAATTTCCTGCGAGAGAGGGTCAGCGTTTTTTTTCTTTGGGTTTCTTTTTTTTTTGTGTTGTTTTTGTTTCTGTTTACATCTGTACCTCGTATCAGCTTAAATCAACAGTTATTTTTACTTTGCTTATCTAATTTAACCCACCCAATGGTCATATTACTTTTAGACAAGGGCTACCCCGCATGCGCCCCTTGTAATAACTATTGCAGCCGACGGCTGGTCTCGAGATTTAAGAGAAGTCTAATTTGGCCGAACTTTTGCAGAAAACCACCAAAATAACCGATAAAGAGCTTTTTTGATTCTTTTTTTTTTCGGCCAACACCTAAATCTCCGTAAAAAAAAATTTCGGTGGACACCTTTTTTTTTTATTTTTTTGGTCTTCGTTTAAAATTCCGCTGAGTGTACTTCAAATTTCGGTGAAGACCTTCTTTTTGACCTTCGCTTAAATTTCCGCTGAAACTTAGGGTGAATCTTCCTGAAAGCCGATCTCCAAGGCGCAAAATTTTCAGATTGTGCGGCATGCTCACGATGATTGTACTGGCCGCACTGATGTCTGATTATGCGGCCCGCTCAAGAAGGTGTAATGCGGTCCGTTCCTCAAAAAATTTGGGTACCCCTGTTCTAGACGACTTTCAAAAGTGGTTGGAAATCACAGAGCAATAACTTATGAAAATTTTTACACGGATGATATTTTGACCCCTGAAACCAGAAAGACATTGCCGATATTTTTCCAGAAATACACCCTCACCGTTCCACTAGGCCTATACTGAAATTCAAAAAAACATTCACATATTCGAAACATCGTTTATCCCAAATAAAAACAATCTCCTTTTTACATCCTTGTTATCAGGCATTGCGGTTAAGGCGAACTATGTGAGGTAATAATAGGTGTTTATCGAAACGAGTTAGCACGATTATAGCGACACAATGAATAAATCGCCCGAGGTCTCGTGAATACTTCAACTAATTAATCCCGGCTTTAAGTTGATAGCTTTAATCACTCATGTTCAAAATTGAGTCTAAAAATATTGCCAGTGGAAAAATTGAGACATCATGAAGATTTCGACAGTTAATTCAGAATATCGTAGTTCAGACGTATGTGAAGACACTCTTTCCAAGATTCAGCAGTAGCCTCAGACTGCAGCTGATTTACTGAGAAAAAAAAAGGTGTAACGACATTCTGTTGACTGCGATATTTTTTGTCAAAATGTTTACTGTAGCCTTCCGCTCTGCTTTATGGCTGTTTGAGATATGCGGACAAGCAGTTCATGCAGAGCATCATTAATTTCATTTTTAAAGTATTAGCAGAGAAGTTTCTTTTCGTTGCATTTCACTTGTTAACAACTCGCACTTGCTGCGAGGCAGCTGGGTGAGCGGATGCTGGGTTCGCGGCCCACCCCTGCGCCATTTTGTTTGGTTTTGAAAAAGGATTCATTGTTGCATAAATGCTTTGGGTGGCTGCCCCTGTTGATCAGAACCTGAAAACCTTTCTCACTAATTGCGCAAAACTTAAATCAGAGCCCGTTACCTTAAACCCAGGTACTTATTGCTTTAAAACTAAGATTTTCAGCATTTGGAGAAAAAAAATTTGGTGGGGCAGAGTTGAGTCCTATACTGCCGTAAATTTTTGAAAAGCAGTAACTGAAAATTTTCGTCAAGTTTACAGCTATTTGCTCGCTTATCGAATGTAAAAACAATGCTTCTAAACATTCTTTCTCAAAAACATATGGTATTGATAATTTCTTTTATTAGGCTTAAAGGGGAGTCGGTTACTATAGATTTCAAAATACCTTTCCCCAATCAAAAAACTTTGCTTCTGCTTTCAGCGATATGATTACTTAAATTGACTCTAAGCCTCAACATGTCAAGGAGCGAACTCTTGATCAAAGCACTCAACATTTCAAAATAGTAGCAGTAGTGGGCTACTTCATTTTTTTCAAGGTATTGAAAAGTAGCAAGGTTACAGGCGCTGAGCTAGAAAGTTTGCAGTGGGAGGGCTCGACAATTTTGAATTTTTTTTTGCAAAAATAAGATAGTTTGGGGGCCTAATATGATAAAAAATGAATTCTTTTGAAACGTGGCATAGAAATTAGCTATACAAAAGCATGATTAGACTTGTAGCATAAATGGGTTATGTGGCAGGTGGCTAATGGTAAAATTTCAGTCGTCTCATTTACAAGCTAGTAAATCAGAAAATTCCATAGTTAAAAAAAATTACTAGGAGTTATCTATTTCGTCTGAATTTTATGAAGATAATTGTGGGGGAGGGGGCTAATGAACGAGATTTGAGAGAAATGATGGGTATTTAACTGAATAGCCCTCTCCCTTTTTCCTAAGCTTAAATTTTTTAAATGAAACCTATGCTCGGCATTTTTTCACAAGTAATCAAATTTTTGGCCATTTTTTAAAGTTTTCACGGATTTGTGAGTAATATTTTTGACGAATTGCCCCCCTAAATATTTCAAAAGACGCTTTAAATCATCTTTTAGTCCATTCCATTTCAAAGCACTGTCTCAGAAAAGCTAAAAACTTGGTATTTTTCTTGTTTTACATTCTGGTTGACATTCCAATAAGAAGGCTATATAGCCCCCCCCCCCCCCCCCGCCCTTTGGTACGCTACTGGTTACAGCTACTCGGTATATTTGTCTCCAAAAGTAGGGCCACCTACCTCTGACTCTGAGTAAAACCAATACCAATTCGAGTTTTCATTGGGCCCGGACCCGAAACAAACTCCAATAAGAGCTACGCGAAATATCGATAATGTTCTTTTTGCAAATTGCAGTAGGCCCAGATTACAAATCATGGTGACAAAAACAAGCCCGGAAAAATTGCCAAGGTTAAAATTACACATATTTTATTGCCGCTATCCAAAAACTTTTAACAAAAAAAAAAAAATTAGCCGCGTATTATCCTTGATGTGTTTATCCACAATGCAGAATGTATAGTTTAATCAAGTAAGTAACTAAGTAAAACACAGTATTTTAAAATTTTTTCACTTTCTTTGCCATTCCTGAAATTTAAATTGCTTGATTTAAAGGAAGTTAGAGCAAAAATCAGCACATTCGGCTACATTCGTGCACTTAATGCTTTAGCAAAATTTATGTTGCATATCAACTAAACTATAATTCCATCAGGCAACTGCAGTTACTGCTTTTCAAAAATTTTTTTCTGAAATTTTTCTTGCGGAATAAACAGAAAAAAGCAGTAACTACACACAAAAGTGTGTTTCCTTCCAAAAAAGTCTAAAATTAACGCACTTAATATAACCACAAAAAACTGAAATTAGGCATGCATGGTGAGAGTAGCTCTAACAATTACCAGAAAAAATTTCAACGCTCTACAACAAGCTTGGTGAGAACGGGAATACCTCAAACCTTTAAACTCGTTTTTCTCGAAAACGTGATTTTGCAGTTACTGCTTTTCAAAAATTTACGGCAGTATAAATGTTAAAAGACTTGGGCTTAAGTTGGGCATGTAAACGCGGCGATTATTTGCAGTAAATGAGTGCAGTGAATGCAATAAGGCTTGATGAGGCAAACAGACTGGAAAAAAACTTGAATTTAAATTTTAGTTACTTGAATATTTTTTTACAGACTAATTTCTGAGAGTGGCTACCGCAACAAAATTTATGTTGAAAGTTGTAAAATTTCCTTCCATTTATGGCGAGAAAATTTTGACCGAGTTTATTATGACGAGATAATTTGGTCGCGATTTTCTTATTTTGGTCATTCGATGACGTGTTTGGCGTTTTAATTGTTTCTCTGCCCCAAGGCGTAAAGTTTCAAATTGATTTTCAAATGTATTTTTGTGGACCACTGAACGCTCCGATAAATCAATTTTTTGTTTGCTAGTTTTTTGTTTCTTCCTTTCGATGCCCTTTTCCATAAGTGTTGCCGGTTGCGGAGGCTGAAGCTCAAGATCGAGCTGCCACCTTCAACGGCTTCAATGGCAGGAAATTAACTCCAATTTGCTCTAAGCCGGTTGTGTTTTGATGAGATCGCCGATCGCGTTGGTGAGAATCGAAAATTTTCCTAGAGTGGCTTATTTACATATTGTCACGAAAACTATCACAGTGATTATTTTTCCAATGGCACACGGCCCAGATAACAATCGAAGCTGACTCAATCGTGAGGCAAACAATTTGCGACGCCCGCGAAACCGTTGCGGGTTGTCTATGAAAGAATGAGTACCTAGTTAATATTTTCAAGCTGTACCAAATTCCTTGAAACTTTGTAACTCAATAACTACATCACAGCAAACTTTAAAACTTTTGTTGTGAGATGCATTCAAGCCTTTATATACAGTATAATTATTATTTTACTCCTTCCTTTTAAGGTAGGGTTTGTAATGATACTTAGTCGTATGCTTGCAGCTTGAGCATCATTGACATGACTAATACTATTTAGTTCTATTTTCATTAACTGAGTCAGAAGATTTAGAAATTTTGTTTTATTTCGTCATACGCGAGCTATTATTATGTTAACAATAATTCGTGTTACACGCTAGTAAGCAGAATTTGTACCTACAATCGTTGAAAAGCAAGATAGACAGCATCCAGCCCTGCAATACGTTGCATAAAAAAAATATGAAATTGAATTTTTTTGGTAACGTCAGGTTTTTGTTTATCGTAAAACTATGTATGTGAGCAATGAGCATCGAAAGTCCAGCGTAAATTTCAGATACTGTTTGGCTTGAGAAGAAGTCAAAGAAGAACTTGAACCTCCCGTGAGAGCTACTTCACGTGGTTCACAAAATATAGTGACAGACATGTTATATTTCGTAACCAGGTCATTAATGGTAACTCATAGGATGGTGCTTTAATTTTTTTACTTCTTTTCAAGAAATTTGCCCCTTTACAAATAAAGCGTCGCAGGACCTGTCAGTCTTGAGAAATTATACGCTGCAGCCTTAAATTTAAGAAAATCAGAGTTTCATGTTTGTTTATTTGTTTTGTTTATTGGATTACTTTTCGTAAATTACTGTAACTCGATTCTCATAGTGGAAAAAAGAGGGCGGGCAGTCCCTAATGATGCAAGGCGAGCAGAGACTCCTTGAACATCAAATTAACCCAGAATAGCCCTCTCATCGGGAAAGCAGAGATCTTTGATCGTTTGCGTGTAAACGTCAAAACAAAGCCGAGATCGATGTTTTTGGGTAACTGGAATGACCAAAATAAGGGCAGTTGGATCTCAGGCTATAGAATTGTGTGACGACTCAAGTAAAATTGCTTTTTCGAAACCGATAAATCCAGGATGATTACGTATGAAATTTAAAACTCAGAGATCTGAAGCATACTTTGTGATCAATACCACCACTTTCTCCTTTCTGTTCATGAACCAGCTTTTATCTGCCGCAGCTGGTCATATCGGGAGTGAAAGTGGCAACGTCTGAATTTGAACGAAAGTAGTCAATTTCTGAGAACGCGGGGTTTGCGTTGGCGCACTTCCAGCAGTAATTAGTACCGCATCAACTACGTCATCATCCATGCACAGCAGTTATTGAATTAGGAGATGAAAAACATTGGCCCCTGTCAAGTTTCTTTTTTTTTTGGCTCTTTTTTTTTTGCCAGTCATCTTGTAGCTGGTATTGTAGGTACAGTTGATGTGTTACGCTGTAGTAATTTAAAGAAAATTTCCAAGCTTCTTTCCAATCCCAATGTAGCCAAATTGCTGTCACACCTTTGTTGTCATAAACTGTCCGGATAAAAATGTGCAAACCATAACACGTCACTCGAGTGAGAAGATTTTGCATAAGATTACAGTTTCCTTAGCGACCATCAACTTGCAGTTGAATACAGAAATTTGCTTCAAGCTTTTCTTTCATTAAAGACTGAAATACAAAATTTGAAAGATTTTGCCTTCTCTTGACGATATTGCAACAAATGTATCTGTAAATCAGCAAATCATGGTAATGTTAAATGCGCGCGAAATATAATCCGTTAATACCAGTATTCAATATAATCAGCATTTGAACTAAAAATATTGCATGGGCGGACGCTTTCGCAGCAGTGGCCAGACGCATTCGGAACGCGACATCAATTTGGTGAAAACTTTCCCCCAAATTCAGGAAATTTTCAAGATTTTCTTCTATTGGTACAAAATTTGCTTCCAAATTCGAGTGAAGAACAAAAAAACGAGTATTCAACGCAATTTGGTGGGTTTTATTGGACTTATCGGCTACTTTTTCTTCGACGCTTTCTATTAGTGGGTGGGAACGCTAAATCTCGACGGGGGGGGGACGCTAAAACTCGATGGGGGTACGCTAACTCTCGTTGGAGGGACGAATCCTCTCTACAATTTAAGTACTGAATATAACTAGATGTTCATTTTTCCGGAGAAATATAATACGGGACTTCCGCCACTTCCTTTTCACCAGCGTTTTTCCCTTCATGCTTTCAAGGTTATCGATATTTCTGTAAAACTTACTTGTTTGCAATGCAAACAAAGTGATTTTGTCCGATGAAAAAAATGTTGATTTTAAATTATTTGTGGTTTGGGTAAAACGGATGTCTTACTAAGTATTTGAATCCATCTCTGTTCAACCACGACAATTTCAAACCCCTGCGTCTTTAGCCATTATGCTAGCACAGCACATGAACCCAGTTGACCAAAATCAATCGTTAAATTTATCTTTCAAAAAGTGATTTTTGAGGTGGTCCATTTGAGGAGTTCCGGGGGGTTGGTACCCCCAAACTATGTCCAAGTATTTTTCTCTTAAATATCTCCTGATATCAATAAAAACTGGAGCCTTAGCTGATTTTGGGGGGTGTCAGGGGGGAGGTGGTACCCCCAAACTATGTCCAAGTATTTGTCTGTTAAATATCTACTGATATCAAAAAACCTAGCACCCTAGCTTAAGCCGTTGAAAAAATTGATTTTGGGGGTGTCTTCACATAAAATGAAGCCTGAAACTCTCTGATCATATCTAATGTCAACGTAAAAAATATTAATCTCAAAATATTTGCCCGTTTAATATCTGCTGACATCAAAAAAAAAACTGAAGCTTTAGCTTAAGCCGTTCAAAAAATTGATTTTTGTGAAGTTTATGTCGGGATTTCCGGGGGGTGGTACCCCAAACTATGTCAAAATATTTGTCTTTTGGATTTCTACCGATAGCAAAAAAAAAGTTAGCGCGCTAGCTTAAGCTGTTAAAAAAATTGGTTTTTGGAGGACCTTCCCAGAGAATGAAACTTGATAACATCTGATTATATCCAGTGCCAAATCAAAAATATCAAAAGTGATTTTGTAGTAATCAAAAAAAAAATTAAATACGCAAGATTCAATATGATCTCGGTTTGAAAAAACGCTATGGCCAACTAGATAATTGAACCCAGATCTAGTCATTCACATCGGTTTCATTCACCGGCGCCTTTAACCTCTAAGTCTAGGCCCCAACAGCACACGTGCACATTAGGGTTATGAATTTTTCAACTTTTTTAATAAATTCCAGGGCTTGCATTCAATGAAGTTTTATATATTAAGTATTTCTACACTAATATTTCATTCCGAAACGAAAAAACCTGGCGCACCCAATACTTCGAAACTTTCTGTATTTTTGGCATATTTTAACATGTCAATCATGCTTTTTCAAACAATTTCGCCGTTTTATTTTGAAAGACCTTGATAATTACAAAAGGAACCATAGCCAGAATGGTTAAGGCAGGGCTGACACCGTCTTAGAAAAGCTAAAATTGTATGGTTGGGCTGACAGATCCGCAGACTAAATTGAGAAAGCTCTAAAGAACTTTCTTTTGCCCAAGATTCCGTCTCGCTGGCCGCAAGTAAACTCCTTTTTAGTTTAAAGTTAGCAAGCTTTCCAAACATGTCGAAGAGGCAGCATAATAAAAGCTATAACTTTATTTTGTAATGATGCTTGAAGAAGATCCAGCGTTTTCTTTTATAAAGCGCCCTTACAAAAAAAACTGAAGGCTTAGATTAAGCTGTTCAAAAAATTGCTTTTTGTGAGGTTTATTTGGGGATTTCCGGGGGGAGGGGATCGTACCCCCAAACTATGTCCAGGTATTTGTATTTTTATTATCTCTTGATATCAAAAAAAGTAGCACCCTAGCTTAAGCCGTCAAAAAATTGATTTTGGGGGACTGAATTTGGGGGGTTCGGAGAGTTGGTACCCCCAAACTATGTCAAAATATTTTCTTTTAAATTTCTACTGATAGCAAAAATAAATAAACTAGTGCGCTTGCTCAAGGTGTTAAAAAATTGATTTTTGGGGAGTCTTCACAGAGAATAAAACTTGATACCCACTGATCATATTTAGTGTCAAAGCAAAAAACATTAAAAGCGACTTTGCCCTGATCGAAAACACATTTAGATGCTAGAGTCAATATGATCTTGTTTTGGTAAAAGCGATGGCCAACCAAGGAATTGAACCCGGGACTAGTCACTTCCTTAAAATTTAAGCTCTGACGCCTTTAACCACCATGCCACGGCAGCACGCGAAGGTTGGGGCTAAAATCACTTAATAAACTTCGCTATCACAAGTTTTGAGTGCATCCACCCCAAACCACGTGACGTAGCGCCTCCAAAAACGCAGGTGCACACAGGGGCGTCGGAACAGAGTTTTTCAGGGGGGGGCAATAAGATAAGAGCCAGTATCAACCACTAAAAATGAAAGAATTTTTGAAATTCAGGAGGTTTAAGAGAGTGTATGAAAATCCAGGGGAGGCATGGCCCCCTTTCCTCCCTTGCCGACGCTTATGGGTGCCCAACTTCATACATAGACTTATCATCTGTCCAAATGTCAAGTTTCTAGCTTTGTGGTTTCGGAGTTTTTGTGTCAATAAAAAGTGCTTAAATATAGAAAGAAAGAAAAAGAAAAAAAAGTGTCGGAATCGTTATAATTTAATTTTGGAAGCTGAAACTGCATGCCCATGCGCTTCTAAATTCGAAATTTTTATTCTACTCCTGCGATTGGTTTTCGAGCTAGAGCTTCTTAAACTTCCGATTGGCATTTCAGTTTTTAGTTCGGAAACCCGTATTACGAGACCGATTGCCCCCAATATCTGCATAAAGAATGATTCATATGTGCCCTATCTAAGTTCTAAATTTCAAGTTTCTACCTTTAGCAGTTTCAAAGTCCTAGTGTTTTCGACCTCTAATTGCCGAATTCGTAATGCTGCACGGAAAAAAAACTTGGACTTCCAACCGAAGCGTCGCGGAAGTCCCAATACTACTGAAAATCTGAGAGATTCGACTGATAAATGTGCTTAGCAATAATTTTGTAAACACAAAATTAGAACATTGTGCGGTTAAGTTTACGCGATAATCTGAAGGCTTTTCGAGCAGCAGTAATTTGTATCAACACACAACACGGTTTTACAGTTGTGGATCTATCCAGGTTAATTGCCATGACCACACAGCACAGAAAAGTGCCAGCTGATGCAGTGAAACTGTTGTTGGAATTTCCGAAAGCCAATAATTTTGAATAAAGAATTTCTGCATGACCGAAGCAATTTTTCAAGCTGATTACAAGTTTAAAAATTTTTAATTAATCGTGGTTGTATTTATGATTTTTTTCGGCTTGCAGTGCAATAATCACCGTATTTTGAATTGTGTTTTATATTCTTTAACCTCCGAATGAGGACCTTGCTTACGCAAGACAAAAACTGTGCCATCTTAGAGTAGTTATGGAGTTTTATTCCTTACCTTTTTTAACCTAACGTTAATCATTTTGAACATCTGTATGAGTTTTGCCAGTGCATTTATCTGACGATGGATTGATCAGTTTTAATTTTCGTTTTAGTGCGTTGAATTCCGATCATATCACCCCGAGTTTCAAAAGCAGTCAGGCATTTACGAAACAAATCTTAGAGCAAAGCAGGTCTATCGGGCTGGTGTTGAATGTAATAACTTGCTCGGAAACTGGGATAATAAAATCTCAACACTTGTCACAATGATATCCAAGAGAGAAAAAGCAAATGGGTCATCGTTACAGCGTGCAAAGGACAAGTTAAGGCTAAGACATTAGTAATGGCCTCTTCTGAAAGTGGCTGCTGGAGGAAAGAAGCGATTGCAAGCTAGCTTTCAGTCACGTAGCAAAACATAGCTTATCAGGTCAAAGGAAAGCATCGGCGTCATTGATGGAGTAGCAACCTCTGGAACCAAATAAGATGCGGATTGATAACGCGGTCCTGCGCGGCTTATGAGTTTGTGGACCCGAAAAATGAAAAGTCCCTTCCAAACTCTTTGTTGCAAAGAGTCTATTAATAACTATGTCACGTGCTTTCTGGCGTGAAAAGTGATTGTTCGAAGCTGCGTTTTTTGTGGCGCTATAAAATTTGCGGAATCTGAGGCTCGTGATACCCGTGGATGTTCGCGTGTACAGCAAGAGCAGTGCGTGGGCCATATCATCCACGACTGTCCAAACATCTTCCAAGACTGCACCACCCCATGAAGAACCAAACGGATTGAGGAATCTCAATGACACCAGGAAATCATGGTTATAAGGATAGTAGAGCTGACATTATGAATTTGTGATGTTAAACAATTTACGTGGAAGAAGGATTGCTGTGTTTGCTCAGCTCGTCTCACTGAAGGCGATCAGTTACAAATAAACACAAGACAGAGGGGCATTTTGTTAGAGCAGACCAATTCAGCACTAATTTAGATCGGTTATAATTATCTGAGATGGTAAAAAGAAAGAATGAGAAATAGCGGGCCGAGGACGAGTAATAAGCAGCTCCCAAGCTGGGAAACATCGCCTCGAACCAGCAATTAACTGAACTTAAATGAGCAGCCGAGTTTTCTAAATGCCCGCCGGAGACAATAGGATGCAATTAAAGTCTGCCTCAGTCATTCTCCGCTGGCGAACACGGTTCAAACCTGTCTACAACCAAATTGCTTCAGAAAAACATTGTTCAGGAGCACAGCGGCATGGATGAAGATAAAAAAAACATTTTTGCTCTATTTATCAGATTAGCTTAAGTGAACTTTGCAAGAAAAGTGCGCGGTCGTAGTTTGCAGTGTATGCTTAAACCTTAAAAATAAGAAACTGTTATTGAAATAATTTTGAGGTTACAGTAAAAAAGTGTTCGGTAGAGAAAAAAGCCTAAATTCAAGTGAGGTAGAAGCACGATAAGTCTACATCCTGTTTAACAATGAAGAAGTCTTCAGAAATAGCCTTAAAATCAGGAAACAACAGTTGATGACAGAACTTTCTATTCCATTTGAATAAGTCCCTGTGGGTCCCATTCAAGTGGAGCCAGCAGTTCAGATATCATCTTGGTTTTACGGTGGCTTACAGTGAGTCATCATCTCGGCAGTGTTTGGTGTTGGTGATTGGGATTGTTGTTGTAGCGTCACACTTCAAGGAAAAGTACAAGACGCACGTAAAAGTTTAGTTGGATGCATTTGTTCTTAACTCAAACTGGAGAGTAGCTGGTAGGTTATTCAACAGAGCCGGTCGACCGGATTGGGACGGTCCGTTTGACCCGGATGTTACAAAGGCGAACATAACGGGAGGTTGGAGTCGTGGACGCTCTTCCTTGTGCTAGTTGAAGATGAAGCACCCACGTAAAGGGAGGGGATAAATGTAGCTCCACACTCCAACATAACCACAAGTAAAACGAAAAAAGGATACACAGGTTCTCAAAGCAAGCTGGAGAGTAATTTGTCAAAATGGCAAGCACTCAACTACCGTCCACTAATCCACAAGGGAGAACGTCCACCACGCCAATGTCTTGGTGTGCTCGCCATTGTAACATCCGGGTCAAACGTACGCGTCCCAATGCGGTCGACTGGCTCAATCAAACTTGTTTATTCTTTATTTCGTTTTACTTATGGCTATGTTGGAGCATGACGCTACATTATCTTGCAAAGTATAAATCGGTATGACCACGGGAAGGCTCTCAACATGTGTTAATGTGGACATGAAACGCAAGCAATAGAGTACATGCTGACCCGCAAACTTTTTCAGCCCATTCTGCGACGAGAACCATTTGACCCTATTTTACACGAGCTATTTAACCAACTCGTTTTACGTAAGGGAGCAAAATACCCCGTATCTAACTCCTAAGGCGGAGGTCATGGAAACCTCCAAATTACATGTGGGTAGTTGTTGTTCATCAATTTTGTTGAAAAATTAGCTTTCTGTTGATAACTTCATCATAGTGACGTCACGGTCGATTTAGGCAAAAATAACGTAATATTTTCCGGTAACTCATAAGCGGTTCAAATTTTGCACATAGGTTTGTTTTTTTGAATTTCAATCATAATATATCTAAGTGAAAGTGATTGGAGTTGATTTGAACAAAAAACATTCTTTCCAAAGCCATTTATCTCGAAAATATCGAGAGAGAGGAATTTTGCTCCTCTCCGTGCCAAAATAAGTTTAAGAAAAGTCACAAACTGTGCTCTCATCTGACTGCGCTGCTGGCGTGGAAAGATATGAATAAAGCATAAGTAAAAGAACAATGTAACCGATTTTTGTTGTTTCAACAGCTAAGTTTGTGATATTATAACCGAATGAGCTCGTGAAACAACATGGATTATTCTTGCTTCTTCATCTTCATTCTCATGAGGATCGCCACCGGGTCCTTCCTGCACAACTTTCGATTCCCCTCCTTACAGCCCCTGAGACCATCCACCACACAAGCAACTGTCCCTGTATTGATGTCATCGGCGGAGCAAGGTTTGTGCGTTGATTGCGTAATAGAAATAAAATGCGTCGATCGTTGTTATGCACTTCCCGCGATAGTCGACCGGGGGTAGGTCGGAGTCCGAATGCATCATCATCCTGTTCGACTGACCTGCCGCAGCACCGGCCGGCTACTGCGTTTGGAAAGTTTTGCATCAAAGTTTTAGAAAGTCTTCATAGAAAACATAACGTCTGACCCAAACAATCAGCAAGTGTATCAAAACAGCGAATAAGGAAAAAATTATTGACAAAATTAAGAATTTCGTTTTTTCACGCTACTTTTTGGACCATTAGATTAGTTTCAATCTAAAACAGTTTAAAGCTCATTGTTCCAGAAAGCGATTGTTGGTTGTTTTTGAGAGCTTATTGCTTTCATATTTTGTTTTCCAATTAACGTTACTAGGTAATCGCTGGAAGCTTGAGATTTTGAAGCAGGAATGCGTCGCGGCAAGTTAATAGCACGTTTTCCGTTCTTGCTCGTCATTCACAACCCACAATTAAGTTGTTCGTTTCAAAAGTGACAATTTTGCTTCTTTGTAGGTAAAGTGATGACTGCAACGTAAAGTTTTAAATTCTTTTACATAAACACCGCACTAAACCTTGCCAATATTTTACTGCCAAACATTTTCAAAATAGCCTCTAAATATTATAATTACTATATGTCAAGAAAGAGTTAACAGCACAAAACTTTTAATGAAGTTTTTGCATTAAAAATACCTTGTGATTATTGTAAAAAAATTTGAAACATAATCAATATCTTTGCAATCGTGATCTTAGCTGCCAATGAAACAGTATACCATTGTTATAGAAACCAAAACTAACCAAAAAAAGATAAATAATATTATGCTGGAATCTCACACGTTTAGTAAACATGTTTTGCCGCGGTGCTTTGACACAATGAAATTTTGTCAGTGGCCGCTGTTGAAAAATGCTGAGCATGAAAAATTTGCAGCCAAATCCGAGAGAATATTCCATGACAAAGACATTAACTGAAATGTTTACGTTTCGAAAGTTTAAACAAATGTTGATGAAAATTAAATACCAGAAAGACGTTTCGATTTTTTCGAACTGCAATAAGACTGTCGTCAGTTGTTGTGTAAATTTGATGGTTTCTATGAATACTGTTTATTTGAATTTTTTTCTGCTTGTTGATATTGTTATGCTTGTTGAATTTTTACCAAAAAAATTTTTTTAATGTTGTTTGATTCATGTTCGTTGCTTTGAAAGTTTCGTAACTGCTGCGTATGTGATGAGTGATAACGTTTCGTCGCTTCAAAATAATTTAGCTGTTTTGAACTAAACTGGGACTCCATGTTTATGTGGAAACAATGCTTATCGCAAATGTTTGTTATCTCATGATGACGTGACGCTACAAAACAACACGTTTTGGGTGATATTTTGAAACCAAAATATGCTTTTATTATTAGTTGAAAACGTGGCAATTAGCGACGATTTGCGCTAAAGTTTAAGGATAAACTTGCAATTTGCGTAAAATTTAGCGTTTAATTTCAACAACCCGCTTAATTATGGTTGTGTTGAAGATCGCGAAGCCAGTGGCCATTTAGCGCGCCCGAAGTTTAAACGAAGATTATTTCGTGTTATTAATTCGTTCACTCCTCTCTTTTTGAAAATAGCAATGGCATAATATAATTTGTGCTAAACTTGGGAACAATCAAAGTTGTTTCAAAAAGATACTGCTTGAAATCGTTTTTATTGAAGAAATGAAAACTACTTGAGGTAATCAAGAGATGTATCTAACATTTTCTCACAATTCCCCTTTTTTGTAAAAGTAAGGTTTAATCCACACAGCGCTGTTTCGAGCTTTCAGCTTGCCTTAACTGCAGCCCTCAGCATTTGTAAGCCAGAGGTATTCCCCATCCACTTTTTGGTTAAACTGAACATTCCTTAGCAATCTATCTGTACAGTGGCAGAGGGTTCATAGGGAATAAGCAATTTTTCACTTGTGGTACTGTACAAAACAAGTGAAAATTTGCTGGGTTCTTGTATTAAGGACAGCCGCTAACTATCCCTAATACAAGGGCTCCCCTCTGCATGACGTCAAGTTTGTTCAACAAAATTTGATCCGTTTGTCTTCGTATCATTGGCCAGTCTGTATTTCGCAATTTTGTGACATCACAAAGGGCTGATTTTACAACATTTCTTGCTGACTTTTAGCTATTGCCTACTATAGTTGCCCTTAAACCAGGCGCGTAGCTAAGAATTTACATGGGGAGGGCTGTTTCGGAAATGTAGATTCAAACTTAAACGGTTTTGTGTCCGGAATTCAGTGAAGACCAAATTAAAAAAAGGTCTTCACTCAGGTTTGGACCGGGTTCTTGTCCGAAATTAGGTGAAGACCAAAAAAAAACAAAAAAAAGGTCTTCACCCACAGGCTAGGATCGATTTTTGTGACCGACTTCTTTTCAAGTTCATGGCTAAAGTAGACACATTCTTGTCGCCAATGCCAATGGGGGGGCTATTTTCGCTTTAGGAGCAAAAATCGGTCTCAAAAGTGTTAAAAACGTGGTATTTTGCATACTCTGCATACCAATGTGGGAGAGGCTGTAGCCATCCCCACCCCCCGCCACCCGTCCTGGCTACGCTACTGCGTAAAACAACACCAGCCTGGCCTACCGCTACCAGTCCTATTTTTCCCTACTCCTTTTCACTGAGCTAAGTTATTGTACAACAAGCAATAAAGTAACTTACATACTGTAGGCTAATCTCACATGTGCAACCAAAAAACTAGCGCAATAATGCAGTATTGTAAGTTAATCTAATACCCATAAGTTATTAACGGGTAGCAGCGAGTAGCCTGAACTAATTTAAAATTTTGGCTACTGCTATTGATTCCTTATATATGCCTAGGCTACCAGCACAGGCGTAGCCAGGATTTTTGATTGGGGGGGCCCAAACCACAAATCATATGCAATGACGTCATTAGAAATTTTCAAAAGAGGGACTTTTTATGGGGCAAAGATATCGTAGAATGAAAGAACTGAAGCCTTGGCCTGGTTTGGCACTACGCTTTTGCTAAACGAAGAAGGCTTAAACCAATGGTTAAAAAGTGGAAATGTCTAACTTGGGAGACGCGTTGAGGAAACTAGTGTAATTAAAACGCATCAAAGACGAAGCCCCCAGGCGTGAGGCGATTTTTTGTAACTTTTTGGGAAAAAAAATATTTTAATGCCTTTGGATCACATTTCGCACGCGTTCAGAGCCATTTGAAAGAACTAGATTTTTAACATTTAAAAGCCAATGCAATTGGAAAAACTTAAATTGTTTAATTCTCTTTTTACTTGCAATTTAAGCCCAAAACACGTTTAAAATGTTGCATTTTGGTGTTAAATTTTGCAAGTGATTTGGCTGATGTAGGGGAAAGTAAGGTGCACCGCCTCCTGCCATATTTTAGCAGTAAATAATAATCCATTCGAAGATTTTCCTTAGAGATTTTTGTTTTGTCATGAAAAAAACCAGTTGTAGGAGTACATGTACAGTCAGGGGGCCCAGGCATAGGCGTAGCCAGGATTTTTGATTGGGGAAGGGGGCAAACCACATGCAATGGCGTCATCAGAATTTTCTGAAGGAGGGACTTTTTGTTGGACAAAGTTATTGTCGATCGGAAGATTAGAAGCCGTGGCCAGTGTCTTGGCACATAACCAGGATTTGGCTATAGAGAGAGAGCTTATACCCCCCCCAAACCAGGGTAAATTGGGAGACATATTGAACAAACCAGTGTTACTCAAACGTATCACAGACGGGGATCTGGGGGCGGAGCTCCAGCTACCGGAGGTTATGAGGGTCTGCGGGCGAAGCCCTTAGCCTCTGGGCGATTTTTTGCAATTTTTTGGAAAACTCGCTATTTTAATGCCATCGAATCACAATTAGCACGTGTTTGGAACCATTTGAAAGCATAGGCGTAGCCAGGATTTTTGATTGGGAGGAAGGCCCAAACCACAAATCACATGTAATGACGTCATCAGAAATTTTCGGAGGAGGAACTTTTTGTGGGACACAGATATCGTAGAATGAAAAAATTCATAAGCTGTGGCCTGGTTTGGCAATTAACCAGGATTTTGCTGAAGGGAGAGCGCTTAAACCAAAAGTTAAAAAGCAAAAATGTTTAAAGTGCGAGACGTGTTTAGTATACTAACGTAACTCAAGCGTCTCACAGACGGGGACTTTGTGGACAAAGCTCCCCGCCGTCAGAAGCTGTAGGAATGTATGGGCGAAGCCCCCACCTGCTAGCCAAGTTTTTGTAATTTTTTGGAAAAAAAGCTATTTCAATGCCACTGGATTACGTTTTGCACGTGTTCAGAGCCATTTGAAAGAACTAGATTTTTAACATTTGAAAGCCAATTGAAAAACTTAAATTGTTCAATCCTCTTTTTACTAGCAATTTAAGTCCAAAACACGTTTAAAATCTTGGATTTTGGTGTCAAATTTTGTAAATGATTTGTCCCAGGTAAGGAAAACGGGGAGGAAAGATACATTGCATCCTGCAATATTTTAGCAGTAAGCAATAATCCTCTTGAAGACTTTCCTGAAAAAATTTTTGATTTGTAATGGAAAAAAACAGTTTAGGAGTACAAGTGCTACCAGGGGGCTCAGGCCCCCTCAATTTATTCAATGAGATTTAATCAAATGTTTTAATCAATGAGCACTATTTTTGAAGTATTTTTTTGAGTAAAAACTGGCAAAGTGAAGTCGAATTGTTATTGAAAAATGGTACAAAAGATGGTTTACGCCCACTAACCATGTATTTGTTTCGCCTAATAACCTACCAAACTGGGCCGGATTTACATTGCGCGAGGCCCCTTGCACTTGGGGATTAAGGGGTAATTTCGCAATATCTTCCAGCCAAATATAGATGAAGACCAAAAAAGGTCTAACCATCTGAGCGCAGGGCCCCTCGCACTGTGCCATATGGTAAATAAACCCCTGGTTATTACATTGAGTTCAAAAAAAAGTTACATGAGGGCCTGAGATAGCAACGTTTAGGAAAAAAAACTTTATTTCACCCGGGTTATTCATTTGAATTGGTTGGCAAAAATTGAGTTGAAGGGGCCCGGGCCCCCTGGTCGTTAAATTGTTCTTAATTACTGTTTTACGCTGTACTGTTGCACGCCAAAATGCTAAAAGATACTGAAACTGAAAAAAATAGGGTTTTTTGTCACATTTTTATCATTGGTGGCATTTCAATTTGGGAAGGCGGGCCCCCTGGGCCCCCCTGGCTACGTCTATGGGTGGAGGTGAATTGTTATTGAAAAATGGTACAATAGATGGTTACGCTTACTGACCATGCTATTGACCGGGCCGAATTTACATTGCGTGGGGCTTCTGGCACTTGGGAGATTTTTGAAATATCTTCTTGCCAAATATAGGTGAAAACCAAGAAAAGTCTTGCCATGTAAGCGCGGGGTCCCTGGCACTCTGACATATGGTCAATTCGGCTGTGTTTATTACATTACGCTCATAAAAAGGTTAAATGAGGGCCTGAAGCAGCAACTTTTAGCACAAAAACTCTTAATTTCTTCCACGGTATACATTTAAATTGGTTGCCAAAATTGAATGAAGGGGGCCCGGGCCCCCTGGCTGTCAATATTATAGGTAATTACTGTTGTACGCGTGTTCCGTTGTACGCAAAGGTGCTAAAGGAAACGGAGACAGAAGAAACAAGGCTTTTTTGTCACATTTTTATTATTTGCGGCATTTCGATTGGAAGAAGTCCGAGCCCCCTGCCCTACCCCCCCTGGCTACTCCTATGCATATCAGTACTGATCTGCAGTATAGGCCTTTGATGATGTCACAAAATTGCGAAATGCAGGGTTGCCAATGATACGAAGTTAACGGATTAAATCGTACTTTCGCGAATAAAGGGAGTTGCGGAAAAAGGTTCGAGGCACTCTTTAATACCTCACGTAGTTCTCATTTCTTCAATAAAACCGATTTCGAGCAATATCTCTTTAAACGTATTGATCAGCAAATGTTAGCGACAAAATGAATCGATGGTCGGAAGTACATCTGTAAACAAGCAATCCACCAATCGGTAGTTGAAACGCTATGATTTTTAATTGGATTGAAATTTTATTTCAGAATGCATCTCCGGGCCCAGCGTTTACTACAGCGGACACCGCAACGTCACTGATAACGGGATCCCCTGTCAGAGGTGGGATGTCATAGTGCCCCACGAACCCATGCACCACCCACAAGATGGTGGCCATCACAATTATTGCAGGTAAGTCACTTGGGTCGTGGTCGATTAAATGAGCTCTGTTGGGGCTGTAAATTTTCCGCAATTCAACATCTTGAAAATTATTTAAAGAATTTAAATTCATAAACCCTTTTTAAAGGTTGCCACTCCTCCATTGGCTAGCCATATTTTTACTAAGCTAAGCTAATATAAAGCAGTTAGTTTTCATTATTTTTATTAGTATTTTTCATTATGCTCATTATTATTCATTATTTTATGAAAATGGTGTCGCGGAAAACTTACATAGTTTTTGATTTTTTTATTTGAATATCTGAAAATTTTCAGCTGAGCCGAGGTCAGAACATGTTTTCAATCCTATTGTTAGCCTTCCATCAAATCAGCTCCAGATTTAGAAATGTCGTCCTTCTCAAATTCCACTTATTTTGACTTAGAAGCAAAAGTATGTACCTTCAATTTATTTTTTTCAAAACTGCATCAGGAACCCCGACCGAGATGTGAAGGGCACGTGGTGCTACACGGTTGATCCGAACCTACGCTGGCGGTACTGCGGCATCCCCAAGTGCGGTAGGTCTTGTTGCAGGGTGAACACGACGTAGTTCAAATTGTCTTTGAGCTGATATGCTTGTATTTGTTACTCGATTGAGTTGATGCTTCCTTCTTAGGAAAGAGGGAAAATATTCTTCATCATATGAATTTTCGGTCAGAAAATTCTCAAATTTTACTTTAAAGATTAAGTTTTAGCGTCGGTCGGAATGCAATTATAATTACATTTTCTATCATTTTTAGAGTTTTCTACTTTCGAGTCAAGTTTCCCCCTGCTCTCCTGTGTACTGCAAATGGTGGAGACTTCACACTGTCCATTTTCATTACTGACGTCAAACCTGGAAGCTGTGAATACGATTTTTATAGTCTTTTGATTCCTCGACCGTGAATTGAATCCGAAAACCCGTTTCTGCTGCTTCAGCAGCGAACGCGCTCTATCCACTCTACCGATCAGTGGTCGAGTGGATAGAGCGTCTGCTACTGAAGCGGTAGACTCGGGTTCGATTCCCGGTCGGGTCAAACCAAAGGCTATAAAAATTGGTATTCACAGCTTTCCTGCTTGACGTTCAGCAATCAAAGGGACAGTGTGAAGCCTCCGCCGTGTGTGGTAGACAGGTGGGCAAGTGGCAGCTTGACTTGAAGACCGAAAGGTCCCTCGCTGTCTCCTGGCCAAGGCAACTTGGTGAATAACATGTAATTACAATTACACTAATTGTTTTTTCGGTGAAAAAATGTTATTTTTGATTCGGGCCGTTTTCGATGTCCATCATTGCATGCGTTGCAGTCGATCACAACTCGCGGGTGATTTGGACGAACTACGACCAGGACAAAGGGAGCTCTCACATTGTGTCGGCAAACGCAGACCCGGAGCACGTGAGTCGGCAGCTGACCGCGGGAGTCTACATCAACGGATACCGCGTTTTAGCGAACAAATCGTCATCGGAAATCTACGCCCTCGTTAGTGACGTCAAAAACAACCGCCTGATATTTGCTGACCGCCGGTGAGTTAGCTATGCAGGGTCCTCATTTTTAGGGAGCGCCCCAATGGCTGCACCTGTCATCTGCGCTAGAATGAGTGGCTCGACTTTCCCAAAATCAAATCTAAGCTCTATTGTATTCGATTTCAATGTGCCTCATCTTTGCTTCACTTCGCCGTGGATGCAGAGCAAATTTATACGAAGGATTTTGATAATTGCTATGGGGGCCAATGGCATCGCAATGTGGGAGCGTGAAAACAAGCCCGGCCACGACTACCACCTCCCTACTTTTCAAAAAACATAACATCAGTTTTAAACATTTCTTCGATATTGCATTACTACAATATTTTTAATTATTTACTGGTACTTTCTCAATTTTAAATTTTTCAGCAACAGTTTTACAATGGCTGAACTGTAAAAAAATGCTGTGCCTTTAGCAACATTGGGCTCAATTGAGGGTTCCACGACAACTGGCCGCGAACCGACTGGTCACCAACGAACCCTAACCCATTAACCTTAATGTTGGCGTTGGTTTGCAGTGGTTAGTTGACCTGGTTCGTCAGTTAAACCGGACCAAGGGTAATTTACGAAATCTGTGCGAGAGTAGTGAGTGTTGTTCCGGCAAACTACGATTAATACCTTGTGCCTGATGCTAGCCTCCGGCATTTTTGTGTCTTTCTCGAAGAGGTCAAATTCTGACGAAAATATCCTGATAATAACTAACTGTCATTTGATGACGCATTTCGTTCACAAAACACTATCATTCCAGCTCACAAACCATCGGCTTCCAGGATTTATCGACCAACCTGACAACGCGCGCGTTTGAAGGAATCGCTTTTTGGGTGGAGAACCTCGCTTATGATTGGGTGACTGGAAACCTTTATTGGGCGGACACTTCCTTCAACTGGATTATGGTTGGGGACCCCACCATGCGCTTCTACAAACCCCTCTACAGAAACGAATCCTACTACGTGCATTCAGTTGCTGTCCATTCCACTCAGAGGTAAAAGTGCTACGTTATGCATGGAATCGTAGGCAAAAATCTGAAATAAAATGGGACTTAAGTTGGTGTGTAGTTAATTGAATGAAGAATACCCACGCACATTCGCTCAAAGGGTCGGCGGCGATGAGCAGCTTCAGTGTGTGCGATGCGGTCTTGAAAAAGTAGTTTCGTTACCGCATCTGGCCGCCAGCAGTCTAATTCTCTGAGATGGAGCTCTGGAAAAGAGATCTGGTTAACAAAGCTTGTGCTTTTCCAACTACAGAGCAACCTACTCGCTCATTCCACGTCCAGCATTGGAGTTGGAGAAAGACCGATTCACTGTTTGAAAAAAGAATTTGTAAGGTTGTTGTTAATTTCAAAGCGTTTTCAATCACAGAAAACTTTTCTTCTCGCAAGTTCACCAAATCACCAACCACGCTAAACTCTGCCTTGCGGACTTGGCCGGAAAAAACGTTTCTGTTCTACTCCGCTCCCCTCAGATTAGGGACGTACTCGGGATTACGGTGGACTACACCGACGACAGGTGAGTTGTTGAGAGGATCTTGCTGATACTCAGCGCCGATGGTCAATTTTTTATCACCCTGAGGATGATTTGATCTGGCTCTTTGTAATACCATTGGCCTGTTTGTGGTCATTAGTTTCCAAGACTCACCGGCGGAGAGGTTGATAACTTGCCCCGTTTTGTGCTTTGCTTCAGTTAGTTGCTACTTCTGGAACACCACCATCGACACTGATGATCGCCCTATTCTGAAAATGTTGCTCGGCTGATAGAGTTTGTTTTCAACTGCAACAAACAATGCAGGAGTTTTTGCTAACGGCCGTGTACTACTGAAGATGTAATGTTACTGAATTGTCACTGCGCACGTAAATTTCTTGGACCCCAAGCTGAAAACAAATGTTAACTCCCCCTCCCCCATCTAATTGCCAAATAAGGAAACGTAAAAACTTTTTGAATTTTAGCCATTCCTTTTTTTCTGTTGGTATTCTATGGTTTAAAGCGACACCTTCTCCCAGTTATTGCAAGCAGTATATAGCGCTTTTACACGTCCATTTTTCAGGTCCAATTCTTAGTCCCAGTGCTTCTTGGTGCTGAGTCGTGCCGTAAAAAGTGCCAAATCACGAAAGAACCAAGAAAATTAATGAATTTGTCACAAAAAATATCGCAAGATACAATAAAACAATTGGATTTTCGCAGTTCTTCCGTGATTTGACATTTTTATTTGGCAAGGCTCAGCAACAAGGAGACCCAGTAACCAAGAAATAAGCCCGAGTAATCGAACTGTAAAAACGCTAATACAGCGTTTTTCATACACCGTTACACCCTAGTTAATTCTGCAGACTCTACTTCACGGAGTACACAGGGGTTGCTGCGATTGTATCGAGTTGCAGATTTGACGGATCGAACAAGATCAGCCACGCAACTAAAAGAGGCGCTCAATTCTGGAATGTTGCAGCTTATCTGGTAAATCAAGGTTGAAGTTTCTTAAAACTCTATTCATCTTTAGTGGTCTGGAAGATAAAGCGTTTAGTGCTGAAACGGCAAGCTTGGCTTCGGTTGCCTGTCCGGCCAAACCTAGACTTTAGAATTGGAAGCCATAGTTTCCTGCTTCTACATTGAAAGGTTGTTTCCTTGAAGGTTGTTGGGCTGTTGGATTCCTCTGTTGTTTCTTAGGCAATCTAGAAAAATAAGACTATGATTGCAATAATTAATTTGCGTCTGAATTTTTCTCGTTGCTTTAAAAATTAAAATTAATTAAACCTGCCATTACTGGTTTATGGCTCCACTGTTTTTGACTTTCTGCACTCTTTCGGTTAAACAATTAGTTTCCTTTTCTGTACAGATATTTAATTTCTTGAAGTTTTCACAACTACGACTACTCAGTACTAACGAAAGATCTCAGAAGTCGGCATTCAATATATGGCCTCATATCTCATGAAAGGTGCTTAATAGTGTCTTCAAACATGGTTTACTGTATCTTTAAGCTTATAAACAGGGTTAATGATTTTCCAGGATTTCCTGTACATGACTGACGTCATCGAAACCGGGCACCATTATACTATCCGGGTTGTTTCAAAAGAAGGAAAAAAAGAACTACAGCGCTACACCATGAAGGGGCTTCCCCGGGGAATTACCGTTATGAGTATTGACGAAGAGACGAATTTCGAGCCCGGTAAGAGAGGCTGATGGGAGGGGTTTAAAAGGGGAATGATGGAGACTTGCAAGGTCGATGGTCATGATGAGTAGCCGTTTGCAATTCACTCTACGTTTGGCCTGGCGAAAGATCTACCAACAGATACAGAGAGGATAGCTGGTTCATAGCCAAATTATTGAAAGGAGTTTAGCTCGTTTTGAGAGATCGAATTTGTTTTTCACTCCACCTCCTTTCTGTTACCGTTGATGCTTTTATATCCAAGTATGCTTTGCGAAAAGCGAACACCTTTACGCTTGTAAAATGTAAATGATCGTTTCTGATCATTTATATGAGGTTAAGTTAATATAGCGTCCAGTGCGTGGGAGAGAGATGTTTCTTACGGAAGTTCTTGTCTCGACAGAGTTCACAGTTGGAGGATGCAACGACACGTCATTACCGAAGTGCGAGCAGATCTGTCTGCCACGGCTCGGCTCGCATCGAGAGTGCGCGTGCTCCATCGGCTACCGACTGCACAACGGGCACCAGTGCCACACAGGTTGGTAACCTTAGATTTTTCCAACGTTTCACAACTCACAAGCGAATGATATTATGGCTTGACGCTGACGACTAGGCGCTTATGGTACAAGGGCATTTTTCCTTTAATCAGCACCAGCTGCCAATCTGACAAGAAGGTTATTCTGAGGACTCAGAAGTTACTGGGCAACTGCAGGGGGCTGGTTTGTACAAAATTCATCAAATTTAATCCATTCAGTAACAAGTTTTGTTCTATAAGTTTTGAAACCAAAATTTGTCCTAATTAAAACTGCAAAGATATTGAGCAAGATTCAGCCATTGCATACCTATTCAAATTATTGAGATGCTGCCGTTTAGATACAATTGAGTACGACACTTTGCTGGCGGTGGATGAGGGCCAAGGAAAAGTTTTTCAGCTTCCATTTAACCGAATCGACAACCATGAACTTGGCAGCGAAACGCGCGCCTCTATTGTTGAAGTCTCAAGTGGGTTGATGACGTGCTTGTTCACTTCTATGTTTTGTTTGAATAGATTGCACGTAGATGCTGAAGTGACTTTATTGTAACGCATAATAGGTGTGGCCAGATCCTGGCCTCGATTAAACAACAACTTAGGTTAGCAAAAGTTTAACGAAACTTTCTATGATACGTCTTAGTTTTAGTAAGATAATTGTCCTTATTTCATAGAAAGCACGCTTGTTTCTAACGAGATCAAAATTAAATCTCATGAGAAATTGTAAAATGCTAGCAACAGCTTCTTCCGCGAATTGAATATTTTACAATTAGGTTTTTAAGTTGATTTGGTCCGTTTAGGAAGCAAAGCAGAGACAAAAAAACGGAGTATTATTTTCAACTCTTTTCTGGGTTCGCTTTCCGAAAGCAGATGCGGATGGCCAGAGCGTTTCACCGAACGTCCATCAACACCTAATTTGGAGTTCCCACCCTAGAAGAGTATTTCCCCGCCCTCCAATGCCTTGTCCAATTTGTTCATGAAAAGACTAAACTTGTGATGCAACAATGATTTTTTTTTCAGCCCCTGCTCGGGTTTCCTCAGCAACGATTAGGCGCGATGGCGCCATTTACTGGTCCGACCAACTGAATAACTCCATCGGTATTTCCCATTCCCAACACAATCAACACGAGTTTCGATATCAATCAGTACGGGGTAAATTTTATTATTCCGCGGGATTTTTAAAGATTCTTTTGCAGCTTCATTTGTATTAGTGACAATTAACATACAAAAAAAGAACCTTATTTGGCATCAAAATGCTAGCAGATCGAGCTTGTCTGCGGCTTGCAGGTCCATATTGGGAGAGTTGCATTGTCGGGGGCTGGAGCCTACTGTACTTTTCTAACAGTTGACGATGTTGCGTGTTAGCGATACTTCGGGTGCGAATTTAAATAGAAAATTGACTCCTTTTTTTTCTACAAGATTGAGCAGGGCTATTTAAAGTTTGTTTTATAATTTGTATCGTCCATTTTGGAAAGAAAACCCTCTACTACCCGATTGAAGAATTCTTCTTTGCGCAGAAAAAATGTTTTTTGATGTACTCATTTTAGGATTTCATAATTTGCGTTGTATTCAGGAACAAACTTCGTGGCTGACCAGTGCAACAACAATGTGTTCTTCCTTGATCCGACTGCGCAGTCGATTCGAGTAATGAATGCTGGATACGTGAAAACACTCATCACGTTGGATGAATTAAATCACAACGTTCAGATGCTCGCTCACGACATAAAGAACCAGTAAGAGAACCAAACAAAATAAGAAATGTATCAAGCATAATATGGCAAAAAAAAAGGGAGGAATGTTGACAAGGTGGTGTCGAAATTGTGGGTAACTTTTGGCTTTTTTCATCTTCTGCTTTTGTCTTTTTGACTTTGAAACACAAGATCAGACTACACGGCATAATTGTTCATAATGCATTAAGTTCTGTGTCTGCGATATGAAAATTGGGACGTAACTTTAGCCAAAACCTTTAATAATTGTGATCTGACGTAAAGGACTGCGTGCGAAGCTATATCATTAAACGAAGATGGAAAAAGCGTAAATCATAAGCGCAAAGCACAACCTCCGCAATTGCGAAAGTTGCGATGTTTTTTTTTTTTAGACATTGCGGAAGTTGCGTTGCGAGACTAATGTTTTTAAAATTTGTTGCGGATTAATTGCGCTGCGCTTTCAATTTTTTTCCCGTTAATAGCGCATTTTATAGTTTGAACTAATTTTGTTTCATTTCAATCATAATATTGTCAAAAGCCGATCTTCATATGCAAATTACTTGCTTTTTTATCGTCTCAAATCCCTAAAATGCGAAATTTGCATTATGTTTTTTAAATCTGATTGTGGAAGTTAGGTTGCACTTTGACTTGGAACGAAAATCCCGTTCCGATATTGCGGAGTTGCGTTGCGCTTCAGAAAATGAAAACTGGATTGCGCATCTTGCGGTGCACTTTTAATGGTTGAAAAAATCGTTGTGCTTTGTTGCTCTGCGCTTTCGGAAAAATGTTATTTGTGTTTACCTCTGTTATTAAACGCGATGAGAGGAGATTTACCACCAATATCAGACCAAAATGTTAGATTAAATTACATCATTAATAATTTCTCTTGATACTTTTTAACTGATTCGTTTTGCTAGGAAATTATACTGGACCGACACTCGCCACGCGGAAGGAATGGGGCAGGTGTGGCGAATGAATACAGACGGAAGTGGAGTTGAGCTAGTTTTCTCCCAGCTCAACTGGCCGCGTGGAATCGTAGTTGATCACAGACGTGAGCTCCTAGCAATAATTTCGTTTAGCAACCGATTGGTATTCGAGTGGATAGCGTGACTGCTATTGAAACGGTAGACTTGGGTTCGATTCTCGGTCGGGTCAAACCAAAGAACAAAAAATTGGTATTCACAGCTTTCCTACTTGACGTCTAGCACTAAAAGGGACAGTGTGAATCCTCCAACGTGTGTAGTGGTCGCTGAGCAGGTGGGCTGGTGGCAACTTGACTCAAAAATCGAAAGATCCTTTCGCTATCTCTTGGCCGAGGCAATCTGGTGAACAAAATGTAATTCAATAGTGAGCGGTGGTTGTTGTAAATTGTTTCAAAACCGCAAGTCAAAATCGTATTTCCAATTGAATAACAACACTGTTGCTCCTTGCAATGCTGAGTGCTCACAATGAAAGTTTTAGAATTGAATTCGACACTGAAATTCTCCCTCTATTGCTATTTTAATGCGTTTTATTCGTTTGGGGATACTTAATTAAATGCTTTAAATAAGGACTGTGCGGAACTGGAAATCAAATCCACATAAACCTCACGGTTCCAGGTGTAAATGACAATTGTGACTTGACGTAAAATCGAGAGCATACGGGCGCATCGTTCACTTCTTTTCATAGGGCGTACCTGCCTGACCAGTCTAAAATTTGTTAATGTAAACAAAAATACGCTCGTACGCTTTCGATTGTTTGCCATTGCGCCCTTAACGCGAAGTGGCAGATCCATCCGTTAGGTGGCCGCCATTTATTTTGCCGAAAGTTTTCGAACACACTTTGTGACGTACAGGCGGCAGCTTGTTCATCAGCGAGGCGCGGACGGGAATGATCTACGAGCAGCCTCTGGCTCACCTTCAACTCATCAGAAGCACTTCTCCTCAAAACATCTCCAGGCAGTTTGACGTTGCTGCCCACGTCCGCAGGCACAGCATCTTCATCAACGAGTAAGTGGTTGGCGTGACAATGCATCGGCTTAAATTCTCGCCGGTTGACGTAGTAGATCGGCATTGTGACCAATGCATGTACTCGCCGTTGAGAGCCGATGTTGAACACTAATGTTTAAGTTGGATCATGATTACCCTGGAATTGCTTTACGTGCAGTTGGTGTGGCCATTTCAAGGTCAGAGTGATAATTGAATGAACTGATTAAATAAACGAGTAGAAAATCTTGCAGTCCAACGTAATGTTTCCGCAACAGCTGAAGGCTGGTAAAAAGATTCGATGAAAACCGTTTCTTCCCAAATCCTCTAACTCCAATTGTTATCGTCAATATTTTCAAGTTTAATATTGAAAGTAATTGCGTTTTTTTTTTTGATATTTTACGTAAGAAACAAAAACTATTTTTTTCTTATTTCAGCATAAAAGTGTACAAAGATCGACTCTTTTTCTATGACGACACAGACCACTTTGTTGAAACGTTCCATCTCAACTCGGGTCCGGCTTCAATGGAGCGCTTTGGACCGAAAGAGTTTGTTTTAATCTCGACATTAGCGGTTTATTCGCGCGATAATCGGGGCCTGGGAATCGGTAAGTTACTCGATTATTGCAGCGTTAATGATAAATTAAATAATGCCCGCAAGGTTGCCCCCCCCCAGAAAAAATTCCGTTTGGCACAGGCAAAGCCTTTTCCCATCATTACGTAAGAGCAGCTGGTGACGTTTTTCATTGCCGACCAATATAAGGTAGCTACTTGACTCCAAGATCTAACGGCAGTCACCCTGTCATTCTCTGGCTAATTATGTACATTAATACAGTTATGTGTTTTATGTTATTTACGTGCTTGTGAGTCGAACGCAATAAGTGTTGAGTTGAGTTGTACCCATCGGCGTTATACAGCGAGTATAATGAAAGATTTGAAAATAAAATGCTGTTGGCGACGCATCGGGAAAGTCAACTTTTAGCTCGTTATCTTTGCTTGTTACGTCATCAAGCGTGGGAGCGACTAGGCCCAGTCCTATTGGGAAAATCGTAAGATTAAAATTGGAACAAAAACTACGTCATCGTAACAACTTTGTGTTCAGATTGCAGCTGGTCTCCATGTTCGCAGTCGAATCCGTGCGATCACGTGTGTGTTGAGGTTGGTCCGACCAATAATCGGAAACCGGTTTGCCTGTGCGACGATAATGCAGGCGCTGTGACGTCATCAAACTGTTCCGGATCAAAACCCTCTGCAAGTACGTATATAATGACGTAAAATAGTTGTACGTGCTTCACTTTGCTTGTGCGTGCGCTGTACGAAGAACATATCGACTATGACTTGCTAATTTGTGGGAAAAACGTTGTTTTAATTCCGATTTGATTTTTTTCCTCCTCGGCTTCCCACAGCTGAGTCCCGAACAGGGATTGGATGTTGCTGGTAACACGATTCGCCCAACCGCACGGCGCCACTATAGTTTGTTCGTAGCATTTCAGCGGTTTAAATATTCCAAATGTCTTACTGATGAATGCCAGAAGTCTTCCTGGGCGAGAATCGAACCAAGTCCTACTGTACTACGTGTAAGATTTCACGTCCAATCGCCGCAACCGAACAGCCACCAGGTTCGTCTTTTGTTGAAAACTTTTGTTTTCACAGACAAGCCGCCAAGCTACGGGAAAACTTGTCCTGGCAACCTGGTTTTCCCTCTTTCATCGTGTGCGGTGGAGAGCCGGGGCCTGTGGGTTCCTCCCACCTGGGTTGACGACCACACTCGTAAGTTGACTTTACGGTATCGGTGACTGGTGAATTTAAGTAACACGGAGAGGGCAGGAAAACGTTTGTAGGTGCTGTCCGGATTTCAGTTTTTAAAATGTTAGATTGACCTTAAAAGTACTGTAATTGCGAACCGAATCCTCGGACTTCACCTACGCGGAGTTTCATTCATTCCGCTGCCAAACCATCATAAAACTAATGCTGCTTCACGATGAAAAATACTCGACCGGACCAGCCAGATCAGATCAAACTTTATTTTTCGAGACAAAGAAACAGAAAACGAACATTAACATATAATTAGCAATCTCGACGGGAGAGTGTGAAGTGACCTTTAAGGATCTTCGCGTCAAGCAGCCACCCGGAAATTGGCACAATTCTTGATGTAATTTAAAGCTCAGAGGAACCACAGGGCAAACGCATTGTCACCGACTCGGAGTGAAACTGAAAACTTGATTTTCAGCCTCCGACCGACTGAAAACGACCACTGACGTATCAGAAAAGTTTGAGCGAGGAACTTATCCGATCGTCTACACGGCCACTGACCAACATGGAGCCTCATCCGAGTGCGCTTTCTACGTCACTTTCCAAGGTGAGCGTTTCCTTACTTCAAATAAAGCTTTAAAGAGACAATGCCCGCTGAAAGATTAGAAGAGATCTTTTCACAAGAACTTAATAACAAGATTATTTTAAATACCTCTCTCATGAACGAGTCACTAGCCATTTATTCTAGTACAGATTTCTACAAACTCATAAATGCTCTTTCGTTTTTCAGTTGCTTGGTCCAAAAGCTTGCATATGATGGCATTAGGACATTAAAATTGACTATTTTTTAAAAGTCATAAATTAGGCTTGAGCATGAGACGTAGGCGGCAACGGATATGGATCGGACCCGGATCTTACTGTTTTTTCTCGGTTCCGGATCCAGTTTCATCAGACGATGCGGATCCGGATCGGATTTTGCTGATTACTTTCAAACTCATTGCTGATGTTTGTCAAAATATTCGTTAAACTGTAAAAAGTGTAGTTGCATACTGACGGATCCGGATCGGATCTGGATCTCAAAATTTAAAAGCTTCAGAATCCGGATCTCTTCTTGTTGAATCCGGATCGGTTCTGGATATTTAATATGTGGATTCGGCCACTTTGGTCTGAAGGTTTTCCGTGAAGCGGTTTGTTTACTTGAATCTCTTCAACCATAAAGCAATCTTGCTTAGGCCACAAAATCTTCTGTGATTTTAGGGACCGAATGTGGTGAGCCTCCGACCCTTCCTCCCCATGTCGTGTCTCTGGAGTTTTCATGCGGTCGACAAGTGGGCTCAGTTTTAACGGTCGCCTGCAAATATGCGAACAAAATGTCTGATGAATCTAAAAGAAATAAAACTTATGAAGTGAAATGCGTGGAGAGAGGATTGTGGATCCCACAAGGAAACTTGTCCGAGCTCTGTTCTGAGCCAGTATCAAGTGAGATGCTGGGTGTTGCGTGGTAGGATTGCCGATTGCTTGATGCACTTTTATCCCCATGCCACGAGAAAGCGACGGTGGCGACGAATTTGCATTTCGCGCCCACATGACGATTTTCTACGTTTTCCGATTGATATTTGCTTTTTATCATTACCAGTTTGCTACTCGTTCGAAGCTGCGAAGCAGAAGCAATCATTGTAGCGCCTTATCCAAGGACGCAGCAACACCACAAGGGTGCGGATTTACCTCAGGTTATGCGATTAGGATCCTTATAAAACGATGCTTTTGCTCTCTCAGCCATACTGTTACAATTGCTATATTTTGCAAACATGCGGCATTGGCTTTTCAATGTCTAAATATCATTATTAAATATTTTATTAACTACTCAAACAACAAACATAAAGCTGGATGTCGCATCACATTTCTGCATGCTCTTGTATTGGCTACTAAGTAGGGTCAAATTTTCGTTTAAAAATGTCTGATCCCTTTTATTTTTGTAGAAGTACATAGCAACAAAATGACGTCATTGGGCGTTGGAGGAATCATCGGGATTTGCATCATAGCCATCTTGCTTGTGTTTGGATTCGTGTTTGCTGCTCTGATGTGAGTTAATTGTAGTTTTTGAATATTGTTGACTCCGAATTGCGAGCTGCATGCTGAACACCGAGAGGTCGCAAATTTATCCAAGAAAAATAATGGTCCTTACCATTGCCGTCGTTGTGTGTTTCTTCTTTTGCGTACGTTTGTGTAAAGTGCCTAAATGCTCATGCTTTGAGCATCGCAAACTAAGCTAAAATTTGAACCAAAAGAATGCCGATCGATTTCAGTTCTTAACCTAAAACTTTTGTCTCATCCAGCCGCTGGGTCTGACGCTGATCTTTGTCCCTCTATTTCAGGTCGCAAAGGAAAGGTAGCATTTGGTTGGTCAAAATCAACTTCCCTAAGATTTGGATGCGGAGAACGGATACGGTGCAGATCAGCATGACAAATGGGCTGCATGAAACCGACGGTCCTAATGGCGTTGATTGCCCCGAAATCATCACAACAATTCAGCGAGATATGTGAGCTTTGGGATGGCCAATTACGAGGACGATTCGCGTCATGTGAGAAAGCACGTGATCGAGCGTGTAGGTTGTCATGACTACCGAGTGGACTACCGTAGAATTATCGGAAACGGTTATTGAAACGGGCCGCTATTTTTTCCATGGGCAAGCAGTTTTCTCCTTTCACGGAAGACGCGACGAATAAAACATGACCTTATTGGTCCATCAAATCATTTTTCTAAAGAATTATGATGCAGAACCTCACCGCACTGTACTTACAATTGTGTTTATAACAGTTTAGGGGCAATTTTGTAATTTTAATCGAATTTATTAAAAAAGATCATCACCAAATCGACAAACTTGCGCTTAGTTTCGTTTGTTTCATTTCTATGCTTTATTTCGATTTGATACTCTACAGTACAAAATCTTGGGTTAGAAATTATTTACGGTGTTTACCTTGATCAACGCATTTTACACGCCTGGGGGGGTGGTGCACCCTATCTAACTCCTACATGGGAAGTCATGAGAACACAAGTTTTGGCATGCAAGTTGGTGTTTACCTAAATTTTTTAGAGAAATTAATTTTGAGTTGATGACGCCATCGTTGTGACGTCAGGATCATATTTTTAAAAACAAAAGTTTTTCAATTTTTTCAATGACATCATAGACAGCTCAACCTTTATTTAAGTTAAATATGGGCGAAAAAATGCTCAGATTTCGGAAAATCTCAAAAATAGAAGAACTTTTTCTTACTTTGGCAACTTTAAATTTTCAGTTCTTTTAAAATAAATTAGACTTAAATTCAAGTGAAATTAGATCAAACTTTATCTTTCGAGACAATGAAAACAAACATTAGCATATAATAAGCAATCTCGACGAGAGACTGCGAAGTGATTTTTAAAAGTCTTCGCGTCAAGCAGCCACCTTTTTGAAGTAAAAAGGTTTGAAGTAAAAAGCTTCTTTCAGGAGGAATTCATTACAAAAACAAAAACGAACAAATTGGGGGCATTTTTGCCCCCTCTTCCTGTGCAGAATAGAGCTAAAGTCAAGTTAGCACCTATACTAAGGGCAATCGGCTTGCGATGTTTTCATTTCGTGGATCATTTTAAGCGTTCTCAAGCAAAGCAGTAGTTTTCCTTACGCGACAATTTTGAATAACGAGTTGGGAATCATCAACCAGGCATTCAACGGTTGTTTGATGATTTCAAAAGACTTACACTCTTATTTTTTGTCTTACTATCTCGTGGCGTTTTTCTGAAACCTCAATACCGAAAAACTTTGTACATACGATCGGTATCATTTCTGTTTTTACGTTCATATTGTTTCAAATTTTACAAGTTGGGTATAGGCGCAATATTGAATTAAATCAAATTGTTTTGTTTTTGTCGGCAATTTCTTATCGTGTTTACAGCCAGAATACTTTACATTTTTTTAACAGGCAGTTTAAAGTGGTATTTCAGAAGATTTAAGATTTTGCTTTTTGTATTTTCATTGTTTAAATTGTGCTGACTTTACTTCATCTGTTGCCACCACAGAGAGGTCTCAGTGGTGTCACAGAAATCTTGCCTGTTTTTGTGCGTTTTTCCTCTGATGCCAAATAAATATTTTGTTCCAATTGTTTGTTCAGCAAGAATTGTTTTATCAGAAATTTGCAGAAGTTTCGGTTAAATCTGGTTAAAACAACAATTATTAAGTTTAGAGCAGGGGCGTATTCTCCATGCATGCAAGGCATGCATTGCATGCCTAGTCATTTAGCCAGAAAAAAAATAGTAATTTAAACAAGCAGATGTAAAAACTTTAAACAAAATCAATCTAAGTTTCCGCAGTTACAGGTATTCACTTTCAAGTCGAAGTAGCAATATATAGTCTCCCTTATTTTATTGATTTTGATTTTAGCCTGTTTTCAGCATATCACTAAATTACAAAAAATAATGGCAACACGCATGCAATTTTTAAATTGCATTCAACGGCTCGAGAGATCGCTATGTTTCGATACGATTGCAAACAAAATCAAATAGGTTTGGAAAGTTTGATTGGAGCATTGTTTGCTGCAAAAGTTCTTTTATACGTCTAGTTTCTTGGTTTCGTAAAATATAGCCTCTATTTTGATTTTAGATTTGTAATAGCGAATTAGCTTAAGACAGGCCACAAGCTATGCGCCAAAGCATGCAATTTGAAATATCGCATGCGTGTTGCCATTTATTTTATGTAATTTAGCAATATGCTAAAAGCGAATAACTAAGCAGCGAAACCAAGCCGTGATAGCCGGTAGGTATTGGCATTAAGTAATGTAAGTCAGAGTGAGTTTTTGATATGGTACTATTCCTACTATTTAGGCTAAATGTTGAGTCATAAGAGTGAAAGCAGGATGTGAAATCCATGTAAACAGGGAGTTACCGGTAGTTTGGTTCAGTAAGTACTTAGTAGGCCTAGGCAGGTTGTAGAGTTTGCACTAAGTTTGCGAAAAAGTTTTTAACGACTATCAATAAACTACCGTAGCTTGTCTAGCAACTTCGTTTGTGCTTTACTGGTTGTTCAATAAACTAAACATGGTCAGGCCTAACCATACTTAGGCTACATTGGACTAGCCTTGAGTCAACCAGCCTGCTTAATATTGTATAGCATCGCTGGATGTTACCAGGCTACGATACATTATAATTACATGAGAAAGAGGCAATGAAAGTAAGCTATGTATTTGCTATTCAGAAAGTTGGCTCAGCTTAGTTCTACAATTAATATTTTTACTTCAATGTTATTAGGCGTACTTTACCGTTAGTGTTAGCCTAGTACGGTACCAGGTACTGGCACATATGAAACTGCTATACGATACCTGTCTGTAGTACCACAAGAAAGACTTGTACTTGGACAGTGAATGTACACACTAATGTGTACTGGGGAGAGGGGCCTAGTTGCAATACTAAAAATTTATTAATGTAAGTTGCTTTTTTATTTTACTGCCTGATAATTAATAACGTCATCAAGCTGATGACGTCATAATAATTGCATGCCTTATCTGAAATGTCACGCTACGCCACTGGTTTAGAGCTTTTCAATTCGTACTGTAGCAAGTTATGCGCATTCGTTTTCTTTATTTTTATTTGCCATATCCGATACTGTATTTCTATTTGCGACGTTTAGTCAATTTTCTTAAGAAAAGTCCTGTTTTTCCACAATAGACGAAATGATTATATTTTTACTGCGGCCAACCAATTTTTACCGAAAATTAGTCGATTTTGTTTCTTAAAGCTGGCTTAGGTATTCCTAAGTGGAGCCAGAAGCTGCTGTTAAAAAAAAAAATAATGGATGACAATATCGAAACAAGACGTAGTCTATGAACAAATCTACATTGGATCGATATTTACTGGAAACATTACCAAAATAATACAAACTGCCAATATAAAACAATATTGTCCCCAGTATTTGCATGTATTCTGGAATATTACTATATGAGGTCAGAACCTGCTGGTTTAAAAGTCTGCACGCACTGTAAGTCTGTCACCGGCCGGAAAGATGACTGTATGATTGAAATACTTAATTCTTTTTGGCCCTTTCTCTATTTTCACAATGTTTTATTGGATACGTTTTTTCAAATCAAATTTTTTATTATACTCGCTGTATTCCCAAGCGTGAAGCGAGTTGGCTGGGCCCATATCCGCGTCATTGCGCCCGGGCAACACAGCTCCATTCGAAGAAATGGCGCAACGGTGGTGAGCCGTTGGCAACACTGTGTCCGATTGACCGGCCCGAAATTTGAGCCTCAAACTTTCCGCTCCAGAGACGAACGCGTTCCCGCTCGACCAACGGGCTGATACCCGATGCATTATCTTGATGGGCCTATATGTTTCTTTGCAGGAACGCAATACGACTTTCCAAGATCTGGCATACACCGTCCAGTTTTGGCATTATGAGTAAGGTGGACAGAATTAGAGCATTTTATCGAGTGAGGCCTGCTCAGAAATCCCCTTAAAACGATTTCCCAGACTTAAATTATTATAGCTGATCTCGCCTTGATAAAACAATTAGTATACTGTGTAGAGTCACCAACCATAATTGCATTGTCTTTCGTCAAGTTTCATTTGTAATCCGTAATTATTGGATTCGATTCTATAATCCGTTTTACTAATCCTTTGGACGTAAAATACCGATACAAAAAAAAAAAATTTTGTTAGTTGTTGTTGGATGCTGAGCTAAAAACAAGATTTTGTGCGATGATGGTAAAAAATGTTTGTGTTGCTGGTTCAGGATAGGTATTGTAGTTGCATACAGAAGATTCAAGCTACCGAGAACTCACGACCCACTTCCGAACCTACAACTGTGCAGGTATCACTAACAAAATGCTAAATTCGCGTAATTTTTTTAAACCCAATTAAAACCAGGGTATCGAACCGTTTCAAATAACGGTTCGGGTTCAGGTTTAGCTCCTGCTCAAAATATTTTAGCGGTTTAGGTTTGGTTCGGGTTCACTTGAGCACCATTTTCGAGGTTCAGGTTTGGTTCAGGTTCACTCAAGTAAAATATTACTGGTTCAGGTTCGGTTCGGGTTCATTGACTTAAAATTTAACTGTCGTTACTCGTTTCGTCCAGAAAAAAAAAAAGGAGAAATTGCTGATCCTGTTGATGAACACCACTGCTCTTATTGTGCGTGTACCAGCCCCAGCGGCATCCGGATATGGAAAAATATATTCTTACTTTTGCTAGGGGTTCAGGTTCGGTTCCGGTTCACTTGAGCACAATTTTGAGGGTTCAGGTTTGGTTCAAGTTCACTGAAGTAAAATTTTGCTGGTTCAGGTTCGGTTCGGGTTCACCAAAATGAAACGGTTCATTCGGGTTTACGGTTCGGGTTCAGGTTCGGTTCGACACCCTGATTAAAACCTCATTCCCTTTTGACCCAGTTTAGACGACATATCCATTTTTAGACCTCATTCAAATTAGTGCAGTACTTCTAATCTAAGCAATCACATGTATAATGTACTCGGATAAAACAACTGGAAAAGGAATTGCAAAGTAAGTAGTATTAGGCTGTACATTGTAGCGGTAAAGCAAAGAGCAAAGAACTAGTACCCTAGAATGCGCTTACTGTACAACTGACTATGGCAAATCTTGTAACTAACCTTTAATTAAAGAAAAAAACACTTTTAAAAGGGCAAGCAAATTCGCAACACAAACAAACAATAAAACTACCACGGCCAATACATGGAGGGAGGACAAAAGGGCCAAACACCACCAGAAAGAATTTGAAAAATAAGAGACAAATAGCCCGAGCAATGTAACCAAAGTGAATTAAATATGTATATCTATATTTCTACAGGTGCCAAAATTATATTAATTGACCCGAAAATTTAAGTAGGGAAACTAGAGCGTGAGCACAATGCGGGTACGGGCAAGATGCGAGAGAACGAAGTGCGTGTAAGCGATTCAAAGAAAGATACTTCAAGATTTCTGTAAAAAAAATAAATACTAAACATGAGGAAAAACTAAAGTTAGAAGTTATCTACTACAAACCACTGAAAAGATAGGGTTGGAAATATCGATTAGTAATCGATAATCGATGCTACATTCTTTGCTTTTCTGTTATTGATTATCGCAGATGCTTTGCTTTCAAATTTTTCTGTGGATTATCGCCTTTTCTATGCTTTTTGCTTCCATGTTATCGATTGGTAGAATCTTCATATTTTACTTTTGTTCTTGTTGAGTCTGCCTAAGCTTACATCGTTTCGTTTCTGTTACGCTATATTGATTTTTATAATTATCCTAAAAGTGTATTTTTTATATCCTTTATAGTACGTTAATAATAGTTTTTCTTCTAACAAGTTTCATTGAATGGTCAATACAACAAATATTTTAAAGCATCCTAATAAAAAAATAGAATAAAAATTTTTGTTCGCATTTCGGCATCGATTACTAATCTTTGCTTTTTGTTTCTGATATCTTTGCTTTTTCTTTCTTTAGTCTTCGCTTTTTGTTTTTGATATCGATTATCGACAAAACGATTGTGTGAATTATCGATATCGATTTGTCTTTGCTCTTCAACTGCATCGGCTTCCAACCCTGTGAATAAACTACAAACTCTTACAAAACACAAGTTAATGAATTAATGAACAGCAAACTAGGAGACGTACCTTTTCTGTCTTGCGCAAAATACAAAGTATTCAAACACATTGTGCAAGAGAGAAAAGCCAAGTAAAAAATTACCGCATGAGGTCGCCAGCTATTATACTAACAGAGCATGAAAACAAAAACGGCGCTTACATACATCACAACTGATATAGAATAAATTCGTAAATTCCAAAAAATCTATAGCCAAAGTTTTAAGTTCCTTTTAAGAAATTTTGTCCCACATGTCTCAGCAATCAGTCTTGTTTTCACTTGCGGCCTCGGGGCGATAATTGGAGCACATTTAAGTTTAATCGAACGCGCATGCTTTGCCAAGGACTTGTTGAGGATATCTCACAAATAGTGTCAGCTATCTGGTGACTTGATCTGGTAGCTGTTAAGATACGTTTACACTGAACGCGAAGCAATGAAAAGCGACGCGAAACAACCAAAACTGACATCACCGACAACTCTCGAAAAGTAAAAACCGGTCGCAAACTTCACGAGCGGTTGCTTAACTTCACTTAGACAAAACTGCTGTGAGCGGTGGCCTATTTTGAGCACGTAACCTAAGCGACCACTCGTGAAGGTTGGCAACCTTTGCTTTGCATCCAGAGTAAACGCACCTTTCGTGTAACTGTTGTGGTGAATGCATTTAATATTCCAAAGAAGTTCTGTCGCAGTCACTTCTCAAACCGATGACGCCATTATCAAATCCAGCAAAAGATTGCAACAAACGAAACTCAATTCCAGCAGCATAAGTCAATGAAGCAACCCAGACTGTCGCTTACAGGTTGCTTAACTGAGCAAGTCGACATTTGGGGCGCGACCTTTTGACCGTAGCGCATCACAGTTCCAATTGGCAATTGACCAATTCCAAGGACATGCAAATGCAATCGTAGGCAATTAAATTAAATTGTAGGGGGACGCATTCCCAATGGGGACGCATTAAATTGTAGGGGGGGCGTCTTCCCATTGAGATTTAGCGTCCCCCCATCGAGATATAGCGTCACCTCATGGAGATTTCAGCGCTAAATGATCAGACAAAAAAGTGCCTTTCAGCACGAATAAATCCACTGCCGTCGCTACAGGGGGCCAGGGGGGCTGTGCCCCCCATTTCGATTTACTCAAAATACTTTTTGGAGCATCACGTAACGACAAGACAACAGGCAATACTAGAAAAAGAAATAATAGCGTTCAAAACTAATTCTTATTTAAAGTTTTTTCGATTCTTGGCAAATTGCTGACCACCAACTGCTGTACATAAATTTGACACAATAATCCGTCTTATTTTCACGCCTTTACAGAATAGTGTCGTGGAATAGGAATAGCCTATGCAAGCCAACAAAATCGTTACTGGTACTTCGTTAGTGAATATGACTTGAAACAATACGTGAAAACATTTTTTTTGTTATTTAGAAAATATAACTCAAAAAAAAGGGGTTTAAACGTGTTTTGGACTTGATTTAAGTATTGATGGATTGCAGCTACGTCATAGCTTTTTCCCGCCAAAACGATTGGACGTCAAAATCCCATTACAAAGCATTGGGCGTTATCGTAAATCAACGTATAATTCCTTCAGTGGGCATATTTAAAGAATTTGATTGTAAAGTAACACTTTTGTAGATAGCCTGGCCTTAATTGGTAATTACCAGGAGCGATTTAAGCAGCTTACATAGCTCAGCGGATCTGAAAAGTTACGCTTTTTGTAAATTCTCATCATCCATTGCCTGCTATTGTCACTTTGACCGGTTTTTAGCTTTGCCTTTGGTTCAAATCGTAAATTTGGCCATATCCTAAAATACGTAAAATTCTATGACACAGCAGTAACACATGGCCGATTAATGTTTAGTTTAAGCACTATTTATAAATAATATTTAACATCACTAGCTCAAGTCGAAATAAATGCAAATTAAGACTCGATCAAAGTTACACCGTTGCACTGAGGCCAGTTAAATCATTAGTTTAAAGTTTAAATGACATATCTACGAAACAATTTAATGAAAACAACTGCTAATGCATTTTAACTCCTAGCAACTAATAATCATAGCGATAAGCCGCTAATGACTACACGAAATGCAAAAAATCACCAAGACCCTGCAAAATAGGCTTCTGAAATTACAAAAGTTTTAAAATGCGCTAATTTTGTCACAAATAAAGGAGATACAACGGTTCCATTATAGCTCCATCAATAGTAAGCCACGAATTTGATTACCAAAACTAGCTACCATCATCCATATTACATGATTCTAATGAGTTACTTAAAGGCGGTGAATCATCCAGCCAGAGGTGGACACCCGCTACTTGAAAAGTAGCGGCGCTGCCGTTGCTGCTATTTGGCAAAAAAGCAGCGGCGCTGCCGCTTATTGCAACTCAAATAAAAAAGTAGCGCCGCTGCCGCTACTTGCATGCAAAACAGTGGCCGCTGCCGCTACTTTAAAAAAATAAGTAGTACAAAGAACGATGGCATTCAAATACGGTATCTAATGGTGAAATTTCAACTTTATTTACGAAAGTTAATTATTCAAGCTTTTTAGATATTGGTTCAGGTTACAATTGGCATTAGCAGGCTTAAATGGTAGACAAGTAAGCAAATCACCATTCAATTAGGTGTTGGCATGCTCCTTTCAAAAAAACAAGCATTTCAAAATGCTGATTGGTTAAACCAGCGCTTTAGAAATTACTTAGGAAGTTGCCCTTGGAAGTTACGCTAGGAAGCTAAATTCCTTATTGCATTTTCTACACAAACAAAAGGCAATAAGAAATATCGACTCAAATAAGTTAAGGTTTTGCCATTAAAGCACAATGACATACAGTATTCAGCTTCTATACAATTCCGTCCCGGCTCTTATAGCTCTGAAGTAGTCGATCTGTTTATCACACTCTCGGCCCTCAACCACTAAAATAATTTTTCGCGTAGAGATCCGAAAGGAAAATTTATCAATCGACCGAGTTCCAAAACATTTCTTGGAGTTTTTTAGAAATGGTAGGTGATTCACGTCCCTGCGATGATTTCGTCCAATTTTGACACAAAAATAGATCAAGCGTTTAAGATATTGGTGTTTACGAAGTCGAAGGAGATACGTAGTAATGACGTACATGTTAAGCAAATGATGCTCAATGCGATTCATGTTACACTGAGTATTTTTTCTACGAGTATAACTCCATAACTAAGTGGTCTTTGAAGCTTATTTACTACCTGGTTGTATTTGTTCGTCCAATTCTCAGCGCACTATAAATTCAATTCTTAGTTTTACTGTTAACTGTTGTAGCAAAATTTATTTTACTACGCATTGACGCCACGCCATTTACTACGCATTGACGCCACGCCAACTACTCAGGCCCGGCGCCACGGGGCATAGGCGTAGCCAGAGGGGGGCTCAGGGGGCCTGGAACCCCTCCAATTGAAATGCTACCTATGATAAAAATGTGACAAAAAAACTATTGTTTCGTCAGTTTTAGTTTCTTTTAGCATTTTTTGCCTACAACAGTAATTAGCAGTAATATTGACGACTATGGGGCCCGGGCCCTCTAAATTCAATTTTTGCCAATCAATCAAAATGTATAACCCTGCTGAAATTAAGGGTTTTTATCATAAAAGTTTTAAAAAATCGCTCAGCGACTGGGGGCTTCATCCCCAGATCCCCGTCTGTGATACGTTTGAGTAAACGAATTTACTCACATAAGTCTCCCAATTTAGATATTTTCATTTGTAACCTTTGCTTTATGCCCTCTCCCTTTGGAAAACTCTCGGTTAAGTGCCAAACCAGGCCACGGCTTCTGATCTTCCATTCTACGATAGCTTTGTCCCACAAAAATTCTTCTTTCGAAAATTTCTGATGACTTGTGACATCATTGCATGTGATTTTTGGTCTGCCCCCCAATCAAAAATCTTGGCTATGCCTATGCACGGGGAATGGCATTTCGAGCCGTGTCCCTCAAAATCACTGCTTGAGCTCCGCAAGCGAGAGTAAGCTTTTGTAGTAGCACAACTAGCAAACTTTTGCCCAAAAACAGGTAACCACAAACGCTTTTTTTTATGAAACAGCAAGACAGGTCAAGTAAACGTAATCAAGTAGCCTTAGATTTTACGATAAAGACCTCTTTTTTATTTTTTTAGTCTTCATCTCCAAATTTGAGGGCAAAATCCATATCAAAGAAGGATAACACAGGATTTGGAGCAAAATATTCACCAGATCGCTGCCGCATTCCAAATTCGTCTGGTCTCGGCTGCGTAAGCGTCCCCCCGCCCAAGTTTTTGTGCCCCCCTCCCCCAAACACACTACTCTGGCTCCGTGCCAGGTAGGTCTACTGTGCTGTTCTATTCGTAGTGCACGATCTATACTGTGGTCTGTGACCAGATAGCCAACAAATCATCTTCATTTGTTGTACTAAATGCAAGCATTTTGAGGAAATAGCGCGGAAAACCGTCTTTGTGATCTGCAAGTTTTTAGCAATTTATCGAATTCTAATTATTGCATTTTCGTTAAAGAGATACTGCTTGAAATCGGCTTTATTGAAATCGGTTTTATCAGTTCAAATTGACCCTCTACAAGACCACATTATTTGTTCAACTTCGATTGAGAAAAAATTGGACCATGTGCGATAAAATTCGCCTATACATACAGTATAAGAGCAACGACAAAACATCACAAAGGTCTTGTATGTTCTACTAAACTGAAATAACGAGGTAACAATAGCAGAGTGAAAACAAGCGGAGAGTAAAGACTCCAAACGGTAACGTGTGAAAATGTGAATTTAAAAAAGTCTTGAAAGGAGTTTATTAAGCAGTAGCGGCAGCGGCAGAAAATTTGCTTAAAAAACAGCACTGAAGCGCTGCCGCTTTTTCGGCAAAAAAAAACAGCAGTGCTGCTGCTTGTCGCTGGTGACAAAAAAAAGCTGCGGCGCTGCCGCTACCGAAAAAGTTTTTTGGAGAACTCTGGTTTTGGCGGGAAGAACAAAACTCAGAGTTTCCAAAAACTTTTTACGGGGGATATCTTTTTGTATTTGTTGAATATTTTGCAGCCGCAGCCTCAAAATTAAAACAAAAAATATCAAAAATTATAGTTCAGTTTTAGCTAATATAAACCACCGGAATTGGTTGGATGATTCACCGCCTTTAACAGCAAGCCGGATTTACGTCACTGAAAAAAAGCAAACAAAACCGAATTCTTACTAATTAAAATCTTTTTCAGTTTTTACAGGCTTTTGCCCAGCATTTAACTTTAATGTTGCAAAGAATCAACTCTTTTATAGCCTGAAAATACGCTCCATATTTTCGCTGTCAGTGTTTTTGCACGCATTTACATACCGCCGTTTCGCGATTTTGACGTCCAGCGGTTTGGCTGGCAGCGCGACGACGTCACGTGCAATCCATCAATAAGAGGGCAGAAGGGGCAGGGCAATTTAATTTTTTCAATGACTTCTGACTTTTAGCATTTTACTGTAATTATTCATTGGCCTCAAAAACGTGCGAAACATGAGTGAAATGGCGTTAAAATTGCTATGTTTGCCGCAAAATTACAAAAGTCACCCAGTGGCGGGGGGCTCTGCCCTCAGGCCCTCTATGTGATACGCTTGAGTTGCATCGGTTTGTTTAGCACAAAGCCTAAATTAGAATATTTTGTGCAAAAAAATTTACGTTTGGTTCAAGCCTCCTTCCTCTTCTCAAAATCCTGGTTGCTCTTTTGGTTGCATTCTCTGCTGCAGACAGATTTTTCAGCAAATACATGGGTCGCATAGGAAACGAGCTAACAAACAATGCCGAGCTTATACTTCTCTTTTTTCAAGCATGAATAAAAAACTTTTAAAACAGCGCATAATTTGTAGATGTAAAATATTGGTTTTTAAGCGTAAAAGTTCAGTCTACTTTAGTGCCTCCCACTTCCGTAGTGCCCCCTCACTTCGTTTGCTCTGGCAACGGCACTGAATAAATCCCACAAATTCCGGCCAAATATAGTCCCAAATTGCGGTGAAGACGTTTTTTTTTTTTTGGTCTTCACTCGATTTAGGGGACGGAAATCGAACTTGAAGCATAATTTCCGCTAAATTTCATTTGCAATCCGAATGCCTTTGGTCAAGGCTGCAAAAACGACCCCCCCTTGCAAAATTTTACATTTTAAAAGTACTGGCTACTACCCAGTCAGCATTCCCACATAGGCCCCATGTGTGGTGTAAGGTGGGCAGGTGGGCAAACTGTGCAAATGGGCTACCGCACTGGCATTTATGTCAATACCACATGGGCAACCCACCAAGAATTTGTTTTGTATGTGGGTTGCCCACGTAAACTTATTCATATGGGCAACCCAGTTATATCCTACTTGGGCAGCCCATTAAAAACTTACGAGCTGCGAAGCCCAGATGCAATTCATGTGGGTAGCCCATTTATATGAACAACATCACATTTTTAACAAATTATCCGTTAGGGGGATTTATTGGTCCCAAAAAAAGTTTTAGCAACCTTGAGAATCATAATTTGTATGCACCAATACCCGCATTTTTACTTTCTGGCGCCATAAGTAATATTGCCATGAGTTTATATAGGCCCCAACTGGGTATGCTCGCATGAAATTTTTATCGATTAGTTTTGTTATTGTGCGTTTATTTTAATAGGTATGATGTAACTTTTCTTAAAAAAGTGCTTAGAGTACATTTTATTTCTAATTTTAGTAAATTTTGTGATTGGATTGTGGCTTTGCCCACTTAAAATTTGTACTTGCTACCCATGCATTATTTTATTGGGCAGCCCATTAAGCATTTATATTGGTTATTTTAAAGCACTTTTTATATTTAAGTATGCTGTATCTAAGATTTTCAAAGTTGGAGTTTTTTTGTTGTTGTTGTTTGAAAGCATTTTGATTGTCTTACTTCGGATAAAACTGATAGAATTGCCTACTTACAATGTTTTCGGAAGCACAAATTTTACTTAGCAGATGAAACAGGTACAGTGTTACAGATAAACCTAATTAGCGTAAGTAGGCCTACTATTAATAATAAAACTAAACTTGGAAAACGTTTCCATCTTCAAAGAGTGAGTTATTTGTCGAAAAATTGCAGTATATAATGAAAGTCGATAATGCTAAAATTACAAAACCTTGCAAAAATGAAAAAAAATTTTAAATGGTCACGTGACTGCTGGTAAAATCAAAAGCAAAACTGATCAGAAGTGCCAAAGTTAAGGAAAAGCAGTAGCCTAGCTATTTTCCCTCTAGAGGCAAAATAGCCCCATGTTATTTTGCCATTTGGAGGCAAAATAGTCCTAACAGCTATTTTGCCGCAAGTGCCAAAATAGCCCTAAGCCCAATGCTAACCCTAATCCCAACCCTAACCCGAACAGAGGAAAAACACTACGGTATTTTGCCTCTAGAGTAGAGGCAAAATAGCCACTTCCTTAAGTACCGTAGGTTACCGGTACTAAGTTACGCGAATCACGAGTAGGCGTTAAGTGAGAAATTGCTTCAAACTCTGGCTAAGAAATGTGTTGTGTATTTATTTTGATTGTGCTTAGAGAAGCAATATGGATTGGATACGGTCCTAATCAGCTAATGTAATACCAGCATATTTTAAAAAAGCGTACAATCTGACAGTGACACTTGACCTAGCAGTTTGGCAGTAAGATTTAGATTAGCCATTAACAGATTAACTAAAATTATGCACTACAATTGGCTAGTTTTTACTGTCCTATCACATTAGGGAGCTTACTACCTGACCACAGACTAACATTGAAATCGGTAGGCCTATCTGCTATAGCTTCCTGCTGGGTAGTGGTACTGGTGGCCAGAGGTAGGCAGTATCGTGACGCAAATATCAGCGATACCTACTCGTGGTTGCAGGTTAGTTATCCAGGCTGTCAAGTGTGTCGTTATTTCATTTTTTTCATTATTTTCGTTTCATTTTCATTAGTTTGGAGCTGTTGTCATTATTTTATTATTTTCTAAATAGAGTAGTAGAGTCTGGTAATTTCGGCAACTTTCTCACTTATTTTTAATTTTCAGAAAACACTAACTCTTTTTGAACTCCATCTGTGCAGTATTTCGTTCGCGGCTTTTTTCAAACCAACATCGAGATACTATGACGTCATGCTCACTAGCTACCGGTATATGACATAATAAGGGTTGCCAAAATTTCTGGTAAAACCAGAAATTTTGGCTAGCAAAAAAGTCATGTTTGTTTTTTGCTCTAATTATCTGAGCTGCTTATTTAGTGTTAAATTTGGTTAAATCGAATAAAATTTATTCAGATTTTTGACTAATTCGAACAAAATATGCTGCTCAGCTAGGCTCAAAGGCTGAAAAAAGGCAGCAAATACGATCTATGATTCTACTTACAATAGCCCAAACAAAATTAAAATCCATTTAGCAAAATTTTACAAATTTGTGTTTTTATTAATTTTTTTAATTACAATTGCATTCTCTAAAAATTTTCTGTTTTAAATTTGAATTAGTATCAAGTAAATGAGTTTTTAATTCTTACAATTTCTGTTAACGTTGCAAAACTTCTGCTTTTGATGCTTTTAGGATAGGGAGGAATGGAATATTTTTAACAAATCTGTTTACAAGTTGACCAGCAACAAAGTTAGGCTACAGCACAGCCTAGAAAGGTAGCAACAGACCAAACGCTTCAAAACGTTATTAAAAGTTCGATTCCATTATTAACAGAAATATTGTAGCTGTGAGAAAAGAACATGCAGAGATCTTCAAAGATTGTCAAATTTTTCTACAGAATATTAGGTAACAGGAAATATTAAAACCATTTTTACAAATCTTTTAACTTTTAGAAAGACCTGCCAGCATCAAACCTTAAATTTTGACACCTTCCAAAATTACTGGTTTTCTGCCAAAATTTCTGGTTGCCGAAATTACCCAACTTCACCCTAATCTACTGATATTTTTTGAGATCACTGGATGAATTGCAATAAATCGTGTGTTTATTGAAATGAAGACTTTTTTTCGAAAATCACCTGAAAAATGTTGCAAATACTACACGAAGACCCTTTTTTTTTTGAGATCACCAAAAAATCTTGCAAAAACTACCCGAAAACCTTTTTTTGAGATCACCTAAAAAACCTTGTATGATCCTTTAAAAATAAAATTGTCATTATTTGTCATTATTTCTCCTTGACAATCGACATTATTTGTCATTATTTTATATTCAGCAGTCATTATTTATTCCTTTTTTTTTAATTCAAGGACTTTACAGCCTGGTAATCCCATTTGAAATTTGTGAAACTAGTGAAATGTAGACCTTTTTTTTCTCTTTAGAGATCAAGTTGCAGAACTAGGAGTTTGTGAAAATTCTTATACAGTATCATATGTCTCTGGTCTGTATCAGCACGCTCTTCACACTTTGTTTGGTATTGAAGGACACTGACACAAAATTTATGTCAGATCTGAGATGTGGGTTTTAGGTTGGTGCAAAAATCTAGTGCAGTGTAGGCTGGGTAAACTTTCCAACCTGGGTTGGGGTAAAGATATTGTTGTTTTTTGAAGCAAACATAAAGTAATCGGTGTTTACTCTTAACTTTTTGACTAATCAGCAAGTGTCCAAGTTTTCTTAAAACAATTGTGCCCAAAGCTTTAAATTTACAGTTTACACCTGTACAGTACTGTGCATTTATATGTGCTCTAAATTTTGTACTAATCTGGTAGCCTATTAAGCTGTTAAGAAAAATTTGAAATCATATTTTGTCTCATTTGTTGAGTTTTCTGAAGCAACTGTATCAAGCTGCAAAAAACCATTGGTAGTTTCTAGTGCACTGGTCTGGTTTTCAATATGAAAAAGCTGCTGCACCGACGTTACGATCTATTAATGCTTTTTTCTCATTATTTTTATTTAAATACAGCATTTTGACTAATACTAGCGTCACTTCGGTGTAGTAGTGGTTAGGGCATGTGTCTTGCAAGTCACGCAATCGGGTTTAATTTGCGCTGAGTGTTCTTGTCAAATGTTGCGATATTGTGGATTTGCGCTTCTTTTAATTTTATTTTTTCCTTCAGAATCTTACATTAGAGTTAGGGTTCGGGCAGCAATGCCATCTACATCTAAGTGCAAAAACAAACGACTGGTGCAGCAGCATTTTCACGTGCAAAACCGCGCTGGTGCGCTAGACACTACCAAAATTATTTGCTCTTGATCCAAAAAATTGTTGATTCACTAACAAAAATCAGCTTAGTATATGAACACTGAAAATAACAATAGCCTTTGTCAAAAATTTAAACCAGATTAGTAAATTTTTTTGTGTTGTAATTTGTTGTATGCAGTTATTTATTCAACGGAATATCAGACTGTCAGAGTATTCATGCAGTTTGGCAAAATTGATGGCATCATAAAACACACAAAAACAGTTGAAAACAGTTGCCATAGCTAGTTTTTTAGTACAAAATAAGATAGCGTAGCTTTTTTTCTCAAACTGGTTAAAACTGACACAATATAAATAATTTCAAGTAAAATGATTTTTAAGTTTTTTTGTATGTAATAAATGATTAGATTTTGATCTTTGTTTCTAGTTTTTTTTTTAATTAAGCAAAGATTGGTAAGTTTATTAATAGACTTTTTTGTAAGATTTATCGAAACTGGCTCCTAACCTAAGCTCTAACTTTTATTTTATTTTTTTAAATGTTCAGTAGTGCTCATGCACAAAAAAGCAGTCTTGTGATCAAGTTTATTAATAAAAGTGCTTAAGTCCTTGATTTGATTATGATGTTGTTGATGGTGTGCAGTAGTCTTCATTGGTGAATGGTGATAGGTGGAGTTCACTAATCTCTTGCAAAGAACTCTGATGCCAATCTACTAAAAATTTTATCTATACAATTTTGATCAAAATTTTTGCTAAATTAATTTAAAAAAGAAAGTGTCTAGTGCACCATCCCGGTTTCTGACATCAAATCGCTGCTGCACCGGCAGCCAATCAAATTGCGCTTTTCTCCTTGATTCGCTTTAAATACAGCACTTTGACACATCAACTGCCAAGCCCTGATGGCGTAGTGGTTGGAGCGTCTGGCTACAATGGCGAGGGTTGGGATATTGATTCCCGCTGGACATGCTTTTTAAATATAGCGCTAGAGAGCTATTTCGCTACATAATCCTTTTTTTCTCTAAAATCTTATTTTTAGAGTTAGGGTTAGGGCAGCGATGCCAGCTGAGAGATAGTAAATTGAACAGCTAAATAAAACAACCGCCGCCGCCAGTGCAGCAGCGATTAGATGTTGGAAACCGGGCCGGTGCAGCAGACACTGCCTTTAAAAAAATGAAAACTGAAGCTTGAAAACTTAGTATTTGTTACCAACACCATTCGCTAAAACTTAAATATTATTCTATTTCAAATTAGTGTACACTAAGTCTGCACTTTTTGTACTGTGCAAGATCTGAGATGTAGTATCGATTGAAGTCAAGAGTCTCTTGACACTTTTGAACATTTTAATGTCTTCCTAAAGTTGTTGTTAAACACTTATGGAGACATGACTAAAAGACGGAAAAGGCGGAAATCATTCTAAAAGGCAGAAAAGAAGGAAAGGGCATTTGAGGTTTGGGTTAGAGTTAAGGCTAACCCTAAAAGCCTTTTAGCATAATTTTCGCCTTTTCCTACAGCGGAAAAGTAGGAAAAGGCAGAAATCGTGCTAGAAAGCTGGTTAAGAGTTAGATTTGGTTAGGATTAGGGTTACGTTTGGATGAACCCCAACTGCTTTTTTCTACTTTTTCGCCTTTGAGTCATATCCCACTTTTAAAGCTAATGAAACATTTTTTAGAATTAGGAGCTAGTTTGCAAAACAAAAGTTGCTACCAGTAGGTTTTTGTTGCTCTACCTACCAGAAATATACTGGTATATATAATTTTTAAAGATGCCTGAGATGTGAGCTGAAATTACAATCACTACAGAAACAATTTTTTCATTAATCAATGCAGGTAAATCTGTTTGTAACTAATAGTGCTTTTATTATGATTAGTAAAAAGATATGTGTGTTGGTTTTTATTAACAATCAGCAAGGGTCGAAATTAACTTTTTTATCAACGTGCTCGTCGGCAAGTGATATTAAATGTTTACTCGCATGAGGAAGTCCCAGCTTGCCCAAAACAAATAGACATAATAAGTTTAGAAGTTGTTTCACTTCAAAAAAAATTGTAAAATGTACTTATTTTTGGCAAAAAAACACTTAATTTGTAAAATTTGCTTATCTATGAGAATGGAGTTTTTGCATGTGACTGGTTTGTAAATGTGACATAATAAGTAACTTTTCAATCATGCTTTACACAAAAATTGATCTTTTGATTGCAATTATTTCAATTATTACATTATAGTAACAGTAATTAACTTTGCCCTTTTGTCTCAAACTCATTTTCATCGCGAATATCTTGGAAACTAAACCAGCTAAAAAGCGAGAATTTTTTGCAAAAAGTAGAGGATCTAAAAGATCTTAAAATACTCATAAAAACAAATGTATAATTCTTGACGTCATTTATATGCAGCACTGGGTAGTACTTAGTGATATTTGAAAGAACGGTTAACGCGGTAAGTGTCGAAAAATATTTCTCAAAAAAGAACGCAGCATTTTGTGTCAAAAGGTTGCAAAGAGCATCTTAGTATTGAACGAATATGTGTGATTCAGCTGTGTAAATTGCGATAAATGATGTGCATATGATTAAACAAAGTGCTAGTTGTGATGATCACCAACTGCTAAAATAAAGCAAAAGATTTCTTTACTTACATTTTATTTTGTTGCAACAAAAGCAGGCTAATTTACGTACCAAAATAATCTTGATGTTAGTTAAGATGCTGTATTTTGCTAGCTTGCCCGTCCGGCAAGTTAAGCTCAAAAATAACTTGCCCAAGGAAATTTGAGCTTGCTTTGGGCAAGTGGGCCGGCATTAATTTTGAACCCTGCATCAGATAATTTTTATCAGTAAATCAGCATTTTTATTGGATGCAAGTCGACTGCTTTTTGCTTTTTTTTTTTGCTTGTGTCGAAAAAAAAAAAAAAACGTCGCTGGTGTTACATCACGTAATGCTTATAAAGAGATTAAAAGAGCATCATTAGAGTTTGGGTTAAATTTTGATTTTAAATTAAAATTAACATTAGGGTAGAACTAGGGTTAGAGTTTGGGTAAAGTTTAGGGTTGGGGTTACAGGGTTGCCACATCCTGGAAAAGTCCTGGAAAGTCCTTGATTTTTTTTGCTGTTCTGGAAAGTCCTTGAATTTTGTTTGTTACTCCTGGAAAAATATTTATCAAGTTTTCTCGCAATTTACCTGGACATAATGTAAAGTTGTTTTTTTTTATAATAACTGGTACCTTGCAATTATACAAAGCCATTGTTGAAAAAATTTCTTTTGTAAAGTTTGTTCAAAAAGCTTTATTGTTAAAAGACAGAGCTTATTTTTATGCTGGTTCACAAAAAAAAAAATCGCCATCCTAGCCCTATCCAAACCGCAAATCTAAACCAAACTGTAACCCTAGCTCCTCCCCTAAAGTTAGTATAAGTGCCCATTCCTCTGCTCTTTGCTCTCTTATTCTTTTTAAGCAGTTCTTACTAGTACCCTAGACTACATATTAGCACTTCTCTTTAAAATGCCAAAATTTGCACTTTGCTGTACAGTATGTATAAATGATTGAATATTATTAGAAAGAGTGAATTCATGGACAATAATTTTATTGCAATGCAATACTCTAGTAGCAGTAGCGTAGCTTTGGCTAAGCCAAGTCAACTGACCGCGACTACCTGATTGTGAAGCAACGATTTCGTTCCAGTGATTTCGTCACAAAGTGAGAGTTTAGGCAAGATGGCTCTGGGGATAGTAAAAATAAATTCAGGATAGCCCTTTTCAGCCAATCGGCGTTGTTAGCGATCAGTTTGTTCGCGATCAGTTTGTTTGTTATCTGTTGGTTCGTGGTCAGTTGTTGTGGACCCGCTTTGGCTGGTTGACCAAAATGTACAATAAGAAAAATATGACGTTTTTTTCGCTATACTTCTGAGGCATTATTTTGCAGTAATAAGGACACTAAAGTAATTTAAAGCCCCTGTTGGAACATGATTTTGGGAAAGGGCTAATATTGGTCAAAAATAAACCAGTAACAACTAGCTAAAAATAAACAATTCATTTGATCGCATAATGCACAATGCTTAACATAGGCTTGGTAGAAAAAAGGGTTTATTCAACATTTAATTCTGTTAATTACCAATCAACTCTCTCAAATCTCGTTTCGTTAACCCCTCCTCCCAAATTATATCTTTTTGTTGCGTTATAAAATACTGACAATTGGCTTAATAGACTTGTGAGTTTTTTCAAAGAAAGTGCCTATTTACTCTTTAGCAAGCAAATGAGCTCTGCTTATAGAGAATAAGAGAACAAGAATGGGTGCTCATTTGCTCATTTACTCTTTTATTTTTTCAATTATTATCGTAAGTGGTTAGGTGGGGTTTAGATTTTTAGTTTGGGTTGGGATTAACATTAGGGTTAGAGCTAAGGTTACAGTTTGGGTTAAGTTTTAAGGTTGGGGTTAGGGCTAGGATAGCATTTTTTGTGCCCTGGCGATCAAATAAACTCTTTCTTTTCAAATGATTGGATTTTATGATTTACTGGCTGAAAATAGAGGAAGGACTGAAGTTTTGCCATTACCAATCACTAGAGCTCGACCGATACATTTGGTCTACTGATATATACTAGGCGATCTCAGGGCCAAGCCGGTATATCGTACTGGCTCTCTACGCCGATACAATATTGACTTAGCACAATTACCTTAAACAGTTCATTTTTAGAGCAAGCACGAGCACTCTTGCATTCTATTTGCTTAGTATGACTTGTGTTTGAAATAGTATTTCTTTGGAGGAGGATTATTGAAGCTTTTAGTGTCAAGATAAGTGAAAAATAGTGACAAAATGTGGTAATTAATAAGTTGCTATCAGCCTGAAAAAGTTGTACTGGTCGAGCTCTCGCCATCACCCACATACTGTTAACCCTTTTATGCAACCAGTTTAACCACATTTTTGCAATGCTAATTTCTTAGGTGCTTTTTAAAAGCAATAATCTTTACCAAACTAGGCCTGAAAATAAGTCATTATTGCAAAAAATTGCAAAAATTTTGAGCGCTGGGGGCAACAGACTCCCAGTGGCTTCCGGCAGCTGGACTCTTGCCCCCATACCCGAAAGCAGATCCCTCCCATTGCAAATTTCTGGGTTTGTTCCTGGCTTGTAGTCAGTACTGGGAATGCAAATGCGTTACATCAAAATTTTTGGTCAATGACAAGTACAAAAAAGTAGGTGCATGAAAGAGTAAAAGCCCAAATTAAATTTTAAGTCTTGTAAAAAAAATTTTAAACAGTCTTGCAAAATGACCTTAAAAAGTCCTGGAATTTGATTGTGCAGTTTCTGTGGCAACCCTGGGGTTAGGATAGGATAGCGATATTCTTATTTTCATGTAACGTAACAGCAGCCTCTTCCTTGAAAAAAACGGTGATTTTTTTGAGATTTGTGAAAGTTTATTGTGATCAATCTCAATCATCAATCATTCGATTTACTGCATTATCGAATGATTAGAATTTTGAATGAAGCATCCTAATTTTTCATAATGCAGTATCTGTAGATAATAGCTATCTTATTTTGTTGGTTAATGTTATTTTTAGAATTGATTTCTGCATGACAAAAACAAAAATGTCAAAAATAACCATTGATGTTGTGTGCAACAGAAAGTTTTGCTATATGATACCACAATATGTAACATGTAAACGATGCAAAACGCTAAATGCATGATGGGCATCCTGCACTAAGCATTTTACTATTACACATGTAATCTATGTTTAATTGTTTATCTTTAGTTGGTTAAGCTTTAAGTCTGCCATTTATTCATTGTTGTTTTTCTAAACATTGGAATAATTTTCTAAACATGCTAAGGCAGCAACTAGGCATTGTTAGATAAACATTAATTTTTGAATGACTTTTGGTTTACCTCAAAATCACATTTCATGAAAGAAAAATTTTGCTTACTGAAATGATTAGATTGCTGATCATCTGAACTAATTGAGACTAGTGGTGGCTTGGATAAAGGGTTTGTTGGGATAACTGAACAAAATTATAGCTGACAAAAACATCATGTGCAGTGTACACACACATTATGATTAGGACATTATTCGCAGCATAATATTCACTCTTTTTTTTTATGAGTCATTTTAATTACGGTATCAAGTTTACCTGCTTCTAATACTTTTTGCTATTCGGCATTCTACGATAACTTTGTTTTGTAAGGCATGTATTGGATACAAACTTACTGTAAATTAGATGCATAGAACTATTTTCCAAGTAATACCTTTACCACTTAAATTAAACTTTAATGGTCCATTCATGTGATATACATATAATGGCACATAATATTCTTTTGTAAACTGATTTATGTCTGGGTTTATTTTTTGCTTAAAATTTTCTATCAAATGCACATATTTGAAAATATTTTTGAAAACTTGAAGTCATTTTTGCAATTGTAAATGCATAACTTTGTCTATGTATCATTCAGTTAGCTGTGATGTCAGTTCTAAGATTGGTCCTACTACTGAGCTTTTCAGTCATTATGATGAAAAAAAAAAATTTTTTTATTTGGTTATTTACTAAAAATTTCAGTGATTGACCAAAAATAAACCCACGGTATTTGCTGTAAATTGAGGGTTTGGTCCAATTTTTGATATTAATGAACAACGTTTTTACAATTACAGATTCTTGTTCTGATGAGTTCGTATGCCACAAAAACCACTTTATGACAGCAGGCAGGCTATAGTACATGCAACAAATGAGCAAGAAATGTTTCTGTGATCCTATTTATGGTAAGCAACTAAGTATGATTGCGATTATAGTTCAAATATTTTTTGTATAAGGTCAGGTTAGTCTTGTTTTCTACTGAATGAGAGAAAATGCGGAATATAACTTAACGCCTTTCACGAAATGGAAAAAATTGCTTATCGCAGTTGTCAGACTTGATGCTTATCCGCTTTTTTCAATATCAATTTATTCATGTGCATAAAACTGTGTTACCGTGTTGGGTGCAATGATAAATAAGTGTCTTTCCGGAGGACCCAGCGTTGCATTGTTACCTTAGGAATCTACCGTAACTGATAGGTGTATCTTTTGGGAGGTGGGGAACACAAGGTTGGTGGCATCTATTTCTGAGGGATACGTGAGCGTTGGAAAACAGACATGCTTTAACAGCCTAAGCGGGACTATGCATAGAGCTGACAATTAATAATAATTAGACAGCGTTGGATAAGCAATACAGTGATTAAAAGAAGATAACTGCCAGTACTGAAGAAAAGGACTTTTAGTGACTGGATTATGTTTATTACTCACTGACAGTTAACTGAAAAAATATTTCATTATTTGGGCTTCAAGTTTTCTGGATGCATTAGGAGCGAAAAGAGTTTGTAGCAGAAGCTGTCCTTCCAGTGCAACCTTGGCCCTTTTTTTGAAGGGGGGGGGGGGCTGAATCACTATCCTCATGATGAGCTGGCTACTTCTTTCTAAATGTTTAAATACTCGCATCTCTTATGGAGCGTTTTTCGTTTTTTCCTGTTCAAAATTATGGGGTGTAGCTGGTCTATTCTTCTTGAAGTTTCTCAACGCCCCCGTTTCTGGAAAGAAGTAGGGTATTGCCAACATTACGTTCTCAAGGTTATCACCAGAATTGTGTTATTTTGCTTGGCGAATTCAAAAGTTTAGCATTGCAAGATGACTAGAGTGTAATCTAACCTAACTAAATTGTTTTATTCAAATATGTTGCAGGTGTTGCAAAAAAGAAGCAAGAAAAGAAATGAAATTGCCTATGAAAGAGGGGTTGATTGTTACTCGTAATTTAACTAGTTGCAGGACTTTCATGCTAAAAAGGAACGTAGTACCGATTTGCATTTTTGAAATTTTTGATGGTTCAGTGTTATTTGTGTTTGATTTTTGTTTGCAATAAACTGCTGTAAGAAAAAATAGTGAAATTGCATTAAAAACGCTATGGGCAAACCTATCAGCTAAATTCTGTGCTATCTAATGGCCTATTGACATGCTATGAGCGCTACTTTGTTTTTCTGTACTGCTCATTACTGCATACACTTGCGCAACGTGCGTAGGTGTATCAAGATGAAGCCCAGAAATGCAAAGCAGTGCTCATAGATTGTTAATGGGCAGCCCAATTAATCATTGGGTTAAGGTGGAAGCTGGTTGGGTCCTATCTATTTCGGAGATTCACACAAAGCTGGGTCCCACATAGGCTGCCCATATAGAAGGTGGGATGCCACACATCGGACCCATCGAAATCCCACGATTATATATTTGTGGGTCCCACATGGGCTGCCCATATTGTAGATGGGCTGCCACACATGGGACCCATCGAAATCCCACGGTCATATTTTTGCGGGTCCCACATGGGCAGCCACTCCTGGGGCCCAGAAAGATGCCCACATGAAGCCCAGCTGGGTCCCACTAGCACTTGCTGACTGGGTAGTAAACTAATGCTTGGCATAGAACTGGAAGAAATTGTGACATCATAAAAGCTGGTTCAATGCGTGATTTCAATCTCTGAGTTTGGATAACCGTTACAATCAGCAAAAAGACGTTGATTAATTTTGTCAAATTCAATGCACTCGCGGGCCCCAGCAAGCTTTCCACGGACCCTTAAGAATCCCTGGACCCCTGGTTGGGAACCACTGCTTTAAATCATGTTTAGTCCATTCCAGGGCTAAAAACTGTCTCAGAGGTGTAAAAATATTTGTATTTTATTCATTCTGTATTTTGGTCGAAAAGCTAATGGGCAGGGTTGTAGCCCCTCGCCCCACAACTCCACAGTCTTTTGAACTCGTAGAAGCTACTCATGCACATGTCACGCAGCGAGCCGCATTTGAGCATGACTCTCTATTGCCTTTTTCTCATACATTTGGTTTAAATTCGACATTTTGTCAATGCATTGTTGCAAGCAGCACGGTGTAGTGGTTATCATGCTCAGCTTCCAACCATCGTACCCGGGTTCGATTCGCACTGAGGTAGCGATTAGTAGAAGCTAGTCATGCAAACGCTCACACATGTGCTATTGCCTTTTTCTCATACAATTGGTTTAAATACGAAATTTTGTCATTGCATTGTTGCAAGCTGTGCAGAGTAGTGGTTATCATGCTCAGCTACCAACCCTCCGCACCTGGGTTCAATTCGCAGTTGGGTAGTGAATGTGTGATACAGAATGCAGGAACTGGGAAGAATATGCACGAAGCTATCTTATTTTTGCTTCAATACCTTGCATTACAGTCAGGGTTGGGGCAGCGATGCCAGCCTGAGGGGATAGCAATTACGTGGCACCAGCTTTTTTGCTTACGAAAGAGACGTACTATTACGCTTGAGTGTGGCTCCCTGCATAAGTTTTGCATGACTAGTTCCTCGTGTTGCGATTAGTAGAAGCTAGTCATGCATATGCTCATGCACGAGCCATTGCCTTTTTCTCGTACATTTGGTTTAAATACGACATTTTGTCACTGCAGTGTCGCAAGCTGCGTAGTCTAGTGGTTAGCATGCTCATCTACCAACCCTCCGCACCCGGGTTCGATTCGCGAATGGGTAGGCCTAGTGAATGTGTGATGCAGTCAGTGGCGGGCAGTAACTAGTTACTGTAACTAGTTACTTTTTTAGTAACTGTAACTGTAACTTCGTTACTTTTTTTCAGATGTAACGATATTTGTAACTAGTTACCAGTTTAGAGCCCTAAAAATAGTTACAGTTATAGTTACTTTTTGTATTACATGCTTTGAAGCAAATTACAGATTTTTTATGAATTCCATTCAAAATAATTGTATTACACTGGCAACACAGGACCACAGTCACATGTCTGATCAACCATAACCTTTTATCCATATTTTCTTTACTGTGTTCACTTTAACTTTTCTATTTGCAGTTCCTCCAAAATCCATTGATGCGAATTCTTTTGATGATGAGTGATTGAAGAAACTTTTCATTCAATATAATACTACCCTACCATCTAGTGCAGCAATGGAGAGACTATTTAGTTTAGGTAAAGATATCTTAAAACCAAAACGCTGTGGGCTCTGTGACGAACACTTTGAAATGTTAGTTTTGAAAGGCAATTAACTGATTTCTGTTTTCAAAATTTTTGCAACTATCAGTGCATATTTTTAGATCTAGCTAGTCCTTTTTTCTTTGCATTCTTACACAAATGCGACTTTGAAAGTTGATGCATGAAATTCAACGCTTTGACAAAACTAAATTTTGTGACAAAGAAACATCCTTGGTTTGGTCTTTATATACTTTTGAGACAAACAGACGTAATCTGGCAAGTGCCGACAGGCCTGTTTTTAGTCCATATTTTTAATCACTAAAAGTAACTGTAACTTGTAACTGTAACTAATTACTTTTTCAAATTTGTAACTGTAACTTAGTTACTTTTTTGCCAAGTAACTGTAACCTGTAACTAGTTACTTTTAGAAAGTAACTTGCCCACCATTGGATGCAATATGCAGAAACTGGGAAGAATATGCACGAAGCTATCTTTTTTTTGCTTGAAAACCTTGCATTACAGTTAGGGTTGGGGCAGCGATGCCAGCCTGAGGGGATAGCAATTATGTAGCAGCTGCTTTTTAGCTTATAAAAGTGACGTACTATTACGCTTGAGTGCGGCTCCCTGCATAAGTTTTGCACAACTAGCTCCTCGTTTTTGAACTAGCAGAAGCTAGCCTTGCAAACGTTTATGCACGAGCCATTGCTTTTTTCTCATACATTTGGTTTAAATACGACATTTTGTCACTGCAATGCAGCAAGCTGGGCGGTGTAGTGGTTAGTACACTCAGCTCTCAACCCTCCGCACCCGGGTTCGATTCACAGATGGCTTTTGCAAACATGATACAGTATGCAGGAACCTGGAAGGAGATGTACATAGCTATCTTTTTTTGCTTGAAAACCTTGCATTACAGTTAGGGTTAGGGCAGCAATGCCAGCCTGAGGGGATAGCAATTACGTAGCAGCAGCTTTTTAGCTTACGAAAGCGATGTACCGTTGTGCTTGGGTGCGGCTCCCTGTATAAGTTTTGCACGACTAGCTCCTCGTTTTTGAACTACGAGGAGCTAGTCGTGCAAAACTTACGCAAGGAGCCGTACTCAAGCGTAACGGTACGTCGCTTTCGTAAGCAAAAAAGCTGGTGCCACGTAATTGCTATCCCCTCAGGCTGGCATCGCTGCCCTAACCCTGACTGTAATGCAAGGTATTGAAGCAAAAAAAAGGTAGCTTTGTGCATCTCCTTCCAAGTTCTTGCATTCTGTATCAACCCCACAGCGAATCAAACCCAGGTGTGGAGGGTTGAAAGCCAAGTGTGCTTACCACTATGTTACCCAGCTTGCAGCAATGCAAAGACAAAATGTCGTATTTAAACCAAATGTATGATAAAAGGCCATGGCTCGGGCGTGAGCGTTTGCATGACTAGCTTCTACTTTTTTTAACTGACGAGAAGCTAGTCATGCAAAACTCACGCAGGGAGCCGCATTCAAGCGTAACAATACGTCGCTTACGCGATGTTGGCGGTAAGTTGAATTTCTTTGGGAAGTAGTTCAAGGCAATTCTTAGAACAGAACTAGAGTACTGCATTGAGCACTGTAGGCCTACTACTGTTGTCTGGAGCTAGCATTAGAAAAAGCATAGGTGGGCAAGTTAATGCAAAACGTTAGCTTCGTTAACCACTAGTCCGTTAACAAACTTCACACCTCCGTTAACGTTAATCCGTTATTTTCAGCTTTAATTAACGGAAGTTAATAAAGTCCGTTAATCCGTTAACACTTTGCGTGTAATTTACATTTCTTTTTATTCACTCGCTTCTAGAACACGTTTCGACGCTGTTGAGCTGATTGTAAGAAAATATTTAATGCTTTGGTGGTCTGTTTGTGTTTCGAAAGCTTCATTTTACAGTCTAAACTAATTTCAAGATAAAAATAAGTTCAAATGCACAACGAAGCTGCGATCGGAAAGTCTTTGGAAATTGTGAACAGCAATAATTAATAGACCTATGAGGCTGCAGCTTAGTCACAAAAAAACTCCTTTCTTGAATGAATGGTGCAAGATATTAACGATAAAAACTTTAACGGAAGTTAACAGAATTTAACGGAAGTTACTTTAGTCTGTTAACAGAACTTAACGGAAGTTAATTTAGTCCGTTAACATGAAAAAACTTTTTAACGGATTAACGAGTTAACGAAAAAGTTAGCTTCGTTATTAACGGATTAACGATTAACGGACTTGTGCCCACCTATGAGAAAAAGTTACGGTATGCAATGCAGTAGGCCTACAGGGCAGACTGATTGACAGATATAGGTAGAGTTGATTTAGGTTAAAAAAGTTATGCAAAGAGTTGGTTTAGATGTATTGCATACTAAATTATTACACGTAGCAGTAGGTAACAACAGAAGAACAGTAGCCTAGCCTTACTCATTAGGCTAGTCTGTAAATGTATAACTCAAAACTGCAAGCTATGTTACAACAGTGCTGTAGCACTCACTGTCAGTGTCAGAAGTGAGCCAGGCAGGCTACGGTATTTAACTTTAACAGTTTAAACAATACTGACAGACCTTTTGTAGAAAAGTTTATTACAGCTTAGTTAAAGGGCAAGGTAAAACCTTTGGTCATCTGATGAAGTGATTTGGTCAAGTTGAATAGTTTCAGTTTAGTGATTAGCCTAAGCTATAAAAGTTACTTTTCAACAGCTTGAGTTTCATGTTCCAGATTTACTTATCCAGCATTAGAGTAGCCTACCGTCGTTTGGTAGAATTAAAATAATCAAAATAAATGTATTGCCAATTCTACATTTGTATGGCCTTGTTACTGTCTTAGACATTAGTTGAGATTGTAAAAAGTTGTTTTGATGGAGAATCTGCCAAACAGTAATGTAAAACCAAATCTTTTTTGAAAATAATTTGATTTAAAATCAATATTGGCTGGGTAGCCATCTTGTTTATATAACTAAACTAAGTATATAAACATAATACGGTAAGTGTTATCTCAGATCTTGTTCAAATACTGTTTGAGAAAGATAAGCTAGTGGTCGAATGAATAAAGCGTCTGCTACCAAAGCGATATGCTCGGGTTTGATTTCCGGTCGGGTCAAACCAAAGACTAGAGAAATTGGTATTCACAGCTTCCCTGCTTGGCGTTCAGCAATTTAGGGGACAGTGTGAAGCCTCTGCTGTGTGTGGTAGACAGGTGGATAGGTGGCAGCTTGACTCGAAGACTGAACGGCCCCTTCGCTGTCTCCTGGCCAAGGCATCTTGGTGAATGAAATTTAATACAATTGCAATAGTTATTTTTTAGTTTAGCTACCGTACTGAACATGGCTACTCAGGTGAAATGAATTTTACATGCACAAATTATTTTCCAAAAGGATTTGGTTTGACTGATTGGCAGACTCTCCATCAAAACTACATATTACAATTTGTATTCATTGCATTCTTTTCATTTTTGTCTTACTGGTAATATTAGAGGTAGGATTTATGTGATGGATGAAAGCAACATTTACTGTATAATGAATGCGGACTTTGTGTTGACAAACTACTCAACTGATACTAATCAACAATTCAGCAGTGTTATCAAGCTACTAATTGATCTAACAACAGGCATGGAGATACTAGTGCATTTTTCTTCATTATATATTTATCATTTTAAATAGTATACGGAATGCAAGTTGAGTTTGTTGAAAAGGCTCGGCTTCTTATTATTCTGTCACCCAAACAAGGATATCCCAAAAGCATTTACAGTATTATTATGACAAAGAATTGATTCATTTCACCAAAAAATTTGATGTAGTGTTTTATTACTTTTGATTCAATTCAGATGCTTACTCAAAATAACTTTAAATCTAACCTAAAACGTACTGTAATCTTAATCTTTAAAACAGCAAATAAAAAAGAGTGCAGAATATTTCTTTTTTTTTACTTTCTTTGATTTTCCATTAATTTAGTCACTCTCAGTCTGATATGGCTCTGCTAAGCTTTTAATCAATCGTGGCATTTCAGTAGTAAATATGCTTCATTGGCATATTTTAATTTGAAATGAGCAAATTCATCATAAATAACCAATACTTTTTGTAGATTTGGTCTTGCAGTAAGTTGTTTTGCTGAAATCATTAATCTGATGTCATGTTTGGAGTTTGAAGTCCTGTTATGCGTCGAGAAGAATATTGGTCAACGACCTGTTTCTATAGTCCTGGTATATGTATTTTTCTTTTTGTTTTACATCAAATTTATATATTCTTTTGAGTTAGTATTGTTCTGTTGTGTATGGCAAAATTTAGTCCACTATATTTGTTCTGTGTAGTCAATGTGGGGTTTAAGACATAGTAATTAGTAGAGACATGGTACAAATCCAGAGTTACCCTACTTTGTACACAACTACAAGTATTGATGTATCAGAGTTTCCATAAACTATTGTACTTATGTACATATGATTTTACAAAATCCTACTATTTTTCATTGAGTACAATAGCTATCACACTCTACTTGCGTTGATTTGTTGCTAAACATATATTAAGTTGCTTGCTACTGGGGTATAGATGTTCATTTGAGAATACCAAATCCTACAAAACCGCTTCCTATTTGGAACCGGTGCCGTTTTTAGAATTCGGTTTAGTTGTGAAGAAAAACTGCAAGTAACAAATTTGTTTAACCAAGCCGGTCGACCGCGTTGAAAAGTGTCCTTTTGACGTGGATGTTACAATGGCATGATTTTCTTCAGCAGGGATAAGCCCCACCTGGTTCGGGCCTATTTCCTTTTCCTGAAAACAACTAGAAATGACTGCTAAAATGAAAACAAAAAATTCAGAGAAACTGATGAAACCATTGCAGAATGAGAATATCCAATCAATAATCATGTGATTTATAGTGCTGTAATTCTTGTACTGGCTATGATTCATTCATTGAAAATGAAGCTAAATGTTGGACTTTTTTTTTGTTTTGCAGTAGTCAAGTAGTTAAGTGCTGAATTGATATCAAAACAGCACTGACGGCCACTTTTTAGATTTAGGATTCGGAATTCTGGATTCTGTAAAAAAGATTCAAAACTATTCTTCTTCTTCTTTTTTCTTCATTGCCCACTTTTTTGTGAGGGTTGCGGGGGCAGAGCTCAAGATTAAGCCGCCACACCTCACGGTCTTCCATCACCTCCATCATTTCGCTTGGGCGAAGTCCCAAGTGATTCCATCCAAGATCCTCAATGTAATTGGTCCATCTAGTTCTAGGTCGTCCGACTGAGAATTCTGGAATACATAATTATTCTAGAATACATAATTATTCTGAAATGAACATTCCTATACTGGGGTTGAAAAAGATTTAAAAATCATGTTGTTTTTTCAAAAAAGTTAATGACAAGGTGAATGTAATTTTTATGTTTTAAAATATTTTTGTAATTTTGAAAGTTGTTGATTTTGTTTTTGTTTTTTTGGATGGGGAAGGGGGAATAAATTAATTACACTTTATTTTCTATGAGCAATTTTATAAAAACATGAGGCTCATTTTTGGTTTAAGAACAATGCCGGCCTGAGCAACATATAATAATAATAAGAATCAGAAGCGTCGCTAAGAATGGTGGCACCCGAGGCGGGATTTCGTGGTGGCACCCTTTATCGGCCAAAATATAGGTGAAGACCAAAAAAAAAAGCTCTTTGCCAACTAATCAGTGGGTTTACGGTCTCAAAACAAGAAAAAAACGACCAAATGGTGTCACCCCAAAATGGTGACACTCAGGGCGGGCCGCTCCCCCCTAGCGACGCCACTGTTAAGAACAACCAAACAAGAATAAATTTCATATCAAAAACAAAACTAAACTCTGTACTGATTCGAAACGATCAAGTTTGAGTGATTTTCTGGCATTTACAAGCAAAATTGCACCAATTTCGAAAGTATATAGTGATGTTGCGCACTGCACAGGCAACTAGAATGTTTTTGGTGCTCATTCAAATAAAAATGCTTGCTTCTTCGCTTTTGCAATTTTACGATGCTGGGAAAACAGCAAAAAAAGCGTTTGCTCAAGCATACAGAGCATTGGAAGTACAACAGTTTTATGTAATTGGTATCAATGCTCTCAAAATTTAAGAACAAATGAGGGTAAAAATTGGCAAAAAAATTAAAGAACAGCCAGCCTCAACTCAAAATTTACTGGTTCTTATAACAAAAGTGCATTGAAAAATGTTTTTGAAATAAATATTTAATTGGGATATGTTGGGCAAAGTTTTAAGTCAACTCTTGTGCTGCACTGTTAGGGTTGATAATTGCATTGTGAATCAAAAGAAACTCTAGTATGTTTCATAAAGTTTAGATTAACAATTAATTGTTTAAGATAGGTTAAACACTCATTGAATTGCTTTCATTAATTTCGAATCCTGTTCAAGTAAATAGTCTAGAGTTCACCTATCGGGAGGTCGAATTTAAATACAGTCAAAAAAAATAACTGTATCGAGTTGTCGTTGGGAATTAAATCTGATCAAGAAGACGGCTCCATCCTAAACTCGAGTTTTGAAGATGCCAACACACTAAAGTTTAGAGTTTCTAAAGTTTTCAAAGATAATTAAAACTTTTTTCGTAACTTTAGTGCATTTCTTACGCTTACAATGATAGTAATTGACGGAACCCTAAAAATAGTTTACTAAATCTTGTTACCAACTAAATAGCTCTGTTTCTTTTCATGGATTGCATAAAAGTACTGAGAAATGTGAAATGCTTTCTACCTAGTGACGGCAGGCTCTGATCTTATCGAAACAGTTAAAGGGTAAATACGAAATGCTTTTGCCTGCACAAATCTATTTTTTTCCATGAAATAGAAACCGCTTCCAACAGGCTCAAGTGAAATTGAGAACGAGGTGTGGTTAGGATTTTAAACCGCGAATCAGAATAGTTGCGTGCGCACTGATTGGATTTCAGCAACCATTAGCCAATGACTGAATCGCTCTTAGGTTCGAATTGAGTCTTACTTTTTGCTTTGCATTTTCTATTTGGCTGTGCTCTTGTTGGTCGGGATCGTTGAATTCTCTGCTCCTGAGTAGGAGTGTTTCTTTGCCGTATTGCTTTTGAAACATGCTGCTTAATGCGTTTCTGAAGCCTTTGGGTTGTGCGACCTACGTACGGACTGATGGAAGCGGTTTATATTTTGCGAAAAAAAAAAAAACAGATTTGTGCAGGCAAAAGCAGTTCGTATTTACCCTTCAATTGTTTCGATAAGATCACTGCCCCTGTCACAAGATAGATTGCATTTCTCTTTACCATTGATTGTGCAATCTTCTTAAAATAAGAAATGTGTAATTGTGTGTATTACGTTTTTAGCGAAATGCACTTTTTTGTTTCAGAGCTAAGATAACACAGAGCAATATTCTTCCTCTTAATGCTCGTCGATGACCATCGTAAAGTTTGGTTAGTCTCCACAATGAAATGACTGTGCCCTGCGGCCGAGTGAAGAATGCCAAACATGTCCACATGCGCATATTCTATACCCTGCATTTTTGGGACTGTTGTGAAGATTTTTGAATAATACCATTCACCATACCTAGCGTTTATAATGCTGCGTATAGGGAGTGCTGTAGTGTATTTCATTGCATTGTATTGCTTGTGCAAACAATTCTGGATATGTGGTAGAAATTATTTTGCAGTTGGACGTTTTTAAATGTCAAAAACTTGGATCTGTCATCTAGAAACTAATGATTTATCGTATCACAAAAGCAGACTTTAACGAAACTCCGACCTGAGCGAAAATTTGAAAGCATACCGGTAATAAAAACTTGGAAAGCAAGATTAGAAAGTTGTAAACGTGGGACGAGAATTCCTTAAATCCTGCTTTAAAAACTTTCAGTTTTTAATAAAATAACTCTTCATTAGCATTTGCGGTATTCGCTCAAGTCAGATGGTTTTGCTTTAAGTTTGCACGTACAATGCGACCCTTAGTCTAGATTGTGGACTAGAAGGTTTATGCACAGATAATGCATTTGTGTGGTTGCTTATATGGGTCTTACAATATGTTTATTAAACCATTATTACTCGAAAATACGTAGTTCTTGCTGACTGTTCTTCATGCCTGATGATGTCGCTGACAATTTGTTTGTGCTGGTAAATAACATACCGTTTAAACTGGGTGATGACAGTGTTTAAGAGTCTAATTCAAAATATAGATTAGGTTAAACGTAAAAAGAAATCAACGTAAACAGCAAAAGTATATGAACAGCCCAGAGGCTTACCGGCATCCACGAGACAGGCATTATTATAATAAAATAATGTGCAAGTTGTTGCGCTAATACTACCATTAATGGCAGAATGCCTCTTTAATCTATTTGTGGCTAGTATCTTTTTTAGTTTTAACTTTCATATTGTGTTTCTATGAAAGCTTAATCAACTTTGCAATTGCAACATTAATTTAATAAACGTTCTTTATCACTCTTGCTTAGAAGTACTCAATGATGTTGAAAATTTTTAAACCATACTAACATTTAAAACCACCGGTACCATTTTCATAATGCAAGCAGACCAATATATTAGGTGAAGCAAAAAAAAAAGATACTGACAGCGAAGATATGGAGCGTATTTTCAGGCTATAAAAGAGTTGATTCTTAGTAAAGTTAAATGCTAGGCAAATGCCTGTAAAAACTGAAAAAGATTTTAATTACAGTAAGAATTCGGTTTTGTTTGCTTTTTTTCAGTGACGTAAATCCGGCTTGCTGTTGAGTAACCCATCAGAATCATGTTAGTATGGATGGTGGTAGCTAGTTTTGGTAATCAAATTCGTGGCTTACTATTGATGGCGCTATAATGGAACAGTTTAGCGCATTTTTAAACTTTTGTAATTTTAGAAGTCTATTTTGCAGGATCTTGGTGATTTTTTGTATTTCGTGTAGTCATTAGCGGCTTATCGCTATGATTATTGGTTGCTAGGAGTTAAAATGCATTAGCAGTTGTTTTCATTGAATTATTTCGTAGATATGTCATTTAAACTTTAAACTAATGATTTAACTGGCCTCAGTGTAACGGTGTAACTTTGATCGAGTCTTAATTTGCATTTATTTCGACTTGAGCTGGTGATGTTAAATATTATTTATAAATAGTGCTTAAACTAAACATTAATCGGCCATGTGTTACTTCTGTGACATAGAATTTTACGTATTTTAGGATATGGATGAATTTACGATTTGAACCAAAGCTAAAAACCGGTCAAAGTGGACAATAGCGGGCAATTGACGATGAGAATTTACAAAAAGCGTAACTTTTCAGATCCGCTGAGCTATGTAAGCTGCTTAAATCGCTCCTGGTAATTACCAATTAAAGCCAAGGTATCTACAAAAGTGTTACTTAACAATCAAATTCTTTAAATATGCCCACGGAAGGAATTATACGTTGATTTACGGTAACGTCCAATGCTTTGTAATCGCGTTTTGGCGGGAAAAAGCTATGACGTAGCTGCAATCCATCAATAGTTTTACAGTAACATGCTAAATCAATAATTACGATAAAATGCGTCGAATGAAAAAATGTGCATGATGTTTTCAAGGCAATTACAGAAATATGCAACAAAAAACATTTACCAAATTCACACACATTAATCAACTTCTTATCCTGGACATTTTAACATTGGTTGGAGAATAAAATTTTTTTGCCCTTTCGAGATAATCGAAAATGAAATCGGAAACTCAAAATTTTTTGAATCAATTAAGCTCCGAACAGCGCCCTCATGTGGCAAAATTATAACGACGACAACTTATAAACTGCTCGATGAATTTTGATTTTTTTCAATCTGCATCAAATTTGAATGGTTTTCTTATATCCAAATATAAAGAATATCTGAGAGGGTGAGTTACAAAATTTTGACTGTCGTGTAATGAAATGACCCTAAGGTTTGCACACAGGGTTCGACTGGAGTAAATGTACGTTGGCATCGTTCCCTAATTCTTGCACTGAATAAAATTGCTATCGTAAAAATACAGGAAATTAGTTTTATTGTTTATTCTAATTACTTCAACACCAGCCGAAAAGACTTGCTTCGAAAAAAAATCAATATTCCGAACGCGCGTCAAAAGCTCCGGATTTTTCGTTATGTCACACAAGCAGAAACTAATAACCGAAAATTACGATCAGCAACTCAGTAATTTTCAGTCTACTTAACTCCATGTCATTAAGGTTAAGTGCTCATGATATTTTACAGCGTACCTTAAGATTGTCATTAAGTACTGTTTTGGTCAGGAGACGGCGATTTAAAGTCAAGGTACCACCTGCCTATCACAGTATCACGTATGGTGGAAGCATCATACGCTTTTATTGGTGGACGTCAAGCAGGAAAGCTATGAATATCATTTTTTAAGAGTCGAAAATCGTAAAAAACGATTAAAATTTTCGTTCAAAAATCGCTCAGCCTGATGCTATGCTATAAAGAAAAAAAAACGACGGGTATGAATAAAATTACAGCATGTTGTCTTATAGAAAAAAAAACGACGGGTATGAATAAAATTACAGCATGTTGTTTTATAATTGACTGGATTCGTACAAAAGATACCCAAGGACAGCGTAAACAATGAGGGAAATCGTAAGCGTCCGAGCATATTGCTGATTTATCTTCAACACTCTTTTGTAGTTGTACGCTGTAGCGTATTTATACTGTTAAAATTTTAATTTCTTGCAACCGCTTAAAGTTGAACAAGTAAAAAATGGAACTATATGCATTTCAAAATTTTCTTAAATTGATGTTACATTTATTTATTATTTTAAAGTTTTTGAGAATTTTGTATGACACGAAGCTCATTTCTGCTGAAAATGAAAATTTTGAGCAACGCCAACCCCAGCATAAAAAATATTTTATTACACGGGCCAGTATACAATGCATTTGTAAATCAATCAAGATTTCTCACCCTTTACTATAATGCCATTGTTGATGTATCTGAATACTAGACTAGGTATATTTCAAGAATCATCATCTATACTAAAACACAATATTTAATCAAGCATGAATAAATTTGTCTTTTTATTCCTCAAAAAAGTTTAACAATTAATGATGCTGAAATTCGAGAACATTAAAGAACAGAACATTCTGCTTCAACTCAAATTTACACGTATCACATACTCGTATTGCGTACATGCTGGGTCGCTTCCCTCTTCCATACTCCGATCTGTGATCTGCTTAACATACAAATTACTCAACACATGGCGGTGATTAAATCATTTTTCATAGTGCTGGATCGCTTAAAGAGATTTTCGGGCAGCATGCAAAATCGTGTAAAAAACAATCACTCACATTTTTGAGCCAGAGAAAGTACCAAATAGACAGGCCATAATTAGCAGCGTAGGCAGGATTTTCGTAACGTGGGAGCAAAGAATGAAAATCTACTGGATGCAGTGAAGGCCTTTTTTTGTTTTTGGTCATCGCCTAAATTCGAACGAAAATAGGGAAACTTTTCTTTTTATCTTCGCCTAAATTCGAATTACAGCAACTACGAAAATAGGGAGAAGACCTGTTTTTTCTGACTTCGCTTAAACTAAATGCGAACCAAATAACTACGAAATAAGTATGAAAATCTTTTTTTGGTCTCCGCCTGACTTCAGATGAGCAGAATTTATGAAGTGAATTCTCTGGGTTACAGAATGCAATAACAGTACGCCTCAGGAGCCTGGACCCAAAAAAGACCATGGGCCGATGCCCCCCCTGTTTACGCTCTGCCACAATCAACGTTTGCATCGAGACCTCCAACTAACAAAGCTCACGGTATTTTTCAGGTTTATCTTTAACATCTACTCTAATAATTGTACATTGGTATTTTAATTCCACACTGCAAACGTTGCGTAAAAACATTGCGGTACCGCGGTGTAGCGGTAACAAACCAAAATGCAAAATGGCTAAAATTCTCCAACTTAGAAAACAAAATGTTTTAGATGTAAAAAATACTACAAAAAACAAAATGTATTTAAAAAATAAAACAGACTTATTAAAACAAAAGCAGTGAAACAAAATGCAGTATAGTCAGCAGTGCTGGACAAAAGCCTACAGCAACTTATTGAACAGTACAATTGACTTCGCAAGTACCATAGCCGAGAGAGACATAGAGCGACCCTTCATTGCTTTGGTTCTCCTTCCAACAGAACAGCCACGTTCTGAAATTATTTTTTCAGATTTCGCTAATCGCAGTATAACATCACCTTCCTGCAAAGTAGTATAAAACAACATATTGCAGTGTTTGGAAAGGTTGACGATGACTGTTAATTATTTTTATGTACAGTAGCTACACGCATGTAGTGATGAATGTAGTTTGTGAAAAAAATAGGCACGACAAGTAGTATACAATATTCTTTTTTTAATTCAAGCAATGAATTCAACAAGCTTATTTGAAAAGTTATTGAACAACAACAAACATGTAGCCCCTTTGCTGCCGGACTCGACTGTAGCATTGCAAGGACCTACGTGCCGTGCGCGAGTAAACTTTTTCTTCGCTATAATGCAAAATCTCTAACAGAATGTCCTGAGCGTCACTAAAACCTGAAAACGTTCAACAACAACAAAACCGAAATCCTTGGCTTTTGCAATTTCGTTTAGCTGGTATAAATGGTACAATGGGGGCTATAAGCGTTAACCTCCCTCATAAATCGACCCTTGTTGCAGCCAGAAATAATACAAAATATCAAATCTTTCATTATACTCGCTGTATTACGCCGAAGCGTGTAACGAGTTTGCGGGGGGCCCACCTCCGCGTCATTGCGCCTGTGGGCAACACTGTGTTTGATTTGACCAGCCCGAGATTTGAACCTCGGACCTCCCGCTCCAGAGACGAACGTGTTACCGCTCGACCAACAGGCCGGTAATAAAATTTGCAGTTCTGAAAGCGCAATAAAATTAGTTGATAATACAAAATAAGAGCAACAAATTTTATTGCGCTTTCAGATCAACAAATTTGCAAAAAAAAACAAAACGATAGATCAGTTTCGAAAAAGTCCTCCACCCAGCATACCCCTTCTTAGAACGGCCCCTGAAACTTATGTTCACCAAAAAGTTACGATTTGGCAGTTTCCATCACTTTTATAGCAAATGAAATGATTTCAGAAACATTTTTATAAACGTCATTTTTCCTGACATTCCGGCACTTTACGATATCGGCGATTTTACTAGCCCGGCAGCGAAAGGGCTAGTGAAAGAATATTGCAAAATACCTCATTCTCTAACCACTTTCCAAAATAATGTTTTTGAACTCATCTCTATAATCCAAGCATGCATCTGAGCTGTAATGCAACGACTTGGACGTTTTTCAACTTTAGATACAGCTCCACCGCTTTTAGTGCCAAAACACCACAGTTGGTTACTTCTTGTTGTCGCGGGTGCTTCTCAAATCTTATTGAAAAACTTTTACAGTTGGTAGTAGATCATTCTAAACAATTTGTATTGTGATGAAAATCGGACTCTGTCATTGTCATATACAGTAGGTACAAGTATAAAACATAGCAAACACATTAATTTAAATTTTCAATGACTACAAAAAAACTTGTTTAAACAGTGTTCAATCAAGTTTACAATGGGTGCCCGATGGAAATTCAACAAGACTGCCCGCCCAGCGCCAATCCATTTTGTTTTCGTGCGGGGCTTTATATCTTGATTATCACCACACGCACCGTACTAATACTTTGCAATGCATCATGCAGCATTTAAATATATGCTGCCTGACTTGTATCGACAAACCTCACACATTGGTACAAAACAAAGCGATTAAATTAATAAATCGCACATTTACGTGCAAGAAGAAGCAAGAGACTCAACGTCCACACAGGCGGAGCCATAACTGTCGGATGCCATAGAGTTTGGTGCTATCTCAAGGCGCATATCAGAATTAGTGAGTTGAGTATAAAATTAATATATTATGCTGCACAAATATGCAGCACTTTAAATTATTAGCCGCAATTGCCGTTGCACCTCAAAGCATGCTATCAAACTGCTTTGCTATTCCACATACGCTAAAGGTTAGGGGGGATTTCGTAAAAATCTTTGCATTTCAAAAAAATCACTCTTTTAAATTATGTTACCTATTTTTCGAAAAGGGTTATTTTAATGGGGTTCCCATCTTTCCGGGCCAAGGGGAACATTTCCCCCTTAATACAGCCTGGATTTGTTACTTTTCGCTTATGAACAGAGCAACTGCAACTCATACGTATGGCGTTTTTTAGGCAGTGCTAGGCAGCAATTTTGATGTATTTTTTTTTTTTTTGAAATTTATTTTCGCTAATTAACTAATGCTTCAAGTTCATTGACTTACCGCAAATTAGACAAAATGGTACCGGCAATAGCACCCTCGTTTCCCATCGAATCATATAGAAAGACCATGCTGTCTTCTTTTATCTGTCAAACAAAACCATCTGTATAGCTCATCGGTCCTTAAACTGGGGGGCGCGTCTTCCTTGGGGTAAGGAAAAAGTTTTTAAGGAGGGCATGAAAGGTGACAAACTTGCTAGAATCTACGACTTACTATAACTACGAAGCTGGATGAAACACGAGAAAATCAGAGGATAAAGAGTAGCTACGCCTGGTGGCAGATATCGTGCTGCTTCTATGATGTAATAAATCGTTGCAATGATAAAAATGTTTGTTCATAGCAATAGCGACCTCTAAAGTAACTCCATACCTAGGCTAAATGGTTTGGCAAATTGAGAACGAGTGTTTTTGATATTGTGCAGGTTTAAAAAAGCAGGAAGCCTTTTGAAAAATATAAATTTCTCAACTCTTTCAGTCCCTTCACACTGGTAAATTTTAAAAACTGTTTAAAAGCATGCTTATTTTGGTTAAATTTAAGTGCCCCTTAGAGTACCATAGTTGCGCCACTGCTCCTCTAAAATGCCTCCAAATGCTGGAGGCGTAGAGCAGTTACTTTACAGCTATCTCACAACACACTTACGTCGGAGCTTATCTTCCAGGTTATCGCATCAATGATCTAAACACAAATATTCCACGTCATATTTACTGCGATATTTACTAGTACGTAGTATATAATAAAAATCATTGCCAACAGCTAACAGCAAGTACAGATTCGCACTGTACACCATATACCTTCGTGATCTTATTCAAATGTAGAAGTTTTCAACTTCATAACAGAATTAAATTCAAAAGCACGATCAAAAGTTTGTATTACCGGTAAAGAGTACTACACAAAAGCTAGAATTCAACTGATTTAAAAAACTGCTGCATCGAGGAATGGTTATTATTTTCTTCAACTCAGAAAACGATAAATTTTACATTATGCTGTGGACAGGCTTTTTCATCAGATAAGAGTTTCTTAAACAAAAACACGCCATTCTCAACATACCACATCATCCAAACATTTGCCATCTTCAAGAGTTGCCATTGATTGATCATCAATGGAAAATCTTCCCACTGTGATTGCATGTTTTGATGATTCTGCAAACGGAAACATTAAAAGAAATAACCCTAAGTAATGCAGAAATAGAATGCATTTCCACAGTTGCACTGGATTTTGTAGTTGCACTTATATGCTGTAAACACTCAACCCGAAAATGGTTTAACATTTCTATGAAAAAATTCTAATAAATTTAAAACGTCTAAAAAAATTCTAAATCTATTAATTAAAAAGACAAGACTGTATGCATGATATTTTTATTTCTCCCGCTCCAGGGACAAACGCGTTACCGCTCTCAGTTTGGCACTCATCCAATGACAGTTACGTACAGCAACGAACACCAAAAAAGTAAAATAACTTACAATATGATAATTCTGTTGAAGATTCCTTTTCGAGCTACTTTTGCTGTGATATGGCCGCACGGCACAGTCATTTCATTGTGGAGACTAACCAAACTTTACGATGGTCATCGACGAGCATTAAGAGGAAGAATATTGCTCTGTGTTATCTTAGCTCTGAAACAAAAAAGTGCATTTCGCTAAAAACGTAATACACACAATTACACATTTCTTATTTTAAGAAGATTGCACAATCAATGGTAAAGAGAAATGCAATCTATCTTGTGACAGGGGCAGTGATCTTATCGAAACAATTGAAGGGTAAATACGAACTGCTTTTGCCTGCACAAATCTGTTTTTTTTTTTCGCAAAATATAAACCGCTTCCATCAGTCCGTACGTAGGTCGCACAACCCAAAGGCTTCAGAAACGCATTAAGCAGCATGTTTCAAAAGCAATACGGCAAAGAAACACTCCTACTCAGGAGCAGAGAATTCAACGATCCCGACCAACAAGAGCACAGCCAAATAGAAAATGCAAAGCAAAAAGTAAGACTCAATTCGAACCTAAGAGCGATTCAGCCATTGGCTAATGGTTGCTGAAATCCAATCAGTGCGCACGCAACTATTCTGATTCGCGGTTTAAAATCCTAACCACACCTCGTTCTCAATTTCACTTGAGCCTGTTGGAAGCGGTTTTTATTTCATGGAAAAAAATAGATTTGTGCAGGCAAAAGCATTTCGTATTTACCCTTTAACTGTTTCGATAAGATCAGAGCCTGCCGTCACTAGGTAGAAAGCATTTCACATTTCTCAGTACTTTTATGCAATCCATGAAAAGAAACAGAGCTATTTAGTTGGTAACAAGATTTAGTAAACTATTTTTAGGGTTCCGTCAATTACTATCATTGTAAGCGTAAGAAATGCACTAAAGTTACGAAAAAAGTTTTAATTATCTTTGAAAACTTTAGAAACTCTAAACTTTAGTGTGTTGGCATCTTCAAAACTCGAGTTTAGGATGGAGCCGTCTTCTTGATCAGATTTAATTCCCAACGACAACTCGATACAGTTATTTTTTTTGACTGTATTTAAATTCGACCTCCCGATAGGTGAACTCTAGACTATTTACTTGAACAGGATTCGAAATTAATGAAAGCAATTCAATGAGTGTTTAACCTATCTTAAACAATTAATTGTTAATCTAAACTTTATGAAACATACTAGAGTTTCTTTTGATTCACAATGCAATTATCAACCCTAACAGTGCAGCACAAGAGTTGACTTAAAACTTTGCCCAACATATCCCAATTAAATATTTATTTCAAAAACATTTTTCAATGCACTTTTGTTATAAGAACCAGTAAATTTTGAGTTGAGGCTGGCTGTTCTTTAATTTTTTTGCCAATTTTTACCCTCATTTGTTCTTAAATTTTGAGAGCATTGATACCAATTACATAAAACTGTTGTACTTCCAATGCTCTGTATGCTTGAGCAAACGCTTTTTTTGCTGTTTTCCCAGCATCGTAAAATTGCAAAAGCGAAGAAGCAAGCATTTTTATTTGAATGAGCACCAAAAACATTCTAGTTGCCTGTGCAATGCGCAACATTACTATATACTTTCGAAATTGGTGCAATTTTGCTTGTAAATGCCAGAAAATCACTCAAACTTGATCGTTTCGAATCAGTACAGAGTTTAGTTTTGTTTTTGATATGAAATTTATTCTTGTTTGGTTGTTCTTAACAGTGGCGTCGCTAGGGGGGAGCGGCCCGCCCTGAGTGTCACCATTTTGGGGTGACACCATTTGGTCGTTTTTTTCTTGTTTTGAGACCGTAAACCCACTGATTAGTTGGCAAAGAGCTTTTTTTTTTGGTCTTCACCTATATTTTGGCCGATAAAGGGTGCCACCACGAAATCCCGCCTCGGGTGCCACCATTCTTAGCGACGCTTCTGGTTCTTAAAGGCGGTGAATCATCCAGCCAATTCCAGTGGTTTACGATAGCTAAAATTGAACTATAATTTTTGATATTTTTTGTTTTAATTTTGGGACTGCGGTTGCAAACATATTTAACAAATACAAAAAGATATCCCCTGACAAAAAACTTTTTGAAAACTCTGAGTTTTGTTCTTCCCACCAAAACTACAGTTCTCTAAACTATTAGGCCTACTGTAGTTATGGCGAGACGAACAAAACTCAGAGTTTCCAAAAACTTTTTGTCAGGGGATATCTTTTTGTATTTGCTAAATATCTTGGCAACCGCAGCCCCTAAATCAAAACAAAAAACATCAAAAATTATAGTTCAATTTTAGCTATTGTAAACCACCGAAATTGGCTGGATGATTCACTGCCTTTAATATTATTTTATGTTGCTCAGGCCGGCATTGTTCTTAAACTTTGACCAAAAATGAGCCTTATGTTTTCATGAAATTGTTCATAGAAAATAAAGTGTAAATGATTTATTCCCCCTTCCCCCCCCTAAAAAAAATACAAATTTAACAACTTTCAAAATCACAAAAATATTTTAAAACATAAAAATTACATTCACCTTGTCATTAACTTTTTTGAAAAAACGACATGACTTTTAATTCTTTTTCAACCCCAGTATAGGAATGTTCATTTCAGAATAATTTTTAATCTTTTTTTCCGAATTCAGAATTCTGAATCCTTAATCGAATCCTAAATCTAAAAAGTGGCCGTCAGTGCTGCTTTGATATCAATTCAGCACTTAACTACTCGACTACTGCAAAACAAAAAAAAAGTCCAACATTTAGCTTCATTTTCAATGAATGAATCATAGCCAGTACAAGAATTACAGCACTATAAATCACATGATTATTGATTGGATATTCTCATTCTGCAATGGTTTCATCAGTTTCTCTGAATTTTTTGTTTTCATTTTAGCAGTCATTTCTAGTTGTTTTCAGGAAAAGGAAACAGGCCCGCAACCAGGTGAAGCTTATCCCTGCTGAAGAAAATCATGCCATTGTAACATCCACGTCAAAAGGACACTTCCCAATGCAGTCGACCAGCTTGGTTAAACAAATTTGTTACTTGCAGTTTTTCTTCACAACTAAACCGAATTCTAAAAACGGCACCGGTTCCAAAACATTCGGTATTCTCAAATGAACATCTATACCCCAGTAGCAAGCAACTTAATATATGTTTAGCAACAAATCAATACAAGCAGAGTGTGATAGCTAATGCACTCCATGAAAAATAGTAGGATTTTGTAAAATCATATATACATAAGTACAATAGTTTATGGAAACTCTGATACATCAATACTTGTAGTTGTGTACAAAGTAGGGTAACTCTGGATTTGTACCATGTCTCTACTAATTACTATGTCTTAAACTCCACATTGACTACACAGAACAAATATAGTGGACTAAATTTTGCCATACACAACAGAACAATACTAAATCAAAAGAATATATAAATTTGATGTAAAACAAAAAGAAAAATACATATACCAGGACTATAGAAACAGGTCGTTGACCAATATTCTTCTCGACGCATAACAGGACTTCAAACTCCAAACATGACATCAGATTAATGATTTCAGCAAAACAACATACTGCAAGACCAAACCTACAAAAAGTATTGGTTATTTATGATGAATTTGCTCATTTCAAATTAAAATATGCCAATGAAGCATATTTACTACTGAAATGCCACGATTGATTAAAAGCTTAGCAGAGCCATATCAGACTGAGAGTGACTAAATTAATGGAAAATCAAAGAAAGTAAAAAAAAAGAAATATTCTGCACTCTTTTTTATTTGCTGTTTTAAAGATTAAGATTACAGTACGTTTTAGGTTAGATTTAAAGTTATTTTGAGTAAGCATCTGAATTGAATCAAAAGTAATAAAACACTACATCAAATTTTTTGGTGAAATGAATCAATTCTTTGTCATAATAATACTGTAAATGCTTTTGGGATATCCTTGTTTGGGTGACAGAATAATAAGAAGCCGAGCCTTTTCAACAAACTCAACTTGCATTCCGTATACTATTTAAAATGATAAATATATAATGAAGAAAAATGCACTAGTATCTCCATGCCTGTTGTTAGATCAATTAGTAGCTTGATAACACTGCTGAATTGTTGATTAGTATCAGTTGAGTAGTTTGTCAACACAAAGTCCGCATTCATTATACAGTAAATGTTGCTTTCATCCATCACATAAATCCTACCTCTAATATTACCAGTAAGACAAAAATGAAAAGAATGCAATGAATACAAATTGTAATATGTAGTTTTGATGGAGAGTCTGCCAATCAGTCAAACCAAATCCTTTTGGAAAATAATTTGTGCATGTAAAATTCATTTCACCTGAGTAACCATGTTCAGTACGGTAGCTAAACTAAAAAATAACTATTGCAATTGTATTAAATTTCATTCACCAAGATGCCTTGGCCAGGAGACAGCGAAGGGGCCGTTCAGTCTTCGAGTCAAGCTGCCACCTGTCCACCTGTCTACCACACACAGCAGAGGCTTCACACTGTCCCCTAAATTGCTGAACGCCAAGCAGGGAAGCTGTGAATACCAATTTCTCTAGTCTTTGGTTTGACCCGACCGGAAATCAAACCCGAGCGTATCGCTTTGGTAGCAGACGCTTTATTCATTCGACCACTAGCTTATCTTTCTCAAACAGTATTTGAACAAGATCTGAGTTAACACTTACCGTATTATGTTTATATACTTAGTTTAGTTATATAAACAAGATGGCTACCCAGCCAATATTGATTTTAAATCAAATTATTTTCAAAAAAGATTTGGTTTTACATTACTGTTTGGCAGATTCTCCATCAAAACAACTTTTTACAATCTCAACTAATGTCTAAGACAGTAACAAGGTCATACAAATGAAGAATTGGCAATACATTTATTTTGATTATTTTAATTCTACCAAACGACGGTAGGCTACTCTAATGCTGGATAAGTAAATCTGGAACATGAAACTCAAGCTGTTGAAAAGTAACTTTTATAGCTTAGGCTAATCACTAAACTGAAACTATTCAACTTGACCAAATCACTTCATCAGATGACCAAAGGTTTTACCTTGCCCTTTAACTAAGCTGTAATAAACTTTTCTACAAAAAAAGGTCTGTCAGTATTGTTTAAACGGTTGCCAGTGATTTCGTCACAAAGTGATTTCGTCACAGTGATTTCGTCACAAATGATTACGTGACAGACGCCATTTTGAACACAAAAAATACTACAACTGGTAACCGTTTTGTACTACCATTGTATTAAAACTAAAGCATTGACTAAGAACAGCAGTCATTGAACTATTCTACTATCCCCGGAGCTGTCTTTCCCTAACCTTCACTTTGTGGCGAAATCACTGAGACGAAATCACTTTGTGGCGAGATCACTGGTAACCGTTTAAACTGTTAAAGTTAAATACCGTAGCCAGCCTGGCTCACTTCTGACACTGACAGTGAGTGCTACAGCACTGTTGCAACATAGCTTGCAGTTTTGAGTTATACATTTACAGATTTACAGTACTAGCCTAATGAGTAAGGCTAGGCTACTGTTCTTTTGTTGTTACCTACTGCTACGTGTAATAATTTAGTATGTAATACATCTAAACCAACTCTTTGCGTAACTTTTTTAACCTAAATCAACTCTACCTATATCAGTCACTCAGTCTGCTCTATAGGCCTACTGCATTGCATAACTTTTTTAACCCAAATCAACTCTACCTATATCTGTCAATCAGTCTGCCCTGTAGGCCTACTGCATTGCATACCGTAACTTTTTCTAATGCTAGCTCCAGACAACAGTAGTAGGCCTACAGTGCTCAATGAAGTACTCTAGTTCTGTTCTAAGAATTGCCTTAAACTACTTCCCAAAGAAATTCAACTTACCGCCAACATCGCGTAAGCGACGTACCGTTACGCTTGAATGCGGCTCCCTGCGTGAGTTTTGCATGACTAGCTTCTCGTTTTTGAACTGACAGGAATGGACCAAATTTAATCCACGTTTCTCCGTTATTCTAGGCCAAGTCATTTCTGCCAACTTGTCCTGATTGGTTGTTGCTGATATACATCAAGGTTTAGCTATGGCTGGTTGTGTGTTTCAAAGCATTGAGCCATTTGCTACATAGGCTTATGGATTGGTAGCTGTTGAGTAGAGGCGGTGATGTTGGCAAAAATGCAAGGATCGATTTAGGCTATTTAAATACCAATACCACTGTTGCAAAACTCACGTTATTGCTTAGTACCGTACGTACCTGTACCTGATGATACCAGTAGCAGACACTGACAGCTTCAGTAGGCGTCTAGTGCAGGCCTGCTGGGCAGTTACAATTCCGGTACTGAAGTGTTAGGCTAATGTATATGATATAGCATAAGCAGAAAGAATAAGCCTAGTACTGTAGTTGCATTGGTAGTTTTAGGTCGTTTTCTTGAGTTACCGTACGGTTGTAGTTGGCCATTAGTTTCAGCTTTGTAGCTTGTTCAGCTACCCATTAATAATAGACCTATTTGGTCTCGCCAGTTGTGGTTATTCTAGATTTTTATTGCATCGACATTACTGTAGCTACAGACAGTACCTATCAGTATCAAAGTTGATACGTAATCAATATTAAACTGTCAAACCTCCACCAAATGCTGTTGGCCTACGCTAACTCGGGGTTTGAATTTAATGGTTCTGGCTGCTTGCCTGAAGCAAGCTTGAAGTCGTTTCAGGCAAGTTATTTTTTGGCGTAACTTGCCCGACAGGCAAACTGACAAAATACAGCAAATTAAACATCAAACAAGATTATTTAGATCTGGAGTTTACCGTATGTCAGCTTTTGTGGCAATATATACTGGATAAAATATAATAATTGATATGTAATTGTAAGTACCGTACAGTAGAGAAAGCTGTTGCTTGCTTTATTTTAGTTAGGTCTCGTCTAAGCACTTTGTAATCATCACAATTAACACTTTCTTTAATGGAAAAAGCTTGGCGCACGTTCCGTGCACGCAGACATTTCGTAATTAAGGCCAGAAAACCTAACCCAAAGCACTAGCCTTAGCCCTAACCCTAATTCTAACCCAAACCCTAACCTAAATCCTAACCCAAACCTATAACTATAGTAATCAAAATAAAAATTTCCGAAAACGAGTGACGTCATCGGAATCTTAGTTTATTTAACCGCGCACGTTCCGTGCACCAAGACACTTCGTTCTTTAATTGCACACACATTATTAATCGCAAACAAACAAAGCTGTGAATATTGCTTGAACATTGAAGCGAATCTGCAAATGGCAAATTACCATACCGTAGTCAAACTAAAAGTTTCTGGGGATATAAAAAGGTAACAAGGTAAGGGAAATGACGAATTAGACGACTGCAAATTAGACGAACTTGAATGTAAGTAAGAGGTTCTAAGAATTTTGCTGGGACTTACGAAAATGTGAGGCAGTGGCTATTTTGCCTCTAGAGGCAATCTAGCCCTATGTTATTTTGCCATTTGGAGGCAAAGTAGTCCTAGTGGCTATTTGCTGCAAGTGCCAAACTAGCCCTAAGCCTAATCCTAACTCAAACCCTAACCCAAACTCTAACCCTAATCCTAACCCTAATCCCAACCCTAATAACCCTAACCCAAACAGGGGAAAAGCACTATTTTGCCTCTAGAGGCAAAATAGCCACTTCCAAAATGTGACATTTTAAGCAAACTGACGAATTAAACAATGATGAAGTAGACAAAGTCTACTGTAATTACAATTAAAAAATCAGTTTTTGTATAATGCATGATTGGAAAAATTATTTATTACACTACGCCACATTAACATCTGACATAACATCATCCACAAAAACTTGGTTCTCGAAATAGAATACACAACTTTGCTTATTTTGCAAATTCAGTGCTTTTTGCCAAGAGGTACCGGTACATTTCACAATTTTTTTTCCAAAGTTAACCTCTATACTTATTGCACCTATTTTGGGGGGGGGCAGGTTGAAATTTTCATCAGGCAAGTACCGTAGACATTTAACTTCACTTGCTCGACAGGCAAGTTGTTAAAAATTTAATTTCAAATTCTGACTAAATATATTGTTACCTGTTTCTGCTAAAAAGATGCAGTACTGTAGGCCTATACTTATATAGTTTTTTCCTTCAAAAATTAAAACCAGAATTATCGGTAGTCATGCAAATGTTAAACCTGCACTTAACTGCTTTACAGTACACAAAAGTAAATAGTTGGTGTAAATGGATTAAACCAAATAAATATGTTTGTGGCAAACCATCAACTGACTTAATAAAACAAAAAAGGAAAATTATAAGCAGTGGCTTGGTATTTTACCATGCTATTTTGGCACTATATCAGATATGGCGACATTTAGCACCATACTATTTTGCCAAAATAGCCGTAACTCTAACCTAACAGAGGGAAAATACTTCTTTGCCTCTAGTGGCTACATAGACACTTCCAAAATTCTAACTTCGATTCTATTTCAAACTGGCAACCAAGTAAATTTTGTATGACATTAGTATTGCTGATTTGGTCAAATTTTGGAGTACTAGAAGTTGTTTTAGTTGTTTTAGGTGTTTTAAATTTGCTGTAAGTGGTCTGTAAAACTATTAGAAAAATTAGTGTGTGACCAGACAACCTGTACATAACTCGATCAAGAGTTGCATTGGCCAAGAGTGGTTAACATGGCAAGTGCAGGAAAAATTATTACAGGAAAAGAATAAAACATGCCAAAAGAATTACAAAGCATGTCTGAGTACCAAACAAATCTGTGTGCAATTAAGAAGTGTTAATTGCGATTAATGATGTATAGTGCATCCTCGATTATCTGGTCAAGTTGGGCAACCTTTTTCCAAATCTTGGCCGGTAAAGAAAAGTATTTATCATAGGGTACCCATCATCCACCTCGTGGTAATTTAATATGCCGTAAAATCATACCGCAACTATTATGTAGCAATATAAATATACAAAGTAAGAAACAAGCTTCTTGACAGCATTGTTTGTTGGCTTTCTAGTTTTTTCCCACTGTAAAATATTTAGATTTTAGTCTAAACTAGATGGGAGCTTGCTGAAAAGCATTCTCAGTGAACGACCAACGCATGTTGAACAATGAAATTCTCCGAAAAAACCTTTCGCTTTCCCGTTAAGAAATTATCGTATTTATTGGAGTATAAGTCGCATACGTGTATAAGTCGCACCCCCATATTTGAGATGAAAAATAGAACAAATTTTTTCTAACATCATTCATTTAGTGCAATCATGTAACAAAAAATTAAAAACCATCACAGTCATCACTGCTGTGACTGTCCTCAAATAGTCTGTACCAGTCTTTTCCTGCAAACATACAAGCATATTCATGCACACACATGATGGTACCGTGATGTGGCACATATGATGCAACGCAACGTGATTCACGTGGATAGGCAATAACTAATGTGATCACTCATGAGAAAGGCAATAGCGTAAAAAAAAAGCGTAACGTGACTCGCGTGGAAGACGATAACTTAGACATACCTCGGAAAAATTGTGTATTGTATAAGATGCTCTTCATGTATTCGACTATTCCTGTATAAGTCGCACCTGACTTTTTGGGCAATATTTTGGTACAAAAAAATGCGACTTATACTCGAAGAAATACGGTAGTTAGAAATATCTTCTGGGACACCCAAGAGGGTTTGGAATTTCAAACATTGTCAAAATTATGTTTTATCTACATTCTACACCATAGTTACAAATAATAAAAAAATTGTATACAGGCTTAAGCCGTTAAAACTATATCAAAATTTTCATCTCTTAAACATCTGCTATTATAAAAAATTAATGCCCCAGCTTGAGCTGTTCAACAAATTTAGTTTTGGGGGCTCATTTGGAGGCCCCTAGGAGGTGGTATTCTCAAACTATGTCGAAATATTTGTCTCTTAAATATATATTCTGATATAAACAAAACTATCACCCTAGCTTGAGCCGTTCAAAAAATTGATTTTTGGGGTGTCCCCAGGCACCCCCAAACTATGTCAAAATATGTCTCTTAAATATCTGCTGATGTAGAAAAAGACTAGTGCCCTAGCTTGAGCTGTTAGAAATTGATTTTTGGGGGGTCCCCAGGGGGTGGCACCCCCAAACTATGTCAAAATATACCTCTTAAATATCTGCTGATGTCAAAAAAATAGTGCCCTAGCTTGAGTTGTTAAAAATGGATTTTTGGGGGATCCATTTGGGGGAGTTCCAGGGGGGGGTGGTACCCCCAAACTACTTCAAAATATTTGTTTATTAAATATCTACTGATATCAAAAAACACTGTCACCCCAAATTAAGACGTTCTAAAAATTGATTTTAGGGGGTTCCTGGGGGATGCACCCCCAAACTATGTCAAAATATTTGTCTTAAGTATGTGTTGATATAAAAAAACTGGCACCCTAGCTTAAGTTGTTAAAAAAATTGATTTTTTGGGGGTTCCCGAGCCAGTCATTCCAAAAAAATTTTGGAGACAAAATTGTGCTTGCACCTCAACAACTTTACACAAAAATTAGATTTCGATGTTTTTTGGTTTAGGAGAAGAAGAGCGTACAAAATTTAGGAAGAAAAACAGAAAAAGAAAAAAAACCTCATAGAGGCCAAAAGTGGGTTGGTTGGGATGAAAGGGTATCTCAAGACATATAACCGTGTGAAATATTTTTTGCCGTATTATGCTATTTTTGACTGAGAAATGCCAAACTTGCGAAGTGGTTTTCAGGTTCTAAAACCAAAGTCACGAGATCTATTGGCTCAAAATTTGATACTAACATCCAACTCTCAAACTGCTGTCGAAATTTCATGTAGCTAGACCCTACCATTCTCAAGTTTTAAGCAAAAGTCTGAGACTTCGCACTCATTAGTTGGAAAATGGCCAAGTAAAAACAAAGGAACAGGCGACGCAAGTGTCAGTCGTTCCAATAATTGAATGTACCTATTTGTTGAACTAGGCTGGTCAATTGAGGTGCCGGTTAATTGGGACTTGAATAATCAAGGATGCACTGTACTGGGAATAAAACTTAGTGTTAATTGCAGTAACTGCACTATAATAAATCAAATTAAGCTTTATTTTTTGGCAGTGACTGTTTTGCCACTAGTGGCAAAATAGCACCATGCTATTTCGGCACTGGTGGCAAAATTGTCCAAAGCTGTTTGCCACCAGTGCCTAAATAGCCTTAACCCTAACCCAAACCCTATCAGAAGGAAAATACTGTTTTGCCTCTAGTGGCTAAATACACACTTCGTTATTTTTGTAGCAAAAGTGGCAATTTGCGTTTTTAAGTTTGATAATTCTGTTTGAAGTTGTTTACTTTATACGCTGTATTTTATTGACTTGCCTGCGGAACAAGTTAAGCGCAAATATAACTTGTCAGCTTGCCTGCACAAGCGTTAATTTTTGAACCCTGAATCGTACTTTGCCCTAAATTATAAAAAGTTTTCTTGTCATTGTAATGTCAAGTGACAGCAAGAAAAAATTCATTGAAATTTAATTTTTTAATTGTATTCACAAAAATAAGAAAACGCTTATTTGTACATTAGCTTGCAATCAAATGTGTTATTATAGTCCTCATATTATCACACTTTCTAATGTCTATGATATTAAAACTATGATATCACACTTTCTAATGTCACATTACATACGATACTTAACATAGCATGTTATTTTTCAGTTGAGAGAGTTGCATACTGACTACTGAGAGATAGTAAAGTGTTCAGTGGTAGGCTATCAATTCACTATTTCACTTGTTTGCGGTGCTGGGTTCATTTTTGAAGAGATACTGCTAAAAATTGGTTTTATTGAAGAACTGAGAACTACTTCAGACTTGAGGTACTAAAGAGGTGCCCCAAATATTTCTCCCCAATTTCCGATATTCGTGAAAATACAATTTATTCCATTTGACTCCGTACCAATTAGAGATAGCAGCCAGCAGCGTATGCAGTTAGACCAACTGCGCCACACAGCGTGATAAATTTCAGTAGTTTTGCAGAGCAGCTGCAGCGTGGAAAATAATACCACTTCTTAGGATTAGGTGAGGAATCAGCCACTCTTTACCTCAGTTAATATTTCTCCCCAATTTCCGATATTCGTGAAAATACAATTTATTCCATTTGACTCCGTACCAATTAGAGATAGTAGCCAGGCAGCGTATGCAGTTAGACCAACTGCGCCACACAGCGTGATAAATTTCAGTAGTTTTGCAGAGCAGCTGCAGCGTGGAAAATAATACCACTTCTTAGGATTAGGTGAGGAATCAGCCACTCTTTACCTCAGTTTTTAAACCCAGTCTCAATGTATCCAGCCTAGGTCTGTTAGGTAGGTACCATGGTTTACTGGTAGCCTTGGTTTGTCCTTCAAATCGTAGGCCTACTATGCATATCTAACACTATTGGTAATGCAGCCTGTACCGGTAAGCTGGGCTGAATGGGTACTAGTAGTTGTTAATTCTGTACCAGTACCAGTGGTAATACCCTAGGCTATTGCGTACTGCTTAACACCAGACACTAACAGATGAGGTGATAATATTAATAGTCAAACTTTAAGCAGGTACCTGTACTTACTACTTGTAAGTTGAGTTAAGCCAAATACTGTAGCCTGATACTGGTATCATATGTGATACTGATAGGCCTACTGCTGACTCAGGGACTGGTAGTCTGGTATGGTAGGCCTACCTTAGCTTTTTGACGGGTAGTAACGTCTAGGCTTTTGTTGAGTTTGTTGTATATAGGCTACTGTATCACAGATCTTAGCTAGGGCTATTTCTAAAAACTGAAGGATCCACTACAATGAAAATTAAAGTTTATTGTTGAAGCATTACTGATACTGAAAACATGACAAAACTTTATTGATTGCTTGAGTCTACACTACTGCAGTCTGAGCAGTGAGTTAGGGATTTCAGATTCATAGTTTAAAATCTCTCATATATGTTCTAGTTAGTATCACTGTCAGTCACTCGACCCCACATGCCAACCTATTCCTATACTGTACAGTGTAAAGTAGCCTCAGAGTTTTCCTGTTTTTAGAGGAGCCATATTTAGATGTCAGTGTATAGTTTGCTTTCCATTCCAAATCAGCAATAGACGTAGATGCCATAGTTAGTAGTAATTGCTTGTAATATTGGTTCAAATTCAACATGTCAATGCTCATTGACTGATGGTGCAAAAGCACAAAGTGCTTAACCTTAAACCACTTTTTCATTTATAATTATTAGTATTCCCTTATCATATGTGATACCACTAACAAAAAATAAAATAAGATGTAATCATTAAAACTACTTTTGCATAACAATTCTTCACCTTAAGCTTAAGAAACTTTGAGCTAATGTTGTTTATGCAAGACAAGCTATAGAATTTTAGAGCCTAATTGATATATATATATATCTGTTAGTTGTGTGGTGTAAAATTACAATTAAAAGACAGATTTATATACACTGTAAGTTATCAAGCATAACCATGACTTACTCTGGTAAGCCTAGTAATGATGTCAGATGTGAATGTTTTGTTAACACTACTGTTTGCATGAGTGCAGCCAGCAAACTTTGGCAGTTGGAACTTCTAAAGTTGAAGTGCTGATATATTCAGTATTCCAAATATAATGTCCATCGTTTGATTCATGATTAGGACAATTTTTTATTACCATATTTGACGGCATATAGGATGCATGGGCATGTAAGATGCACCCCATTTTAGCAGGTCAGATTCAGGAACAAAAGTTTTTAGTGTATTTAAGCATAATTGTTGAAAATAGTCTATCAGAACATACACAAGCAGAAACATAGCTGCATAAAAGCAATTTAGCAGTAAATTACACAAGCAGAAACATAGCTGTATAAAAGCAATTTGCAGAATAGACAAGCAATAAGCATACACAAGACATCTCAATAGCAGGAAATAAGCAAGCTGTTAGTGCAGGCATGCAAAGCAATCACAATAATAATAAAACCTGGAACATGAAAATAAAGCCAGCAGTGCATAAACCAAAAAGTAGAATCCATTTTCTAAAAAAAGCATGCTGCCACTACACGTAAACATACAAGTAAACGTAAGGAAATTGGGAAACACTTTAATAATACCAGCAATAATATAAGGATGCATGGAGTTTAGGGTACGCAGAAGTACTAAGTGTAAGCTGGTTTAGTGAGCGTCAGAGAGAAGATTAACCTAGGCCTACAAAAGGTCTCAAACTTTACCTACACCATGTACGATGCAGGGTGATTTTTTGAACCAAAATTAACGAAAAAAGTGCGTCCTATATGCCATCTAATACGATATTTAAAATTGAACTGAGGCCTATCATCAAGGGTTGGGTTAATGGGCTTGTTTAGTTAAGCAGCAATTTAGACCAAGTCATTATCTAAAGCTATTATTGGACTAGCATCAGGTGGACCATGGGGTGCCAACCTGTTTGGTTTGTGATTTTGCACGCAGTAAGGTACAGTATTAGTGTTGAGCAATACCAATAACAGATAACCATTATGTTTTGACTTGCAGTAGCATTTGCGGTATAACAAGTTCACAAACGTTTTGCGGTATGCGGATAGAATTGAACAGTGCGGTGCAGTTTGCGAACAAAAATTTTGTGGACCTCACCATCTCTTGTACCAATTTGAGACATCACAACAGGCATGAGTTTGTAAAAATTTTTCGCTGAATAAGGAATGTGATGTTCGATGAGGAAGGTAAAAGGATTCTGCTTTAGACAGTGATTTTAATTCAAAATAAATCTATCGATGGCATTATACGAGTGATATAATCTGTTGCATCAAAGTTAGACAGGCTTGATGATATTTTTAGCCTATGAATGATATAAATTTAAAGCCAAAAACAATCATACTGTATATCAGTACTGTAGCCTTGGTCTGCAGGTACCAATAGCTCTAGCCTAGTTTTCAGATTTGGTTAAGCTACTTACTGCTACTAGTTAGTAACTTGTGGGTATTAGATTAGGCCTACTGTATTATTGCGTTAGTTTTTGATTTCAAATCTTGAGATAAGCCTACACTCAATTCAATATTCACATGTATCGGTACCTATTCTGTTATTTTATAAAATTGCTTGTTGCTGGTAGTGCAATAGCGGTAACGAAACTTGCGTTAGCTTAGTGAAAAAGAGTTGGCAAGAATAGGAGTGGTAGACCAGGTTGGTGTTGTTTTAGGGCTGTAATAATAGGTGATAGCCTATAGTAGGTTTATTTAATTTGGACTTTCTGCAGACCTAGGCTACCAGTACTGATCTGCAGTATGGTTGCTTTTGGCTTTAAATCTTAAATCATTCACAGGCTAAAAACACCAAGCTGGTCTAACTTCGATGTAACAGATTATATCACTTGTAGAATGCCACCAATCAATTAAGTTTCAAATAGAATCGCTGTCTAAAGCAGAATCCTTTTACCTTCCTCATCGAACATCGAGTTTCTTATTCTAATGAAAAATTTTTGCAAACTTATGCTGGTGTGATGTCACAAATTGGTACAGATAAACCAAGTAAATGGTCTTTTCGCAAAGAAGGGGAATTTGGGAGAAATACTTGAGGCTAGTGTTCCCACTAAACCAATTTTTTTCAGCAAATCGGCGATTTATTGGAGCAAGGGCAAATAATTTTTTGCAATATAGCAAACATAGCTTCAAAAAATTCGACAAATTTGTGGAAATATGACATTTGGTATACTTTAAAGGCGGTGAATCATCCAGCCAATTCCAGTGGTTTACAGTAGCTAAATTTGAACTATATTTTTTGATATTTTTTGTTTTAATTTTGGGACTGCGGTTGCAAAGATATTCAACAAATACAACAAGATGTCCCCCGAAAAAAGTTTTTGGAAACTCTGAGTTTTGATCTTCCCGCCAAAACCACAGTAGGCCTAATGGTTTAGAGAGCTGTGGTAGGCATAATAGTTTAGAGATAGTTTATTTCTAAATAGTTAGGCCAAATCAGGCCTAACTATCTCTAAACTATTAGGCCTAATAGTTTAGAGAACTGTGGTTTTGGCGGGAAGATCAAAACTCAGAGTTTCCCAAAACTTTTTCAGGGGGACATCTTGTTGTATTTGTTGAATATCTTTGCAACCGCAGCCCCAAAATCAAAACAAAAAATATCAAAAAATATAGTTCAATTTTAGCTATTGTAAACCACCGGGATTGGCTGGATGATTCACCGCCTTTAAAACTGAATTAGTTCGAAATTTAGGGCACATAAACATCTTTTTAGAGCTTTGGGCTCAATTGTTTCAAGAAAATTTTGGCACGCGCCGATTAGGCATAAAGCTAGAGGAAACACAGCTTGGAGCACCTCTTTGTGGGAGCACATCTTTTCGGTGCCACCATTTTGGCGCCAGACCTTTAAAATTGGTGCCGAAAAGGTCCACGCCAAAAAGGTCAGGCAACAACATAGGCAGCACCGAAAAGGTCTGCACCGAAATGGTCGCGCCGAAAAGTCATGGGCCCCCTCTTTGTTATCTCAAAATGTTCTCATTTCTTCAATAAAACCGATTTCAAGCTATATCTTTTTAATGTTAGTTTAACGAGAACTTATTTTGACTTAAGTAAGGGTTATGGCTAGGCAGCTTTTACAGGGATTATTCTTATGACTGCCCTTCCCAGTCAGAGGAGAACTATTGCTGACAGGGCTTTCATGCAAATTATGTCTGACATTAAATTATTTGTTTATTAGCCTATGCGTATGAATTGACTTCAGGGTTTGTGCTTATTAGTTTGTGTATCATCTGTAGTTCCATCAACCACAATGGGATTAAGCATATCTAATTTGTTTAACCGACTTTTTGCTAAAGCCAACATGAGAATTTTAATGGGTGAGTTTGCTTGTGCGTGATTTTCTTTTGCTAAAACTGTCATACAACTAGTGTAACTGCAAAGCAGAGCTATCTTCATCAGTGTTTTCATCGGCACATTTGCAGCCTTGGTTTTGATTTTTCAATTGTTTGCTATGCAAAGTGACTAGTGTTGGGGGGGACCTAGCACAGTCTACGACTTTTAGGCGTCGTGACTTTTTTTCAAAAAAAGTTTTTTTCCAAACAATTTTTTCAGCTCTGGTGCATAAAAGTCTCGGCAAATAAACATCCCATGCCTAAAATTCACGGTTTGGACCCAGCAGAGTCACAAGATCCTAAGAGGGCACACTGGAGAGTGGAGACAATTGAGAACACTGCACACAACCTAGCATTTAGCTCATAACATTTATTTGGCAATCATCATATTTTTCAAACCATAAGGCACACTTAAAATACTAAAAATTTCAAAAACCTGAAGGTATGCCTTATATAAGAATCACTATCAGGTTATTCTCTTCTTATTTAATTCACAGCTTTTTAAGTTGCATTATATTTGGTGTGCCTTATACGAGGTCTGTTCAAAAAGTATCCGACTTTTTTGTATAAAACACACAACACAATGAATTTTGAGAATTTTATTCAATCGCCTTCAAAATATTCCCCTTGGTGGTGCACACACTTTTCCCAGCGCTTCTGCCACTTCTGAAAACACCTCTTGAACTCCACCTCCGCAATGCCCTGAAGCTCCTCCGTCGATTTTTTCATAATGTCTTCTCTGGACTGAAATCGTCTCCCTTTCAGAGTTAGTTTTAGCTTGGGGAACAGCCAGAAATCACACGGAGCCAAGTCGGGAGAGTAAGGCGCCTGTCTAACAAGTGACATGTTGTTTTTGACGAGAAAAGCTTGGATCACATGTGTGGTATGAGCGGGGGCATTATCATGGTGGAGCTGAAAATTCTTTGCTGCCCACATGTCTGGCTGCTTTCTTCGAACAGCATCTCGAAGACGACGTAGAACCTCTAGGTAGTATTCTTTGTTGATTGTCTGGCCTTCTGGGGCGTACTCATGATGCACGATGCCACGGGAATCAAAAAAGCAGGTCAGCATCACTTTCACATTGCTGCGAACTTGCCGAGCTTTTTTTGGTCGTGGTGATTCCGGATGCTTCCACTGCGAAGATTGAAACTTGGTTTCTGGGTCATAGCCATAAACCCAAGTCTCGTCACCGGTGATGATGGTCTGAATAAATTCTGGGTCATGGTTTGCACAATCAAGCATGTCCTCAGCAATTTCCTTCCGGAGTTCCTTCTGTTGCTCTGTCAGCAACTTTGGAACAAACTTAGCAGACACTCTCCGCAGGTTCAAATCCTCAGTTAGTATGGTATGAACTGAGCCTGCGCTTATTCCCACTTCTCCAACAATTTCCTGTATCGTTACACGACGATCCTCCAGCACTTTTTTACGCACCTGATCCATCACCTCATTATTTCGGCTTGTGGATGGCCTCCCTGAGCGGTGATCACTCTCAACGGATGCACGGCCATCTTTAAAGCGCTTAAACCACTGTTTTATCTGAGTTGGGCTTAAGGCATCGTGTCCAAAAGCTAATCGAATCTTTCGAATTGTTTCAGCTTGATTATCACCAAGTTTTTGACAAAACTTGATGCAATACCGCTGTTCAATTTTTTCTGTCATTGCAACGAAATTTGCTGAAAATTAAAAAACCGACGAACACATGCGAGGCACCTGCATTAAATACTTCACAGAAAGAGAAAGGAATGACGAAGCGGCTTGAAAAGCTTCACGATTACGCATGAATGTACGTGTGTGCTACCACGCGTCGCACGAGCGATTCGCTCATAATTTGTTGGCGAGAGAGAAAAAAGTCGGATACTTTTTGAACAGACCTCGTATAAGGAAATAATAGCAATAAATGTCATTTATTGGTAGTGTGCATTTTAATTTGAAATATACTACAAGCTAAACGCTTTCAGTAGAACACTATATCCATCTTGAAAGAATCTTTGTATGGATAAAAGTTCCTATTTTTCATCGCAAATAACTTTCTGCTTTCCAAATTTTTACTTAACTAAGGTTACATTGTATCAATCAGCTGAAGTCATACGTCCTTATATTGATAAAATAGATAATGTAGCTCAATGATGGATAAACAAGTGAAGAAGTTTTTGAAAACTTTAATTTTTTTTGCTTTAGTATTTCAATTTAAAAGCTATCATGTACATGTGACCAACTTTTTATAGATTGAGCACCTTATTATTAAGGTTTCCTTTGTGCATTGATAATAAATGTTGCATAATACAAAAAACAACCTAAATTTACATTGAATTTTAACCTTGAAAATAATACTAGAGATTTCTAAAAAATTGAAATATAGCAATGATGTTAACAACCTAAGCTTGTTTTCATTTTCTTCCGGTTTTCTTACTTTTACTTCTAATTGCAGTACTTTTTTTTGCAATTAAAGCTTAGCTTACCCAGAAAAATAAACTCTAGCGTTGTGATTTAGTAATGCCATTGATTTCTTGTACATGATTTCAACTTTGAGAGCTGAAATAACATAATTTGTATTTCGCCTTTGCAAAACTTGTCTCAGTACGATGCAATGATTGTGTTTTTATTTTGGATGAATCGTTCCCATCCACTTAGAAGTTGACCATATTGCAAGCTATTTGATTGATGTTTGATATCTTTCCATGTAAATTTGCTGCTTGTTCAAAGCTAGTAAACAGAGATAATCATCGTAAAGCAATAAGCATCTTTCCATGGAAGCAGCAAGGTGACAAGGGTGCAGAACTGCGAGTTGATCTTCAGATCCTAGTTCAGTCGAGACAAAAGTGATGTTGCATTGTTGCAAGCCTCTAAAACCTTTAAACATGCTGGAATATTTTGTTTTTATTCAAGCACATTTTAATGGCAGATTTTGACAAGGCACCAGTCTGGCCTTGTAGAATCCATGCAAACACGTTCTCATAGCTGGAATCTTTTCATTGTTGTTCCCTCTTCAATTTCGTCAAGTCTGTTTGCACCCCGACATTCGTAATTTTTTTCAAAGAAAAAGTCAAAATAAGCTAACCTTCACTCAATTAAAGTGCTAATTTTCTGGCGAAATAGAGGTTAAACTGGTGAATATAATTGATTTGCAAGAAATTCGTACATAGCTTTTCTTTGCCGGTTTGCTTACTTGCTTGCTATAGTTTCCAAAAATCAGTTGTTGAGTGTTTTTTACGATTTTATTGTCCAACTCAAATTCAAAAATATTTGCTATTTTTTTATTGGTTTTACTGGTAACAGTTTATTGCACAAACAGCATAACCATGAGACTGTGACTGTCTTTGGAAGCAATTCCCAAAAATAAAACACATTATTTGTATCAAGTTAGTAATCTTGCAAATGCAAAAAACATTGATCTTGAACTAGTTAATTTAGCTTGACCTTGAATAAAGATTAGCATAGTGTTGTGTTAAGAATGCACTGTAATGATTTCTGCAAATTACGTTTCTACCAGAATTTATAAATTATGTTTTTTAGTTGGTTTGGACGCTGCTGGTAAAACAACGATTTTATATAAGTTGAAGCTTGGAGAGGTTGTAACGACAATCCCCACCATAGGTAAGTTTGCTTGCAATTTCATTGAACGTGATTATTGGTTTATGTGTTTTTTTTTAGTCTGCTTTAGAGAGACATTGAGGCAAAAAAATAACGAATACTTGTTGCCAGATGATAGTTTACATCAAGAAATTTTCTGAGAATTTTTTTATAGCTTGCCATGAAGTGGAAGAGCTTAAATTAAAATCATTTGATTTTTTTAGTTCTATCACTAACTTTGTTATTTAAGTATAAAGTTATCTTTGCCCCTAGTATTCTTTGAGGATAGGTTCTTCTTCGAGATCAAGCTGTCACTTACTTGCCTGTGTGTTGTATGCTTGCGGCACCGTATTTTTGCTTTGCATATTTTGCTGCTGCCATCAAATTACATCTATAGTATTTTGGAGCAGAATTCGTACCAACCAGTGTACCGGTATATTTTTTGTTTTGGTTTTGAAAGCATCTTAATGTAAAACTACCCGTTTACATGCATTTAAAACACGTTTTATTAGTTTGATAAACTTTTCAAAAACGTAGTGCAAAAATCAACTAACAAAATTAACCATAAAAAAATTGTCATGCAAAATATGCCGTGTATTAGCCTACGCATTTGGCACAGTACACTCTTTCCTGCCTCTCTGTGTTCTTCGCCCGCGCATTTCTACAGAATGGACTATTTTCTAAATCGAATAGCTGATTGTCGCGTTTTCCAGGATTCAATGTCGAATCGGTTGAGTACAAGAATGTGTGTTTCACCGTGTGGGATGTCGGCGGTCAAGATAAGATCCGGCCACTGTGGCGTCACTATTACCAGAATACGCAGGGCATTATCTTTGTGGTGGATAGCAATGACACTGAGCGACTGGAGGAAGCCAAAGATGAACTTCATAAAATGGTAAGTTTCTACAGCTGACGTTTTTCTATTATGTAACGTTTTAAAAGATACTGCTCGGAATCGGTTTTATTGAAGAAATGGGAACTACGCGAGGTAATGAAGAGGTTTTCCAATTTTTTGTTTATTTATCGCAGACTTTAGGCTATTGCCTACTGTAGCAGCCCTAAAACAACACCAGCCTGTATAGCCTACAGTCTTATTCTTGCTAACTTTTTTTCGCTTTTAAGCTTAATTGTTCAACAAACAATAAAATAATAGAAAATATTGTTTACTGTAACCTAATCTCAGATCTGTATTCAGAAACTAGCGCAATAATGCAGTAATATAGGCCTAGTCTACTGTAATAGGTACCCATAACTTACCTACTGGTAGCAGTGAGTTGCCTAACCTGATCTGAAAACTTGGCTACTGTTGCTGGTTCCTGTAGACCTAGGTTACCAGTACTGATCTAGAGTAGGCCTTTTTGTGATGTCACAAAATTGCCAAACGCAGGATTGCCAATGGTACGGAGTCCAACGGATTAAATCGTACTTTCGCGAATAAGGCAAATGTCTAAAAAGGTTTTGGACCCTTCTTTATTATCTCAAGTACTTCGCATTTCTTCATTGCAACCGATTTCAAGCAGAATTTCTTAAATAGTTCGTTATAAAACATCAACCGGCGGTTTCTTTCCAACTCGAGTTTGAAAAACGACTGTAATCACTGTGTATTTATCAAAATCTTGATGATTCTTAGTTGCTTATACCGCAAACTTCGGTTAATATCGAAATCATCGTTAAGCTTTTTGGGCACCAAAATCGTATTTGTTCCACCTACCATCGATCCGGTACCATGACAACTATATTGCTTCAAATTTCTGACTGCTTTATTAACATTGACTTCAGATCAGCGAAGACGAGCTGAAGGATGCGATCATTTTGATATTCGCCAACAAGCAGGACTTACCCAACGCCATCCCCTGCTCGGAACTAACAGCCAAGCTGGATCTAACATCACTCAAGGGAAGCAGACAGGTGAGATCTTAGTTGGTTGAAGCTACCCGGTTCTTTCCTGTGGATAGGAACATGGGACAGCAAATATGCTACACCATAGACCCCCACCTTGGCTGAAGAACTCCGGAAGTGGTCATTTCCACGCCCTTAAAGAGAGGGATTAAAAATTACCATACACGCTGTGCTGCCTTCAAGGGTAGGCTCTCGAAACCGTTTTGTCTCGCTAATACTCCAATTTTTGGAGTATTTGCCGAGATTTTGGAAAAAGCCGATTTGCTTTGAACGCTACACTTCTGTTGATCCCGTTGAATAAAGCCTACCCACTTAAATTTAGATTGCATACAGGCGGCCTCTGCTTGTACTCCACGCCCCGCTGGCTCCACCACTCTTTCCTGACAGCAGCACCGGCGTCAAGCGAGATATTCGTTCAAGGTGCTGATGGTAGCTTGCACCGTAATAGTCGATTACATAACACATACAATGCCAATCGTAATGATGTGGTTTTTCAACTTTTTTTCGACCATTAAAGCCTGGCCTTTTCTTGATATGGACCTAGCAAATAGAATATGCGCTAATGCAATGTTTTTAGGCTAACATTTCAATTTATCGATAATTTTCATACCGCTTAAAATGTCGACTACGCTTCTGTGATACTTTAAATTTCGAATATTCATGTGACCTTGATTGCATGACCTAATTAAAAATTATCTTGCTAACCATTGAACGTCTTTGTAGTGGTACATACAGGCGACCTGCGCAACGGAAGGAACCGGGCTTTACGAAGGGCTCGACTGGTTGTCGGCTGAGCTGGGAAAGAAGAAATAACGTTATTTTGCGTTTATATTGCATATTGCAATTCATCGTGTTTACTGCGCATATCTATGGTGGACCACAGGGTGTGTCGGGCTCATTAGACAGATAGTTGCCTATTAAAACCTTGCCGAATTGAACCTGCTCAATGATTAAGTGCAAACCGAAGCCACCACAAATAGCTGCTTCCACCCGCCATGTACCCGTTGTTAATGTTTATTGTAGGATTTTTGTGTCGCGGCAATCGTAGACAATAGAGTTTATTGAATGTATTAAAAAAATAGTTGTGGTGTATGACTTTTGCCAGGGTTGGCTGGCAACTGCTTACGTAACTAAATACTAATTTACGTTGGTTTTTACCTAAATACTAATTTACATTATGAACCGATCAGTGGTCGAGTGGATAGAGCGTCTGCTACTGAAGCGGTAGACTTGGGTTCGATTCCCAGTCGGGTCAAACCAAAGACTACAAAAACTGGTATTCACAGCTTCCCTGCTTGACGTTCAGCAATTAAAGGGACAGTGTGAAGCCTCCACCGTGTGCGGCAGACAGGTGGCAGCTTGACTCGAAGACCGAAAGGTCCCTACGCTGTCTCCTGGCCAAGGCAACTTGGTGAATAAAATGTATTATCTTGATGAGAAATGCTTTAAAATTTTGGCAAATATCATTGGGCTTCGCCACTAAAAAATGCAAATTTTTGACAAAGAAATGTTTTGGTTTTCACAGGACAGTCAGAAAAATTGCAAAGAAATTTTGAAAGATACCGTTTCACTTGGACACTACAAACCCACTGTTCGATACTGTTAAAAAGAGCCTACCAACTTACCAAACTCTAGTTGCTACTAGATGGGATCCATTCATTTTGTTTTTTATTTTTTAATTCTAATTCATTGACTTAGATAAAACTAAATTCAAATTTATTGACTTTGCAAAGTTCAAATCTGTAGTCACGACCACTCGACCAGGGCATGGTATGGAATGGAAGATGGTTTTTCATATTCCATACTGGCAATTCTCTTCCATTCCATACTCAAAATCTTCCATTCCGAACGAAAATTTTCTTCCATACTTTTATACCAAAGAACTTTTAGACTGGAAGCAATGCAACGTATATTTTGCAATGTTTTAAGCAACCACGTGAAAACGTGCGTGCAGCAATACAAAGATGCAACGACCAGTATCTGGTATGCACATTGCACTTGGCTTAATGCATACGCGTAGCCAGGATTTTGGATTGTTGGGGGCCAAACTGCAAATCACATGCTATGACGTCATGAAAAATTCTCGAAAAGAGGGACTTTTTATGGGACAAAGAATGAAAGATCAAAAGCTGGGGTCTGGTTTGGCGCGTAACCAGGATTTTGTTAAAGGAGAAAGATTAGAAACGCAACTTACAAACGGTTTTACAGCCTGGTATATCAAAATTGGTAGACGTGGTTTAATAGCAAATTAGTGCAACTCAAACGTGTCACACACAGCGCCTGCAATTTTTTGGAAAAACTAGCTATTTTAATGCCATTTGGATCACATTTTGCACGTTTCCAGAGCCATTTGAAATAAAGTTTTTGAGAGTTAAAAGCCAATTGAACAAATCCCTCCTTTACTTCAAGTCGAGTCCAAAACTCGTTTAAAATCTTACATTTTGGGGTTAAGTTTTGTGACGTGGCCCAGATCAAGGAAAGCGAAGCACATTGCCTTCTGAACGTTTTTAGCACTAAACAATTCACTAGAAGATTTGCCTTGGAGATTTTTGTTTTGTCATGAAAATAATCAGTTTTAGGAACATACGTACGACCAGAGGCCTCATGCATACTTGATTCAAATTCAATAATTTGTTCAATAAGCATTTCCGCTTGCTAGGTTTTTTGTAAAAAGTATTTTGTGACGTGAAAACTAACGAGGTGGAGGTGGATTGTTATTTGAAGTTGGTAGGTGGTGGAGATCGATTTTAAAGTTGATACATTAGATGCAATAAATGGTTACGAATCATGTCATTGCAATGTATAAGTTAGCTGGGGGCCTAAAACATATTATAGCATGAAAAAGTTAGACGAGGACCTGAAATTGCACCTTTTGGAAAAAACACTGCATTTCTCCCGGCTTGAACATTTTAGTTGGTTGGCAAAAATTTAAATTGGGAGGGGCTGGGCCCCCTGGTCGTGAATATTAATATTATGGTATAGCTAATTGTCATAGGTGGGCATGTTAATGCAAAACGTTAGAATCTTCGTTAACCACTAGTCCGTTTACAAACTTCATACCTTCGTTAAAGTTATTTCGTTATTTTCAGATTTAATTAACAGAAGTTAATTCGTTAACATTTTGAGTGCAATTTGAATTTCTTTTTATTCACTCACTTCTAGAACACGTAAAATGACACCGTTGAGCTGATTGTAAGAAAAAAATTATTGCTCTGTTGGCCAGTAGCGTAGCCAGGGGCAGTGGAAGCTCTAGCCCCCCCATTGGCCTGAAAAGTATTCAAAATAGCTCGTTGTTAGTGCTTTGTGGTCGATTTTTGCTCCAAAAATGAAAACAGCTCAACTCCAACGGAATTGGGGAGCAGAAGTTAAGTAGGACTTGCTTTTATTTGGACCAGAAAAGTGGAGTTTTTTTTTCTGGAGCTCACCCAAGTTGGTCAGGTAAAGGAAGTGAATTTAGGTGAAGACCTTTTTTTTTGGACATCACCTGATTTTGACAAAAACAAACGCTTCAATCTGATTCAAGACTGATGAAAATTTGGTTCAAGTTCGTTTACTGTTGTTTCAAGCTTCCAAAAAAGCCCCCCTCCTTTACGAAATCCTGGCTACGCGCCTGATGTTGGTCCTTTGTGTTTTAAAAGTTGCATTTTACTGTCTAATCTGATTTCAAAATAAAAATTGGTTCACATTCACTAACGAAGCTGCGATCAAAAAATCTTTTGAAAGTTGCCAACAGCGATAATTAATAGACCTATGTGGCTGCAGCTTTTTATTTCCGCAAAAAACCGCTCTTCTCTTCGCTTTTTGTATAAAACTCATGCTAGTACGCAACTAGTGTTACCAGTGCAAATTGGTTTGTACTGGTGCGATGACTGAATGGTGCAAGAAATTAACTAGTCCATTGACATAAAAAAAACTTTTTAATGAGTTGATGCGTTAATGAAAAAGCTAGCTTCCTTATTAACGGATTTGAGCTCACCTTTGCCATTTGCTGTTGTACGCGTGTACTGTTGTACTCGAAAATTGTTAAAGGAAACTGAATAAACAATAGACTTCGTGCAGGGGCGTCGCCAGCTTCGAGAGATCGGGGGGGCAAAATTAAAATCAGGAGGGCAAAGGTTTTCGCCGAAATGCGAAGGCTTTTTCTGGCCGAAATCACAAATTTTCCGACCAAAAGCAGGTGATCTCCAAAAAAAAGGTCTTCGCCAAACTCAGAAGGCTTTTTCTGGCCGAAATCGCAAATTTTAACGTTTTTTCCGCCCAAAAACACCAACTTCTTCCTCCCAAAAAAATACCGTGGGGGGCAAGAAAAAAAATCGGGGGGGCAAGAAAAAAAAATCGGGGGGGCAAAAACGAAAATCGGGGGGGCATTGCCCCTCCAGCTGGCGACGCGCCTGACTTCGTGTCATCATTTTTATCATTGGTAGCATTTCAATTGGAAGGGGCCCATGATTACGCCTATGGTTTAATGATTATTGTACAAGTTTGCTCTCACACCAAACTATACGGTAAAATATGGCGTAGCCAAACTGCTAACGAACAATATTACCGTAGTATAACGACCAAGGTTTAACGTCAAAAAGAATTACTATAAGCTTAAAAATATAAATAGAGTGAGATTAAGCTGAAACGGGGATGAAGTAGCAAATAAGAATTTTCGCGACATGGAAGAAAAAAATTACGACTTGGCAAATTGCCAATCTCAAAAAAAAATCAAACCTGTCAAAGTCGTCAATTAGGCCTATAACATCAATGATGCAAATTGCTATGTACTGGTACTTACCATAGTAAGTGTTAACACATTGCAATTTACACGCGGTGCAGTGTTTGCACAATATAGCCTTCATAATCGAAGTACCGCGATTTGGTGGCAAATAATACGCGTAGATGTTGAAGTGGAATACTTCTTCTTCTTTCTTCATTGCCCGCTTTTCCGTGAGGGTTGCGGGGGCAGTAGCTCAAGATTGAGCCGCCACACCTCACGGTCTTCCATCACCTCCATCATTTCGCTTGGGCGAAGTCCCAAGCGATTCCATCCAAGATCCTCAATGTAATCGGTCCATCTAGTTCTAGGTCGTCCGACTGGTCTTCTCCCATTTGCTTTGGCATGTAAAGCTTGTTTGGGGAGTCTTTCCTGAGGCATTCTGCTTACATGGCCAAACCATCTAAGCTGTGATCTTTCAATTCGGAGAAGTAACGGCTCGATGTTAAGAGATTTTCGAATTTCAGAGCTACGCACCTTGTTAAACAGTGTAACTCCTTCGATTCTTCGTAAAAACCTCATTTCGGACGCTTGCACTTGTGATCGCATTCTTTCGGTCATTACCCAAGATTCATGACCATAAGTGAGAATGGGGACAAAAACTGCTTTGAAAATTGAGAGTTTTGCCTTTTTCGACAATTCTCGTTTCATGACAACCGAGTAGTGCAAAGCTCGCATTACTGCACTAGCCTTGCCTATTCGGGTATCCAGTTCTTCGTCTTGCCTTCCGTCACTCGTGAATGTTACCCCAAGATACTTGAACTTCTCTACCAGCTTCAGTGTCGCTCCATTCACTTGTAATACGCACTGATCAGGGTTTCTTGAAAGATGAAGTACCTCAGTTTTGGCCGTGCTTATTTTCATTCCGGCGGTGTTGCATGCATCTGCAAAGCTATTTAATGCGCGCTGGAGGCCAGATTCTGTGGAAGAAAGCAGAACCAAATCATCTGCGAATAGCAGACGACTAATTTTGCAATTGCCAATCGTGGCACACTCATCAGCTTGGCTGCATTTGTCGATCCAATTCATGTAAACAATGAAAAGGAGAGGTGACAAAACGCACCCTTGCCGGAGTCCAACGCCCACATGGAACGGCTTTGATTGCTTGCCATTTACCCGAACACAAACCTCCGGTCTGCAGTAGAATGACTTAATAGCGCGTAACAATTGACCATCAACGCCATACTCCTGCAAAACCTTCCAAAGTTTATCCCGAGGAACTCGGTCATATGCTTTTTCAAGATCGACAAAGCATGCAAAGAGATCTTTGCCATACTCCCAAGATTTCTCGAAGATTTGCTTCAGAGTGAAGATTTGGTCCGTGGTGCTGCGACCCGGACGAAAACCGCACTGACCATCTTCCAGTTTTGATTCCACTATTTCTCGGCATTTCCTTTCAAGGCATTTGGCATATACTTTCCCTGGCAAACTAAGGAGAGATATCCCTCTGTAGTTTGTACATTGCTTGCGATCTCCTTTCTTGAATATCGGAATAATCACACCTGTTTGCCAATCTCTGGGAGTTTTGCCAAACTTCCACGCAACTTGACACACTCGCGTTAACCAGAGAATTCCTTCTCCAGTCAGCGCTTTCAACATCTCGGGTCTGATTTCATCTTCACCAGCAGCTTTTCCAGATTTTATCCCTTTAATTGCAGTTGCCACTTCTGCTGCAGTGAAAACTTCGTCCTCCCCTAGATGTGTCACTTCGTGTGTGTCACGAGTCGATGCCTTTACAGGATTCAAAAGATCTTCAAAGTATTCTCTCCATCGTGAAAGGATTTCATTCTCATCCGTTAGAATGTTACCGTCAGAATCCTTGATGGAGTACGTGATACTCGATCTTTTGCCACGTAAACGGCGGATGGTCTGCCAAAATACTTTGTTTGCCGAAAAATAGTTGGAATCCAACCGACGACCAAACTCTTCCCATGACTTCTCCTTGGATTTCTTTACTGCCGAAGTTGCCGCTTTTCGCGCCTCAGTGTACCGGGATTGCAAATCAGATGACGATCTGTCTTGCAGCCAGGCCTTGAACGCATCTTTCTTTGCTCGAATAGCTTCTTTAACCTCTTGGTTCCACCAAGGTGTTATTTTCTCACTATCGCCCGCCATTCTAAGCCGTTTTCGCCCACAACTTTCAGCAGCTGATGAAATGATTGCTGATCTGAACAGTAGCCATTCCTTCTCGATGTCCTCGGATACATCAGGAAGTTGTCTGAACTTAGATGATATACTGGATGCAAACTGTTTTCTTACTTCTTTGTCCTCCAAAGCCTCCCATTTGATCCGGTAAGTCACAGACGATCGGTTGGATCTCTTGTTTGGCCAAGGTTTCGAAAGTCGTAAGGAACATACCACCAGATGGTGATCAGTTGACAATTCAGCACCTCGCTTCACTCGAACGTCCAGCACATCAGAAAACAAATCTGACGAAACTATGCCAAAATCTATCAAAGATTTTTGATCCATACTAGGTCGATACCATGTATACTTGTGAACCTCTCTGTGCTGGAAAAAGGTATTCATGATGCGGAGTCCGTTGCTACAACAGAGCTGCAACAAATACCTTCCGTTCTCATTCAGTCCAGTGACTCCATGTTTTCCGATCACACCCTTCCACGTATCTGTGTCTGTTCCAACATGTGCGTTAAAATCCCCCATAAGGACTGTAGATTCAGTAGCTGATACTCGTAGAAGAGCATCATTTACTTCATCCACAAAAGTCTGATATTCACTCGTGGCATTGGGGGCATATACCTGCAACAGGCACAATGACCGATCCAATACCTTAAGCTTCAACATACAGACCCGTGATCCCAAAGGAATCCAATCTGACACACAGTCTGACAAACGGGGGCTTGTGAGAATCCCCACACCCGCTTGTGCAGACATACTAGGATCAGCACCAGAATAGAAGAGTTTCCATCCGCCATCCAGATCCACAGTTCCAGAGCCACGTCGTTTGGTTGAAGAAACTCCGATAATATCGAGATGATACCGCTTTGCTTCCTCAACCAATTCTAGCTCTTTTCCTGTGAGGGTGAGGATATTCCAATTGCCCAACAGCAGTTGGTGATGGTTGACCGGTGAGTGTGCGACATTATCTCGAGTACGAATACTCTGCGCTGCCTCCATTCGCCTCTCCAAACGTGTAGCGGGCACATTGGTGGAGCTGCCACTAGGGCTGGCTGGTGGAGATTGTCGCTTATTTTTCGAACGAGCCCCTCTGCCTAAGACTCGAACGCCATAGGGGTTTCGCTGAATGACGACCTGGGAGTCCCTAGGCGCTCCCCTGCCGGACGAGGTTCCACTTGTGAAGGTGGCCCCATTAACGTCGTTCACGTAATTTTCATTATTTGTGCTCATCATGATTTGTTATGCAGTTTAATCTAACTGCGGAGAGGTTTTATATCAGAGTTGTCCTTCTCCTAGGTTATATGCTTACCACAGCTGATGGGCATAACCAACCCAGGTTTTAAGTTTTCCAACTATTTTGATTTGAACTATACTTCGTCTCGCTTCTACCATTAGACCTATCTGGCATGGGTAACCCTTTCAGGAGAATTGAATCTCCAGCCAGTACAGCTCTGCAGGTCATTGAGGCACATAGACTTTTCCACCTCGTTACGGTGATAGTTCATGGAAAAGCTATGCATTGTAGGTCTAATTGCCGAGCTATGTTATTCTATGCCTACTGTGCCATAATAAGCCAATTATATGTCATACTATGCCTACTAAGCTACGGCGCCCACTTTGGCCTACTATGCCTGTTGTGCCATACTAAGCCTACTGTATGCCAAACTATGCCTACCAGGGTGCCATGTTATGCCTACTATGTCATACTAAAGCTGCAGCACCTACTGTGGCACACTATGCTTACTAATACTATGCCTATTTTCCATAACAAGCCTCCTGTATGTCATAATCTGCCTACTAAGGTGTAATGCTATCCCTACTATAATATACTACGCTGCAGTGCCTACTGTGGGATACTGTGCAATAATAAGCCAACTATGCCTACTGTGCCATAGTAAGCTACAGTGCCTACTGTGACATGCTATGCTTACTAGGGTGCCATAACAAGTCTACTTCATGTTACACTATGCCTACAATGCCATACTAAGCCTACTATGACATAGTGCTCTTACTAACCTATGGTGCCAAAAGCCCACTACAGTATATTGTTGTTGTTTGTTTTAGGCGCTTTATAACTACCAAGGTCTTGTAGCGCCAGGACTGAAGTAATTCATAGGACAAGGTATGCTTTAACCATTTTCATTCTCCACACTACCCATGACGCCGAGCGCTAACCTGAATAGCTGTGGATACCATTTTTAAAGTCTTTGGTATGACTCGACGGAGTATCGAACTCAGTCTCCTTGAGAATCAACTCTGAGCATAACAAAAAAGACCAGTAGAAGCAATAATCGCGGGGGTCAAAGTTGTCGGTCTTCGGGCAATATGACGCGGCGAAGCTATCAAGCAATATATCATGGCTTGGCAGTGCATATCGGTATGAAAGCAGAAACTCGCAACTTAGGTTAACTGAATCCTTATCAAAAAACTAATAGTGTTCCAGTACGACCATGTTTTATTCGGTGATGAGCAATTTTGAGCGGCTAAAAATAACTGTTTATAATAATCGCGATACCGGCAACGAAATCTTGACACGGAATTATGTTTTCTATCACAACTTCCTACATGTTCATTTTCATGCTCAGCACAATGAGCACACTCCGGATTATGGTTATGGAGCATGGTATCAAGAAGCTGAGAATTTTTTGAGTAAAAAAAGAAAATATATAGCATAATATGTCACACTTGCATGCTGTCTCCACTAAAATAACGCACCAGTACTAGTCATGAGCCCTAAGTCGTGAAGTAAAATAAATACCGGTAATGCTACGCGATAAGAATTGTAACAAAATTTTCCACAGCGAGATTCTCAACGGAAAAGTGAGAAAAAAACAGTCAAAGGTTCTCGGAAGCGCGTGGTAAATAGTTGAGAATGATGATGACGTCTGGAAAATATACAGCCAACGACCACCAAGCAAGATTAAAGACAAGCTTCCAAATGAGTGTAGTCAGTCTGTTCGTTGGTACTTTTACTCCTCCTCTTACAGTTAACGTTATCTGCACATCTTCTGCCTGACAAGATCCATGACCTTACGTAAGGCATTGGCTTGAATGCAGATAGAGGTGGGCCAACAATTTTTGCAAACATCAACGCACTTATTCTCGCAACCTTTAGCTTATTTCTGGTATCCGTCAATATTTTGTTCATTGAGCTGAAAGCTCTTTCACACTCAGCGGTACTTACAATCAGGGTTTCTGAAGAGCTTAATAATGGTTGCAGAGACTTTGGGGTAATCCGTCCTAATTCCAGTTAAACTCTCTAAAACCACTGATGATGTCATGATGTTCACCAGGTAATTGGAAACGCTTGCACATGTTCAGTATAGCGTCTTCCCCAAACAGGGCATCAAACTTAGCAGGCCAATTCTCTGGGATAAGGACTTGCAGATCGTTGACCAATGCATTGTACAGATTTTCGTTTGCGTCAACATTTCTATTTCCTGTTCTTGATACAGTCGTGTAGAGCCTCGTGGTAAGATTGCCGGCTAATGCCTGATAAAATTGGTGAGCATCAATAATAGGGACTGTAGTTCGGCTATTTTCCGATATAAGCACACCATTGTACGTAGTGTGCTCTTCGATTTCCCTGAGGGCCTCATCCAAGAATTTTCCTGGCTTATATTTTCTGGCAAGAAACACAGCGATCATAATTTTGATCCGTTTATGTGCCCTCACAAATGTCATTTGGCGAGACTGAAGGTCAAGGGAAAGTGCTGATAGTTCCTGCAGAGCACCAGCCATAAGAGTCAAGTTCAGAACAAACGATTTGGAAGTCAAGTACGATAGCATTCCCAGATACTTGCTTTTTTCACGACCATCTCTTTTACTGTCACGAGATGCAGACTTAAAGTGTTCTGTAAGTGCTGCGTAGCTCTTCATTACAGCAGAAACGGCTCTATAAGAGGAGGCTACCCACCTAGTATCCAGCATCGTACCTATCTTCAACACCTCTGTTTCCAGGCTTTGTGCAGCGTTCTGCAACTCCATCTTGTTCTTTGAAGAGGCACTGTATAAACTGTACAATTTATCCATAAATATTTTGAAATTGTTAATCCCTCCTACAGCCTTTACACAGTCATTCACAGCAAGTTCCAGCTTATGATTAGAACAGTGCCAGAAAACAACATTTGGAAACATTTCCTTCAATTTTGTGACTATACCCGATCCAGTCATAACTGATGCCCCATCACTGGCAAAATAAATGAAGTATTCTTGCAAATAGTCACTATCCATTCCGTGCTTTTTCATGCATCCAAGTAAAGTGTCTAAAATGGTCTGGCTGTCCGATTTTTCCAATTCAATTAAATCCAAAAACATGGATGTGGGCTTACCATGAAAAAAAAATCGCAAACAAACAACTAATGACGATTTTTGCGAATTAGTGGTTGCTTCGTCGATCATTATGCCAATTTTTTCGCGAGAATCTTTTATTGCTTTTACCACATTTTTTCTCATCTCATTGCCAATGTGATCGCATACATCGGCTGCACTCACTCTGCTGTGAAGAACGTGACCCATATCTGCCTCGTTAAGTTGTTGAAGGTCAATTAAATGCGGAAAATCTGTAAAGGGTCGGGTTTTTTTCATGAGGAAATAGGCCGTGCGAAAAACTCTGACCATTATCTCATTTTCCCGCTCAGTCGCTTGGTGCATCATATGTGGCAAAACATCATCGCTTCTCTTTAAGAGAATTTCCGACAGTAACTTATGAATTTTGCTTTCTTTGTGCTCAGCAATTTTTTTTCTCAAAGACTTTAACTGCACAGGACGGCCATCACCACAGGGCTGCACAGTGGCATCGCACCATTGCATAGGGAAAGACATTCCTCGACTCATGTGACCTGGAGCCAGTTTTGCAGCTCTGCAGGTCGTACATCCCTAACAATTATTCTTACTGTAGAGCCATAAGTATTTGTTTGTAAAATCTTTCACTTGCTGCTCTGTCCAGCATTTTGGCCACTTTTCTCCAGCATTAATACCTCCTGCCCCCGTTATACCTGTAACGCTTTCCTCATCCTCGACACTGATAGCGACTGCATTAACGCTTTCATTTACTTCGCCAGCTACTTCTTCCTGTTCAATCGGCTGAGTTTCAGTTGATACAGACGAAGCAACAGTTTCTTCTTGACAATCTTCTTGTCTGTCACAAATGAAGACTGCATTGTCGCGAAAATATTTAAGGGCATATTATGTAAACGGAAGGGATATTACTATTTATTACGCCTATAATGAGCTTGAGAAAAAAATTATAAAGCATGGAATTGACTTGGTTTCCATGTTTTCTTAATTTGCTGATAAAAATCTATGAAGCCGAGAAAACTGTCGCGAAGCATTTATATGAACCAGGTCCTCATGATTATAGAGCCAATAGGGACGACGCGGCGTGTATAGACCACGAGCCCTGAGTTTAATTACTGTATGATATTCCGAAAAGCACCGGTACGACTAGACCTACGTATTCGTAAACATTTTTGCTCACTAAGCTAATCAGCGATCACCTTAGTAAAATATTTACCATAGTTCAATTTTGTAGGCTATCTCCACTTCACAACAACACGAACACAACTAAAAACTAACTTCCTTAGGAATTCCAGTAACGATAGAATAGAAAAATAGACTAGGCTACCTACCTGGCAACTTTCTTGAAAAAGCTACTTATGTTCGATTGGGCTTTTCTTTCATAATTTGTTAAATTAACCGCTGGCTATAATATGCTAAAACGATAATGGATAAAGTTGTAATTAACTTGCAAGATATTGGGTTACATCACATGTGCAGGTCAAAAACGCCAGCATTAGTGATTAAGACTTCGCCTATTCCTATTGCTTCATCACACAACATCCCACTCTAACCATATCTTTAGTGCTTTACATTACTGCTACATAAAAAAATCCTACGCTCGTCACACATATAAGGTACCGTACCTCAACTACTCACTTCTTAGTCCTTGCCGTTGAGCAAGAGAGCAGTTGGCCTACGTCTGGTAGCCTAGTATTCGTTCTAGTTTACTCCCATTCGCAAAGCATTTTGACATCATAAACGTAATATGATTGACAGATTTAAAATTGCGGTTTTAGCAAATAATGCACGTATAAAAGCCTAGCGGTCGTGATGTAAAAGACAGGGATATTAATGCGACGATTACTTAGCATCACAGAGTGATTCGGTTGATCGATCCAGTAACATTCGTTGTCCCAGGAACTGCCGGAGCTCGCGCTCCGGTGGTAGCGGAGAAGTTTGGGGCGGAGCTCCGGCGCGCTCCGGCCCAATTTCACCACTGATTCCATTCCACTCTGGCATATTCCACACCAAAATTTCCATTCCATACCATACCCTGGTCACGACTTCTAAATACATAAAATTCGATAATTCAAACTTACCCCATATTCGACAAACCAGACTATTGAGCTACTAACTTACCGGTAACAATAATGAAACGCCTTTAAAATCCCCAAAATAATGCCTCAGCAGGTTGTTTTGCCGTCAGGCTCCTCAAGGGGGTAGCGGCAAACCTAAAAAGTAAACTTTAAGTAGAGTCTGGGCGCTAAAAGAATAAGTAAAAGTCAACCAACTAGCAATTTCCTACGTATTCCAGAAAGCGAACGGGCCGGCGGTATTTTAAAGGCGGTGAATCATCCAGCTAATTCCGGTGGTTTACAATAGCTAAAATTGAACTATAATTTTTGATAATTTTTGTTTTGATTTTGGGGCTGCGTTTGCAAAGATATTCAACAAATACGAAAAGATGTCCCCTCGAAAAAAGTTTTTGGAAACTCTGAGTTTTGATCTTCCCGCCAAAACCACAGTTCTCTATACTATTAGGCCTACTGTAATCTTATTAAAGTATTAGGCCTAACTATCTCTAAACTATTAGGCCTAATAGTTTAGAGATAGTTTAGCGATAGTTAGGCCTAAACTATTCAGAAATAAACTATTTAGAAATAAACTATCTCTAAACTATAGGCCTACCACAGTTCTCTAAACCATTAGGCCTACTGTGGTTTTGGCGGGAAGAACAAAACTCAGAGTTTCCAAAAACTTTTTTCGAGGGGACATCTTTTTGTATTTGTTGAATATCTTTGCAACCGCAGTCCCAAAATTAAAACAAAAAATATCAAAAATTATAGTTCAATTTTATCTATTGTAAACCATTGGAATTGGCTGGATGATTCACCGCCTTTAATGACTTTATAGGTGTTTTATTATTGTTAATAGGCTCTAACCTAGAGTCATCGACTCTGTGTTTGCTTCGCAACAAAACACATTTATGAGATACTAAGATTTTCGAGTAGTTCTTGCAAGTTGTACAAAATAGTTTTACTCGGGAAATTTGTAAAACTAGCTAGGCCTAACTCACCGTGTAAGACAGTACCACGTGTACAAACTAGGGTTTCCAGTTTCCCGGTTTTGACAGAAATCCAGGAAATGTTTTACCTCATCCCGGAAAAAAAAACTGGGATTATCCATAGGTGAGCACAAGTCCGTTAATAACGAAGCTAACTTTTTCTTGAACTCGTTAATCCGTTAAAAAGTTTTTTCATGTTATCGGACTAAATTAACTTCCGCTAAGTTCTGTTAACTTCCGTTAAGGTTTTTATCGTTAATATCTATTGATCTTACAGGTACAAACCAGTTTGCACTGGTAACACTTGTTGCGTATTAGCACGAGTTTTGTTGGAGAAAGCGAAGAAAAGAGCTCTTTTTTGTGGCAAATAATAATCTGCAGCCTCATCTGTCAATTGCTTATTGCTGCTCGCAATTTCCAAAGATTTTCCGATCGCAGCTTTGTTGGTGCATTTGAACTTATTTTTATTTTGAAATTAGATTAGACTGTAAAATATAACTTCCAAAACTCAAAAAGACACCATAACAATAGATATTTCCTTACAATCAGCTCAACAGCGTCAATACGTGTTCTAGAAGCGAGTAAATAAAAAGAAATGTAAATTACACGCAAAATATTAGCGAATTAACGGACTTTATCAACTTCCGTTAATTCAAGCTGAAAATAACGGATTAACGTTAACGGAGGTGTGAAGTTTGTTAACGGACAAGTGGTTAACGAAGCTAACGTTTTGCATTAACTTGCCCACCTATGGGATTGTCCCATTAGCATTGCTATACAATAATACAAAAATAACAAACGTACAAGCAACAAATGCATCAAGTTTACTTTAAGTTTGTTTCATATAATGACTGCGAAAAAACTCAGTGCGTTCACAGAGTTGTCACCAAGTCGTAATCTTAAGTTTTGTAGCAAACTATGCTGTAGCAGAAAATTCTCGTTCTGCTTCAACTGACGTGGGTGGAAGAATGCTTGATAACGCTCTGAATAGCTGTTCCAATCTGCTTGGTCTTCTTCCTGCGCTTGCTTTTCAAATGTCGAAAAAGACCACTAGTCGGACTATCTTTAAAGATTTTGTTTTTGAGCAATGAGTGCAAGTATCATTACCATCACAAATAATCAAATCAAATCTTTTAGTACACTCGCTGCATTATGCCGAAACGTGTAACGAGTTTGAGGGGGCCCATCTCCGCGACATTGCCCCCGGGCAGCACAAACCCTTTCGAAAAAACGTCGCTACGGTGGCGAGCCGTTTGCAACACTGCATCCGATTTGACCGGCCCGAGATTTGAACCTCGGACCTCCCCCTTCAGAGACAAACGCGTTACCGCTGGACCATCTGGCCGGTCATTACCATCACCCCGAGTAAAATGTTTCCAAACTTTAGACTGATTTATGCGTTCCGTAACCAAGCGACGCTGACACACATCTTCAGCTACCTGCTCTTAATTGGGCAACGTGTATAATAAACTGGCTCAAAGTAGTTATCCCAGCAATCAACGCCTAACAGTTCAACAATTGTTTCAAAAGGAAAGAATATCGTGTCGCCACACTGCGAATGAATACGATCAATTTTAACGTTATACAAAAATAATTGCAACTGGTTTTGGTCTTAAAGGCGGTGAATCATCCAGCCAATTCCGGTGGTTTACAATAGCTAAAATTGAACTATAATTTTTGATATTTTTTGTTTTAATTTTGGGGCTGTGGTTGCAGAGATATTTAACAAATACAAAAAGATGTCCCCCGAAAAAAAGTTTTGTTCTTCCCACCAAAACCACAGTTCTCTAAACTATTAGTATTAGGCCTACTGTAATCTTATTTAACTATTAGGCCTAACTATCTCTAAACTATTAGGCCTACCACAGTTCTCTAAACTATTAGGCCTACTGTGGTTTTGGCCAGAAGAAAAAAACTCAGTTTCCAAAAATTTTTTTCGGGGGACATCTTTTTGTATTTGTTGAATATCTTTGCACCTGCAGTCCCAAAATAAAACAAAAAATATCAAAAATTATAGTTCAGTTTTAGCTATCGTAAACCACTGGAATTGGCTGGATGATTCACCGCCTTTAAGTTCCACGAAGATACTAGCTGACAAAACCGCGAAACAGGAAATCAACAGCCACTCAATCCCAGAAATTCCCGAAACCGGGATCCCGGTTCGCAAGCCCTAGTACAAAGCCATAATTATCATCCGAAAAAATAAATAAATGAAAAACACACATCTGCGACTTGCACCTAGCAAGTTGCAGTCTAGCAGATGTGTATTAGCGTATCACAGGTGCGCAATAAACTAACAACTCAAGTTGCTTGAATTTTCAGCGACAATTAGTCGTGTTTCGATCTGATTTTGAGTCTTTTTGACCAGTTTATCCATCGCTACTTTTAGTGAAACTTTTGATTTCAGAAAATCAAATTCATTGAATTTTCAATTAAGACATTCAAATTCATCAATAACTTGTGAGCGGATTCAAATTCAATCCAACCCTAGTACTTACACTACCGGTACATCAAAAGTTTGAAACTTACGAATGACCTCTTGAGTAAATCATTGTTTTTCGTAAAACATCAGACACGCGGATATCAAAATTTAAAAGTTTTTATTTTCTAAAACTGTTGGCATAAATATAAAACTTGATACAAGTATTTTCTCTTCAAAGAATAACAGAGCCCGTCCTTGGCTTCGATGCTTAGTCGAGTATGGTCATTGGTCATGAAGTATTCCACCAACTCCAGCCTTGCTTCTCGGTACGCTTCCATGTTTGTAATAGTTGCCATGTCAATAGTTATCCATCTTATTTCCGTGCTCGTCCGCAGGAAATGCGTTGTAGATATGAATGTCCTGCGTGGGCCGATCCTGTTGTCCCGTCTCCGCCATACCGATCATCTTCACGATTTTCAAGCCCTTACTGATGCGCCCGAATATGGCGTGTTTGCCTGAAAGATCAAAGTAAAAACGCTTCAGAATTGATGGTCTGTTTCAGCTGCTAGAAGCAATTGGTTCTAAACAGGCAAAGCAGTGCTAAGACTTAGGATTCTACTACACCAATTTAAAACAACGCTTGAGCAATTCTTTTGTGCAATCTGGCTATACCATGACGTTGATCGGCCCCGAAATCAACTTATGTTACTGACTGGAGGAAAATTTGTATTACTATTTTAGCACATTTTTTTTCTGAAAAAACCTTGCTTCATTGCAATCTACAGGGTTGCCACAGAAACTGCAAAATCAAATTCCAGGACTTTTTTAGATGATTTTCCAGGACTGTGCAAGATTTTTTTGCAGGACTTAAAATTTAATTTTCACTATTACTCTTTTATGCACCCACTTTTTGTACTTGTGATTAAAGAAAATTTTAATGCCACGCATTTGGATTTCTAGTACTGACTACTAGCCAGGTTTATAGCCAGAAATCTGCAATGGGAGGGCTTGGCTTGGGGTATGGGAACGGAGTTGCCAGCTGCCAGAGGCCATTGGGAGTCTGAGCTCCAAAGTCAAAGCCCCCAGCACAAAAGACTACCGTACATAATTTTTGCAATAATAACTTAATCTTAGGCCCAGTTTGGCAAAAATTAATGCATTTTAAATGAAGCGCAGAAATTAGCACTGCGAAAGCATGATTGAACTGATTTTATAAATGGGCTAAAGTATGTGAGTGATGGTAATGGTAAAACTTTTGTCCTAGCTTTATTTCAAGCAGGTAAACCATAAAATCTCTCCATTTGAAAAAAGCAGAGCTTATTTGCACCAGCGCGCAAATATAAAATCGCTCTCCTAGCCCTAACCCCAACCCTAAACATAACATATCTAACTGTAATCCTACCTATAACCTTAATGTTAATTCTAACCCAAACTCAAAATCCAAACCCAAACCTTAACCATGATAATTTTTTAAAAAAGCGTAAATGGGCACCCACCCTAACTATAACAATTTTTGAAAAAGCATAAATGACCACCACTCTTGCTCTCTTTTTCTTTATAAGCAAAGCATCCTAAAGTGCAAATGGGCGCTTCCTTTGAAAAAACTCTCAAGTATTAATTTAAGTCGTCTGCATTTTATAACGCTAGACAATTTAGGAGAAGGGGCTAATGAAACAAGATTTGAAGAACATGACTGATAATTAACTGAATGAAATACTGAATAGACACTTTACAATTTTTTTAGAAAGCCTAATTTAAGTATTTTGCATTATGCGATCAAATTGATTGTTTATTTTTAGCCATTTTTGTCAGTTGTTACTGATTTTATTATTGACCATCATTAGCCCCCCCCTAAATGCTGTTTCAAAAGTGGCTTTAAATTACTTTGGAGTCCATATTACTGCAAAAAAACTGCTTCATAAGTATACTCGCAGGGTGAAAAATGTTACATTTTTTATTGTGTTTAGCCAACAGGCCAATGGAGGGCCTACAGCCCACTACACTTCTGCTGCTAGAAAATCGCATTGCAATAAATTACTGTTCATAAATTCACTCTTCCTAGTAATATTTAATAATTTATACATACTGCATCGCAAAGTGCAAATTTTGGCATTTCAACAAGAAAGTGCTTATTTATACACTGGCGAATAAGCAAGAACTGCTTAAAGAAAATAAGAGAGCAAAGAGCAGAAGAATAGGCACTCATTTACTCTCTTCTATTTTTTAAATTATCGTTTGGGTAGGGGTGCCATATTTTCATAGACCAAAAAGAGGACAGTTTCGAAAATCGAAGCCCAAAAGAACCAAACACGCTGAAGGTATATACCGGCCGACTGGACTGACTAAAGACTTTTTTATTTTGGAGAACACAATTTTCCAAGAGAAAATTCAAAAACTGAAGACCGTTTTTTTCTTTGGAGACCACTTGTTTTTGCACCAATTCTTCCTATGAAAATGGTGATCTCAAAAAAAAGATCTGCTGTCAGTAGGGTTGTATTAAGGTCGGCGGGAGCTGAACGCGAGTGTGGATGGAAGTATATCGTTTTGGTGGTGGTGGTGGTGGTACTACCCGACCCCTTCCGAGGGATGGGGGCGCGGAGGAACTCCGTGGAGACCCAACAGTCGGGCCACACCCCAAGGTCTGGACCATAGATCGAGAATAGAAAGAGAGGAGCCAAAGATAGATTTGCGAAGGGGTTCAGAAGCAGGACAATCGAGGAGGAGATGATTGAGGTCCTGCAGAGGGTGTCCACAGGCACTACAATCAGAATTCTCCTTCCGACTGATCCTGTGAAGATATGAAGATAAAAGAAGACTGTGACCATGGCAGCGAAGACGAGAGAGCTCACTGCGTATGGAGCGAGAAAGAAGAAGTTCCTCCGAAGAGACTTCGGGGACTTGGAAGTTCAGGTGGGAGTGAGAGATGTGACGTCTCCAATTGCGGTATTGGGAATAACGGACTTTGGCAATAACTGGAAGGAGAGGGGTAGGGATCGCATCAGTGGGCAGAGAGGCACCAGTTTTGGCAAGTAAATCAGCTTTTTCATTTCCGGGGAGACCTGCGTGTCCGGGGACCCATTGGAAGCTCAAAGTGGTATTGTTGGAGAGGGAAGAGGCAAGGGACCAAACATTCCATAGGGACTCAGGCAGGAGATAAGTGGGGGCTGAAGAAAGGATAGAGAGGGCTGATTGAGAGTCGGTTAGGAAAAGAACTGACTGGAATTTGCAGGTCATCAAATGGCTAGTACACCAAGCAAGACCTTGCTTGAGGGCAAAGGTTTCGGCTGTGAAGCTGGAGGCAATTGTACCAGAGGAAAAGGATAGGGAATGGGATGTGTTGCATTTGGAGCATGTAGCATAGACTCCAGCGCCACCAGGACCGAAAAGGGAGGGGACAGAACCGTCAGTCCATACTTGGATATCAGAGGGGGGGAGGGAGGATAGTTGGCTTGAAGCAATTTGGAGTCGGGCTGTACTGCTGCCTGTGCAGTCGGGAATGAAGGGGGAAACAGTGAAGTGGGTTGTGGACCATGGTGGAAAAGGGGGGCAAGTGATCAGAGACTCACGTGGGGATGGGAGTGGTAGTGTGGCTGAAGAACAAAATGATCTCCAGGAGGGTTTCTTCTTTAGTCGACAGGGAACGTTTTTAATTGCCAAGGCATAAAGGCTGGAGAAGTCGGGGGGAAGGCGCAGAGCACGTTCAAAGGAACGTGCTCTGCGCCTTCCCCCCGACCCCGCCTTTAAGTGCTGAGCATTAAAAACAGAAAACATTTGGCTACTTTTTTGGTGTCCTACAGAAAAAGACGACAAATCCTCTTAAAAGAAAACGTATGGTAGCCCTACATTAGGGTTATACAGGTTTAAGATTTATGTTAGGATTGGAGCTTGCGATACAGTTAGGGTTAGATTTAGGGTTGGGTTATGGCTAGGATAGCGACTTTTATATGTATGCGCCAGCATAAAAATAAGCTCTGTCTTTTAACAAAATAAACTTTTAAATTTACCCTATTATTTCACAATGCAATTCATTTCAACAATACTACAGACCTTCATAATGCAAATTATTTCAACAATACCTTTGTGCAATTACAAGGTACCAGTTATCACAACAACAAAAAAAACTTCACATTCTGTCCTGGTAAATCACGGGAAAACTTTCCAAACTTTTTCCAGGACTTATAAACAAAATTCAAGGACTTTCAAGGACTTTCCAGGACAGAAAAAAAAATCCAGGACTTTTCCAGGATGTGGCAACCCTGAATCTAAACCAGCTGCTTGCGGATGGTGCATGACATATTTAGGAATATCAATAATTTGTTACTCTAGACTTTTTTTAACCCATTTTTTCATTTCCAATCATCAAAATCTATCATCTCTTGAAATTCTTCAAAACAATTGCAATCGGGCGGTCGCCGCATTTAGCTCAGTACAATAAACTTTATACCGTCTAGCCATTGTGTTGGAGCAAGGGTGATGAAAAACTGACTGCCGTTTGTGTTCGGGCCCGAGTTGGCCATGGAGAGAATTCCTGCTCCCGTGTGTTTCAGCTCCCGATGGAACTCATCCTTAAAAGTGCGGCCATAAATCGATGCTCCTCCGCGCCCTGTAAAAATTTAGTCTAAAATTGCAGAAGTTTTTGAAAGAAATGAAGGGCAAAAGGTAGAAATCACAAATCACATGCCAAAGGCAATCATTACCAATTAGAGGATTCATCATTGTTATAATGTTTTCTGGCACGAAATAATATGAATCCTAGTAAAACCCGAGCTGAAACAGGTTTCATCTAACAGGCTGTCCACTCACCTTTGAACAAAAAAATGATAAAATCTGTGAAAAAATTAATAAAAATGAAAAGAAAATGACAGAGGAGAGCCTGATCTAAGCACACAGATGCAACATACTTTACCACTGCCCCATTTACTCCTTACCAAAAACAGATTTACTGAATCCGAACATGTTCTGACAATTGTTTGAAGATGGTGGCCCAGACATTAAGCAGTATGAGACGGCCACAACGAAACTCACGCAAAAGGAAAATCTGCACCATCTCAAAATGGTGCATAATTATTTTCAGTCTGGAACTTACATCTTTCTGTTGTTTTTTTTAATCCTGGTTTTCTGTTAGTAAACCTGCAACGCTGGCAGGCCTAAGGCTCAAATATACATTTGCAATTCCGGGATTCCCCGCTCAAACTTGGCATTAAAACGAAAAAAACACCTGTTGCTGTTGGGTCGCCGCCCTGGATCATGAAATTCTTTATGATTCTGTGAAACTTGGTTTTATTGTAGTAACCTCTTCGACTCAATTCTGCAAAATTTGCACAAGTTTTCGGAGCATGATTCCAGTACAGTTCCACTTCAAACGTCCCCATTCTAAAAATAAATGTGTGATACAATCCATGGTAAATAACTAAATCATAAACTGCTTAATTCTATAAACAACTTTTAGCCCTAATAACACAAAGAAGGGCAATCTCTGAAAAGGCACTCCTCCGCCAAATAAAGCCCTTCGACAGAATTTTGCTTTTGAGTTTCAGCAGATGATGGATTAAACTAAAGCACCAATACAGCCTAACACTCTGAATGATTTGAGTAACAATAATCTGGAAAGGAAAATTGTGCATTGCCACTGACTGTGAAACATGATAAAACCAAACTTTGCCACTACTTAAGCTAAAATATATATTGCATACTATGTATTTTCAATCAGTATGTGCATCGGCATTACCAGTAATTTCGCCACAAAGTGAGAGTTAGGGTAAGACAGCTCTGGGGATAGCAGAATAGTTTAATGACTGCTCTTCTCAGTCTATGTTTTAACTTTAATCATGGAATAGTAATACAGTAGAATTCGATTAATACATCCACCATGGGCCAACCAATTTTGGATTTAATTAGCGGCGGATTCAATAACCAAATTTTCTATCATGCAATTTAACCAACCCCTGGGGGGTAAATGCACTCAATTTAACGATTTTCATCATTTGTTGAGACAAAAAATCTGTTCGATGATGTTTGTCTGGAAGGAAAGGTTTATCTCGTCTCGATTTTTTCATTCTATTGTGGATCCAGACAAAAACGTACTTTTAACTGCTTTGGTTTAAACGAAATGTTTTTTAAATTCCCGTGATTTCTATTCCAAATTCGGTTTGTCTTGAAGACAACTGAAATATTGTTTTTCAATAATTCACAATTGCTGTTTATACGCACGTTGTAATAATTGTTTGAGGCCATGTTTTAGATGAAAACACGTTTTAATAACAAATTACCTACGATCGTAGTAAAACTGGATCTATTAAGCGGAAGCTGGATTTATTAACTGAAATTTTTTCAATGGAAAAGGAGTAGAAAATTCCGTTCCAAGCAACTTGGATCCAAAAACGGCTGGATACATTTAACCGTGTATGTACGGTATTAAGTGGATTCTACTGTATATACTACACATTTTTATTCAGTATATGCATGGCATTACCAGTAATATCGGCACAAAGGAAGAGTAAAGGCAAGACAGCTCTGGGGATAGTACAATAGTTTAATGACTGCTGTTCTCACTTAATGCTTTAATTGGGACTTCGCGCGAGCGCGTAGTATCTTTGTTTTCGTGCAAGAATTCGGCAGATGAGGATTGATATTGCGTATAACTAGCAAACGGCAAAACCTAGAAAGCTGAAATTTGGACTTACCATAAGAATTAATGAAAGCGTCATGTGTGGCAATTTTGGGTATCCTAGGTCACATTATCGTGAATTAAAACTAAAAAAACGGCAAGTTTTGGCTTGAAAAGTTATTAAATCGCTTATAATTCCAAAACCACTTAACGCGCAAAGCTGAAGTTTGGAAACAATGTGGGTGCTTATCAATGCTTCATGCAAACCGAGTTTGGGGGTGCCCGGTCACGTGACCAAAATTTTACAGGCCGAAAATGGACGAAAAAGTTGACGAGTTTAAACCGATATATCTCGGCAATTATCGATATTGATGAAAAATGGTTTGTGGTTTTTGAGTACACTACCATTCAATCAACCACCTTTCTTTTGGTTATGTTCGTTTACCCCAACTTGAAAACCATTTTTCTTGTTTTGCATCTTTTTTCTTACTTTTTTTCTTTCTTTTTCTTCTGCCGCTATCCGCTTGTAACCCGCTAAACGCACTGTATTCGAAGTATCAGCGATTAAAGATATCAGGGAGGACTAGTGTGTGACTGAAATCGGGGATGCCAGGTTGGGAGGATCCCCCTCAATGGAGTCCTCCTCCATCTAATTTTTAAACCGTTAGAGCTAGATGGATCAAATTTTCGGAATGGTTAGATATTAAAATCAAACTAAACCTAATAAAAAATTCGGGGAACCATGAAGGGGGTTTCCCCCCAAACGGGCTATCCAAAATTCAAACTTTTTAACCTTTTAAGCTGCACACATGAAATTTTTAAGGTATGTAAATATCAGAGAAGGATAAAATTTGAAACAATTTAGGGGTACCAAAATGGAGGTCCCCCTTAAACACGACCACCTAAATTCAAACTTTTTAACCACAAATGCTAGACACATGAAATTTTCAGGGTTGGCAAATATGAAGAAAAGATAAAATATGACAAAATTTGGAGGTACCAAAATAGGGTGTCCCCTCAAACGAAACCACTAAACTTCAAACTGTTTAACTACTTACGCTAGACATATAAAATTTTCAGGATAGGAAAATACGACCACAAGATAAAATTTGACCAAATTTGGGGGTATAAAAAAGAAAGGATCCCCTCAAAAAAGGATGCCAAAATTCAAACTTTAACCACTTATGCTGGACTGATGAAATTTTCAGAATAGGTAAATATGAAAAGATGGAACTTGACAAAATTTGGGGTATCACAATGGGGTGTCCCCAGGCCCGGCGCCAGGATAGCGTGACTGGGGGGGGGGGGGGGGGCAGAAATAAATTTTGGGGGGGCACAAGAAATTTATTTATGTGAATTTGAGAGGGGCATGGGTCACGAGAAATTTATCCCAGTCTGGATCAAATGAACAAGGTGAAGACCAGAAAACAGGTTTTTCCAGCCGAAAACAGATGATCTCCCTCCCCCCAAAAAAAGGTCTTCACTGAAATTCTAAGAGTTTTTCTGGTCGAAATCAGAAATTCAAACGTTTTTTCCGACCGAAAACAGGTGATCTCCAAAAAAAAAAAAAAAAAGAAGGTCTTCACTGAAATTCTAAGAGTTTTTCTGGCCGAAATCAGAAATTCAAACGTTTTTTCCAGTCGAAAACAGGTGATCTCCAAAAAATAAAATAAAAAAAAAAGGTCTTCATCCCAAAAATGTCATGAAATCCGATGTCAGTCCACAAAAATTTCGAAAATACCGGTGGCAAACACCAATTTGGGCCTCAATTTGCACTCCAGTAGCCCCCGAGCCTGTTAATTTCTTTGGGGCACAGTCCTCACTTGGGGGGACAATTTTTGTTTGGGGGGCACGACCCCAGAATGCCCCCTGTGGCACCAGGCCTGGGTGTCCCCCTCAAACGAGGACACCAAAATTCAAACTTTCCAATTGTGTAAGCAAGACACATCACAATTTCAGGATATGCAAGCAAATAAGAAGGAAAGATAAAATTTGACAAAATTTGGGGCACCAAAATGGGGTCCTTCCAAATTCAAACTTTTCAACCATTCCAGTTAGACACATGAAACTTTCAGAATAGGTAAATATGAAAGAAAGATAAAATCGCATTAGGTAAAGAAAATGTGACTAACTTTAGGTCCCAAAATTGGGGAGTCCTCCTCAAACAGATCCTTTAAAATTTTTAACCACTCAAGCTAAACAAATAAAATTTTCAAGGTAGGTAAAAATATAATACGAAAGAAATTTAGGATCTCATGCTGCAGGGATCCTCCAATTATGTTGATACCTCCCCCCATTAACTGCAAAAGTTAAACAAATTAAATCTATTGGATAGGTTAATATGAACCAAAGACTAAAGATAACAAAATTTGGTTGGCCACATTGAGGAGACCATGCCAAATCGGATCCCATTAAAATTTTAAAAGTTTTATTTTCGAAGTATTCCAGCAAGACATACCAAATTTTAAAAGAGAGCTGGTGGCGATAGGCTAATACAAGAAAAAGATAAAATATGCCAAACTTGACAATGCCATGTTGGACAATTAGCCCTTAATTGGTGGACCTTAAAACTATACCATGAATTCTCACAATGAATATTGGTATCACAGAAAAGTAGAAAAGTCAAACTTATGGGATTACTCAAACATTTAAGATGTTGAAATACTTGAGCTTAATGGCTTTGCTAGATTTTAGCTGAATGGCCGAGTTTTTCACCAAATTATCACTTGTGACTTTGCAAAAAATCTTCTACTTGCTCTTCAAAGTTTTTGATAAATTTTATTAAGAAACCTTTCGTGCTGAACAATGGATGTAATACAATATACTGCACAGTATAATATCCAATATGTTGGCCGTTGGGTTGCACTGCTAAATAGCGTTCTCAAAATAGGAATAGCTGTACACGCAATTATTTCTGGCCGTGGTTAGCATTATGTTAAGTTTGGCGGATGTAATAAAGTCGCTGAATTCCAAAGATTGCTCTATGTTATTTCACAATAAAGTGAAAAACTGTTAGGAACTCCTTATAGCTTTTTGATTGACATTACTTGATTATTTTGATAACTTTTTGAGACCTTTTAAACTTCAAAAGCAAATATCTTCAAAGCTGTTAAAATGAACTAAAAAGAGCGTAATGTGCAAAAGAAATATATAATTTTTGGTAAATACTTAATAGTTGACTGACTTTAGACATTACACCTAGTGTTCTGGAAAGCATCGAGTTGAGTAAATTAATACAAGCTTTCAATGTGAAGTCATCGTAAAGTTAGACTATGCAATATCACTTAAAAATTTATGAGAATTTGATTTTTTGTTTCTAAACTTTGTTTGTGTACAAATTTTTTTCTATGTTAATTGCTAAGGCCGGCATTGTTTTGATCTATTTCTTCAATTTTGAGAAAAATCAGTACAACTGTTCATACATGTGCTTATATAAAATTCTTCTTAAAAAAACATTGCAATGGGCCATTTGAGAGTATAGATTTGATATTTAGGATAGTGTGTCAAATTTCTGGTCAAAATAATGCAAATTACAAATCTGAAAATCATATCGACAAAAGGTTACTGTAGAAATATTTCTTTTAATGAGGGTTTTGTTTGTAACAGCAGTTTTAACAATTGTGCTGTAAGTGAAAATTCAACTACCTCTTTAAAACTTGAACCAAGCAGAGTTGTAAAATTTTGATTGACATTTTATAGAGACCTTTTCTAAACATCTAAATTTTGAAAGCAGTTAACCACAAACCTGATCTAGTTACTTGAACATTATGAAATTCAAAAGCGATGTATTTCAGATCTGACTATCAACAACCATAAACACGTTTCATGCAATTGTGAAGTTCTTTAGTTCAATATAGTTAGATACTTTCGCGAAGTCCCAAGATATCGCTTGCGATGTAATATTCCAGTTTTAATGATGCAATAGTATAATACAATTGGCAGATATGCGTAATCTGTCTTCAGAATGTCATATGTCACGTAATTACTTTGTGACAAAATCACTGGCAACCTGCATCGGTACTCATCATTATGGTCTAAAATCATTAGAAAAGCCACTTGCTATGGTCTAAAGTCATTAGCAAAGTTTCAAAACGCAAAAAGTTGATATGCTAACAACAAAAGAAGCGAGGACAACTTAAACTTCATAATTAATTGTTTTCCAAAAACAGACAAAAAACAAGCCAGTACTGGTAAGCAGGAGGGCTAAACTAATTCCACGCCAGATTCAGCTGACTGCAATATGATAAGATACTTAAAGAGATACGGCTTGAAATTAGTTTTATTCAAGAAATGAGAACTTCTTGAAGTAATAAAGAGGGGCCCCTAACCTTGTTCCACACAACCTCTTGTGTGCGAAAATGCATTTTAATACGTTTGATTCTGTACCACTGGCAACCCTGCATTTTGCAATTTTGTGACATCACAAAAGGCCTACTGTAGATCAGTACTGGTAAATTAGGTCTACATCTACAGGTACCAATAGCAGTAACCAAATTTTCAGATTTGCATATAGGGTAGGTACTCACTGCTACCACTTGGATATCGCGTTTCTTGGTATGAGTGAAATTATGCAAAATTACGCCTTTTCGTGATGTAACAAAAATGCAGGGTTGCCAATGGTACGGACTCAAATGAATATAATCATATTTGCGAAAATGAAAGGAATGGTGAAAAAGGTTAGGATCACGTTTTTATTACCTCAAGTAGTTCTCATTTCTTCAATAAAACCGAATTCAAGCACTTATCTCTTTAATACTGGGTTGCCACAGAAACTGCAACAATTTAATTCCTGGACTTTTTTATGTTATTTTCCAGGGCTGTTTAAGGCTTTTTACAGGACTTGGAATTTAATTTTCATTATTATTCTTACATAAACATACTTTTTTGCACTTGTAATTGAAGAAAAATTTTGGTGTTAAAGCATTTGGATTACTAGTACTGACAACTAGCCAGGCGCATAACCAAATTCTGAATGGAGAACTGTGTGTCGGGCTTACGGAGGCGGCACCCCCAACCAATGGGGGTTTGGGGACAAAGCCCCCAGCGCCAGACAATTTTTCAACTTCTTTGCAACAACTTAATTATAAGCCTATTTTGGTAAAAAATCATTGTTTTAAAGGTGGCATAGAAGTTAGCATTGTAAAAATATGACTAAACTGGTTGCCTAAATGGGCTCTGTAGGCGATGGCCAATGCAGAAACTTCAGTCCAAGCTTTATTTTTAACCAGTAAATCACACTGTAAAAACCTATCATTTGAAAAAAATCACAAGTATTAATCTAATTCATCTGTATTTTATAGATGATGATAATTTGGGAGGAGGGACTAATGAAATGAGATTGGTATTGTAGTGCATTTGGATGCAATAAACAGTAATGAAATACATACGACAGGGTAATAATGAATTATACATTGCACCAAGGCCTTTTGTGAAACCAATCAATGGCTTTCGGCAAGATGCAAAATTGAAGTGATTCAAGAGCCATGAAGAAAAAAAAGAAAAGGTAAATTAATACAATGAAACAAAAGAAAACAAACCAAGAAATTATTCCTAAAGTGAAATAGGCAGAACTAATTTAATAGTTCACAGAGACATCATGTTTTACAATCCTACTTCATTTGACGACACCTTAATGCTGTCTCCACATCTAAATGGATTATCATTTCAACTACTAGTGACGCAGGTGAGGCAGAGCTCTTATCGCGGGACCATTTAGACATGGAGACAGCATTACGGTGTTGTCAAATGAAGTAGAATTGTATAAAACCAAGATATAGTTGTCAATAATCAGTTAGTAAACTAAATTTGAGAGAGGTGATTGGGAATTAACTGAATTAAATAGGCCTACTGAATAGCCCTCCCCTTGCAGAAGTTTTCATAAAGCCTATGTTAAGCATTTTCCATCAAGCATTTTACTTGATTGTTTATTTTAGTCATTTTTTACTTAGTTGTTACTGATTTAATATTTGACAAATATTAGCCCCCTCACCCCTAAATAAAGGTTGCAGAAGTGGCTTTGAATTACTTTGGAGTCCATAATACTGCAAAAGACTTTAAAGTAGTGAAAAAAATGTTCTATTGTCCTTATTGCGCTTTTTGCTACACTACTGCTACTAGCAGCAAAGGAGTATCGCATTACAATAACTAACTGTCTAACATCCATTTTTCCCAATAATATTCAAGAATTTATAAATACTGCATTGTAAAGTACCAATTATTAGCATTTTAACAGCAAAGTTTTTTTTAAGGACCTTCAACATGTAGATCATTACAGTAATGGCTTTGAAACAATTGCAAAGTACCAGGTATAAAAAAAATGCACTTTTCTGTCCAGGTAAAGCACAGGAAAACCTTCAAAATATTTTCCAGGACCTAGAAACAAAATTCAAGGACTTTCCTGGACAGGAAAAAAAAACAGGACTTTGGCAGGATGTGGCAACCTTGTTAATATCAGTAGCCTATTATAAGAGTTGATTCTTCCAAACATGGTTGGAGCTGTGCTTCATTGTTGCTCCAAAGAGCAAGCGCTCTCAATCTGCTTTGCTCCTGTTGTTGGAGAATTGACCAGTTGATCGAACAGTATATGTCTGACTTTGAGGTTCAAATCTTAGGCCAGCCAGTTAAATTGAGATACAGTGTTGCCAATTGCTTGCCGCCACCGCAAATTTTTTCAAAAAGACCTAAGTTGTGTGCAGGGCTGTGAGCTGCAGGCACCATGACACAAGAAAGAGTGCCACTAACTTGTTACATGCTTCGGCATAAGACAGCAAGTATAATAAAAGATTTGAATTACTGCTAGTCCCAAACATAAATGTCAATCAGACGAATGTTTACATTTAATAGTGATAACAACCACTACTCAGTTCAAGAACATTTACTTACGAAGTTTGGATATTAACAAAAGGAGGATGCCATGAAGATGGAGGAATACCACTCATTTCCAATTATTTTAGTTTTATTAAAATTAATTTATATATTATATTTACTCCCTTAATAATATCAGCCTATGGCAAAGAACAATTCATAAGCACTTTTCATAAGCACAAACTTCCGCAACCTCCGCAATTGTGGAAGCTGCATTATGCTTTAATTGACAAAAATGTGTTGTGGATAAATTGCGCTGGGCTTTTTTTTGGCATAGAAATAGCACTATTGTATACTTTGAACTAAATTTTGCTTTATTTCAATCATGAGATTGACCTTTTTCAACAAATTACCAACTTATTCTTTTTGCTAATTTAAAATTGCAGTAATTCTAAATTTGCATACTGCTTTACAAATTTAATTGTGGAATTTAGGCTGCACATTAGGGTTGTTCAAAAAAACAATTGTTTTGAAAAGTGATGTTGCAAACAGCTTTTCCCCTTGTATTACTCAAAAAAATGATACTGACCAATTTTTACAAAAAAATTTTGATGTTTATTAGGGGGTGCGCAACTCGATTTTAGTTTATGATGTCAGTAAAAAAAATCAAAAAATTTTTTTCGGGAAACACTGGCTAGTGACTTATCAACACATGCAGAATGACCCCCTGAGTCGCAATTTGTTCACTGTTTTGGTTTATTTGCATTAGTCAAAAATATATTTCAAAATTTTAAATCAATGATGTTATCATTTTTAGTTAAAATTGCATTTTTGAACGTATTGTTAATTAAATGGGAAATGGTTATCTGGTTGCCTCTCGTCTATACCAAATCGTTTTAGTACAAATAATATCAGTCATGCACAACATCATTTTTGGCGATATAATATTTTAACTTGGTCCAAATCACACTTACCTTTTTTCCTGCGGTGATTTTATGTAAAATCACCTCAGTTCAAATTTCAGATCATTTGGATCGAATTTACCTCTAGCAGGACAATATGATCATATCACATATCCACCGCATCTAACCATTTTAAGAAAACATATGTAAACAGTACAAATTAAATGTGCATTTGGTTGCAACTTGGTCAGAACATGTCAAGCTCTAAACTATAAGCAATGACAGCAAAAAGGATGCAGTATGGATCCTAAGAAATTGACTATAGCTCTTTTGCCTCAATTTTATCTCAGTACACTATTTCAGACAATTAGAAAATCAGTAGTGAAGACTTGCGTTCACTGCGTAAACGTTTTCTTGTCAAATTAATAAATGTGACAAATAATTCTTGGTTCTGGGACTTCACAACTGCCTGTAACCCAGTGGTTCTAATGTGTGGGTCGTGGAAGGGTGGTGGTGCTACAGACTCTTTCTTGAGAGATGGTGGATGGGGGAGCAGAGAAACTTTGCAGAGTCCCAACAGTGGGCCACTCCTCAAGGTCTGTACCAAAGATCAAAAATAGAAAGTGCAGACTAGAGCCCAAGATAGATTTGCGTGAAGGCTCTGAGGCAGGACAGTCAAAAAGGAGATGATGGAAATCCTGTAAAGGTTGTCAACAGGGGTACACGACTTTTCGGCGTAACCATTTTGGCTCAAACCTTTTCGGACCCAATATGCAGTGCTTTTTGACTAACCCTAACCTTAAATAACCGAACTGTCAAAGAGCACTGAATTGGCACCGAAACAATCTGTGCAGAAAACGTCCGGCAACAAAATAGGTGGCGCCGAAATGGTCACACCGAAAAGACATGATCCCATCAACAGTTGCTGCAGGAAGAGTTCTTACAACTGATCCAGTGTAGGTATGATAATAGTTAAGAGGCTGTAGCCATGGCAGCAAAAGCAGGAAACCTCACAGCGTAAAGAGCGTAGCAGGACCAATTTCGTTGGAGAACCTGGAGGAATTTGACAATTAAGATGAATGTGATGTTTCCACTTGTGGTACTGGGTGTAATGGGTTTTAGCAATGGTAGGGAAGAGAGAACATGGAACTATTGAAGTGGGCACTGGGCAGAAAGGCTCAAGCTAGCAACGGAATCAGCATGCTCATTATTTTCAGTATACCAGCATGACCAGGGACCCATTGAAATTTTTAAATGGCACTATTGACGAGTGAGGGAGCATGCGACCAGACATGCCAGAGAGAGGCTGGAAGGATATAAGGCCACCAAAAGTAAGGTGGGGGGTCAAAAAATGTGTTGCACCAAGGTGATTCAAATCAGTCAAAACAAAGTTCTTATCATTTTTCAAGTTTTTTCAATTCCACTATAACTGGATTATTGTACTATTTGCATTTCATTTGGCTTAATCTCAACAAAACTAAATTATTGCATTATAAGTGATTTTTTTGAGAGCTGTAATGGCAGTGCAGCTACAGTGCTATCTGTAGCCAACTAGCTGCTAAGACCAGCTTAAAATTTGTTGATTATGAAGGTATTTTGGGGCTGAATAGTTTAATATAATAGTAGCAGTGAGTACTTCAAAAAAATTTTTCGTTAAACATGTAAACGTTGAATTTATCATATTTGAGCTTTGGGTGGTTAGATGTTTGAGGTTTTTTGGTCTAGTTCTTGGCTAGAAATTCTCTTTTTATGTTTATAATCAATTGAGTAGTCAATATGTATTTTAACGAATTTTTCTATTTCAACAAGTTGAAAACTAAAATAGATAAATACGGAGTGTATTGAGTAAAACATTATTAATACTTAAAATATTGTCCGAACAGGTCAAAATAAGGTATAAATGAAGATAAAAAGAGTATTTTAAAAAGTTTTTTAGTTTAATCGCATTTTTATTTTACTTATTAATTGTATTTACAATGGGCCAAACTGAAATAAAGTATTCATTTAAAATTGAATGTTTTACTAATCATTTCTTCAAAACTTTTAGACACACGGGCATTTTTAGAATAAAAAATGCTCATGTTGCACTGCTAGAGGTGAACCTTATCAGAATTGCCTGAAAAAAATGTTTTAGGGTTTTTTACACAAAATCACCGCAGAAAAAAAAGGTGAGCTGTTTCACACACCTCGGGACACCTGCAACACCCTACTGCTTACAGACCAATGGTGAATTGTTGATGTCATGCATTACTTTTTTCAGAATTTCAAAATGCCACAACCAATAATGCTAAAAAGTGACGATTGCAGCAGTAACTAAAATTTGGCTAACGTCGGGAATTCCTATGAAAAGCGGTTGGCTTCATTTAAAACATTTTCGGAAAATTTTTCAATCAAGAAAAAAATTTTAAAAAGTAACAAGCGCAATAATAACACTGAAAGAAACAACAGAAAAAGATTTCGTAAAAGTTTGGAAACATTTTATTTGATCCTGCTGCTAAAAACACTGAGTAACAAATTTCTCGAGATCGTCTAGGAACCGATTAGTTAAAAGGAAGAAGTGGCTTTTTTGCATGACAAAAGTAATGCTTGCAAAATGCAAATGTCCACTTTGGATCATGAATCAAGACAAAAATGGCAAAAAAACGTCAAAGAATCGAAACTGAAACTCTCAAAATAGCACAAGCTTTATCTAGCAATACAAATACAAATTGTATTTGAATAAGGCTCTCTTATTCTCTTTATATTCTATTTGAATAAGCTATTGAATAAGTTTTAACTATATATTATTCTAATTATTGAATTTTGTTGTTGGATATGAGTTTATGTGGTGTCTGCGATGCAGAGGTGGAATGCTCAGGCTACAAAGCCTACGGTTGTGAACTGTGTCCAGCTTGGCTTCATGCAAAATGTGTTTTCCCCAATGCCTCTGATAATGCCTTAAAAATTCTCCACAAGTTCAATTCAGGATTTGATGTAAAATGTCTTTCATGCAAAAATGAATCTAAGCAAAAGTGTGTTGATTTGGTCAAGGATGTCAAAGAAATAAAAGAGCAAATGATACAGTTTTTATCTCAGGGCAATGATATTCAAAAACTTGGTATATCGAACAAGGAAACATTGATTATGACAACTGAACCCAGCACCAGCACAAAAGGCCAGAGTAACTTTCAGTCAAATGCCTTGACTATGAATTCCCATAAATCAACCAAACATGTGCTTCTCTAAAAATCGGATGAGAGTAATGGAGCTTACAGTGAACAAGCACGGTCAGAAGTCATAAAGAAAAAACTATAATACCCAAACAAATTCCTAATATTCCAGTCAATCAAGCCAAACTAACAAAACAGGGATGCGGATACCTGTCGTTTCCTGATCAAAAGAGTCGTGACAATGCAGCGGACAACCTAAAATCTATTAAGGTCGAAAGCAAGGAAAACACTCCAAAACTCCTCTCTCCAAAAATTAAAATTTGTGGCTTGACAGAAGATGATTACCCTAATACAACTGAAGGTCTACAGCAGCTAAAAGAAGACATCATTAGGAAAAATGAAGCTGTTTGCACTTTAGTTGAAACCCAAGGCAAGCAATTTGATATTCTGTTCACAAATTATGATAAAAGTAGAAATGAAAGTTTCGCGGTAGCTAAAATCGATGCATCTATTCGAAAATCAATCCAAAGTACTGGTGACAGGTTGTTTATCGAATTATCCTCTTGCAAGGTTCTGGACAGAATCCATGTGACTCAATGTTACACTTGTCAAGCATTTGGCCACAAACAAAATTCTTGATTTTGCCCGTTGAAAGATCAAAGTGGATCAATTTGTCGTTATTGTTCTGAAAATCACCTTTCGAAAGATTGCTCTTTAAAAAAGATGTAGAGGTTGACAATTACAAGTGCTCAAACTGTGCCCGCAGTAACAGTCCTGCAGTTCGTTCAAAAGCAAAAGGACACTCCACAACTAGCAACAAATGTCCCATACTCCAAGAGGAGGCTAAGGCCATCGCTAATCGAACAGTGGGAATGGATTCAAAAAACTCTCCCCTTCCTTATGTCATAGTGACTTAGAACAACCCAAAATTTTGAAAATGGGATGTTTCAATGTTAGATCATTGAAAAATAAGTGTTCAGAAGTAGTATCCTTGTTGAGTGATCATGAAATAGACCTAGCTTGTATTTCTGAAACATGGTTAGTTGGAGCAGATAAACCAGTTGTCACTGAAATTGGTGAACTTGGATATGTTTTGTTGCATGTACCGCGCTCTACTCGTGGAGGGGGAGTTGGAATTCTTTACAAACCAGAACTTAGGGTTGAAGTTGAGCAATGTAGAATTAAACATAAATCATTTGAAATTATTGAAGCGGTGGTATATCTTGGACCGAATAGAAAACTCTTAATTGCTTGCGTATACCGATCAGGTGATGTTTAGTTGACCAAATCTTCAGTGGAGGACTTCTTTGTTGAGTTTGAGAAATACCTGGTTTTGCTAAGCAAAAATGATTCTCACATCTCACTCCTATTATCTGTGGTGACTTCAATTTTCATTTGGATAATGAAAATGAAATTAATACTATGCACTTTAAACACCTGTGTATGTTGCATGGTTTTCATCAGCATGTTGGCATGCCTACTCATTCTGCAGGTAGTACGTTGGATGCAGTTCTTTCAAGGACTTGTAATATTTCGCTTATTTTGGATGTAGATGTTGTTGAAGAAACTGGAACAACTTCAGATCATTTTTTGACTGAGTTCAAGATCTCCGTCACATATCCTGCCAAACCTTGTTCATTGAAAACTGTATCTTTTAGAGAGTATTCTTCTTTTGATCTTGATAGTTTTGTCTCAGATATTCATGAATTCAGATCTGGGTGATTGTCAAAAATTTGTTGATCTTGATAATGCTTTAAGTTTATATGAAAATATTCTGACCTCCCTACTGGACAGACATGCTCCCATTAGAACAAAGATGGTTACGGAAAAATTTGAAAAACCATAATGGTGGAATTCCGATTGCCAACAAGCGAGAAGAAAAGACAAGCTGAGCGAAGGTACAAAAAACAAAGTCTTCTGCTACTAGGCTTGCTTTCAGAAATGCATCTAAATCTTCCGCTGCAACTATTGTGCGTGTTCGAAACAATTATTTTAAAACTAAGATGGAAGATGCTGGTGGTAATGTGAAACAAGTTTATGGTTTAGTGAAATATCTGTTGGGGAATGAGGTGGAGAGTAAATATCCCATAGTTAACTCTGATGAAAACTTGGCAGAAAAGTTTGCAGGGTTTTTTGATGATAAAATTCATAGAATTTATGACCAATTTTCGAATAATCAAAGTATTGAGTTGGTTGACTTTGCTAATGTTGGTAAGCAAACTGTGAAACTAGAATCTTTTGAACATGACCCTATTGAGGATATTCAGTCTACTGTTATGAGTATGCATAGTAAGTCGTGTTCACTAGATGTAATTCCTACATGGCCACTAAAAAAGTCTTAAACAGTTTACTCCCTATATTACATTTCATTGTTGATTCTTCACTAAGAGAGTCCTATGTACCTCCATCCCTGAAGCAATCTATAATCACTCCTGTTTTGAAAAAGTCGAACCTAAATGCATATACGTATAAGAGTTTTCATCCTGTCAGTAACCCCAGCTTCATATCAAAATTGATTGAAAAATGTGTTTACTATCAGTTGGTATCATACTTGAATTTCCATGATTTGTTTGGTAAGCTTCAATTCGCATATCGAATTGGCATAGCTGTGAGACAGCGCTGACACGAATTCACAATGACCTACTTTGTGGTTGCTGCACTGATCTTGACCAAACTTCATTACAAACTTCGCTCCTTGTACTACTTGACTTGAGTGCTGCTTTTGATACGCTTAATCATCATCAACTGCTGTTTGTTTTAAAAAATGATAATGGACTTTGTGATAATGTACTGAAGTGGTTTTATTCATATCTAAGTTCTCGAACTTTTTCAGTAGTTGCTGCTGGTAGTAGATCATCAGTGTACAACCTGTGCATTGGTGTGCCTCAAGGATCAATACTGGGCCCGCTTCTTTTTATATTGTTTACTAAGGGGCTAGAGGATGTTGTGCATGCTCATAATATTCAATTCTACTCTTATGCAGATGACTCACAACTACTCTTTAATGTTCACCCCCCCCCCCATCAGTGCTCTGCTCAAAGTCAGCTATTACAGCTTCAGAATTGCTTGTCTGATGTTAATAACTGGATGAGTAACCACTTTCTGAAGCTCAATGTGGATAAAACTGAAGTGATGGAAGTGAACATCTATCCAAATCTATTGCCGAAAGTGTTTCATAATTTTTCATTACTCTTCGATCAAAACGCTTGTCTAAATTTCTCCACTGTAAAACATGTCAAGAATCTTGGTTTTGTGTTTGATGATTCTTTGAACTTAACATCACAAATCAATCAGATTGTTAAAACTTGCTACCACAGACTGAACAACTTATACAGAATTGGTAGTATGTTAAGCAAAGATCGTAAATTGCAACTGGTGACAGTATATATCTTTTCCTGTCTGGATAACTGTAATATTTTATATTATGGTATATCTGCCAAGTTGTTGTCAAGACTTCAAGTTGTTTTAAATGACTGCATTCGTTTTGTGTGCAATGTTCGCAGATCTTCCTGGAAAGATGGTGTTTCAATCACTAATCTTGCAAAAGAATTACATGTTTTGCCTGTTCGCAATCGTATATTGTACAAAATCTCGCTCACAGTATTTAAATGTTTGCATGGTATTGCACCAAGTTATTTGAAGGACTTAATTATGGTTTCTCAGCCTTATTGTGGCTTGCGCACTACTAATCGCATCAATCGTCTTGAACCCCCATCTCCTCCAAAATACAACAAAATGACCAATGCTTTTAAATACTGTGCTCCCACTGTGTGGAATGACCTGCCATCTTCAATCAGATTTATTTTAACCCTGGCCAGCTTCAAATCTTCTCTTAAGGCACATTACTTTAGAATTGCATATCACACAGTTTGAAATATTGTATTTGCAACATACTTTTTGGTAATTAAAGCTGTACAGTGTTACTATTTTTCTTTTTTGCATGTTACACACTTTCACATATTGCCTTTGCAAGTTTATATTGTAATATGTTTCGATACTTTCCTTTTTATCTGCTGAACCGTTTAGGCAGCATGTGTGGTAACTTTTTTGAAGCTGCCTGTGCTAAAGCAGTATAGTATATAAATCAGTGATTGATTGATTGAATATGCCTACGGCTAACTCAATTAATGTGCAAGACTCCTCCTCTCATTCTGAATCTGAAATTTCAGGGGAAAAATTCAACCCATGTTTGAACAAATGTATTCATGCTTCGAATGAAACTGTATCCCTGCAACTTCCAAGAAAAATATTGCAATCCTAATTCCTAAACAAACCCCAACTCAAGCAGCTGACAAGAAAGGTTTGTCCAGAAATCATTACTTAGCTGTCATTGCTTCCATGATGATGCTTCTTTGGGAACTGGGATAATTTTGTTCTTTCACCAAGAACCGGAAGATGCGCAAGATCATCGAACAGAAAAGCAATATCATCTCAAATAAACCAAAACTTCGTACCTCCTCAGTGCCTGATTTGTACTAGTGCTGGATTCCATTTTTTTTATCCCCTATAGCTTTCCGTTTTCATAGTCTGGTGTATCACTTATCGCAACAGCAATACATTCCTTACTGAGCAATGAAATAAATTTATCTAGTCTTAGATTTATTGGAGCTATCTTCCATGATTTTTCCGTCCCAATGAACTACCAGATACTAAAGGACAAAGTTTTGGTTGATTTGAATTGATATTGCTTTTCTGTTCAGTGATCTTGCTCATCTTTCGATACAAGGTGAAAGATCAAGAACATCCCGGTTTTCCAAAGAAAGCATCAATAATGTAAGGAACGACAGAGAAGTAATAATTTGGAGACAAGCCTTCCCTGTCAACTACTTGAGTTGGGGTTTTGGATTGCAATATTTTTTCACTCATTCTTTTTTTATTCTTGACCACCACAACAATAGCAAATGCATGGTAACACAATAATAACACGTAGAGTCAGGAAATTTTTGAATCACAGTATTTAAAATTGTGATAAAAGTGACGCATTACATTAACAATTCACCATTGGTATGTAAGCAGCTGGCATTAAGGTCAGATTTAGGATTGCCAATCAACCAAATTTCATTTGCCCTTCTTGTGGTAGTCATTTCTATTTACTCCAATTCAATAAAATTGGGCTGAAAAATAATTCATGCTTTTGGTACAATTCAAAGGCTAATTATAACTCTGAAAAAGTACCCACAAAAATTAGGTGATTATTGACAAGTATTTAAGTATTCTATGATTATTATATCGCCTAAAACAACGTTGCGCATGACTGATATTATCTGCACTAAAACGATTTGGTATAGACGAGAGACAACCAGATAACCATATCCAGGGTTGGAAATATCTATAATTGATATCGTTATTCGTTACTTTTTGGTTATCGAATGCAAAAATTCTTTACTTTTTAGTTTCATTATCGAATGTGCCTTTTCCCTACTTTTTGCGCGGTAAATCGATAATAATCAATTGATTTTTTTTTTCAAGTTAAGCAAAATTTTTTTGCAAATTGATTAATTATTTATTAAGAACAATGTACTAGGAAAAGTAATAATAAGCTATAGACAGTATACAGAGTCTTATACTATCATAGGCACAATCAAACCTTTGATTAGCAGCCTAAGACATACTGTTTCGAAATCAACATTCGTCTTTTATTCCTCGTCACTATAGCTAATCATTTTTTCGTGTACTGAGGCTTTATTGTGGAAGTAATTATAATTTTACTTCAATTAATGCATGCATCAGTTCAAAATTTTGCAACGCAATCATTTTTTACTCCATTCCAAGTTATACAAACACAATAATGCACTGTCTTGTAGCCACTGGTAGCAGTGCAGTGTTGCAGTAAGCCTAGTCAAGCAGTAGCCTCCTGTTAGGTGTCAGTTCCTAAATTCTTTGCAATGTGCCGTCGTGCCGAATAGGACTAGGTCAGATAATAATGTTAGACACACATTGGAAAAGCGAAAAGCTCAAGTAATCATCATTGCTATTGATATTTGCAGTAGTCTTACAGTACAGTCACAGTGCAGTGGTAGCCGGTAGGCTAGGGACTGCTTTAAGCGACGTGGTGGCTTAGGCCTAGTGGTTAGAGCATTGGTCTCACAGTCGGTAGACCTTGATTTGATTCCCTTGTCGAGCCATTTTAAAACACTTTAAAAAATGGTATTCACAGCTTCCCTGCTTGGCGCTCAGCTCTTGAAGGGATAGTGTGAAGCTTTACTGGTGTAGTAAGCAGGTGGCAACAAAACGACTCTAAAACCCTACGATATCGTCATTTTACTGTTTCCTGGCCAAGGCTACTTACTCCATTAATAAATATGCAAAAATTGTAAGGCAATGGCACCTAGCTGCTTACAGCTAGGCCTGGAATGTCAAGCAGAAAAGCTATGAATATATACCAATTTTTGTAGTTGTTGCAAGACTCTCTACCAGGTAGTCAGAGTAGTAGTAGTGAACCCAGATCTGTAGACTGATGACTGCGAGGCAAATGTAATAGCCACTGCTTATCTCAACATCAACATGGTAGAGGTGACATGCACATGTGTAGGCTATCCCAGTTGTACTCATTTGGTGGAGGCCTACTGGTATTTAACAAGCCATATCAAATGCTATTGTTTGCCAAGTAGCCTACTGGTACGCTTAACATTCACATTTTTTATAAAACCCTCTGTTGCGCAGCCATCCTATTTGAGTGGTTTGGGTGCACTCCAGATGCCAACTAAGGTGATTAGCTAACAGTTAAACGCGCTCGGAACTCAGATCTTAATTCAGCTCTTTAATTCCAGCCCAATTCCCCATCAAGCGTGTAGATTAAATCGCTCTTTATTTGGCGGTTGAGGTAAACCAATATAAGAGCAAGAGGGCAAGCGATCGCTCTCTTGCTCTTATATTGGTTTACCTCAACTGCCTAATAAACGATTTAATCTACATGCTTGGTGGAGAATTGGGCTGGAATTAAAGAGCCGAATTAAGATCTGAGTTCCGAGTGCGTTTCACTGTTAGCTAATTATCTTTGTTGGCAACCGAAGTGCACCAAAACCTCTCGAATAGGACGGCTGAGCAACAAAAAGTTTCAATCTGTTTCGCCCAAATGATGCTATGGTGACGGAGAAAAAGACAATTATCACAGTGACGATGGCAGCTGACAGTACAGTACGGAATTTGCAATATTGCAGTTTCGAATTCAACAAACTCAACTCAGCTAGTCAGTTAAAACAAAAATAATTAACATTACGTCGACTAGCTTCAACTGCGAACTGATTTGACTAAAACACAAAAATGCTACAAAAAGGATGCGCAATCAAATGCGAACCAGAAAATTAGGTCAGTTTGGACAATTCTTCACCGCTTAATGCAGTAGTTGTGAGAAAAACTGGTTTACATACTGTATTACGCTCAAAACTTGTGTATACCAATTCCAGGGGTTCGAACCTCTTTGTGGCACAAGTACAAATTTAAAGTATAGGCGTGCAATATTTTACACCCATTATGCTCTAATACAAAGTTATAATACAAACACTGCAGTATATGATGTAAAGTTAGTAGCAATTGAAGTAAGCCATATAGCCAACTACGGGTAAAACAAAATTTAGAGAGGAAAATAGCTTTCTGATGACTTTATGATATTTTCCACCGAAGGAAAAGTGAGAATTTATGAATTAAACTGTCGAAAGAGTGCTGTCTTCTGATATAGACATTCTTGATCTTGTCTAACTTGGGTTGCTCAGCTTCTTCAATTCTGATACCTCCAGCTTTGTCTGCTTTCTATTTGTCGATGGTACTGTTTCCTGATATTGTTTGCTAACCACATGGCACAGCTGGCCTGCCTCACACTACTATGTTTTGTACACCTTACAATCAATGCTTAGTGTGAAAATCTTTTTTAATTTACTCATTTTATGACTAGACATTTTTGAGTTTGGAATATTGCAATCAATTTTTCAAAACAAGATATTGTACAGTATCTGCATTGAATATACATGCATTGAATTGACTACATACAATGAATCAAATATACATGCATTGAATTGAATATACATGCATTGAAGTGCAATGAATTGAATATATGCATCAAAGTGCAATGTCACTTGCATACAGATATTTACTTTTAGTCGTGATGTCGAAATACGTTGACACTCTTTTTTGACTCCATAAAAAGTTATCGATTGCATTATTGATTATTCTTTACTTTTTGTTTTCATTATCGAAATCACCTATTCTTTACTATTTTTTTGAAGTACCGGTATCAAATATTCTTTACCGGTACTTTTTTATTATCGATTTCCAACCCTGACCACATCCCATTTAATAATTAATAAAGCGTTCAAAAATGCAATTTTAACTAAAAATGATGACATCATCGATTTAAAATTTTGAAATAAATTTTTGACTGATGCTAATAAACCAAACCAATGAACAAATTACGACTTAGGGGCAGTGTTCCCTATAAGCGCAAAAAAGTGCGAAATTTTTTCCGACATTTTCGCACTGAATTTTTGTGAAGTCCGGCGTTTTTTCTCCCGTCAAAAACTGGCATTTTTATTTCCCGCCGAAAACCGAAGGCAGCTACAGTTCGCAACGCCACGCCCTTATTTACTGCGCGAAGCCAGTAGAATACTAGGATATTTGCAGATCTCTCAGACCGATGACTTCTTTTTTTTTTTTGGAGAACGACATAAAAAGGGAAAATAAAATGCCTTTGCCAGCGCAAAGACCTTTTGTTTGGAGAAAGCCAAAATTCGAGCAGAAAATTGTTGCCACAGATCGAGAACACCTCAAGAGCTCCAGCATTTTCACATTGAGTTCAGAACATTCGCACCATTTCCAGCACTACGCAGTAGGTGAAAAGTTAGAGAGAACACTGCTCAGGGAGTCATTCCGCATGTGTTGATATGTCACTTGCCAGTGTTTCCCGAAAAAAAATTTTTTGATTTTTTTTATTGACATCATAAACTAAAATCAAGTTGCGCACCCCCTAAATATCAAAATTTTTTTGTCAAAATTGGTCGGTATCATTTTTTGGGGTAACAGAAGGGAAAAAGTCGTTTACAGCATCACTTTTCAAAAAACAATGTTTTTTTGAACAACTTTACTGCACAACTACAGGTCAGGTACAAAAATTTTGTTCCAAAATTGAGTAGTTGCATTGCACTTCAACTGCATTAAAAAGTCTGTTGTAAAAGTGAAAAGTTGTGCTATGCTTCAGAAAATTAAACTTTACATACTCATTTTGCACTGTGCAATGGATGCCACCGAAGTCGTCCTTCGAACAAGTCGACCCACCTAACCCCAACCCTAATTCCAAGGTAGCACTAATCCTAACTCTACCTTAGGATGATTGCCCTCACCCTAAACAGCACTAACCCTAACCCCAATCTTAACTAAACCCCTTGAGCAAGGCTGTAACCCTAACCCTAATTTCGGATATAAGCTCACTACGGCGAGATTTTGGGACGACTTCGGTGGTTACCCTGTGCAATTATAGGTAAAAAAAGGCTGTGGCTATTTTGCCTCTAGAGGCAAAATAGCCCCATGTTTTTTTGCCATTTGGAGGCAAATAAGTCCTAACGGCTACCTGCCGCAAGAGCCAAAATAGCCCTAAGCCTAATGCTAACCCAAACCCCAACCCAAACTCTAACCCTAATCCTAACCCTAGCCCTAACCCAAAGAGGAAAAACACTATTTTGCCTCCAAAGGCAAAATAGCCACTTCCTAAAAAAAAGCATTGCTCTGTGCTTTTGATGAAAGGAAGTGGCTAGTATTATGTTACGCAACGCCCATAAAGAGAATACTGAATTTAAGACAGCAAAGATTGAGTGCTCATTTACTCGTTTTTGTTTTTTAAACTATCGTTAGGGTTTGGGTTGGATTTCGAGTTTGGTTTAGGATTAACGTTAGGGCTAAACCTTGTGTTAGAGTTTGGGTTAGGTCTAGGGTTGGGGTTACGGCTAGAAGAGCAATTTTCTTATTCTTTTGTAACGTAACAGCAGCCTCTGCCTTGATAAAATGCTATTCATGACCACCTCTGGAAACAACTAAAATTTGTCAGTAGGAATGTAAACGACTGTAGACCTTATAGAAAAGTTTAGTTCAATGTTTGGGTTCTCAAACTACAGATAGTAACGTGTTTTCACAAAATCTAATGTTACCTTCAAAGCTTTAAATTCAAAAATATTAGTTAGCAATACACTGAAAACAATTTAATACAGTATGCAGTGAGCTATTGCAATGTGTTTCGACCTTGCTCAAGGGTCTCATCAGGCGACAATAACACAATATCTACAGCACTTATATACACAAAGATATGTATATATACACGTTGTGCGATTGAGTTTTAAACTAAAAGTACGGTATATACCTACTCTAGTAAATTTATTACCGGTACCTAGTATACATATCTATCCAGTCTGAGTAAATATCAGTGACGGCACATGCTTGTGACATATCAAGGGAAAGTACTGGGAGATCTCTAGTTAAACAAGTGGTTAGTTAAACAACTTTGTCCTTTCAAATGAATACCGGTAGTTCTCTGAGAACACCTACCGGTAAATGTCCTCTTTTTTCATCAACCTACTTAGAACTTAATAGAAGAGTTGAAGACCAAAAAAAAAGATCTTCAGGTCGGAAACACACAATTTTTTGCAACAAGCCTCGAGTTGAGTTGATCTCCTAAAAAAAAGATTTTCACTTTGGCTGCCACAAATTTGCGCGGATTTGGTTGGATAGCTATCGTTTTCAAACCTTACTGCTATAATTACAAGCATAGGCTCTGGGCTTCCACAGTGCTTAGTACTACCAAATGATAGGCTTGGGTACCTACTCAGTACAAGTGGCGTACACTGCGCCCTATGCGTACTTGCTAGTCTGTAAATCTGAAGTAGCCTGATAATCTACTACTGAATAATATGCCTGTGACTGCCCAGCGTTACTTATGTGCTATTCTTTGAGTTTACAGTAGGCTACCGGCACATAATACTCAGTACTCATACTATATGATGCAACAGCAACACGCTTGAAATTCCTGCGCAAGTAATAAGAGGCTGGAGTTGTGATTGTGACCAAACTAAGCGTTTTAACAACTGCCAAGTACTCGAGCTGCCAAATGGGTATAGTAGCCGCGCAGCTTACGCGGCCGCGAACATGGTTAGACCATCTGCGCTGCGCAGCGTGATAAATTTCAGTAGTTTTGCAATGCAGTGCAGCTGCAGCGTGGAGGATGAGACCACTTCTTAGGACTAGGGTAGGAATTAGCCATAGATGGGCACAAGTCCGTTAATCGTTAATCCGTTAATAACGAAGCTAACTTTTTCATCAACTCGTTAATCCGTTAAAAAGTTTTTTCATGTTAACGGACTAAATGAACTTCCGTTAAAATGCCCGTTAACTTAACGACAATGGTTCATTAACTTACGTTAAGTTGCGTTAACATAAGGTTTTCATCGTTAATTTCTTGTACCACCCATTTATCGTACCGGTATAAACCAATTTGCGCTTGTTGCGTAATTAGCACGAGTTTTATACAAGAAAAAGCGAAGGAGCTGCGAGATAAACAAGCGAGCGCGGGATCAAATGAGCAAGCGCAATAAGAAATGCAGCAAATATAATTTTAATCATACAAGTAAGTATAAAGTGGGTTAGATCGTAGATAAGTTGAACTGCGATACTGGGATAGACCCATGATGCTGATGCACCCATAAATAATCTGTTATTAGTGGTAAGCTTGAAGTGACTAGCATGGCAGCGTTAGCAAGGAAAGTGGACATGGATAGTTAGGTAGCCTAACCTATAGCAGAAATGATCTCGATTATAGTCGTAGTCTACAATCACTAATTTGTAATAAATTTCGCAATTTTCAAATTATCGTACTTAGAAATCAATTACAAAGGATCGTAATCTACGAATTGCAAATAATCGAGCCATGGCTGGCTGCTACTATAGGCTAGGCTTCTAGTACCAAGCAAAAGCGTGAATGATGATATAAGTGTATAAACTCTATCATGGGAGGGGTACCGTGGACCAACTACAGAACAGAATGCAAGTGCAAGACATGCATGATTGCAATTTTAATAACAGTTTAATAATATTGATAATGCAAAACAGAATTGCTGGGTAGATTGCAGCAAAAATGCAGAAAAGATTCCGACTTCGTAAGTGCTGTTACAAAAATTATTTTTAAATTTTGGCGAAGCGATGTAATCGTAATAGCGATGATTAAAGGTGAAATAATCGCAATGGAAAATCGATTGCATGGGTGCGTATTTGTAATCGTGATCGGCGGAATCGATATAATCAAACCAAAGACCATTGAAAGAACAGAATGTAGGTACCGGTACTAAAACATAGCTGTAAAAACAGTGTTTATTTTGAGCTAAGTGTTAATGTCATCCAAAAGCTTGGAAGTGTTTGCATCCACGGATCGCCTATGGTTTCAAAACGTGAAATCTACGTAGGCCTACACTGTACAATGGTTCGTGATAGGACTAAAACGAGAATGAATGACGAATATTCATTGGCAATGTTTTTAGTTACTTTTTTAAGAGTCAAGATTAAGCTTTGGGTTAGGTTGGATCTCGACACTATCAAGAAATTGTTTTGCAAGCCATAGCTTAAATAGTTAATTTTAGATGCTGTTGTAGCGTGAAAGCATAGAGACTTAAAGTAATAGTGTCGTGGCACTGAGTAAGCAACCGTCTCTATCTAACAGTTTCCTTGATGTTTAATCGTTTACGTACCATCTGGCCTAAAGGCTACCAGCACGGAAGCCCAGGGAAGAGCCACCAGAAGGGCGACTACTTAAAAACAAGCAATGCGAAAAAATGGCTCTTCTTGGGCTTCTGCGCTGGTAGCCTTTAGGCAGGGCCACCGAAAGGGGGGAAGCGAGGTGAGACAATGACCCCGGTGCCCATGGAGTTTAGGAGGCCCATGGGCTTCAAGGGGCCCTTGGACTTCAGGGGGCGTATGGAAATGACACTGACAAATCAGTTTGTGGAATATCGAGGACATTTTTTTTTTTTGAGTTCACATCAAAATCCGAAGAAAATTGTGGCATTTTCCTCTTCTTTTATGAAGTTCACAAAGCTGGAGATGCCCAATATTTGAGCTGACCCCGGGCCTACGTTTGGCTCTCGGCGCCCCTACAAACAATTAACGATATAAATTATTCCTGAAGTGAAATAGGCAGAACTAATTTAATAGTTCACAGAGACATCACGTCTTACAATCCTACTTCATTTGACAACACCTTAATGCTGTCTCCGCGTCGAAATGGGTAATCATTTCAACCCCTAGTGACGCAGGTGAGGCGGAGCCCCCTATCGCGGGAGCATTCCCGTGTTTCGAAGTCAACTGACTTCATCATCAGTGTGAAGAGGAGTCGACACAATGCAAAGAATTTTGATCCCTGAACTAGGCTAACTCAACCGGTAAATTTGAATAACCAAGCTATCGGTATAGGCTAACGTCTTCATCTCGTAACTTCAGCAGCTAAAAAGGCAGACCCAGTTTTGTTTTTTTTTTCCCACGTACTGCTCTGGACTCGAGTTTCGCGTAATGCCAACGCTCATCGGCAGAGCTGACGTTCAAACCGAAATTCAAAAACTAAACTAAGCTTGTCTGCAAACCGAAATTCAAAAACTAAACTAAGCTTGCCTGTAAACCGAAATTCAAAATCTGAGTAACCTAGCCCATAAAGTTAAAATCAAAATAGGATTGTGAAACATAATCGCAATTGTGACCAAGGTAACCAAAAAAAAAATTAACTCTGGACAGGGGACCAAGTGGGCTGATAGACAGGGATGAAAAATTAAATGATAATTAATACAGGGATGAAATAATAAAAATTAACGATATATCTATTGCTTTTTGTGGCAAATAAAAAGCTGCAGTCTCATAAGTCTATTAATTATCGCTGTTCGTAACCTCAAAAGATTTTCCGGTCGCTGCTTTGTTACTGTATATGAGCTTATTATTATCTTGAACGTAGATTAGACTGTAAAATGTAACATCCAAAACACAAAAGACCACCATAGCAATAAATTTTTCCTTACAATCAGCTCAACAGGTGATTACGCTTGTTGTAAAAGTCAATGAATAAATGAAATGTAAATTATTCTCAAAATGTTAACGGATTAACAGACTTCATTAACTTCCGTTAATTTCAGCTGAAAATAACGAATTAACTTTAACGGAGGTATGAAGTTTGCTAACGGACTAGTGGTTAACGAAGCTAACGTTTTGCATTAACTTGCCCATCTATGGAATTAGCCAATCTTTACCTTAGTTGTTAAATTCAGTCTCAATGTGCAGTAGCCAGCTTAGGTGTGTTAGGTACCGGTACCATGCTGTACAGGTCGCCTAGGTTTGTCCTTCAAATCGTAGGCCTACCGTGCATATCTGACGTTAGCGGTATCATAACCTGTACCAATAAGCTTGTCTGAATGAGTAGCCTACTGTTAGTGGTTAGTTTTGTTCCGCACCAGTGGTAATACCCTTGGCTGTTGCATAGCCTACTGTACCAGACACTAACCAGAGGTGGAGTCGAGGACACAAGGCTCGAGACCAAGGCCAAAGCCATGGACACAAAAAAATCCGAGGCCAAGGAGCCTTTCCAAGGACAGACACTCTCGAGGCCAAGGACAGGAATGCTCGAGGCCAAGGCCAAGAACCAAGGACACAAGCGCAAGTGCTCTCCAAAAAAAAAAAAAAAGGTCCTCACAAAAATTTTTCAGGCGATCTCCTAAAAAAAAAGGTCTTCATAAAAATTTTTCAAGCGATCTCTACAAAAAAACGTTTTCCAAAAAATTTTTCAACCGCTCCACAAAATTTTAACAATTCAAAAAATAGTGCTGTCCTCGAGCCGAGGACAGGCCAATTTTCGAGGACTTGAGGCCTCGAGGCCAAGGCCAAGGACTTGACCTTCAAGGCCAAGGACTTCAAAATGTGTCCTCAAGGACGTCCTCGAGGCCAAGAACGTCCTCGAGGACTCCACCTCTGACACTAACAGATAAAGTGATATCATTAATATATACCGTACTAGTCAAACTGTAAGCACGTTCCGAGACTCATTAAGTTTGAGTAAGCCAAATACTGTAGCCTGATAGTGGTATCCATAGGTTGGCAAGTTAATGCAAAACGTTAGCTTCGTTAAAGCACTAGTCCGTTTACAAGCTTCACACCTTCGTTAACCCGTTATTTTCAGCTTTAATTAACGGAAGTTAATAAAGTCCGTTAATTCGTTAACATTTTGTGAGTAATTTAGATTTCTTTTTATTCACTCGCTTCTAGAACACGTATGGACGCTGTTGAGCTGTTTGTAAGTAATTATTTATTGCTATGGTGGTCTTTTTGTGTTTTGGAAGTTACATTATACAGTCTTTCAAGATAATAATAATAATAATAATAACATTTATTTCAGACTAAAGACAGTCCATATGAAAAATACTCACACATTACACACACACACACACAAAAAAAAAAAAAACTCCAAAAAGCAAGCAGTTCCAAGGGCACTAATATTTGGCATACAAGCGCTCTTGAAATGATTTAAAATACCCAGAATTGTAAAAAGCGTCAGAATTCATCAAATTCGCAATGAGGTAATTCTCCGATTGCAGTAATCGACTGACAAATGAAAACATGTATTTTCGTTGCAAAGCTTCAAAGGTAGTAATACCAAATGAAACCTGTAATTCACGAGCACTAACAAATCGAGGTAAATTATGAAGAATTCGATAAGCATCATTGTAGGCTACTTTGATTCGATTGTATGACGACTTACGAAAGTTATTCCAAAGATGGCAAACATACAAAGGCATACAATAACTGCAAAACAACATATTTTTTACCACATAAGAACACTTAGAAAATTTAGCCTTAAGTTTGTTTGCCGCACAGTAACTAGATCTCACTTGACGAAAAATATCTTCATCATCAGACAAGTTTGCAGAAATTTTGACACCAAGATACGTCACACTATCACAAAAATTAATTACCTTTGTTCCCAAAACAATCTTGGGACTCTGAGAAAGAACAAATCCTTTGGATGGAAAAAGAACACCAACTGATTTTTTACAATTAAATGCAATATTATGAGGCACTGCATAACTGCTACATATGTCGACCAAGTCCTGAAGACCACTGAAACTAGGAGATAATAAACAAATATCATCAGCAAAGAAAAGGTGGTTGACTAGAGCATTGCCTACGACACATCCAGATTTAATAGCATTTAAATTTGTTGACAAATCATTGAGATATAGCGCAAACAGGTACAGGGTTAGCACACCTCCTTGTCTTACTCCATTAGAGACACCAAAAAATTCTGAAAAGTGACTACCCCATTTAATGCACAGCATTTGACTCTTATACCAATACAACAATAAGCGAATGAGGCAGAGTGGAATATTACATAAAATCATTTTTTTGAAAAGCATAAAATGGTCTACTCGATCATAAGCCTTAGAGGCATCAAGAAATGTAGCATATACAGGCATCAAGAAATGTAGCATATACATAATAATAAGTTCAAATGCACAACGAAGCTACGATTGGAAGATCTTTGGAAATTGTGAACAGCGCTAATTTATAGACCTATGAGGCTGCAGGTTATTATTTGCTACAAAAAAGAGCTCCTTTCTTCGCTTTCTTCTACAAAACCAGTACTTAAAATGTAAAGCTTTGCTTGGGGGGACGCTTTTGCAGCCTTGACCAAACTTCAGTGGAAAATATGTAATTCCGTCCCCGCAATTGAAGTGTTTTTCCCCGAAGCCTTGTGAAGACCAAAAAAGGGCTTTACCACAATATGGGACTATATTCGGCCGGAATTTGTAGGATTTATTCATGCTGGCTGGCTCTTGATCGTTACATCATTCAGCGCTCAAATCTCTATGGGTGGACGTCTAACTCTCAATGGGGGGACGCGTCCCCCTACAATTTAAGTACTAATTGTACAAAACAATAATTTGATTTTTATTCTCTCTAGCGCACCACTAAAATCACTGATGCGCATAGCTGTTGATTTGAAACGAAACTTTGAGGAGTTGGCTGGCTGAGCTGCAGCTAGATTTTATGTGATATTAACTGGTGTGTTTTAGACTGGGGACCTGTCCCTTTTTTATAAATAAGATAATAAGATATTGTAAACGAGTAAAGCAACAGGTTACGATCAAGTTTACTGTACGATATAGGTTTACTTGCAGTGTAGTGAAGGTTGGCTAACCCCTGTACTGGTGTAGTAAGTTTGCTGATTTTACAGTTTTATTAAGTACCGTAGTCCCAGTCGGTTTTTGCTTTTACCTTCTTGCCGTAGTTGAGAACTGCTGTTGCTGTTTTTATTCTTTCGTGTGAGTCCTGTCCTGTACTGTAGTGTTGTGATTGTGAATTATAGTTTTACCGGTATTTCTGGCTGTTTGGAGTTTGAGCTGGAGGTTTCGTTAGTGGCCTGGATTCGTTTAGGTGGCTGCTGTCTGGTGTACAGCCCTATCTTGCGCTCCCGTCGCTCTCAGATCCTTGGATTCCGTTCTCTAGACTACCAGATTCAGGAGGATACACGACTAGCTATCTTATTAGTAAAGTATAGGTCCTTAAGTTATTTAGACTACACACCGCTAGGTGCGCAGAAGAGCTGTTCTGTGTACACTAATATAAAACTCATATTAATATGCAACAAGTGTTACCAGTGCAAACTGGTTTGTACCGGTCCGATGACTGAATGGTGCAAGATATTAATGATAAACACCTTAACGGAAGTAAACAGAACTTAACGGAATTTACTTTAGTTCGTTAACAGAACTTAACAGAAGTTAATTTAGTTTGTTACCATGAAAAACCTTTTTAACGGATTAACGAGTTAATGAAAAAGTTAGCTTCGTTATTGACGGATTAACGATTAACGGACTAGTGCCCACCTATGGTAGTATCCATGGGTGGGCAAGTTAATGCAAAACGTTTGCTTCGTTAACCACTAGTCCGTTAACAAACTTCACACCTCCGTTAACCTTAATCCGTTATTTTCAGCTTTAATTAACATAAGTTAATAAAGTTCGTTAATTCGTTAACATTTTGCGTGTAATTTACGTTTCCTTTTATTCCCTCTCTTCTAGAATACCTATTGGCGCTGTTGAGCTGATTGTAAGGAAATATTTATCGCTATGGTGGTCTTTTTGTGGATTGGAAGTTACATTTGACAATCTAATATCTAATTTCAAGATAAAAATAAGTTCAACTGCACAACTAAGCTGCCATCAGAAAACCTTTGGAAATTGTGAACAACGATAATTAATAGACCTATGAGGCTGCATGTTATCATTTGCCACAAAAAAGAGCTTCTTTCTTCGCTTTTTTCTATAAAACTCGTGCTAATACGCAACAAGTGTTACCAGTGCAAACTGGTTTGTACCGGTTCGATGAATGAATGGTGCAAGATATTAACGATAAACACCTTAACGGAAGTTAACAGAACTTAACGGAAGTTAATTTAGTCCGTTAACATAAAAAAACTTTTTAACGGATTAACGAGTTAATGAAAAAGGTAGCTTCGTTATTAACGGATTAACGATTAACAGATTTGTGCTCACCTATGGTGGTATCATATGTGATACCGGTAGGTGTAATGAATTGCGCTAGCCTACTGCAGTGTTCCCTGTAAGCACGAAAAAGTGCGATTAGTGCAAAATTTTTTACGGCGTTTTCTCACTACTTTTTGGCAACTGCGAACGGCGTTTTTTGATTTTCGAAATTACGGCGTTTTTGTTTGGCTGTCGCATCCGGCGCAACGCCAGTTTTTCTTCATCCGGCGCAACGTCCCGCGCTGTTTCTTCGAAACTCCATGCAGAAGTATATACTGAAAGTCGCAGAAAGAGATGCATTACGTTACCTGAAGACCTTTTTTGTTTCATTTGTTTTAAAGTACGCTCATAAAGAAAAGAAAACTCTTGGCAGTCTCCGTGTGCGATGACCTTTTTTTTTTGTTTGAGATCGCACAAAACTTTGAGTAAACGGCATTGTTGTTTGTGATTTGCGACGGCATTTTCGCACCGACTTCAGGCATTTTCGCGTTATTTCTGGTATTTAGGAAGTAAATCCAAAATTAGAGGGAACACTGGCCTACTGCTGACTCTGGGATTAGTACCATGGTAGGCCTACTTTAGCTTTTTGTTGTGTGGTAACGTTGATGCTTTGGTTGAGTTTGTAGCCTACCACAAATCCGAGGCTAGTGGCTATGTCTAGAATCTTAAGGATCCATTACAATAAAAGTTAGCCTAAAGTTTATCATTAAAGCATTATATACTGGTACTGAGACAATGAGAAAATTTTATTGACTGCTTCAGTGCTTGAGTCTACAGTACCAGAGTAGGCTAGCCTACTGTGCTGGTAGTCTGAGCAGTGAGCTAGGAATTTCAGATTCATAGTTTGAAAATCTCCCTTGTGTGATTATATGGTAGTTAGTAGGCTATCAATCACCCACCCCACACACTAATCTAGTATTCCTGTACTGTACCATGTACGGTGTAAAGTAGCTGTCGTGACCTGCAGTCTTGAATACATTAATTTTTAGAACGAAATCAGGCTTTAATCCACAAAAACTTAGCTACCATTACAATAAACAAAAACTCTGCAATAAACACACAGTTAGCTTTCTAATTAAGGTGCATACTGAGTTAAACTTAAGTCATTCTTAAACTAGGGTCAACAGACTTTAACATTTACCAATCGCTGATTCTAACTAACAATCTCACATAACAGTATTTTGAACAAAACAAAGCGCTCACTTGAGCAAGCCGGTTCCGATTAAAGCTTGTGATTAAAAGCTTGCCTTTTAACTCTTGAAACCGAGTCAAAGTACAGTGTGCGAAGAACATCAAATTAAAGCGCTGGGTTTGATTACAATGAAAGGAAGTCATTATGTTAAGAATTTTACAGCAGTAGCCTCAGAGTTCTACTGTGAAAAGAGGAGCCATATTACCGGTATGATATTTAGATGTCAGTGTATCTTTTTCTCTCCTTTTCAAATCAACAATAGAAGTAGATGCCATAGTTGGTAATAATTGCTTGTAATATTGGTTGTAGATTGGTTCAAATTCAACATGTCAATGCTCATTGACTGATGGTGCGAAAGCACAAACACAAAGTTCTTAACCTTAGATCACCTTTTTTTTTATTCATAATTATTAGTATTCCGATATCATAAGCAGTGGTGCCAATTTATGTTTAGCATTGGGGGAGATAATTTGCAATTTTACCCCAATTTTGCCTTATTTCCAACATTGGGGGGATGAAGCTCTACCACGATTTTTTTCATGCTAGCAATTTAAGTGAAGACCAAAAGAAAAAGGTCTTCACCGAAATTTGAAGTGTTTTTGTCCCCGAAATCACGTAAAGTCCAACAAAAGATCCAACCATCATCCAGCACTCAGATGCAGACCATAGTCAAATTATTGGGGGGGTGCTGTCAAATTATTTGGGGGATATCCCCCATCTCCCTCGGGTTTTGGCACCTCTGATCATAAGTAATACCAGTGACAAAAAATAGTATGTATATACCGGTAATGATTAAAACTACTTTTGCATAACAATTCTTCACCTTTAGCTTAAGAAACTTTGAGCTAAAGTTGTTTATCATGCTAGACAAGTTATAGAAAGAGCTAAATTGATATGAAATTTAACATGGATCGATGTTAACGGTTAAGTATAAGCCGCTCGCTTTTTTTCGGAATGTTGCTTTTTTTTCAGAAGCTCTGCGACTTGTATATGAGCGCGCGTGCGTTCTCTCCAATCTACGCTATTCCCCAAATCTTGCCCTAACCGTAATGAGTGCACGCATGAGAGGAGCGAGAGCATGCACACGCTCATGCGCGAGTTGCAGAGATTCCAAAAAAAAGCAGACGGCTTATACCAATAGGCCTACTTAACGACGTCCACTACCAGTAGGCAATGCCTACTTCAATGTTTTTCACAAGTCTATTTTTTACTTTTGTTCATGATAGAGTTGGCAATTCCTCTTGATAGCCGATCAGTGGTCGAGTGGGTAGAGCGTCTGCTACGGAAATGGTAGACTCGGATTCGATTCTCGGTCGGGTCAAACCAAAGACCAGAGGTGGGCAGAAATAACATTATATCAAAAGCGCAACGCAACAAAGCGCAATGATCTTTTTAACCAGTAAAAGTGCAGAGCAAAATGCGCAATTTAATATTTTTGCTTTCTGAAGTGCAGTGCAACTTCGCAATGAATTTTTTGATTCAGTTGAAGCGCAACGCAATTCCGCAATTGCGGAACGGCATTTTCGTACCACGTTAAAGCGCAACCTAACTTTCGCAACTGAAATTTCACAACACAATGCAAATATCGCATTTTTTGCAATTTTTGGAATCAAAAAGAGTAAGTAATATGATATATAAATAAGCTCGACATTTGTAAATGTTACGATCAAAATGGAGCAAAATTAAGTTCAATGTATAGATTTGCGCTTTTAACTGAAAAAAAATTTAAAAGCGCAACAAATTTTAAATGCTTTACTCCGCAACGCAACTTTTGCAATGTTTCAAAATAAAAAATTAAAACGCAATTGCAGAAGTTGTGCTTTGCGCTTCTAATTGTGCATTGCCCACCTCTGCCAAAGACCATAATAATTGGTATTCACAGCTTTCCTGCTTGACGTTCAGCAATCAAAGGGACAGCGTGAAGCCTCCGCCGTATGTGGTAGACAAGTGGGCAGGTGGCAGCTTGAGACTCGAAGACGGATAGGTCCCTTTGCTGTCTCCTGGCCAATGCAACTTGGTGAATAAAATGTAATTACAATTATTACTCTCACATTAGGTGCAGGGTGGGTCAGCAAATCGTCTTCCAGCTGGCCTGTATGACTAAAAAGCCTATACCAGTACCTGTTAACCTACCTGATTAATCAATCATTGGATAATAGTCCGGTAGAAATAGCTTTTATCCGGAAAGTATTTATAATAAGCTGAAATTTGGCATGATGACTCAGGACCATGTCCTGAGCCACCAAAAAAAATTCCCATGATTTGGACATGGGACTTCCCCTTTTTTCGGCATTTAAAGTCTGCCATTTAGTGTCAAAGAGCCTTTACCATCCAACAGCCAATCTAAAAGTTGTAAAACTGCCAAGTTTTGCGCAAAGTTGGTTTTTTAAGTTCAGGTTTTAAAAAATCTACTTTGAAGTTGATGACATCATTGTTGGTGACGTCATTGCCAAAGCTTTTGAAAAAATGACGTATTGATGGCTCAAATTGTAAATGAGAGTCAGGTTTTTGGTTCCAAACCAAAAACTGCTTAAATCGAAGTGATGACGTCACAAACGTTTTGGATGACGTCATCTGTCACGAGGTTTAGTGGTAAATTTGAAAGAGTATTTGACTGAAAACTTTTTTTATTAGGTTTACACTTGGGAGAGTTAAAGTATATTGAGAATTCAGTTGATTGAAAATCTAAAAGTGTGTTGTCAGTAAAACTCTGGCCTAGTAGGCACCAGTGCAGCCAGTGGGGGGTAGGGGGACCAGCTCCCCCCTTATTGAAAGTGCACAATTTTGCAAAAATTATTCAAAAGTTAAAATGTCAAAAAACTGGTAATTTAAAAGCGCTTTATTTAAGTGGAATTCTACCCTGAGTTGCAAATAAGCAACGTCAAAACTTTTGAAGAGGGAATGCGTGTATACTCAGTCTCAATATTTAATGAAAATGTAAGATCATTACGTAGCACGTATCACGCTGTCGTGAATGATAATGTCTCGTCAGCATACCGCATTGCTTTTGCAGGAGAACGAAAACGAGATAGGAAGTAGCTCGATTTTGCACCAAAAAACCATAGTTGGGCACAAGTTCGTTAATCCGTTAATAATGAAGCTAACTTTTTCATTAACTTGTTAATCTATTAAAAAGTTGTTTCAGGTTAACGGACTAAATTAACTTTCGTTAAGTTCTATTAACTTCCGTTAAGGTTTTTATTGTTAATATCTTGCACCATTCATCCATCATTCTGATACAAACCCGTTTGCACCAGTAACACTTGTTGTGTATTAGCATGAGTTTTATATAAGAAAGCAAAGAAAGGAGCTCTTTTTTGTGGCAAATAATAAGCTAATTAGATTAGACTGTAAAATGTAACTTCCAAAACACAAAAAGACGTCATAGCAATAAATATTTCCTTACAGTCAGCTCAACAACACAAAACATGTTGTAGAAGCGAGTGAATAAAAAAAGTAAATTACATGCAAAATATTAACGGACTTCAATAACTTCCGTTAATTAAAGCTGAAAATAACGGGTTAACGGAGGTGTGAAGTTTAGTAACAGACTAGTGGTTAACGAAGCTAACATTTTGCATTAACGTGCCCACCTATGCAAAAAATGCAACCCATTTGTTTAAAACTCATCATTTTTCAAAATGGAACAAGTACAGTCAGATACTGGCAAGAGTTGGGGGCGGCCGAGATCTGATGCGTTTCAGTACACGAATTAAATGTCACCATAGTCAAATCATATTTTGACCCTAATAAATTTCAAGAATATTTTATTTGAAAACAGTAGGAAAAAAACACTAATCGCAGAAGAAAAGCAAATCTCTTCTAAAAGAATGACTCTAAGTTTACTTTGAATGTTGAAATTGATTTTTTATTATACTGTATTAGGTCTGTTTTACCGATCACGCGTATTTATGTGTATAAATCTACGCATGTCATTTAATTTGATGCATTTTGCCTGTTTTTCTTTTTTTGTGTTTACATGGAATAAGATATCAGACGTAATTGGTCTAAACCACTTTATGTATCTACATTTAAACTAACCGTCTACTGAGCCCGTTTATCTGAGAAACGACAGAATCAAAATAATATTGCTCAAAAAGTTTTTGTGAATTACCAAAAGCGAAACTACGATGTCACCTTGATCCTTTAATTTTATTTTCTGCTGGAGTTGGGGAATGGCGATTGGCTGGTTTGAATTAATCTAACAACTTCAGTCTGCGTAATGTCAAATGTATAATGCAGTAAATAAGATGCTAATATATTTTTAGGAAATCTTTATCGATCAAATTCTATGTCCGCATATTACAGCGTGTAGTTGTGTTGATTATGAGCAATGTTCTCATTGTCTATCAGAGTAGTAAGTTGGACAACGTAGCCCAAATTGTGTCGAAGCCTATATTGAGCAAGCTGATTGGTTGCCAGCAAAAAGTCGCGCAGACGCCGTCCGCCTAATGCCGATCTACGCTGTGCATAAAATTTTGAGTGCAAAAGCATGTCTTTAGTTCATTTTAAACCAAAATTTGGTACGCTCGGCGTATCACCTTATCAGCGTACAAGCAGCCAGTTGTTTTAAACAAGCTAACGATATGCCAGTACGTTCACAATTTTACGGCTGGGCCTAAAAATTTGCTCTGGAAGCATTCTATATGCAGTTTTCGGCGCAAAACAAATTTTGATCGTGGTCGTGCCATATAAATAAAAATAAGCCCATTGTATTTCGTTATGACCATTTTTTTCCGCGAACGCCGCATTCAGATTCGCATTATTTGATTGAAACAATCGCTTATAAGGAATTGGTCCGTCGCTATCGCATTATTTTTGGTTAATGCTTACATGCTTATTTTCTTTCTACCAACGATAATAATAATAGTATCGCAATCAATTAAACGAAACTTTGTATTAACAAACCACAATACAGCACATTTTCTTCGGTTTGAAGATAGCAAGCAGTATGTGGTGTCAACTGTCAGTTAACAAAAATAACAATAAGGAGCACTTATTTTTTCAAAAACCAATCATTTTCGGGTGTAGGCGGGGGTTGTTCGTATGTTTTGCAAATTGTGCCTTTCGTTTGTTCTTAGTTTGTTACAATATACTGTGGTAGACAGATGGGTAGGTGGATGCTTGACTCGAAGACCCGAAAGGTCCCTTTGCTGTAACCCTGTCAAGCAACTTGGTGAATAAAATAAAGCTTTAATTATTTGAAAATTGAAATATTATTATGCCAGCTTGCTTAAATAATAACGGCAATCTGCCATTTAAAAACTCGCTTTTTTGTATACGCCGTTGCATCACCAAATAAAGTAGGATCGTGAGACCACTTTAATTCTATTCTTTTTCATTTCTTTATTCTTTTATGCGTCAGCTGCATGAACGACGGCAGGACTTTAACCTGTTATCGCTTAACCTTTGTCCAGTAGTCCTAAATAAAAACGTCCAGTAGTCCTAAATCGATTGGCATATGCTTCAATCATAACAAAAAATTTTGTCCCTGTCCCTTTTTTTATTTCTGGCTGCGCCGGTGGTAGTAATCAAGAAGATAAAACTTACACCTCACAATATCGGATTAAAATAAAATAATGCATTCAGCTGTTAGAGTAAGAAAGCCTATGTTTATCAAAAAGCTCCCTCATGCAGTTAAAGTTAATTGGTAATTTTAGTTTAAAATGCAAGCATTAGCAACGATAAAAAAATTATTAAGACTGCAAATTGTCAAATATTAGCGAGGTTATTATAGATTAATTAAGTTTTGCTCAGATATTATTCAAGAATCTAGCTGATTAGATACATTTTTGATCAGGTATTATTTTAGATTAACCAGATAGGTTTGTTCAAATGTTATTCTAATTGATTGGATAAGTTGAGTTTACATGCAAGGCCTATTCTAGAATAGATTTAGTACCATAGATTGTGCATAAAATAATAATATTGTCAGGCAGTCAGAACGGTAGAAATTTTGTTCCAGTCGGATATATTATCGTGCTCGGGACATATTCGTATTAATTTACATATAATTGTGCTAGTTGTTATTTTTTAGAACCATTGCATATAGGAGGATGATGCAAGAACTCGAAGATGCCTTAGAACATCAAAATGATTATAATGCTGATATTCTCAAAAGTGTTGCAATGTTTCTTTTCAAATTTACAATAAAAACTCTTGACAGATGACATCATCAAAACCGTTTGTGACATCATCACTTTGATTTAAGCAACTTTTGGTTTGAAACGAAAAACTTAACTCTCACTCACAATTTGAGTCATCAATACAGAATACGTCGTTTTCTAAAAACTAAACTGCTGCAATGACGTCATCAATTCTAAAATAAATCTGTTTATACCTGCTCTTGAAAATCAATTACGGTTCAAAATTTGACTCTTCCATAACTTTTGGTTTGGCTGTTGGACAGTAAAGACTCTTTGACACTTAGGGTGCGTTTAGACTGGACGCGAAGCAACGCGAAGCAACCAAAATTTGACGTCATCGACAGCTCGCGAAAGGTTGAAACCGGGTCACAACCTTTCGCGAGCTGTCGATGACGTCAAATTTTGGTTGCTTCGCATTGCTTCGCGTCCAGTCTAAACGCACCCTTAGATGGCAGACTTCAAAGCCCGAAAAAGGGGAAGTCCCATGCCCAAAACATGGGAATTTTTTTTGGAGGCTCAGGACATGGTCCTGAGTTATCATGCCAAATTTCAGCTTATTATAAATTTTTTCCAGGTTTCAATGTATTTTGTATTTCTACCGGACTAATAAGTGGATAGAGCATCCACAATCGAGACAGAAGACTTTAGTTCAATTCCTCTTCATTGGGTCAAGCCAACGACTAGAAAACTTTGTATTCACAGCTTCCCTGCTTAACGTTAATTATTATAAGGAACAGTCAGACAGTGTGAAGCCTCCACCGTGTCTGGTAGACAGGGGGCAGGTGGCAACTTGACTCGAAGACTGCCAGGTCCCTTCGCTGTCTCCTGACCAAGGCAACTTCAATCTTGGTGAATGAAAGGTTATTACAATTTAAACATACTGTGGTATGAACTTTTGTTTCAGTTGGCTGCACTGTGACAATATAATGAATGAACAATCGTCCTATACTTATAATTCCAGTGAGAATGATAGTGATGATGAATTCTTTGACTGCAGTGAAACTGAAAGCCAAAAAAACTATTCGTCCATTGTCAAAAATGATGATGCTGTGAAAGAATTGGTTCAAAGCCATGCTAAAATTGATAGGCCTAGTGTTTACAATGGAAAGGATCAACCAGGTCAACCTAATATTAAAATTAGTACTGTTCCAACTTGTTCTAAGGGTGATGAAAGTAATGGAGAGAAAACTAGAATTGATGAAAGAAGAGTAAATGAAACTTCTGAAACAATCGAGTTCAAAAACACTGAAGTGAACAGTGAAAGAGAAAATTTTAGTTGTAACGATAATATTAATAATGATTTTTGTGGAGAAAAAAGTGAAAACAATCGCAGTGAAAGAGAAGATGGTAACATTGCCAAAAATTACTCAATAGAAGATATTGAAGTAAGTAATGCTGTTTCTGATGTGGTCCATAAGCTGAACTTTGCAATCACATGCTAGTACAGTAGGCCTATTTATTGCTATTGGTGTTACAGTCAGTAAAATTCTGTGCCTTTAGCATTAAACAGCCTAAAAACTTACTCCCATTTTTATAGCAAAATAAAAAGTCTATCAATTGATTTGTAAATACATTTCGTGCAGAAAAAAGTAAATTTCTAGTATCATTTATCAATACAGAATAGGCTAGCGCACTTTTAACGAGCCAAGTCAACTGACCGCGAAGCAATGATTTCGTTACGTGATTTCATCACAAAGTGAGGGTTTGGGCAAGATGGCTCTGGGGATAGTAAAAATATATTTAGGATCGCCCTTCTCAGCCAATCAGCGTTCTTCGCGGTCAGTTTGTTTACGGTTGGTTGGTTTGCGGTCAGTTTGTTGCGGTCAGTTGTCATGGACCCACTTTTAAAGCAAAAGATACTGTGATTTAAAGCAATGTCATTTTCAAAGTGCTTTTATTTAACTGAAATTTTTAATAGGAAATTCAAATCAAAATTGTGGAAATCAAGGAAGCTGGAAATGCAGAATTCAAAAGAAAAAGTAAAGTTTTGTCTAGTAGGCTAGGCACTTGTATGTATGATTTAGCCATCAGTTAATCTGTAAACAATTTGAGTGTTTTGCTAATTAAGGATGGACAGATGAAAGCTGCCATGTTAAAGACATGTTAAACTTGGGAAATTATTCTAGAGTTTTGACTTTGGTAGTTGGCAAGAGCTAGATTAGTGATAAAATCTTTGAAATTGATAAGGCTACTCTTCTTCATGATAGAAATCTTTTATCATGCCAGCTTCCTTCTTTGTATAAGTTGCATTTAATGTTTAAAGTTGACATCAGAGGTGGAGTCGAGGACACAAGGCTCAAGGCCAAAGACAAAAAAAAAATCCGAGGCCAAGGACAGCCTTTCCGAGGACAGACCCTCTCGAGGCCAAGGACCAAGGACACAGCCGCAAGTGTTCTCCGAAAACAAAACAAAATAAGATCCTCAAAAAAAAGTTTTTCAGGCAATCACCAATTTATAGGCGTAGCCAGAATTTTTGATTGGGAGGCCTAAACCACAAATCACATGCAATGACGTCATCAAAAATTTGCCTGTTGGCTTTTAACCAGGACTTTGCAAAGGGAGAGGGCTTAAACAAATATAGTTGAAAAGTGCAAATACGTAACTTTGGAGATGTTTTGAGAAAGCCCGTGTAACTCAAACGTATCACAGATGGGGGTCTGGGGGTGGGGCCCCCAGCGGCCGGAGGCTTTGGCAAAGCCCCCAGCTGTTGGGCGATTTTTTGTAATTTTTTGGAAAAAGAAGCTATTTTAATGTCATTGAATTACATTCCGCACATGTTTAGAGCCATTTGAGCGCACTAGATTTTTGATATTTGAAAGCCAATTAAAAAAATTAAATTGTTTAATCCTCCTTCTAGTTGCAATTTAAGTCCAAAACATGTTTAACATCTTGCATTTTGGTGTTAAAGTTTAATTGTACGTGATTTGGTCCAGGTAGGGGGAAGTAAGGTGCATTGTCTTGTGCAACATACTAGCAGTAAATGAAAACCCACTTGAAGATTTTCCTTAGAGATTTTTGTTTTGTCATGAAAATAATCAATTATAGAAGTGCATGTTAGGCCAGGGGGCCAAGGCCCCCTCAATTGAAGTTCAACGATTTGTTCAGTCAGCATTTTCCATGGCTAATTTTTTTAAAAGTATTTTGTGCGTAAAAGCTGGCGAGGTGGAGGTAAATTAATGAATTGTTATTTAAAAATAGTACAATAGATGGTTACGGTACGCTTACTAACCATGTTATTGCTGGCTGGATTTACATTGCGCTGGGCCCCTGGCACTTTGGAGATTTTAGCAGCATCTTTCTGCCAAATGTAGATGAAGACCATTAAAATCTTAAGATTTGAGCATAGGGCCCTTAGCTGGTACTGCGCCATATTGTGGTAAATCCGGCCTTGGTTAATGCATTACGTTCAAAAAAAGTCTAGATGTGATCTTGAGATAGCAACTTTTAGGACAAAAACTATCCATTTCTTCCAGGTTTACGTTTAAATTGGCTGGCTAAAATTGATTTGAGGGGGTTCTGGGGCCCCTGGTCTTCAATATTATTGTTCGCTACTAGTGTAAGCGAAAAATGCTAAAAAGAAACTGAAACTGAAGAAGCAATTGTTTTTTGTCACATTTTTGTCATTGGTGAAATTTCAATTGGGGGGGAGGCCCGCTTGGCTAAGGCTATGCTCCAATTGCGGAAAACAAAAAAGTCATTTGCAAATTTTCCACTAGGTTTCTGGCGTTTTCCAACAAAATTTCAACGGTTCAAAAATAGTGCTGTTCTCGAGCCGAGGACAGGGCAATTTTCGAGGACCTAAGGCTTCGAGGCCAAGGACTTCAAAATGTGTCCTCGAGGACTCCACCTCTGGATAACATTGCACTACTTGTTAATGGGTTGCTACTTTCTCCACCCAAATAATGGATAAACACCAGCAGGAATTTTCTCTCATTAATTTTGATAAATCAACAGATACTGTTGTATCTGATATTAGCTGTGTTCATTCAGAATAACAATGTACATGACTTGGAAAAGTCACCAACAACTGTAATCTGAATTTAAAGGTAATGGTTTGCAATTTGCTACTGCATTAATTGAAAATAAGGTTTTAAGTTATGTATGTTTTGAAGTATATTGTATTGGTTTTTGTTTGCGCTATATAAAGAGAGATGTTTTCATACTTGAAATATATATACCTATGGTACTTAAGGACGAGCCAGAGCATTTGGGCACCAGGTCCAATTTTTTATAACTTGGTGCAAATGCAATTTGAAAATGTAGCGTTATTGTAAAGTTCTATGAAGCGTAATAATTCGAAATCTGTAATAATTTGAAATTATTAATTTTGTCAATTTGTTGCTTCAAGTTATGTAAATTTCAGAATACTGTGTCATGTGAGGTAGTCAAGGTACTCAAAATTTTCAATAACATTCAGAAAGAGTTATATAAGTGTGATGTTTCTTCAGTGTTGTTTTTCACTTTCATTGAAAGTACAATATAAGATTATTTCAGACCAGAGTTGTAAGTCGGGCCTGGCTTGAGTTTGACAAAATGTTGGGCTTAACATTGGGTAGGTACTTAGCAAATGTTTTAGCCTTTTAGGTACTACAAAAGCGCGATTGAAATAAGTTCACAACCTTGAATGACGACTTTGTTGTTGTTGCGCATATTTATTCTCCTGTCACCGAACAGCGTCAGACGCTGACTGTTGGACGATCCGCTTTCTTCTCATTGCATTGACTACTTCGTGCTTGGAGGAATCCGCACCTGCTGAGGAGTTTCCTGCTATCCAATGTTCCTTCGGATTTCTTCGGAATTCTTTCCCACTGAATTTGCTGTTTGTTCGAAGCCACCAAGCAAGATAATCATAGTAAAGCGTCTTATTCTGGAACGCAACAACAAGACCTGGCTGGGGGTTCAATCCAGATCATGCGATCAAGGTCGTCGTTAAAACGACGCCTTTACCAATTCGGCCACGCTGCCGGCTTGCTTAGCATCAAATGATTATTATTACACAAATATTCTTATTGTGTCACCATTGATCAGCAGGAAGCAGTTTCACTTAACCACATACGAGGAATACCCGTACTAATTTGTCAAACATAACTTAATTTTCGGGGTTTTTGGTGCCTTGATTTAGCTTCAAATCACTTTTCGCGTTCGGGCCTGCACTTGTCACCCCGTTTACAACTCTGTTTTAAACTATTTTTATTTTTGCAAGAAGTATACTTTCCTTTTAAAAAAAAAACTATAGCGTTCAAATATTTTTCACCTAAGACTAATATTTGGAATTTATTTATGCAAATTTTTCACTATGTTGTTCTTGTGTCTTATCTTACTGACGCAAATAATACGACCGAGTGACTGTAAACCTAATGATGCAAACTTTTATGGAGGTATATTTTCAATTTTGCACTGCCAGATTCACTCTGCATAACTTTGTTACTGGGATTAGTCAAAATGTTTAGGCAATATTCATTTTTGTAATGAATTGTTTTTGGAGACCAAGAATGCATTGTATGTTTGGACCTTTTATTGATAACGCATTTTCATCTGTGAAAAACACACTTGCAAAGCATAAAATTTTAGTAGTACAAATTATCGGTGCAAAAACATGGTTTGTGTGTAAGACTAACCACGATGTTGTTTTTTAGATTATGCTGAAGCCGAAAAAAGCTATACTGAAGCACTGGGAATGTGTCCGGCGAATTGCCCTGATGAACTTTCGCGTGAGAAAGCGATATTGCATGCAAACAGAGCTGCGAGCCTCATGCGTCAGGTGGGTTGAAACCCTGGTTGTTAACGTGCTAGATGTTAGTCTCCTGTTGTTTCTGCATCTTGAGAGAGCCTACCAAGCTGCGGAGATCTATTGCTTTATTGTGGAGTGTTTTCCAAATGCACATCCTTGAGACTTGACGCAATATGCTGGGGGCATTGAATCATGCTCATCTTCCATTTAACTCTTCCCCCAATATTAGTTCATGTACTCAGGAAAAAAGCAAAATCTGGCGATGCGCCCCCTTGTTGAAAACCTGCAACCTTCATTTTTGATCAAGCCGAAGTCTGATTGGTGTTGTATTTGGTTTTTACTATCAACATTTCATTATGATTGCACTCAAATCTACTGGAATCGCAACAAAATTTGGCCAATGATCTTGTTTTTTTTCATCTTTGTGGTTTCCTGTAAAACTATCTTAGCAGCTGGTTTTACAAACTTGTCGGAAGACGTCAGTCTTCGCTGTCGTACTTTTTGTAAAATCCATCCTGCGACAATGGACACTGCAGCATGTGGTTCAGGGTTTCTTCACTGACGCCGAGCGTTGCCGGTTTGGATACCTTATTTGGCCAGATATGACTTGGTTTTGTAGCGGCTGATTTAATTCTATTTACATTGCGCCGTTCTCATCGTTAGTGAATTAGTTACGCTAGGTTCGTGTTTCTTCGAGACCAAGTTGATCCTGAGCATCATAGTTCCACGTCGACTTTGCTGGCAACGTTTTCGGTTCTGCAGTGTTGGGACTATTGCCACTTTCACGAGTCCGAGTGCGAGTCCTTAAGCTACGAGTCCGAGTCTGAGTCAACCAAAACTCAAGATCACGAGTCCAAGTGCGAGTCCGAGTCCGAATGCCACGAGTTCGAGTACGAGTCCGAGTCCACCAAAACTGAAGATCACGAGTCCGAGTTCGAAAATTTGACCGGAAAGTGAAATTTAAAATTCGGCCAAAGTTATTTCAATATGGACAAACGCTTTCAGAAATTCCGCAAGAAGACGTTTGTGCAACGTTTCTGCAAGCGTTGCACAATGCACAGTCTTCTAACCAGGCCCTTTACACACAGAAAAAAGTTGCATAAACGCTTTTGCAAGAGCTCTTGCAAATAAAATTTAGTCGTCTACTTCGGCCTTAATTTACACCCGAGTTTGTAAAACTCCCCATGGCTGAGAAAGTCGAAATTCGAGGTTTTCCTTCTTTTATACCTATATATTTTATTCAGCCAGTTCAGTTTTGACAAAGTTTTTTCAGTAAAAGTATGCGAGTGACGTCACATAAAACCCTCTTATATTGTAGTTTGAATTTGCAAAGAATTTTGTAAGTTATTGGAACGACCGACACTCGCGTCGAGTGTTTTTTTTATTTTTACTCGGCTATTTTCAAACTAATGAGTGCGAAATTTCAGACTTTTGCTTACAACTCGAGAACGATTTGGTCTAGCTACATGAAATTTTGACAGCAGTTTGAGACTATTGATTTGCATGTTCGTATCAAATTTTTAGGCAACTGGTTACGTGACTTTGGTTTTAGGACCCAAAAACCGCCCCGCAAGTTTTGCGTAAAAAGCGGTCTCATTCAAAACGGCTTAAGTTCGACAAAAAATATTTCACACGGTTATATGTCTCAAGCTACCTTTTCATCCCATCTAACTCACTTTTGGCCGCGATGAGGTTTTTTTCTTTCCTTTGTTTTTCTTGTTTTTCTTCCTAAATCTTGTACGCTCTTCTCCTAAACCACAAAACATCGAAATCTAGTTTTTTTGGAAATTTGTTGAGTTGCAAACGCAATTTTGTCTCCCGAAATAATTTTGGGCCACTCTCTTGAGAATCCTCCCAAAATCGGGCCCAAAAATTGAATTTTTTGAAAATAAACAAAATGAAAACCGCTCAAACTAGAGCGCTAGTTTTTTTTATATCAGCAGATACTTAACAGACAAATATTTTGACATACTTAGGGGGGTGCCACCCCTACGGGGACCCCCCCAAAATGGACCCCCAAAAATCAATTTTTTGAACAGCTTAACTTAAGGGTGACAGTGTTTTTTAATATCAGTAGATATTCAACACAACAAATATTTTGACATAGTTTGGGGGTACCAATCTCCCCGGGTACTCCCTCAAAATGGACCCTCCAAAACTGAATTTTTTGAACAGCCCAAGCTAGGGAGCTAGTTTTTTATGATATCAGCAGCTACTTAACAGACAAATATTTTGACATAATTTGGGGGTGCCACCTCTGGGGACTCCCAAAAATCAATTTTTTGAATGGTTTAAGCTAGGGCGCTTGTTTTTTTTTTTGAAATCTGTAGATTTTTGTGTCGGTCGTTCAAAGAGGTTGCTACTCAGAAAGCTCCCATCTAGTTTTTCACTGCAGTTAATTATTTTTCGGGATATCAGATTAAGAAAATAATTTTAAACAAATCAATTCTTGCATACTCGTTGTTCCCTTTTCAATTTTTGTTTTTTACTCGTTGTATTACGCCGAATGATGCAAAGAGTTGGCACGGTCCATCTCCACGTCATTGCGGCCTGGGCAACACAGCTCCTTTCGAAAAAATGTAACGGCGGCGAGCCGTTGGCAACAGTTTGTCCGATTTCACTGGCCCAAGATTTAAACTTCTGACCTCCCGCTCCAAAGACGAACGCGTTACCGCCCAACCAGCAAAAGAGCTTATTTCAGTAGATTTATCTCAGCGTCCAATAAAAAGTAGAGCTTTATTAGAACTTTTAAGTTGGGTATTAATTAGTTAATCGACGAAAGCGTGCAAAAAAGTATTATCTTTTCGGAAACTGGGCAGACTTGTGGTGTAGTATTGCATTCTATTAATACTGAGGGAACCAAATTTATGTAGCCTACGTTTTTTTCAGTAGTTTGACTAGTTTTGGAAGTAACCTGGAGCCAAAAGTCGACCAGCTGAAGCTAAAAAATAGAAGGACCTTCATAATTTTCATCACTTTAAGGACAAGGATTGAGGATCATTAAGTTCCCGATCAAGCGCGCTTCCAGATTTTGCTGGGGGGGGGTTTGAATTTGTTGGGTTATATAAACCCTTAAGTTTTGGGGTTGTATTTCTAAGTGATTTTGCGAAGGGGGGGCTGAAGGCCCTTTAGCCCCTTCTGATTGTGCCACTTGTCGCCATGGTTTGGTATCTTTTGTCGTTTCATAACTAATATGCTAGAATTGTTATTTTTATTTCAGAAGAAAAACCTCGGTTTTTAATGCATTTGTCATAATCTGTACATAATTTAGTGCATACATTATGCAATTTTTGTTTTATGGTTTATGAATAATTTGAAAAATGAAAGAATAGGTTTTTGCTGAATTGGCTTTTTACACCTGTTCATGTTTTAACCAACTAACTCACCAACAGAAAGAATTCTTTTTTGCAAACACCTTAGAAAATTCAGGCCTAATCCAAACCCATACACAGAAAAAGTTAAACAGCACTGCACTGCTGAGCAATCAAAAAAACACTTCACGCTTCATCATCTGGATACGTAATTTTTGTCAGTCACATCAGCAATTTTTTGGATGTAAGCTGATTCTTTTTAGCTTTTCATTCTCCATTGTAACATTAAGGAATCAGGTGTAAAATTTAACATAACTTAACACAAACAAAACTTATTATCTCCCTCCACTACCTGCGAATACTTGAATAGTGAATACCTTCCAAGAATTTTTCAGCCATGCGATATCGTGAGCACATTTTACCTACCGGCATCATCGAAGCAAACGTGATCAAACCAATGACACCAAAACGCTAAAAAAATGCGGTTGCCAAACTATAAAACCAAATTCAATTATTTTCATTTTGATTTGGGTAAGAAATCTCTCCCTGCCAAAGATGATGCATTGCTTGTCACATTTATATTTTGTAGACATATATGAGCTCTGTAATACGACAATACAATAAGACATTTAACAAAAATCACGAGTCCGAGTCTGAGTCGTCGAGTCCGAGTCTCAAGGGCACGAGTCCGAGTCCTTAAAAAGTGGCCTCGAGTTCGGACTCAAGTCTTTCCAACACTGCGGTTCTCTAGTTAGCTTGATGCTTGAGTTGTGATCAATAATTTTTTCTGCGTGTTCGAGCTATCTGACTGACAGACAGGCAAAAATAATGTTTTATTAAAAGACGATGCAGCTTTCGAGCTTATCAATCGATGTTATTAGTGTGGTGGTGGTGGTACTACCCGACCCCTTCCGAGGGATGGGGGTGCGGAGGAACTCCGCGGAGACCCAACAGTCGGGCCACACCCCAAGGTCTGGACCATAGATCGAAAATGGAGAGAGAAAGGAGCCAAAGATAGATTTACGAAGGGGTTCAGAGGCAGGACAGTCGAGGAGGAGATGATTGAGGTCTTGTAGAGGGTGTCCACAGGCACTACAAGCAGAATTCTCCTTCCGACTGATCCTGTGAAGATATGAGGATAAAAGAAGACTGTGGCCATGGCAGCGAAGACGGGAAAGCTCACAGCGAATGGAGCGAGAAAGAAGAAGTTCCTCCGAAGAGACTTCGGGGACTTGGAAGTTCAGATGGGAGTGGGAGATGAGACGTCTCCAATTGCGGTATTAGGAATGACGGACTTTGGCAATAACTGGGGGGAGAGGGCATTGGATCGCTTCAGTGGGCAGAGAGGCACCAGTTTTGGCAAGTAAATCCGCTTTTTCATTACCAGGGAGACCTGCGTGACCGGGGACCCATTGGAAGCTCAAAGTGGTATTGTTGGAGAGAGAGGAGGCGAGGGACCATACATTCCAGAGGAACTAAGGCAGGAGATAAGAGGGGGCTGAAGAAAGGATAGATTCATTCATTCATTCATTCATTCTTTTTTTATTCTTGACCACCACAACAATAGCAAATGCATGGTAACACAATAATAACACGTAGAGTCAGGAAAAGGAAGTAGCGACACAACGTCAGACGTTAAGACATGCAGAGGATACTGAACACAAAAAAGCGATTTTTATTTGCATGGTTGCTACACCTGTCACACCAGCTCAAAGTACATTGTAAGCCTAATCAATCACAAACATCAACATACACGCAGGCACACAAGATGGAAGTAAAACTAACGACTGGAGTAGTTGTTCGAATGATTGATAAAAAGAAAAGAGAGGGACAGTGACCAGTGCAAGGCCAGGCACGGTTACGTAGGTGGTCAACGGGTGGCGCAACCGGCCCAAAACTATGTTTAGCTCAGCGGAGCATGGTGAGGAAAGAAAAACCACCCTGAAAATGAAACCTCACCGGGTCCAGAAACCCTTTCAAGTAGCAGCTGGTCATAGCATCAAGACAATAACAATTTTGCAATCGATACATATGCATCAAAACAATTATACACAACATATAGCAATATGAGTCACACCATCCACATTGCATCTAAATAATTAGCTGGTACAAAGTACCAAACTTGTGATCTCTCCGATATCTTAGTCAGAATGAAGGTATACCCACGAGAGGAACTAAATTTGTGTCTATGCAATGTTGATAATGTGTATCTCACACCAGTTAAGGTAGAGTCCGGTGATACTCAACTGAAACGGCAATGGCTTTGTCACCTTGCTGTGCGATGTACTGGAAATCACCGGCAAGCAGTTAATTGCCTATTTATCATGAAAGCAGTTTTTAAGTTTTAGTAAAATTATTACCAAGTCATCAGGTTTTGTACTAAGTTTTAGCACCCCAGGACTCTACCAAGGCGTTCAAGCAGTAGTCAGAAATAGTAACGTAATAACAAAAAAAAAAAAAAAAGACACAGCCAAAAAAAAAAACAAAAAACGAGAAAGTAAGCTACAACAAACGACAGATAACGAAAACAAGTAAGGACAATAGCTGCTATTTTTACAAGCGGAGCAATAAGATTACGGTAAGAAATGGATAAATGACAATCTTTTCATAAGGTATAATTAAACATGCCCAAGCAAAATGTTATGTATGTGATGGTATACTGATTTGATGTCAAATAGATCTGAACCAAGAATTGATTAACATAATATCTTGACCTCGAGATCAATAACCAGCATAAGAGAATTGTCCATATTTAAAGTTCAAGTCGATAATTTACTACACCACTTCAGTTTTTGTTGCCTTGCCCAGTCGAACGTACACCTTGCGTAGCCACCATCATCCAATCCTGCTTACTGCTGGGGTTGTAGACTTGAAGAAAAACCTGAAAAAAAGAGAACAAAGCAGGAAAAGGAAAACAAAAATAAATAAATTGAGGAAGGAAAAAATGCAGATTTTCGAGGACATAGAAATGGGATTTTAAGATTAGTGACGACAACATAATATAATCTTTTAGCATACTTCGACCAGTTTATTCCGATCCAAAAACTTTCCGAGTTTTCTAGAACTTTTATTATAACCACCAAGCAGAGTTACTTTTCGGGACTAATCCTGTCCAAAGTGTAACAAGATTAGCAAAACAGCACTATAGTATTACACATAAAACGCAAACAATGCCCTAGAAATCAGACTTGTATTAAGTCTTTACATAAAATGTTTCGCATTTTTAAATTAAATGATGCTATCGTGAGATCCTGGGACTTGAAAAAAGTGGGAACTTTACTCCAGAGGGATGGGCCACGGTGAGAGATAGATTGTTGGCACACATTGGTTGAACAGAACTTTGGAATTATTTTAGAATTGTTTCTGGTATTATATTGCGAATGATTAGTGACAAAGATTTTGCTGAATACTGAAGGATTTTTATTTTTGTTCTGCTTAAACATAAATACAGCAATGTCTTTAAATAAAAGTTGATCAATTGTTAGTATTTCATATTTTTGCCTAATGTCTGTGATGTTACTGTTACGGTTTCGACCACATGCTAACCTAATAAATTTGTCACACAATTTCTGTAACTTGTTTGTAATTGTTGTGTTACCATAGTACCAACTAGAGATGCAGTACTGCAAGTGACTGCCCATCAATGAATGATATAAGGTGATTAGTGTTCCTTGATTCAAAAAAGGTTTTACTCTTCTCGCAGCTGCCAAGCCAGATCTCAGTTTGTTGAGCACATGTTTAGCATGAACTGACCAAGTTAGATGCTCATCAATATGAACACCAAGAAATTTTAATGAGCTAACTTGTTCAATATCAAGTTTTCTTAATGAGATGGATTGATCAGAAGGTGGAGTTTTTGATTTAGTTGACCTAAACAACATACATTTTGTTTTGGATGCATTGATTGATAATTTATTAGCAATCATCCACTGATCAATGTTCTGGAGATCTTGCTGAGCATTGGCATAAAGTGAGTGATAGTTTTTGTTTTGAAAGAATACACTTGTGTCGTCAGCAAACATGATCGAGTTACCATATTTTAAACAATTTTTGAAGTCATTAACATAAATAAGAAAAAGAAGTGGGCCTAAATTTGACCCCTGTGGTACCCCCCGTTTCACGGGATTGACCGACTTCGAAAGAATCCCAGAGCATTCCACTTTTTGCGTTCTTCCGCTTAGATAGCTTTTAATCCAGTCAAGAGCTATGCCTCTGATTCCGCTATGTTCCAGTTTAGATAACAAAATGCTGTGATCGATCGTGTCGAAAGCCTTCGATAGGTCTAAAAATACTCCAAGGGTAGGTGTTTTGTTAGCAAGTGACTCAGTTATGTTGTGAATTAAGAAGGACAAGGCATGACTTGTGCCGTGGTTTTTTCTGAAACCAAATTGCTGTTGGAAGAAAAAGTGGTGTCGTTCTAAAAAGGAATATAACCTACTGTACATGATTTTTTCTAGGATTTTTGATACATTGGACAATAAGCTGATTGGTCTGTAGTTGTTGATATCTTTTGCATTTCCCTTCTTGAAGACAGGACATACTTTGGCAATTTTAAAGTCATTTATGAATTCACCTTTACTCAAAGATAAATTAAATACATGGCTAAGAGCAACTAAAATATTATCTGGAGAAGCTTTTAAGACCTTAGTTGGAACTAAATCTAAACCAGCACTTAGTTTGTTTTTTAATTTTAGTATAATATTGGAGATTTCTGAGGGACATGTAGGCCAAACATACATTGAGGGCAAGGAAGAGATGCTTAAATATTCAGAGAAAATAGTGTTACTTGAGGGGAGAGTGTCGACTAGTTTTTTAGCAGCGGTAGAAAAATGATCGTTAAAATGATTTGCAACTGACTGTGGATCATTTACCTCAGTGCCATTAATTAATAAAGTAATGCCATTAGATTTGCTTCGTTTTCCAAGTAAAGAGTTGATATATCGCCATGTACCTTTAATATCACACTTGTGCATTTGAAACTTGTTTTTGTAGAAAGCCTGTTTTTTTTCTTTAACTGCTCTGTAATAAAGATTTCTAGCTTGGGTAAATAATGCTTTTGTTCTAGAAGTTTTGTTTGTCATGTATTGTTTGAATAGTTTTTCTTTGCACTGCAGTAAATTTTTAAGCTCTTGGTCAAACCATCTTTTTTGCGGTTTCAGTCTAGAAAGTCTTTTTTTCAAGGGAAAATGCTCCTCAAACTTATTTCTGTAATCTTGGTAAAATTTGTTATATGCTTTGTTTGGATCAGTTTCGTTTAAGACAGGGGTTATGTCAAGTTCAGAGAGAGATTTGGAGAAGGATTCAATTTTTGAATCACTGAACTGGCGATAGTACTCACTACCTGATTTAGAACTTTTACATTTCTTTACTGCAATGCTCATCATTGTAGCTAGATGGTCTGAAATTGAGAAAGTTATGATACAACTTTTTACTTTTTGTAGTGTGTTACTGTTTGTCCATATTTGGTCAAGTAATGTAGAACTATTATCTGTTATTCTCGTTGGCCTATTGATTAAGGAACTGAATCCATGATCATACATAACATCAATGAATTTTGTCACATTTGGTTCATCGCAATCTAAAATATTATAATTGAAATCTCCAAATAAGAAACTTTCTCTTTTATTTATTTTTCTCAGAATATTGTCTAGATCAGCAAGGAACATTTTTTGTGCATTACCATTATTACAAGGAGAATGATATATGTTCCCACAAGTTATAACTTTATCTTGAAATTTGATATCTACAAAGATAGATTCAAAGATTTTTTCATTCATTATATCTAAGTCAATGCGGTGAGTGAACTCAATGCCGTCTCTAATGTAGAATGCAACACCACCTCCACGGTATTTTGATCTAGGGTTTGAGAGAAAAGTATAGTTGGAGAGATTGGTGTGGGGACCAAGTTGGTCAGGTTTGAGCCAGGTTTCAGTAACTGCAATGATACTGGGTGTAAAAGTAAGTGCTGATAAAAGACTTTCAAGTTTTGCAAAATTTTTGTAGTTGTTTAAAGATCTAATGTTAACACTAATGGCTGTGAAGTTAAAATGGGAACTAGAATCATGTATCAAATATTTTTTAACTAGGTTAGTTGTTACATACTGTGTTTTTGAATTTATAGTAAATGAGTCATCCTCTTCTAAAATAATATCATTATCAGTATCATTGATAGATGTATTGTCACTGTTTATAGTGTTGTTAAACATTAAATTCAAATCATGGGCATTAAGAGTTTTGTCATAACAAGAGTCAGTAGGGTTAAAAATGTCATCAAATTCAACTTCAGAACAAGAAGCAAAAGGAAATGAGAAATCACAGAAGCTACATGTCCAGTCAGCAGTTGTAGTAGGTTTAATTTGAAGGTTATTTTGGGCTTTTCTGCCAGGGCATTTTACATGCTTAAATTGTAAGCATTGTGAGCAAGTTAATGATTTTTGATTTTTTCTGATTGCTTTCTCACAGTCAAGGCAAGTCTTTGAAATTTGCTTTGGCATAAAGGGTATCAAATGACAAAAAAAAAAAAAAAAAAAAAAGTAATAATAATGATAATCAAAAAAATGCAATAGAAAGACAAAAAAAAAAAAAAAGCAGAGTAAGGAGCAAATGTAGTCTTGAGAGTGTAACAAGTACAAACAAACAGATATGGCTGATTGGGAGTTGGTTAGGAAAATGACTGACTGGAATTTGCAGATCATCAAATGGCTAGTACACCAAACGAGACCTTGCTTGAGGCAAAGGTTTCAGCGGTGAAGCTGGAGGCAATTGGACATGTTATTAATAATGTTATTAGTGTCGTCGTAGTTATCGGTTACGTCGAACAATGGGATTTTAAGTACCGGTATTCGTTTTGTTGATTTCGGATCATGTAGCCTAAGTCTTCTAGACCATGGACTTGAGTAACTAATTTGGTCTTTTGATGTTTCCTGCCTGCGCATATTCGCATGACGTTCGGTGGGCGTGGAAAAACAGCAAGTTGGCTTTCCCCAAATGTTACGTTGCTGCGTACTTGATCCGGCTTCAGTACAAAATTAAGATTTTAAAAATTATAGCAATAGAACCACCAATGAAAGAAGCATGGTGGACCTTCAGCCTTTCAGCTGCGAAATGGCCTGCTTGTTGTTTATGCGTTGTTATGCAATAAAAAATGTTTTCAGGAAAAGAAAAACGAAGCGATCTCCGATTGCGACGCAGGTTTGTGGCGTTATTGTAGACTTTCTTGCGGTTGTTTGCAATGTCATTACTCGCAGGAAAAAAAAAACTTAATTAGCAAGATTTAATCTACATACAATCGGCCAAACGTCAACAAGCAAATTAAACGAAACGGATTTCGGCATCGAATAAGGCTATATGAGTTATAATGGTCGCTTTATGCTAAGATTTGTCACATAATTGCTATGTACGGGTAGTAACTGATCATCATAGCCATTTGAAGAAATAAATCCACCTAAATTAACTCTGTTTTTGTGCCTTACTGTTCGGGAACATTGCCATTACCGCGTTATTTGCGGCAAGGGTTGACAAAATCCGCTGTATGTAGCTATTGTAGCAATTATCAGTTAAACGAAGGCAGTTGAACGTTTGTGTTATGCTGGACTTAATCGTTTCAGCGATCGAACTCGACCCGGTCTACATCAAGGCTCTGCTCCGACGCGCCGAGTTGCACGAGATTTGCGACAAACCTGACAACGCACTCGAGGATTTTAAACGGGTCTTGGAAATCGAACCGAGCAATGGAATAGCGACGGCGGCCTGCGCGCGACTTCCGCCGTTGATTGAAGCCAGGAACGAGAAACTTAAAGCCGAGATGCTGGGTGAGCGAATCTAAGTGGCAGTCAAAACTTTGTGGGACGGTGATCGACTTCCACACTTCCCTAATTTTAAAGCATTTACTCTACATTTTACTGGGTTTCGAAAGTAATTTCTTACAGAATAAGCAACGTGATCTTTGATGGTTATCAAACATCGCGTTCCTTATTCTGCTAAAAATGATGAAAAGTTGTTCTTTTCTGATGTCACGAAAGTTTGAAATGCAAGTTACCAATGGTACGTATTCAAGCGGATTAAATTTATTTTCGAGATACGGGAAACTGTAGAACAATGTTTGGGGCACATTAAGTAGTTATTTTTTCTATAAAACCGATTTCTAAAAATGCGGGTGGAGGCCATTCAACTTCCCACACGACGCCATTAAATTTAAAACACGTCACATTTCTCGTGTGTTGAGCCAGAACAGCGACAACTAATCCAATGTAACTGTATTAACGCATATTTTACGTCCTTTTTTTGTCACCACATCACTAACTGCACGGTTTATAGGAACGTTGAAGGACCTGGGCAACAAAGTGCTGGGGAAGTTCGGTCTTTCCACAGACAACTTCCAGCTCCAACAAAACCCCGAGACAGGTAGCTACAACATCCAGTTCAAGCAAAACCCGTGAAGCTTTTCAGAAAATCGTGAAGGCCACCGGAAGCCATCAGCTCTGCTGCAGCGGAGAAGTCCTGAATCGTATTGTCCGAGGTGCCCCATGGACGCAATGGCAGATTACTGTGTTTAATGTGGTGCATTTGTCCCCTCACTCAGTGTTTTGTGTTACTGGGAGCCGATAGACAGAAACCTCTGTACGTGACGATGTTATGTTGGTTTTAAAACAGTGGTTCTCGACCTGCGGTACGCCAAGGTCTTTCAGGTGGTACACTAGCAATTTCCAGAAGAACCCTTTGCGATAGATCAGGGATTCTCAAACTGCGGAGAAGACTTTTTTTGGTCTTCAATCGAATTCGGGAACAAAACTCCGTCCAAATTGCGGATTGGACTTTTTGAAGATGTCACTAGTTGGATCAAGTTTGTTGCGAAAGAAGTGGTACGAGGTCGTGAAAACGTTGAGAACCACCGCTTTAAAACAATCTCGCGAAAATCTTATTTATACTGCATATATGTCTAACGCTTCTCTTTATCGTAAGTTTGTCCTTGTGAATGTGTATAACTTTTCCTTTTGTCACAATGCTATCTAAAATCCTGTAATCATTCAACCGTATTTGTCAACTGCAAAACGCCACGAAGCCGAACAAAAGTACAAGATACAAAAACTTAAGCAAGCTTTAAGCTGCGTAAAATCGTGGGCGTACGAGCTTATCCTTCGTTTGTGTTGACGAACTGGCAGCTTCTACGCCGGGAGCACGAAGTTACGTCCCGTGTATAATGACTACAAAACGTAACGTCTATATTTCTTTTTGATTCATGCAATGTTTTTCATCGTGTATTTTCTTTATATTGCTGAAAACCCGATCCATTTGAAGTTGATAATGACCACAAGTTTTTAGCAGCGCAGTTTGTTGGCAGATTGTAGCAACAGTTTCTCTTCTAAAATACGCTTGTCCTTACTGGTAGCGATGAGGCTGCGAGTGTGGGGGGTACAACTGGGGCTGATTTGGAGGTCTTCCAGGGGGAGGTGGTGGAGGAAACGACTGGTTGCTGTCCTGAATCTGAATTGTGATCAAGTTGCTGCTAACTGGGGCCGGCGGAGGGGCAGAAGTTGGATGCGCCCGGGCAGTTGTGGGCAGAGAAGTGGAGACTGGAGCAACTGGGGTTGGAAGAGGGTTTGAAGGAGGGGGAATCCTGGTGGGGGCGGAGAGGGGAATAGAAACTGGTGGAGCTTGTGGGTTTTGCACCAGTAAAAACGGATCAGCTCCAGGAGTAGGTTGAATTAGGGGCGGAGGAGGTACGGTGATCGGGGGCGGGCCAAGACTGGTGACGGGGGGTGGTAGCACCAGTGGCATAACAGGAGGAGCAGGCGGTTTGTGGCGGTGATTGATGTGTGCTTGCAAATCCCGCTGCGAGAGGTAGGTACGCCTGCATGATGTAGTGAGCGCGCACAGCCACACACTCCCCAGCGGGCACTGCTCGATGCGTTGCATGCTCTCCTTGCACCTGCCGGAAAAACATTGGTAAGAAACATGAAAATTAGCATCGATAAATATAAAAAAAAACAACGGCAACCTAGCACATTAACACTAAAGATGAAATCAGAAAAAATTCCCAACACAGGATCTTTTCGGGTTTCAAAATGAAAAAAAGAAATGGCTGATGAAATCAACGAGGTTCTGCGCCGTTGCAGCAGTCCGATATCTTGAACAGCATTGATAAGCAGCGGTAATTTTTACCATGAAAAAAGAGAACGACTGGATGCCAGAAAACTTGCTCAAAGATAATATTTCATATACCGGTAATCCAAACTAAAGATTGATTTTTTACCAGACAAAATCTGCTTCATAAAACATTGTACAAGGTTGAAGTTTTGTTTAATTTCAAAGGCATGGCTGGCGTAAACTAAAATACTGAAAATTATTGCCGAAATACCTAAACTATTCTTTTCATGGCAACCCAAAAATTAGAGGCGCGACTTTGTCACATCTAAAAGCCGTTTGGCTCACCTTGGGCAGTTGTTGTCAGTTTTCTTGGCACAAGAAAAGCAGAAGACGTGCTTGCAGGGAATCTGAGGAGTAAAATTCACAAGTTAGAGGCAGCAACGAAGCATGCTCAGTGGTAAAAACGCCATACTGCTAAGCCAAGTGTACCGGTCAAAATCCTAAAACGCAATATTTCAGCAACTCGGAACCAAAAAGCGAAACTTGATTCTGACGATAGTTGGATGCAACTCGTTCCCTCGCCAAAGTTCTTTATTTGGTGGTTATCTTTCGTTTGACCTTGCTAGCCACAACAGTGAATTGGTTGTACTTTGCTCAACAAATGTCACTTGAACTTATTTTTTGTGAATAATTTTATAAGAACACGAGGTTCATTTTTGCTCAGAATTTGTAGTTTGCAGTATCATAACGAAACAACCAAGTTTTAGCGATAATAGCAGGTGGACTAATGCTATTTTGTTCTTACAGATTTGGCAATCGAAAAAAATTGCTCTTTCGCCCCTTTTTAATGCCATCAATTGAGGCTGGAAAGTGTGAAAATTTAAGCATGGCCGGCCTCAGCGAGAAATTTACTGGCTCTTACAAAAAAAAAAAGCGTAGTACTGAAAAAATGGTAGGATATTTTATCTGAACAAAACTTTTTAAGAAATGTTCGATCTCTGTCATTGCTTGACAGTGTAAAAATTTTAAACTTTTCTATTTTACTGACTTCTTGCGCCATATTCCCAACTTCCAATCACAAAAGTCAGTGAAAAAAGAGAAAACACCTCCACTGTATATCAACATCAACCACGTTTATTATCTTCCATAATATCATTCCATCTCGAATCCAAAAATAGGTCATCTGTATTGGCGGTTGGACGGACGTAGAGCGACTGGTTCATACGAATGAACGAACCTTAACTATCTTTAAAGACTGAAGGTAGTACATTGCAATGTCAGTTTCCCACCTCGGCTTTGACTAGAGTCTCTCAAGTAATTTGAAAATATATTGAAGGTGGCAACTTACCATTCGGCCGTAGCTGAGAATGGGGAGGGAACAAATTTCGCAGACATGGACCATTGGATTGTTGCATTTCCGCCCGATCAAACGAATCTTTAAAAACATGCGTTTGTTTAATCAGCAAAATCAATTGCAAATGAGAATGCGCCTGCCAAAATATCTGAAGATTTTGTTTTTTGAAAATGCAATACAAGTCATTGATGATTTATTTTATATGCAGCACAAAGTACAGTATTACTAATGCATTGCCAAAGCTTGAGCCTAGTTGCGCACCCAGGGGGGGTTCGGAGGTCGAACCCCCCCTTTTTGGAACTAAAAAAAAACAAAAAAACATAATTTGATCATGCACCATATTTACCAGCAAAAAGTCGCCGTAGCGTAAAAAAAAAACAACTAAGCCAAATGCACTTTAGCAAAAAAAAAAGTAAGCAAACAAATCCGCTGTTTGGAGGTGAAAGCCAAAAGAAAATTACATTCAAACGTATAAATTTTTATTTCACAAACGTATTCAGGAATTTAAAAACAACTGTTAATAACGTCGGAGCTATCATTTCCAAACAATTTTTGCCTGAACTTCGGGTGCTTTTTGCAGCATCATACGTCATAGTAATCAGTAGGGTGTTGCAAGCGCCTCGACGTGTGCCAAAACAGCTCACCTTTCTTTTCCTGCGGTGATTTTGCGTGAAAACTTCTCAAAAAAAATTTTCAGGCAAATCTGATTAAGTTTACCTCTAGCAGGGCAACATCAACATGGGCATTATTGATTCTACAAATGCCCATACGTCAAAAAGTTTCGAAGCAACGATTAGCAAAACATTCAATTTTAAATTATTGCTTAAATTTCAGTTAGGCACATTGTAAAATACAAGTAATGAGTAAAATGGAAATGCAATTAAACCACAAAATTGTTAAAAAATACTCTTTTTACCTTCATTTAACACCTCGTTTTGTACTATTTAGGAAATATTTTTAGTATATATTCTTAATGTTGTTCATAACACTCCATATTTATCTATTTTAACTTGTTAAAATAGGAAAATTTTTGAGGTGGCGGTAGACTTAGATGACCTTTCGGTCCTTCGCTGTCTCTTCACCAAATGACTAAATATCGCTTTGACTCTGCAAGTTTGTGTGTTGGTTTTGAAGGAATTGCATGTTTCGATGCTTTGGTGATAGACCTAGAAGAAGTTGCAGTTTTTTTCTTGTGATATGACGTCACTTTGTAAAATAAATAAATATGATGATGAAAATCCTTTCAAATACATACGGATGATTACTCAATTGATTAGCCTATAACCATAGAAAGAGAATGACAAGCCAAGAACTAGATCGGAAAACCTTAAACATCATGCTGAAGAAGAATAAATCTTTTAAAGTAGCCTACTCCATTACTGCTACTATTTACTGACCTATTCAGCTTTAAATAGCTTCGTAATCAACAAATAACTATTCAGCTCTAAATACGTTTGTAATCAAATATAAATAACAAATAATAATAATGAATACCTTCGCAATCAACAAATATTTAGCTGGTCTTAACAGCTAGTTGGCTACAGATAATACTGTAGCAGCACTGGCCATTAAAGCTCTCGGAAAACTCACTTTTGATGCAATAATTTAGTTTTTTGAGATTAAGCCAAACGAAATGTAAATAATGCAATTCAGTCATAGTGATTCACTAAAAAATAAAGCAATTCAGTTATAGTAGAATTGAAAGAACTTGAAAAACGATAACAACTTCGTTTTGACAGATTTGAATCACCTTGGCGCAACACATTTTTCGACCCTGTACTTAACTTTTGGTAGCGTCTTATCTTTCCAACCTCTCTCCAGAAGGTCTGATGCCATTCTCCTCACTGATCAACAGTGCCATTTTCAAATTTCAATGGGCCCTGGTCATGTTGATACTCTAGAAATTATGAGCATGCTGATTTCCTTGCTAAAGCTTGACCCTTCCTGCCCAGTGGTCACTGCAATGGTTCCTTATTTTCTCTCCCCTACCATTGCTGAAACCCATTAAACCTAGTGCCGCAAATGGAAACGTCACATTTCCCACATCCATCTTAATTGGACAATTCCTCCAGGTTCTCCAGTGCTGAGTGGAATTGGTCCTACTACCACGCCCTTCACGCTGTGAGCTTTCCTTCTTTTGCTGCCATGGTTGGTTACAGCCTCGTACTATCATCATACCTACGCAGGATCAGTCATAAGAACTCTTCCAGCCGTGCCTGTTGACACCATCCACAAGATTTCCATCCTCTACTTCTTCACCAGTTCACTGTCCTGCCTCTACGCAAATCTATCTTCCGCTCCAGGCTACCCTTTCTATTTTCAACCTTTGATCCAGAAAGTGAGGTGTGGCCCGACTGTTGGGACTCTGCCGAGTTCCTACGCTCCCCCATCCAGCATCCCTCAAGAAAGAGTCCGTAGCACCACCACCTTCCACAACCCACAGTTTAAGAACCGAAGAGTGGGAGACAGTTACGAAATCACAGAACAAGAATTATTTGTCACATTAATTTGACAAGACGTTCAAGCTGTAAACAAAAACTTTCGCTATTGATTTCCTAATTGTCCTAAACAATGTGGTAAGTGCCAACATGTTTTCAAGCGAACTTTCGACACTTGAATCAAGTTCCGACACTAGGAAGGGAAATCGCTTGCTTTGTTTATGTCCTCAGTTACCATGGAAAAATTGCAATAAAAAAATGCCAAATGCTGCAAATGTATAATAAGTTACTTACAAGATATTAGAATTTAGCTGAAATTTTATGACAATATTGGTGGCGTTCGAACTAATGTCTACCTATTACCTAACAGTATGCAAATAATAACTATTCCTTAATTCCCTGAAAACTGTTATCTATTGTTTTGATTGTTAAAATTCTTGCATATGTGTTCAACTCTTCATTCAGCAAGACCACATCCTCAATTCAACTTAGGTGTCGAAAATTGCCAAAACCTGATTTTTCCGAGATAAAATTTAGAGCGAAAGATAAATAGACAACTTCTTACTGTCTCAGGTTGCCCATTTGCATCCTTTTTACTTTCATTGCTCGTAATTTATAGTTTGATATGTTCTGATGAAGTTACAACTAAACACGCATGTAGTTTAGACTGTTTAGTTATGTTTTCTTCCAAACGGTTAGACGCGGTGGATATCTGATATGATCATATTGTCCTGCTAGAGGTAAATTTGACCAAATGATCTGAAATTTGAACTGTGGTGTTTTTACACAAAAACACCACAGTAAAAAAAAGGTAGGTGTGATTGGACCATAATGAATTTTTTGTTTTTCTTCATTCAGCATAGATTCATGAAAGAGTAGAAATGATAGCTCCGATGCTATTTTGAAATTCTGTACCGCTAACATGCTTTTCGAATTTAAAAAAGTAAGCGCTTAAAAGATGCCAAACAGGCGATCTTTCAGCATTTAAACGTATTTTGGACTTGACCAGTTGTGCGGGGGCTGATTGGACAGAGCAAGCTAATTTCTTTTGAAACTTTTCCAAATTTTTGTAACTTAGCTTTTTCTAATTGTTTTAAAAACGTGCAAAATGGTGTTAAAATGGCTTTCGAAAAAATTGCAAAAATAGCCCAGCAGCTTTTGGCTTTGCCCCCATAGCGGTAACTTGTTCTCTCGCACACAAGACAAGACACCTTTATTTCATCGCTCAGTAATACCATGAAGAAGAAAATATAATCAGCATTGGTTTCAAAAGGCGACAGGAAAGTTGCGAAAGACCTTACGGTGATCGAGTCAAGCAATCACCCTCTTGTCAGAGGGGCAATTTATGCCATTATTATGTATGGTTCTCATTAGTTTGCCTAAGTGAGTTGCGACATTTTGACGATTTCATAAAAAGAATAAATAAATGAAATCTTCACAACCAACAACTTTCAAAATTGTTATTATAGGGAAAAAATGAATAAACAAACGTAACAAAATGCAGCTATTACCACGAAACCCTGTTTGAAGATAGTAGCGCTGTATTTTCATTAATGGTTCAAATAAATTAACTACAATTTGGCACTGGTTGCTTTTTGAAAAATTGAAACACTCCCTCCCTTTAAAAATTTCTGGGTGCGTCCCTGCTTGAGCCAATGACAGGTTGGATTTGAAACCAGATTTTGAAAGTTTAGACTAGACTGTCACAGTCATTGAGCGAACAATGGCTGTGAATGTCATCACAATCAAATTCGTCTGACCTCCAGCAAATCTTCTTTTGGACGTTCACTGCTGCAGTCTTGCTCTGAGTGACGAGATTCTCGGTAACCATCTACAGATAAATCGATAATGTAACGACTCCACATTACCAGATTCTATGCAACACAGTGTTCCCCCTAACTTTATGGCTAATCAGGGAGTGCCCATTTGCCCAAATTTTCTTGAAACATTTGTGCCCAAAGCTCAAAAAAGATGGTTATGTCACCTAATTTTCATACCAATTGAGTATTACAGTATACCAAATGTCACATTTCCACTAATTTAAAAGTTTTCTAAAGCTGCGTTTACCATATTGCCAAAAATTATTTGCCCTTGCTCCAACAAATCGCTGATTGGCCGAAAAAAATCGGCCTAGTGGGAACACTAACGCAACATGTGAAAGTAAACAGTCAAACACAGACACTTTTTTTATAAGAAGTTTAAGAACCAGCAAATGTTCAGTTGACGCTGTTCTTAATTTTTGCCAATTTTTAGCCTCATTCTTAAATTTTGAGAATATCGATGTCATTTAACTTGAGTTAAGGTGACCAACTGACCATGTTTGTAAAGCTGTTTTAAATTCCAATGCTCTGTCTGCTTGAGTAAACGTTTTTGTTTTGTTTTTTTTTTGCAGTTTTTGTAGCATTGTAAAATTGGGGAAAGTGAAAAAGTGAGCATTTTTATTTGAACGTCTGCCAAAAAATTTCTAATTGCCTGTGCAGGGCAAAACTGCACTCTATAGTCTCATAATTGTTGCATTTTTGCTTGTAAATGCCAGAAAATCGCTCAAATTTTGTCGATTAAAATCAGTACAAAATTTAGTTTCTTTTTTGATTTGAAATTTATTCTTTTTCTGATGTTCTTTATATTATTTTTTGCTGCTGAGGCTGATATTGTTCTTAATTTGTTTTTGAATTTTGAGCAAAAATGAACATATTGTTGTTATAAAAAAAGTGTTATGATTAATTAAAATGACTAGTGTATGTTCCAAATCGCCCAGTAGTGATGGTGGCAATACACCTATACATTTAAATAAGTTCACACATTACTTTGAATTATTCGTTAGTGGTACCAACTTTTAGTTTTACTACTTGGGAAAGTGGAAAGTCTTCATTTTGTTTAATTCAGCTTACATGTTCTGTGATTTCAAAAAAAAAGAATCAACCGCAGTGTTCTCACAAAGCCAATTTTTGTCGGCGAATCAGCAATTAGTTGGATCAAGGGTAAATAATTTTAGGCAACTGATAAAAAACATAGGTTTAAACAAGTTGACCAGTTTGTGAAATATAACTTTTAGTATACTTACATACTGGATTGGTACGAAATTTAGAGCACATAAACCAAGCATATTTTTTAAGCTTTGGGCACAATTGTTCAAAGAAAATTTGGACACCCACCGATTTGCAAAAAAATTAAGAGAGGACAATGATCAACTATATAAAATGTTTTCAAAAACACTTGAATGTTGTAATGTAACACTGCAATACAAAGTCAGAGATTACTGGTTGCCATTCTTAATGAGTTACTGGGACAAACAAATTTTACTTCAAGTAAAACTAGATGGGAGTTTGCCAGCAAACCCAGTGAACGACCGATGCATAGCTAATGCTGTGACGCTCAAAAGTACTTTTTGTCTACCGTAAAATCAGCAATTATTCAAAAATATCTGATTGTGGAACCTCCAGAAAATTAGAGTGAAAATATTTGTCAGTTAAATATCTCCTGATATCATAAAACACTGGCACTCTAAGTTGAGCCGTTCAAAAAATTGATTTTTGGGGGGTCCATTTGGGGGGGTCCCCAGGGGGTGGCACCCCCAAACTATGTCTAAATATTTGTCTGTTAAATATCTGCTGATATCATAAAACACTGGCACTCTAAGTTGAGCCGTTCAAAAAATTGATTCTTGGGGGGTCCATTTGGGGGGATTCCCGGGGGGGGTGGCACCCCCAAACTATGTCAAAATATTTGTCTGTTAAACATCTACTGATATCAAAAACAACTAGCACCCTAGCTTGAGCCGTTCAAAAAATGGTTTTTTTGGGGCCCCATTTTGGGGGGTTTCCGGTGGAGTTGCCCCAAAAAATTTCGGGAGAAAAAATTGCATTTGCAGCTCAACAACTTTACACAAAAATTAGATTTCCATGTTGTGTGGTTTAGGAGAAGAAGAGCGTACAAAAATTAGGAAGAAAGAAAAGGAAAAAAAAAGAAATAAACCTCATCGCGGCCAAAAGTGGGTTGGTTGGGATGATAGGGTATCTTGAGACATACAACCCTATGAAATATTTTTTGCCGCACTTAAGCCGTTTTTGACGGAAACCGCTTTTTACGCCAAATTTGCGGGGCGGTTTTCGGGTTCTAAAACCGAAGTCACGTGACCTATTGCCTCGAAATTTGGTGCAAACATACAACTCACTAATCTCAAACTGCTGTCCAAATTTCATGTTGCTAGGCCCAACCGTTCTCGAGTTATAAGCAAAAGTCTGAAATTTTGCACTGGTTAGTTGGAAAATGGCCGAGTAAAAACAGAGGAACACGCAACACGAGCGTCGGTCGTTCCAATGAATGTGAGGAGTATTCATCCACATGTTTTTTATTAGCTTTTGTAGTCCTCAAGATTATGGTTTGGGTTAGGATTAGGTAGGAGTTAGTTTTAGAGTAAGAATTTAAGTTTGGTTACGTTCGGGTGAGAATTAATAAACAAGTGGATAGAAATATTCAGTTTGTAGTTTTTTCAATAGAACATATTGCAACACTTCGCCAATCAAAACTTTTGCTTTAATTGGTAAGGTGTTGCAATTAGCTGCATCATACATAAACGACTTTGTGAAAGCTCATGCACATGCTTTATTATTTATTTCCGTTTGACTTATGGTATACTGTAACTGTTCAGGGTACAGCAGTCTAAACCAACTTCGAGTCATTAGAAAAACTGAATAACATCACGCATCATAATAGTTATCAACATCATAGTGATGACTGATCCCAATAAAAACATCGTACCAGCTTAAACAAATTAATAATCAAATTGTTTGGGAAACATTTGGTGGGTTCCCAAGAGCTGGCCTCTTAAATGCTTGTCTCTAAAATAGGTATCTATTAAAAGGGGTGAAGCAGTGTTTCCAATAAGTTGATTTTTGTCAGCAAATCGGCGATTTGTAGGATTAAGATGATAAATAATTTTTGGCAATATATATATGATAAACATAGGCCTAGCTTTAGAAACATTGAAAAAATTGTGGAAATATGACTTTTAGTATAATTAAATAATGGATTGGTGAAAAATTTAGGGCACATTTATAACGTGTTTTTTATAGAAGAGGGTCCAAATTTTTTAAAAATCTGGGTCTTTGCCATTTATCCAAAAAGTTACAGATATTCAACAAACACTTGGAGATACCCCCTAAAAAGTTTTTGGAAACCCTGAGTTTGTTTTCTCAGACTGAACCACCAGGAAATGGGAAAGGTTTTATGAAGTTGGATTGGCTACAAGATGTGACTAGAAGAGAAAATATCATTCAGTCTATCTTTTTCCTAGAAATTCAGGCTGAAAGAATAAACTCATGATTTCCAAAAACTCTTTTGGGGGAATATCTATTTGTGTTTCTTGAATATCACTGCAACTGGAGCCCCAAAATAAAAAAATTTCAAAACTTATATTTAGACTTCAGCAATTAGGAACCTTCGGAATTGGCTGGATGCTTCACCCCCTTAATGTATACACATATACATCAACAAAAAAAATGTGTCCAAGAATGTACATTGTACACAAGTACTATGCACTGTGGTTATTAGCCAATGCCATGTAATATACACATATCCAAATAAAAACACTTCCTTTTGGAAGCTTAAAAACTTTTGTTTTAAACATTTAGGGAAAACTGGGCACAAAAACTTCATATTATGATGATCAATTCCCATAAGAGGAAAAGCAGAAAAGAAAGTTGGCGTAATTGCTAAAGAAAAACTTCTACATGAAAAGAGAGTATGTCACTATTTCTGTTGACAAAAAAAAAAACACTTGTAAGGGTAAAAACACTGGACTATAAAAGCAAAAATTCCCACAGATATTAAATACTAAGCTGCTACAGCACTACAATACAGAGGCTTGGTTAGATGCAGGTCAGTATACAAGAAAACACATTAAATCCAACATAAAGCGTGTAATGCTCTGAAAATAGGATTCGAGTAAGCCAGTCTGGTAAGCATCCTTCACCAACACTCAGCCAAGTGGTGATTCTATCCCCTTTTAACGATTTTAGAACTTGTAAGTTGGTGATTAACAGACTGAGTCATAGAGTTCACTGAAAACTGTAAAAAAAACAACTACATTTTAAAATTAATTATAGAGATGTGTTAATTTAACAGGATTTTAGGTAACCCACACATTCCAGGATGCGTTTTGATCGAAAAGTTGTAAAACCTTCATCACGAATGTGATTCAGAAGAATTGTGCAGAAATATTGAACATGGATATTTAGAAAACAGTAATTTCCTGATTCACATAGCCTTTCTCTGAACTGATGGGCAGCATCGCTAGGTATACTCAAAGAACCTTTGCAGTCAAATAAAATATGGCACATGATTTGGTCACTTTCACCACAACCACATAAAGGTGTACCATAAACATCAGGAAATTTATTGTACAAAAAGGAGTTTAGCAGATTATTTGGATAAAAAAACTTAAACATAAAGTTTCAGTCTTTCCGTTTGTAAAAAAAAGAAAGACAGCAATTGTTCATATGTTTCGTATATAAGCAGAAGTCACTGCACAGTTCAGTAAATCTCCTGAAATTATTGCTCAATACAATACTAGAATCTCTAGTAGTGAAGCTGTCAGAGTGATGACAAAACTTCCAATGTAAAAAATTAACTACACTTAACAAATGTGATCACAATATGGAGCAAGAATGACTAGGAAAATCACTGAGGGTTAACAATGCTATAATATAGTGGATCATTATCAGATTTCTTGATAATCAGTTTCACAAAATGCTTTACTGTGTTGGCCTTATTCCACATTAAAAAGCTAAGAGGTGGTAGACCCAGTATTATTTTGAAATCTCAAGTTTTGACATTAAAAGTTGCACCGATAGAGGTTTTTAGAACTTTGCACCATACCAGAGGTTTTTGATGCAAAATAATGTTAATGATTTAACCAGAACATGCCTCCATACGTCAAAGTGGGCAAAAACAGCACTTTTATAAAATTGTGCAATGTGCATTACCCTTTGATTTAAGCCCCATTGGTTATTGCCATATTCTAAAATTGATAGGTTACCTATTGACGAAGCAATTTACCAGTTGCATGTATACACTCTTTGGTTGCAGTGGATGAAGTTTAGTTGCTGGTCTAGATTTTAGCCCAGTTCATCCCCCAAGACCAGAGCAATCAGCAACAATCAACACAAGTTATCATGCCCCAGCACAGAACAACAGTCTGTTTTGCCCATTTTAGGTATGGGCTCTACTAGGGCAAAAATTTAGAATTCTTATTCAGATCAGAGATAGATTTTTCAATGCCATTTACAATTAATTTATTTATATAACTATTGAAGTAAAAATACGCAAATAACTGCATAAGGTACATTATTAGAAGCACCGGTATCGCATTAGGCTATTTAAATACGGTACCTAGCCTATCTACCAGTAATACATATACGCCTATAGTAATAGCCTACCACACCTTTATCAGCATGCTATTATTAATGTCATAACCAAATAACATTCATTCTTAATTTCTTATTATTAGCTAATTAACATCTCACCAGGATTCCAGTTCCTCTCTTTCTGTGATGAGCGATACTTTGATGAGTAGCTTCCATCAAGCCGGCGCTTCTTGTGTGGTAAATTCATGTTCTCCATCTGTCTATCCTACTTTACTAGCCTACATAAATTTCAAACTTTTAGTGCTTCTGCAAATCAAAATCTGAAATAATCTGAGGACAAAATTATTTCGCAGGCTAGTTCTTAGCATGCCAGATTAGAGAGTTCGATTACACTGTGCCGGATCTTTACGCCAACCTAATAGAGTTGAGCATAGTGGCTAATTTTTACACTCCAGCTCCATTGCGATATTTTTTGATCCGACTCCGACTGCAATCCATTCCGGAACTTTACAACAATACTCCGCTCTGAAATACTCAAAGACAAAAATTCGAACCAATTGTCCTATCGCTCAACCTAAGATTAGAGATGGTGCGGTCCACAAAATTTTTGTTTGCAAACTGTACCACACCGCTTAATTCTAATAGCATACTGCACTGTGCCGCAAAAAGTTTGTGAACTTAGCACATTGCACTGCAAATACTACAACAAGTCAAAATAAAATGGTTATTGGTATTACTCAACACCAATAGCTTACCGCATGCAAAATTACAAACAAAGCAGGTTGGTACCCCACAGTCCACCTAATGCTAGTCAAACAATAGCTTTAGATAGTGACTTGGTTTAAATTGTTGCTTAAATAATCAAGCCCATTAACCCAACCCAAGATGATAGGTCTCAGTTCAATTTTAAATATAAAAAAAATATCCCAATCATGAATCAAACCTTGGACATCATTTTGGAATATAGCGGCACTTCCACTTTAGAGGCTCCAACTCTGAACTGCCAAAGGTTGCTGGCTGCATTCATGCTAACAGTAGCATCAGGCATTAAAAGCACAACCACATCATAACTAGGCTTGCCAGAGTAAGTCATGGTCATGCTTGATAAGCTACAGTGCGAACAAATCTCTCCTTTAATTGTAATTTTATACCACATAAGTATATACATTTTTAGTTTTATACCAATTTAGCTCTAAAATTCCATAATTTCAGACTTGTCTTGCATAAACAACTTTAGCTCTGAGATTCTTAAACCTTTGCAATCGAAGGGCGAATATAAGTCGCCCAAACAAAAAAGGTCGTTGCAGTGCAATGGCGACTATAGGTGGCCTTCAGTGAATGCTATGTTATGGCACGTCTTATTGCCAAATTAGTGCAGTCATTGGGCAATTGTTAATCGGCGCCGAATATGTGTATTTGTGATGGTGATAGTGCGGTAAAATAATATCACAAAGAATCTATCACGAAAATGCTAGTAAGTTCGTGAAATGCTTTCTCAGTAGTGATCTTTCAGTCAGCAAAAGCACTTGCAAAAAGACGTTGCCTATTATACCTTGCATAACTAAAATAAAACGGGTTAGAAACTATAATGCAAGAAAGTGCATGCATTGCAGTTAGTGTGTCAAGCAGTCAAGGGGTAGTTTTGGGGCCGCAGATAAGGGGCAAGGGGTGTAGAGTCATCACAGGGCCTATTATTAGCTAATAATAAGAAATTAAGAAATGGCAACATCGAATTTGTATTTGTAACACTGGCAACATCGTTTTTGTAGCACTGGCAACATCGTATTTGTAACACTGTTGCCATCGCTGGCAACATCGAATTTGTAACACTGTAATTACGAGAAGTTTTTACCGGATGATGGTAAGAGGTGAAGCGGAGATGGAAGAATGGTAGTGCGTAGAGGGCAAAGAAATATCGGTAAATTATAATAGTCAAAATAGTGGTTTCTTCTGTATCGGCAGTATTATAATAAAGCTTTCTAGGATTTAAATTCTTAGATAAAGGAATGAGAGAAAAAACATAATTTTGACTCAACGCCTTCAAGCGGATATTAGTTTCCTCACTTTTTATGTAAGTTTCTGCTAGAATGCCAAAACAAAACCATAAGACAAGAAAAGAAATAATTCGTCTGCAACAATATTTTGCTCTAAAATTGTTTGGCATCTCACTTGGCACCCGGAGAATAAAAAAAGCGTTATTTTATAGTTGAAGCATGACTGATTACCCCGATAGTGACTGATTACCAAAATATTTCTTTTACAATAACCTTATTTTGGGCGATAATTAAACAGTCAAAGAGCAGAAAAGAAATTTTCGGTGATATTATACAAATTGTTTAAACAGCGTCCGTTAGAAGTTTTCTTTGTTCATCAAACTTTGTCGAGGTTTTTGAATGATGTGCAGTTGTAGTAAATCTCGTTATAGTAAATTACTGCATCTCGTAAATCCCTCTACTGCGACTTACTAAATGAAGTGAATTTCGTGTGCTGCTAATGAGAGTCTTTATAAAAGTATTAATATTTAAAAATAATTGCTTTGCATATTCAGGGTGTCTCAAAAAATGTAGCGCTTTAAAAACCTTATTAAATCTTTTGTTTTGGATTGCATTTAATAGTGCTTTTGCCAAATATACAGTATCATGAATTTTTTTCCTGAAAAAAAAAGCTATTATCCTGATTCTAAGATTGAATTTAGGCCTACTCTGTTTTGTCCTTAGCATTGATTTCGGTAGTAAATAAAAAAATGTTCGATATATCCTCCAAGACCGCCATTTTGATTCCTGCGATATTTAGACTGACAGCGCCGTTTTTAATAACACGTTAGTATATCTTCATTCAGGATTATCGTGACAAACTGCGTAATATCTGTCTATTAGTTCCTAAACAGTTTGATGATTGCCATCACTTTTCCTGCCACGAGAAAGCGACGGTGGCGCTATTCTTTGAAGGACTTTACATCCGCTTAGGGTAACCATTCTTTCAAGTTTCCTTCCACGTAAATTTGCTACATGTTGGAACTTTCCAAGCAGAAATAATCATGGCAAAGCTATTCTATCTAAGTGAACCAAATTTACATATAAAGAAGCCAAAAAGTTAACAGAAAACTAGGAAAACTGGTTAACGAAAGCTGGCGTGGACTCGTCCAACATACTGCATAACAGCTCCATTGTTTCCTCGTGGCAGGAAAAGTGAGGATGATCATTAAACTGTTTTAGAATTATAGACAAAAGATCAAGCAGTTTGTCAGGAGAATCCCAAATGCAGATATGCTACCGCGTTATTAAAAACGGCGCTGTCAGTCTAATTAATATCGCAGGAATCAAAATGGCGGTCTTGGAGTATAGGCCTATGTCGAACATTTTATTTACTACCAAAATTAATGCTTAGGGCAATAGAGACTGAAATAAAAACCTTGCAGTAGAATCGAAATAATGACCTAATTTTTTCAGGAAAAAGATTCATGATATACGCCATCTACTGGCCAAACCACTATTAAATGCACTCCAAAACAAAGAATTAATAAGGATTTGAAAGTGTTGCACTTTTTAAGACACCCTGCATCTACATCTATAAAAATCGCATCAAAAGATTAAAAGCACAACAGTCTTTTCTTTTATAATTACAAAAACAACAGTCTTTTATAATTACAAAAATCGAATCACAACAACAGTCTTTTATAATTACAAAACCTTTATGACAAAAATTTCCCATACAACTAGGGGAATTTTTTGTCATAAAAGTTCTATTTTTTCGCGAGATCTATCAGTTATAAAATGCTAAAACTCAAATCAAAACTTTCGTAGGTTGTCTAACAGTAGAGCTAAAAAGTTGTATCAAGTCATGTTTTCAGCAATAAATCGTAATATGTTTTATATATTTTTGATCATTAACGTCATATTGTCAATTTTATCGTAATGACAACCAAGAAAATTTAATAAATTTATATTAAAATAAAAAGCTAGTAGCACTTATATCGGTCATATAATTTATGTGTTGAGGTTTAATTTAGTATTTAAATCAAATCAAGTTGCGAGTTTCGCAGTCCCGCTGCAACTGTTGCAGCATTGTGATGTCTTGAAAATCATGAATGTCTCTTGTAAATTGTGTGGTTTAATCTAAAACAAGTATTAAAAAAGCACGGTATCAACTATATGAGGGTTGCGCGCTGGTAGGCTACAGATATCTAACTTGTAATTTTTTTTTTTTTTTGCAGTCACTGAAATAATATAATAGTATGTTACTGTAGGTACATGGGTGTACGCATGTATGCTAAGTCTTTTGGCATATACTAGACTATTTTGCTTCAATTTCTGTATACAGATTATATGAAAGTATATAGTGCTAACTTCGTGGTCAAAAGGTACCGCTTTTGTTCTGTATAATCTAAAAAAGATCTGACGCACTTTTCACAACAATCTTGGGAAACTTGTGTATTATTACTTGGTAATCAAACTGAATTGTTCTAGATGCTCTAAAGGATTTTTTTCAAATTTGACCGCGTATTTTTGAATTAAGACGAGAAAAAAATAAATATTTAAAGTCATATTTTGGTAAAGATCAAGTCATATTTTTCACATCATTAGGTTATAAAAAAATCGCCTTAGATATAATCAAACAAGTGAGATAACTTTTCCATCTGAAAGTAGAATATTTCTTACAATGGCTAATTTTGCTAAAGGCCTTGCAATAATTATGTTTGCTATTTTTCTTTGACCGAGAGACTAACCTTTACGGTTAAAATTTCGGTTTGCCCAAAATTCAGGCAGCCGTTGAAATCTTCCAAGATACTGTAAAATTTGTGTAGATTTAAATGTATTACTATGACAAGTATATTATCAGCTTTTTTGGGAAAAGGGCAATTGCGGCCTTTGCATGTATCTACTGTGCTATGTTTTGTTGATAGTTTTACTAATGGTCGGTTTAAAGTTCAAAAATATTTTCAGAAACAAGATGCGGATGCGGAAAACTCAAGTTTCACTCCAACGTCATCGCTACTGGCCCAGAGTAAAGCGGAACAGTTTGACAATTCATTTAGATGTTCGGTCGCACCGGTAAGAAGCCGATTAGTTTTATTAAATGTTTACAGAAATAAGCGCGCCTTTCAAGAAAACTGAATGATTATTAGATAAATGGGACCATTTCTATTTTGATCTACGTAAATTGCGAACAATGCTTTTGACGTACGTAAATTGCGAATATAAAAACTTTTTTTAATCACAATTCACAGTTTATTACGGCTAAAACGATGAGGTCGAAATAAAGTTAAATTTAACTGAAATAAAGTCGAAATTAATTTTGATTAAAAATTTTTTTTTAATTATTTTTGACTTTATTTTAATTAAATTTTGACTTTATTTCGACCTCATCGTTTTAGCCTTAATAAGCTACGAATTTTGATTAAAAAAAAGTGTTATTATTGGCAAGTTAAGCACGTTTCGAACAAGGTAACCTTCTTCGCTTTTCATCAACTACTAACATAATACTGTAGATAAACCACGTTTTGAGTTCACTAAATGTCTGTCATGATATGAAGTAGGTGTTGATGAATGCCGTTAGCGGAAGCGCTGGTTAAAATACGCATTTATTATTTAAACTACGGCGAATATACATGATAAAGACTTAATTTATTTTATAAGCTTTTATTTTATAAGCTTGAATGTAATTTATTTTATAAGCTTATAAGCTTGACTTAATTTATTTTATAAGCTTGAATGTCTACTGCCTATACCTGCAAAAATTTCGGGCGACAATAACTTTCTTTAAAAACAAAGAGTACTAAAGCAGAAGCAAATAGTACCAAGACGTCATTAGAATTTTTTCATTTTCAGAGCCAAGAAAGTCAGTGTATGACAGAAAATGGAACATCTTCACATAGATCTACCTCATTTGACTCCCTGCTCAGCAATCAACGCCAATGGTAAGTAAAGCGCAAAACTTAAATCTTTTTTCATGATCTTTTATTGATCACCAGTGAGGTTATGACGTGGTTGCGTGCATCACAGTATATAACTCTTTAATGCAGGCAGGTAAATACCATACACCTTGGAGTTTATCTTGGCCAGTTTGATGGATGAGCATCGAAATTTATTTGATTTTTTTATAACTAAATAACAAGTAATTGTAGAAAGTTGAATTTCGGACACAACGTGGGAATAAATGAAAGCGTCATGTATGCAGGTTTCGGAGATTCTAGGTACCATGATCGTGATTCTAGAAACAAAAAAAGGAAAAGTAGCGAATGAAATATTCAGGATAAATAAATATAAAAGAAAGATAAAACAAATTCAGTAAAGGAGGTTCAGGACAGGAGCACTTGGGACATTGTTTCACAAAATAAGTAATGATTTAATGACAATATGACAATAAATGGATTTGAGCCGTCGCGACGCGTTTCGTCCTTGCTCAAGGGGCTCTTCAGGCGACAAGGTCAATTTTGTTTTATTAGCCAAAAAAACAAAACCTTTTTTAATTGAAATCGGGCCCCCCTTACCGTCTCTAGGCTATATCTATCCTCCTGTGCAATATGGCTATTCCAAAACTTTTCCCCTTTAACTTACCGACCTCCATTACCCAGTAGGCTACTAACTCGCTACTCGAAACCTTCCAAATTTACCGCCAATAAAATCTATCTACTACCTGTTTCCGAAATCTACAAGCTAAGCCTACGTAATGCTAACAGCAAACAGTGCAATTTTGGTCTAAGTTTGAAATCAATCATAGAAATTAATACCGAATAATAGCCCATTATTGTCAAAAAATACAAAATATCGCAAAACATTACGTACGGAGCGTTACGCAATGGAAAATTTTAACAAGAGACCCCAACGTTATTCTAATTAAATTTTTCTATCCACATAGCACTTTCTCATAGAGAGCTCAAACTAAAAAAGTGAGCGAATTCAAATTTTGAAACTTTGGTATTAATTTCTATGTTTTGATTTCAAACTTAACTCCATGCAGACCAAAATTGCACTGTTTGCTGTTAGCATTACGTAGGCTTAGCTTGTAGATTTCGGAAACAGGTAGTAGATAGATTTTATTGGCGGTAAATTTGGAAGGTTTCGAGTAGCGAGTTAGTAGCCTACTGGGTAATGGAGGTCGGTAAGTTAAAGGGGAAAAGTTTTGGAGTAGCCATATTGCACAGGAGGATAGATATAGCCTAGAGACGGTAAGGGGGGCCCGATTTCAATTAAAAAAGGTTTTGTTTTTTTGGCTAATAAAACAAAATTGACCTTGTCGCCTGAAGAGCCCCTTGAGCAAGGACGAAACGCGTCGCGACGGCTCAAATCCATTTATTGTCATTAAATCATTATTTATTTTGTGAAACAATGTCCCAAGTGCTCCTGTCCTGAACCTCCTTTACTGAATTTGATTTACGATCACCGTGTTAGTGGTTTGAGCACACTCAGTTTAGGAATCTCTTGACTATGACCCTTGCCGTAGCCTTTCTCAAAATTTTAAAAGAAAGATAAAATATGACAAAATTTAGGGATCAAAATTTTAAAATATGACAAAAAGGTGTTTGACTTTTGGCGCTATAAACTGTTAGTGAAGTTAATGAAACAAACTTAGTGAAACAACATTTGTAGATGGCGCATTTAAATTTCTTGAACTAACTTCTAACGATAGAGATTGTATTGCAAGGACATAAGTGCCGTGCGCAACTATAATGTTTTTTGCTGGAGTACTGTGCGCAATCGCATAATCTTTTTAACACAATGCCATGCGTGCTAAAATGTCATTAAAACCTTAAAATGTTTAACAATATCAAAAACGAAAACCTTGGCTTTGCACCCTTGTTTAGCTGGTATAAATAGAATAATGGAAGGTATAAGTCTTAACCCCCTTCATAAATCGGCCCTTAAAATTTTTAGCAGCCAGAAATAATACAAAATATGATCAACTAATTTCATTGCGCTTTCAGAACTGCAACTTTATGAAAAAAAAACAAAAAAAAAACGGTAGATCAGTTTCGAAACAAAAACCGCCCCTGAAACTTGTTTTTTCCAAAAATGTTACGATTTGGCTGTTTCTATCAATTTTATAGCAAATAAAATGATTTTAGCGGCCTTTCGATAAACGTCATTTTTTCCTGACATCTTGGCACTTTACGATATTGGTGATTTTACCGGCCAGGCATCGAAAGGGTTAAAAATTACTTGTTTAGTAAAGTTGGATACTAACGCGAAGCCCCTGCATATTGCTTGCAATGTCACATTCTAGTTTTATGGCTTTTGCCTATAACTCTGATAGTATATTTTTGCCAATTTCTTTTCTCTTTTTTCTTTTTTTTTACGGGCTTTTCAACTGCAGTACCGGTAGGTTTGTTTTTTTTTGCTTTTGCTGTTTTGTAGTTTTTTGGTTTTTTTTAATGCTTACTGCTTTGCTTAGTAGTGCTGTGTAATTTGTATTTTATTGTATTGTGGCAACCTTCTCTTTTAGGGTGACTGCTTGACTTGAAGACCCTTAACCGGTCACTTCGCAGCATCCTTGTTGTCTTTTTGAGTATTTTACGTGGTGTGTTTTAATGATTATTGATGTGAGCAACAAAACAAATAAATCGTTCGTTCGTTTATGTGTACAGAAACTGCCTGATTATTCATTCCACATAGCATATCACATCTTGTGCTTACACAAATTAATAATAACATCACAATTCTTATTCTCAGCTAAGTTCTTGTTATATTTTGACTATTAAACTTTAATAACGACGTAATCTGTCATCTTTCGTAGCCCGTAAAAAGATATATTTTTACAGAGACGTAATTGCTCCAGTAACAATACGGCAGCGTCGCTGATACAACACGAACAGTATGATTCTACTCTCGATCATGGTCCAGAGCCTGCACAAACCGTTGGTACTTCATTGAATGAAAGCAACACCACCATACCCACAACGGATGACTGCAACGAATCATCAATTTCTGACTCGCCTCCAGACACAGTCCAACCTCAGAGCTTCGATCTCGTATACAGCGTGGTTGAAAATGCATCTAACAAAGGAAAAGCCAAATTATTTGACAGTGCCGGATTAGAGTATGCCTTTCATCAAAATACCTCGTCAGGCTGTACATGGCGATGTGTAGTCCGAAACAAAAAAGTTCATTGCGGGATCACTGTACAACAAACTGGAAACTTAAAATTTTATCGAAATCCTCAAAAAACACACTGTCACTTGCCGAAAATTGGAGCTAAACAAGCTGCTATTGCGATTTCTAAGGCTAAAGACGAAGCTGCGAAGCAGCCATTCGTTTCTGCTTCTCAAATCACAAGGAAACATATCCGAAAAGAGATTGAGCCAGCTCGCGTTGAGGCTTTGCCAAACATGGACCACATAATACGAAACGTCAATCGCCATAGACAAAAATTAAGACCGAACGACCCTACAGCCAAAGATTTTGAATTACAAATTGAAAGCATACCCGAAGATTTTCTTCTGGAAGATCTCTTTCACCACGGCGAGAGACATATCATATTCGCAACCAAACAGCAACTACAGCTGCTTCACTCGGCCAAAACTTGGTTTGTAGACGGAACTTTTAAGTTTATGAAGTGGCCCTTTATGCAGTTATTCAGCATTCACGCGTTTGCAAAATCCGAAGATGCTTTTATGCAAGTTTTCTTGGCTTTTTGTTGCATGTCTCGTCGTCAAACATCGGATTACCACGCTGTGTTTGAAGCAATTTCCCGAAGTTTTTTAACTCCACCCAAACTACAGAGGGTTATTCTGGATTTCGAAGCAGCAACTTGGAAAGCATTGAAAAATGTTTTCCAGGAGTGGAATTGCGAGGCTGCAGCTTTCATTTTACGCAAGCCGTATATAGGCATGTGCAGTCTTTGGGCTTACAAACAGCATACCAGGAAAATGTTTCTGTCAGGAACTATGTGAGAAAACTCATGGCGCTGTGCTACATTCCAGCTATCCACATCCGCCCCCTTTTTCAAAAGTTGTCTCAAGAAGCGAGATCTCCTTCAATGTAGTCACTGATTGATTATATGAGGGACACACGGGTTGAAGCTTCAACATTCAAACCTGAAAGTTGGAGTGTTTTTGGTCTACCATTTCGTACTAACAATGACGTTGAGGGATGGCATCATAGAATGAACAAAAGAGCTCGACCAAACTCTCCCTTTTACTTGATGGTGCAGTTGCTTCATAACGAAACTACTGACATTCCAATGAATATTGAACCATTGAATATAAAAAAAATTAAAAGAAGTCTAAGAAAAAAATATGCAAAACTAAACCAACGTATGTTTAAACTTTGGCGACAATATAGACGCGGGGAAAAATCCGCTGAAAAGCTCCTCAAGGCGTGCTCTTATCTTGTCGCTGGATGTGCGACTTAAGTGTTTTAGTTAACCTTGTAGTTTAGTGTTTGGCATTTGCAAAATAAATGTCAATGGAAGAAAAAACCGTTTTTGTTTGGTATACGCGTAAGTTTGGGCCAATGATATTTAATAATCTTTCAGACATTTTCACTTTGAGGTCTATTTAACAGGGTCCCCCGAACTATGCCAAAATATTTGTCTTTTAATATCTACTAATTTCAAAATTTAGCTCTCCATTTTGAGCGGTGCAAAAAATTCATTTTTTAGAAGTATAATTTAGTGGGGCTCTCGGGTGGGTGGCATCAAAAATGGCTTGCATTTATCGAACGAGTTGGCATCCTTCATTGTGCACTTTTTTTGTTAAAATAGTTTACAGTACCGGTATTGCGTTTCACACCTACAATTTTCGATTGTGGAGAATACACAACAAAAAATAAGTTTAAATTAAGCCTAATCGCCACTTAACAAAGAACACTTGAAAGGAAAAACATGAAGTCATTTTGTTTATGAGGTTAACCGACAAAAACAGTAGCGTAGCCAAAGGGTGGAAGGCGGAGATGGGCTATAGTCCTCCCCTCCATTGGCTTGCCAAACAAAATGCGCAATAAGGAAAATACCACGTTTTTATCACTTTTGAGCCCGTCTTTTGCAGTCATATGGGCTCCATAGTGTGTTAAAGCCATTTCTGAAACATATATTTGGACTTGGAGGGAGCCAATGTTGTCAAACATGGTCAAACATATAACTTATAAATCAATAAAAAATTTCAAAAAAATGACCAATAATAAGCAATCACATCTATTCGCTAGTTGGAAAATGCTTAATATAGGTTTCAAAAAAAAAATGTGGGAATGGAGGGGCTATTTAGTATTACGTAATTACTATTATTTCTTCTCTCAAACATTGTTCCATTAGACCCCTCAATGATCTTTCTCTTTAACATAAAGACGAGTTAGATTAATCCGTGTGTAGGGTTGGGTTCTAGTAAGCTTTGAAAAATTAGTTAAGTAACAAGTAATTTCGAAATATTACCTAAGTAATTCAAGCAATTTTAAAAGTAAGCTGATTAGAGACAATATACTATATTTAAATCACTATATTTACTATATAGCACATTCTCATTTACAAAGAAGAGTTATTTATAAGCGTGCAAAGTAGCTACGCGCAAAGATCAAACAATCGCTTCATCACTCAAAGATGATCTTAATTAGCCAAAACTCGCGCTGGAAAGGCGCTGCTAGTGATAGACTTTGAGATACGCATGAAAGTTTCGGGGCGTAAATAATTACTCTTATCTTGAAACTGTGTCGTTACAATACGTTTAAACAGAATAAGTTGGACTGGGGTCAGTCCAGCGCTGGGGGCTCCGCCCTCAATTCCTCCGGGCCCCGGCAAGCCCCAATTGCCTCCGGCGGAATTATTCTACTCTTGAGAATCTACTGATACAAAACAAAAACTTGCTCTCCAGCATAATTCGTATCGAAAATTGATTTTGGGGGATTCAATTAGAGTGCACCCCAACTATGTCAAAATATTTATCATCTGAATATCTACTAATACCAAAATCAATTAACCAGCTAATATCAAAAACCGTAATCGAGACTGAAATCATGTTGTACCAGCGATGACGTTGTATCGTTACTAAATCAATCATGTTTCTGTAAAAATATTTATATTTTTTATGGGCTACGAAAAATGACAAATTATGTCTTTATTAAAGTTAATATCAAAACATAAAAAGAATTTAATAGAGAATAAGAAGTGTTATTTCATTAATAATGTAAGCTCAAGGTGTGATATGCAAAGTGGAATAATTACGTGATTTCCATTCACATAACATTAAACTTTTCATTCGTATTTTTGCGTTGCAAAACACCCGCTTTCAAAAAATTGCTTTTATAGATTTGGTATTATCATTTTTTCAGTAATTTGTTTTTTTTTAGTAATTCTACTTTGGTACTCTTAATTTTCGAAGCAAGTAAAATTTTCTCCAAAAGTTTAAGTCATAGCATGTATAGGAAATAGACAAACAAATTAAAAATAGATTACATCTTTATCGTACATACTCGCGCCAGTTTAAATGATAAACGCGCGTTTCAACCAGTCGCTTCGGCTGGCAGGCATTCACTTGTGCAACTGTTGCAATATGTTGTTTGTTTCAAATTCAAAATTAACTTAACTGCGTTCCATTTTCAATTGCATCAACCAACTGAATAAAAATAAATACAACTGAGTTGAAATGTTACGCTATAAGCTTAGTGTAACGTATATGATATTACTTTATACCATGACAGACATCTGGTGAACTCAAGTAGTGGTTTATTCATTTTTCCACTTTTCATAAATTAAGTTATTTTTTTTATTTTATGAAGTTATTAGTTACTAGGAGGCATATAAAGTTATTAAGAGGCATGCGGCAGTCACGCTCCAATCAAGTGGAACGTCATCATAAAAAACCACAAATGAAACGTAAAGCCAACTCGATAGCTTTATAAAGGAATCCCGACTTTGACCATTGAGACTGCAGTCTCTAGGATGACGAAGTCACCACGTGCCTATCGATATGCGCGATGTTATTTGCCCGAAAAATCAATTCAGTGATACGGGCAAATCAAAGCGCTGCTCTCGATGATGACGAAGTCTCCATGACGAAATGTCCAGATGACGAAGTGACTGGCATCCGATAAGGGTGTACAATCATTATGGGGTCTAATGACATGCAGTAGTACGTCAAGGGGTAGTTTCGGGGTCGCAAGTAAGAGGGCAAGGGGGTGGAATCGTCACAAGGCCTACTATTTTGATGCAATGGTGTGTCAAGGGGTACGGTAGTTGTAGAGCTGCAGAGTACAGATTAGGGAGCAAGAGTCTATACTGATCATGGTGTCTATTGAGATGTAGTACTGTGTCAAGGGATAGTTTCAGGGTCGTAGATAAGGGGGCATGGTGGTGGAATCATCTTGTGGCCTATGATTGTGATGCAGTCATGTGTCAAGGGACGTGGTAGCTTCAGACCAGCAGATAAAGAAGCAAGGGTGCTCAATCATCATGGTGTTTATTGAGATGCAGTGCTGTGTCAAGTGGGAGTTTCAGGGCCGTAGATTAGGGGCTAAGGTGGTGCAATCAACGTGACGCATTATTTCCAAAATTTTAACTGGCAGAAAAAAAGATTGTATATATGGGCTTTAGTGACAGAAAAGTGAAGGGCAAGCAAGCCGTTTATCACTGTGAAACATGTAAAGGGCATCCTGATACATGCTTCAAAAAGTTTTAATCTGAAAAAGAATACACATGATTGTTGCTGTTTTTGACATTTTCTCCCTGACTTTGTGACATTGTTGGTTGAATGACACTTCTTTCCATGGACTATTTTGCATAATTGAACAGAACTTAGTTTACACTTTTTCAAATAAATGATAATAATGATAAAACGCAACTTATATACCGCTTTAACCTACAGATCATCCAAATACCCTCTCAGTTAAAGAAGAAAAGAGGTTGTCTAAGCGGTTTTGACGACATTGTGACTGGTTAGAATTACAGAAAAAGCACTGGAGAAGCAAACAAAAACCAAACATAAAGTTAAAAACACTGTGTCTCACTCTCAATACTAAATTAAAACACATATCAGTTCATGCGTGAAAACAAATAGCATTGCCAAAATACTGTAAATTGGTGAAAACACTATGTAGGTAGCCTATGAAATGACGCAATTTTGAAATGACACTCCTTTCAGTAATTGCCAGCTGGATATACAAGCTGAAAAAGATTTGGCCAAGGTAAGACCAAATTAAACAGATTCGAATTTGAAGAAAAAGGCAAGATTAAAATTAAGGCAGTGGCTATTTTGCTTCTAGAGGCAAAATAGCCCCGTGTCATTTTGCCATTTGGAGGCAAAATAGTCCTAGAGGCTATTTTGCTGCAATTGCCAAAATAGCCCTAAGCCTAATGCTAACCCAAACCCTAACCCAAACTCTAACCCTAATCCTAACCCTAATCCCAACCCTAGCCCTAACCCTAATTCAAACAGAGAAAAAACACTACCAGTATTTAGCCTCTAGGGGCAAAATAGCCACTTCCTAAAATTAACAGTGTATGAATTGTAACATACAACCAAGCAGGGAAGCGATGTACCAAAACAGCTGAAAATAAAACCAGTAGAGCCATTAGGCATATGCTTGCCTGAAATAGTGAGTTTTCAGTTCTTTTTTGAGAACGTCTGCATTTTTGATGCTGCAAATGGGTAAGGGTAACTTGTTCCACACATCTGGAGCTGGATGCATAAAAGCAGATTCTGATTTGTATGAGGCAGATTGTATGAGGCACGTCCAACCTACAAAGTTGATATTCGGGGCGTAATTCATATGCGGGGTTGGTTTTCTTTTAAGTCACAAGATTTTGCAAGTACACAGGAGCTTTATCATAGAGACATTTTAAAGTGAGCAAAGCAATTTTGTAGAAAATCCTGTAGAACAGGGGTAAAAAGTGTAATTCTTTTTTGTGAGTCTCAACAGTACTAAAAGGTTTTAAGTTCATGATAAATCTCACACATTTGTTGTGTACAGATTGTAATTTAGACAGCAAATTGGAGTTCAGACCATAGTAAACAGAGTTGCAATAATCAAGACATGACATAACATAAGCTTGGGTCTATTGTACATTTAATTCTTTTGAAAACTTAAAGCCAATTTTTCGAAGATTCATAATAAAAATCACTCAACTCTGCAGTAAGATTTACGTCCAACAGTAGTAACAAAATTTTTCTAAAAACAACTGCCTTCAAAAATATGCAAAACAACGTAGATTTTACACAGACTCTGACTTCTTCTACACTTTTGTAACAATCTGTAAGTTTTTTCAAATAAATAAATATAGGCAACATCCCAGTCTGTATTTTATGTATGCCTTTCCGAAGATCTTCAGCGTGGAAAATTTGTTTCTTTGGCGTAGCGGCGTGAGTTGAAGAGCTGCTACGACAATTGGCGTAACACTGGCGCAAGATGCTACTGCTCTGGCGTAAGCCTTTTTTTGGACAGGGAGTTTAAGTTACAGGCACGAAACTCACAGCATGTTATTTCTTATCTCTTTTAACCCTTTGTTTTGATCGCCGACTCCGCGGAGCTCAAATTGCGCTCACGCCATGCTTCATTGATCGCAATATTTTGGCCAATATCTTTACCTGTTTATGTTAGAAAAAAAAGCTAAGAACATGAAATATCAAAATGTTGCATTTTTCGTCTAGTTTTCTAAAATCTAGAAATAATTTTTGAATACACAACCTTTTGTTAACTTTTCCGTTATTTATTCACTAGCCCCCTTCCCCTAATTCTCCCCCCATTTTTCAGGTCTGAACCTCATACGTATATCTTTTTTTTTTGAAAATGCAATGTGACAACAGTCAACATCACTTTCTTTCAAAAACATATAAATATCGGGGAAGCAGCTAGAATATGCTGGTTGACTGGTTGTCAAACTAGCCCAGCACATGCTATGGGCTTTTTATAAACCTTTTTACAACGTATTTTGCTCTTTGATTCACATGTAAAAATAAATTGAAATATCTCAAAATTTTCCAAAAGAAACACTGTATTTTTATAATATTGCTAGTCGCTGTCAACAGCCATAGCGATTGTTGCTTTCAATAGCAATGGCGATAGCAATAGCGATTGTCAATCGCTTGTCGAGTCACTGTTATTTCACTAACTTGCAAATCACTCGATTGTCGATAGTTTTTTGTTTTCTTTGTTTTTTTCAGTGACTCCGAAACCTGATTATGATGCATACTGTTGGTGTTTAAAACACAACGTTTGGTACCGGTCACAGGCGTAGCCAGGATTTGTGATTGGGGAGGAGGCAAACCACAAATCACATGCAATGGAGTCATCAGAAATTTTCGAAAGAGAAACTTTTTGCGAGGCATAAATATCGTGGAGTGGAAGATCAGAAGCCGTGGCCTATTTTGGCACTAAGCTGGGATTTTGCTAAAGGAAAAGGGCTTAAACCAAAAAGTTGAAAAGCGAAAATATCTGGGAGAAGTGTTGACTGTTGAGTAAAGTAGTGCAACTCAAACGTATCATAGAATAGGGTCTAGGGGCGAAACCCCTTGTAAACTTTTGGAAAAAAAGGTATTTTAATGCGATTGGATCACATTTCGCAGGTGTTCAGAGATCGACATTTGAAAGAACTAGATTTTTCGCATTTGCAAGCCAATTAAAGAAATTAAATTGTTCAATCCTCCTTTAAGTTGTAATTATGGTGTCTAATGACATGCAGTCCAAAGCAAGTTGAAAATCTTGCATTTCGGGGTTAAATTTTGTAAGTGATTTGGCCCAGGTAAGAAGAAGTTAGGTGCATTACCTCCGGCAATATTTTAGCAGTAAATAATAATCCACTCGAAGAACTTCCTTTAGAGATTTTTGCTTTGTCATAACAACAACCAGTTTAGGAGTACATGTACCACAAAGAGGTCCCTGCTCCCTCAATTCAAATTCAATAATTTGCTCAATGAGCATTTCCCTTAGCTAATTTTTTTTCCAAAAATAGTTTTTCGCGTAAAAACTGGCTAATTGGTGGTAAATTGTTGTTGAAAAGTGGCATAGTAGATGGTCTTCTCTAAGCTTTCAAACTGTCAAGTAACAAGTCTGGAAGCACCTTGGATTAAAAAACCTTCGGGTTCGTTAGTGGTTCCTGGCCTGGACAAACTGACGGTGATTTTTGTTTTATGTATGTTCGTTTTGTATGTGTTTATATTGCGAATAAACTGTTTTCTATTCTATTCTATGCGCCTACTAACCATGTTATTGCCCGGGCCAGATTTACATTGAGCGGGGCCCCCAGCACTTTGGGAATTTCGCAACATCTTCTTGCCAAATACAGGTGAAGACCAAAAAAAGTCTTACCATCTGAGCGCGGTGCCCCTTGCATCACTGTGTCATATGGTAAATCCGTCTCTGGCTATTACAATACGTTCATGAGAAGGTTAGAAGATGGCATGAGTTAGCAACTTTTAGAACAAAAACCCTTAATTTTACCTAAGTGATACATTAAAATTGGTTCCTGAGAGGAATCAAAATTTTTACTCAGCTTTATGGATCAAGTAAAAAGTGGAGGGGGTTTTGGGGGAGCCGCTGAAAATTTAAGCTAATTTTTAATGAAAAAATAACATACCGGTATAAGCAATTGCCTATAAGGCCCGTATTCAAGATCGAGCAATGCCTTCCACTCGAGCGCAGAGAATAAAGACTTTGCAAGTCTTTAGTCCATCATTCGGATCACCATGACGCAGAGTTGTGAATCGAGCTGGGTTTTCCGGTCGGGTTCGGGCCTATTTAAGCTTGAGACGAGTTTTGGGTCTCCAGCCCAGTTCGAACTTAGTGTCGGCGATGCTTCCGCTAACTCGCAGTAGCGTAGCCTGGAGCCCACCCATTGGCCTGTCCACCAAAATGCAGAATAAGAAAAATACCACGTTTTTAGTTCTTTGAGACTGTTTTTTTGCGCTGGAATTGACTAAACAGTGATTTAAAGCGTCTTTTGAAACATATATATTCAGGGGGGGATAATTGTCAAAATTAAAGTCACAAATCAATGAAAACTTTAAAAAATGCCCGAAAATACACAATCAAATTTGATCGCTTGTGTAAAAACGCCAAACATAGGTTTTATTAACAAATATATTTTAAACTCAGAAATAACGAGACGGGTGGGCCTATTCAGTGTTAGTTAATTACCAATCACTTCTCTCAAATATCTTTCCGTTAGCCCCCCCCCCCAATTATTTTTCTTTATAAAATATAGACGAAATAGATTACTCCGTGTGAGTTTTATAGAATAATAGGATTTTATGATTTACCAGCATGTAAACAAGAGAACTGCAATGTTATCATCAGCCACTTTTCATATAGCCCATTAATGCAACCAGTTGAATCATGTTGCGCTGCCAATTTCTATGCCACGCTTAAAAAGCATTATTTTTTATTAAAATAGCTCTAAAATTAAGTTATTTTTGCAAAAAAATGCAAAATCTTCGAGGGATGGGGGCTCCGCCCCCAGACCCCCCAAACCCCCCCATTCCGAATTTCTGGCTAAGCGCCTGCTAACTCGTCACATTAGATACAAAATGGAGAGCAATTTACGAAGCAAAATGGAGAACAATCACCGCTTAGCCTTAATGTGGCAATGTAGCATCAATAACAACATTAAGCAGAGACTTCTTTGCTCGATTGTTAGCATCCCTGTGATGATGCAACGGAAGTCAGCAATTTCACTACTTCAAAAGTGTATTTAAAAAAGCTATTTCAATATTTAAAATAGCTATGTCACTACTTTAGTGGTCAGTGGTCGAGCGGATAGAGCGTCTCCTGCTGAAATGGTAAACAAGGGTTCGATTCCTGGTCGGGTCAAACCCAAGACTATAAACATTGGCGTTAACAGCTTCCCTGCTTGACGTTCAGCGATAAAAGGGACAGTGAGAAGCCTCTACCGTGTGTGGTAGACAGATGGGCTGGTGGCAGCTTGACTCGAAGACCATAAAGGACCCTTCCCTATCTTCTGGCCAAGGCAAGTAGGTGAATAAAGTGTAATTTCGATTACTTCAAAAGTGTTCTGATATCAGTGCTAATGCCAGAATATCGGTCACTATTGCGAATTAGAAGCTGCTAAAAGTCAAAGTAAGTAACTTAGAAGATAATTTTTATCACAGCATTGGCACTTTTGCAACACGCTGAACTAAGGGGAATTTTTCTGCTTTGTACTGTAGTGTCTCGAAAACCGAAACTTGGCGAGGATAGTCTTAAATTTTTCGTGATTTTTTAGTCGCAAGTCAAAAACCAGGCTTTCCTACAGGACCAGAGTCAGAGCAGCGTGACTGGGGGCAGGTGGGGGAGAAAAAACAATTATGCCCCGTGGATACGGGCCGTTTGCCTCCTTTCGGGACTCAATTCTCGCTCGGGGGGGGCACGTTTATATCCTGGCGGGGCGCGATGGAATAATATTTTATGGTGCGAATCTCGGTTCTTGCCCGCAAATTCAGGGGTGAAGACCGAAAATAAAAAAAAGGTCTTCAGCGCGAAATCTTAGGCTTCGTTTTGTCGTTCACTTGTGTTTTTCGTCCTGAAACGAGACTTTACTCACGCTTGGGGGAGCACAAGCAGTATTTTGGAAGATACCGGCCCCGAAATGCACTCGAGAGGCACCAGGCCTGTTACTTTTTTTGGGCACAATCCTCGCTTGGGGGAACACATTTCTTGCTTGGAGGGGCTTATTTCTTGTTTGGGGGGGCTCCGCCCCTAAATGCCCCCCGTGTCGCCGGACCTGCTTTCCTACCCCCACAAAAGCGCTTGTTTCGGTGAATAGCCATTGAGTAGACGTGGAGAAAAATTCTTTGATGATAACTACTAACTTACGAAATCGTTTATAATAGGACTAGTAGCTTATAGCACATGTTGGAAGTTGAAACTGTGAAAATGTGTGAAAAAATAATATCTTGATTCAGACATGAAGGCCACAACGTATTGAGACTCATCAGTTCAGATTGTTTTATTACTGCATATTTAATACACTTCGACTTCATTATACTGGCATTGATAAATTGTTTAGTCACGCTATCATTTTCTGTTATTTATGGAATGTCACGTCTGCAACAAAGCAGTAGGGGGTGGCCATAAATACAAAATTTGCAACAAGCACGTGCATTTAATATGTGAAACTTCAGAAGGAGAAGGAATTATGGCTAAGTCGTCACGTGCTTAAAATGTGCGAAAAGTCAAGATGAGTTACTGTATAATACGGCATTTTTTTCCTTTGGAATCGGAACAATTTGTTAACGAAAAGTTGGGCACAAAAAAAGCTTATCGGCTGGCGCTGCTCGCACATTAAAAACCGCATTTTCGCGCAAAACAACTTTTGCAGTTTTTGAGGATAAAATTTCAAAGTGAGGCTGATGGTCTCGAAATCGACTTGCTTTGTAGGGGGACGCGTACCACCGCGTTCCCCCTACAATTTAAGTACTGACCGAAACTAAAGAAACAATAGGCTTTTTTGTCACCTATCATTGGAGGCATTTCAATCGGGGGGCAGGTCCCCTGGCTACACCTATGGTACCGGACTACCGGTAGCTAATACTTCTGTTCTTCAGTTGCCACTGTGGTGGTGGCGGATCCATTTTCAAAGCAGAGGTAAATTTCAGGGAGAAATCAAAATTTTGACTCAGCTGTATGGATCAAGTAAAAAGTGGAGGGGGTTTTGGGGGAGCCGCTGAAAATTTAAGCTAATTTTCAATGAAAAAATAACATACCGGTATAAGCAATAGCCTATAAGGCCCGTATTCAAGATCGAGCAATGCCTTCCACTCGAGCATCATCATCATTTTGCTCCAGGAATGTGCTTCCTTCTCTTTCTGGAGCCCAGCAGAGGTTCCCCACATGCAGGGGTCAGCTGGTTTTTGCAGCCTAGTCGCCATCTCTCACGATCTTGAGCATCCAACCTTTGCAAACCTCTGGCAGTCATGTCACATTCTAGTACTTCTTTACCCTCTTTTTCGGTCTTCCTTTTTTTGTCCCATCAACTTCTAAAAGTAGTGCCTTTACTGGACCCCTTTCTTCATCCATTCTCTCCACATGTCCCAACCATCGCAACCTTTTCTCTCTCAGAAACTCTTCCAATCTCACTACACCTGTCATTTCACGAATCTTCTCATTGTTCATTTTATCTTTCAAGGTTTTCCCACCCATCATTCGCAACATTCTCATTTCTGTGGTCTTCAGCCTCCTTTCATTTTCCATTTTCAATGCTCAACATTCAGCACCATAAGTTAGAGCATTTCTCACATAGCTTTTGTATAAGGCAGAGGTGGAGTCCTTGGGGACGTCCTTGGCCTCGAGGACACATTTTGAAGCCCTTGGCCTCGAAGGTCAGGTCCTTGGCCTTGGCCTCGAAGCCTCAAGTCCTCGAAAATTGCCCTGTCCTCGGCTCGAGGACAGCACTAGTTTTTGAACCGTTGAAATTTTGTTGGAAAACGCCAGAAACCTCGCGAAAAATTTGCGAACACCTTTTTGTTTTCCTCAATTGGAGCATAGGCGCAGCCAAGGAGGGGGGACTAGGACCCCACCCAATTAAAATTTCACCAATGACAAAAACGTGCCAAAAAAGCCTACTGTTTCTTCAGTTTCAGTATTTTTTTAGCATTTTTCGCTTGCAACAGTAACTAACAACAATGTGGAAGACCAGGGGCCCCGGCCCCCTTAATTCAATTTTTTCCAGCCAATTTAAACGTATAACCCGGAAGAAATGGAGAGTTTTTGTCCTAAAAGTAGCTATCTCAGACCCTAATATAGTCTTTTTATGAACGTAATGCATTAACCAGGGCCTGATTTACCATAATATGGCCAGAGGTGGACAAAGTAGTCGAAAAATCTACTTAAGTAGAAGTATTGTTACTTACTCAAAAATGCCTTTCAAGTAAAAGTAGAAGTATGGCGAAGCATTTCCACTTAAGTAAAAGTAGGAAAGTAGTCAAAATTAATTCTACTTAAGTAATGAAAGTAGAAAGTAATTTCGAATTTCACGTGTTTGTTTATTCTTCGAAGGTTTGCTGTTGTGACGCTTACGATCAGTGTTCAAGCAAAGCCATACTTACGGTAGCATATCAAAAAATCAAAGTTTTATTATTCTCTTGAAATTACACCGAAGCGTGTTACGAATACGATTTAGTAGGGACTCTGGGCTCATCTCCGCGCCTGGACAACACAGCTTGAGAAGAAATGTCGCAGCGATGGCGAGTCGTTAGCAACACTGTTCGTTAACCGGCTAGGGAATTGAACCCCAGACGGGACGCAGTAAACGCAACGCCGTTAACCGCTAATCTTTTTCGTATGAACCAGGAGTAATGCGCATGTCTAGTTTGTCTACTGTACCATGCTAATCAGGGTTCGGTATGTTTTTTTTTTTAAGTGAGACAGAGTCAACACCTGGTATTTGATGCAACGCAAAAACACACTACCCTAGATGACCTGTAAATGAATCGGCGTAACTATTCAATAAGTTTCGCAGTACTGTACAGTAAAACAAACTCGATACGTACTTATTGTACACGTTGTGAGGTGGAATAATGGCTAGGTGTTTACTTCTACTTTGCATAAAAGTCATTACTACTCAAGTAGCGTTACTTCGAGAGGATTTTTCTTGAAGTAAAAGTAGAAGTATCAGAAATGAAAAATACTTAAGTAAGTCGCTCGTTACCGAAAATACTACTTAAGTAGTCTACTTAAGTAGAACTACTTCGTTACTGACCACCTCTGAATATGGCGCAGTACCAGCTAGGGGCCCCGCGCTCAAATCATAAGACTTTCTTTGGTCTTCCCTTATATATGGCAGAAAGAGCTTGTAAAAATCTCTAAAGTGCCTGGGGCCCAGCCAGTAACGTAGCCAGGGGGGGCGGGGGGGGACTAAAGCCACCCCCCATTGGCATGTCGACCAAACTGCCACTTTTGAGACTGTTTTATACACTTGAGTGGACTAAATAGTGATTTAAAACATTTTTTTGAAACATATATTCAAATGGGGGGAGGGGGCTAATTTGTCAAAAATAAAACTAACAAATAAATAAAAACTTTGAAAAATGATCAAAAATAAGCAATCAAATTTGATTGCAAGAGTAAAAATGCTAAACATAGGTGTAATCAACAAATATACTATAAACTAAGGAATAGGGGGGGGGGGCTATTCCGCATTAATTAATTACCAATAATTTCTCTCAAATTTATTTTCATTAGCCCCCCTCCCAATTATTTTTGTCTATAAACTGTATACAAAATAGATTACGCCGTGTGAGTTTTATTGAAGTATTAGATTTTATAATTTACCAGCATCTAAATAAGAGAACTAACATTTTACCATTAGCCACCTCCCAAATAGCCCATTTATGCTACCAGTTTAATCATGTTTGCACAGCCAATTTCAAAGCCACGTTTTAAAAGCATTATTTTTAAATCAAAATAGCCCTAAAATTTAGTTATTTTTGCCAAAAAACGCAAAATTTTCGAGTGCTGGGGGCTCCACATCCGGACCCCAGTGCCTCCGGCGGCTGGGACCTTTGCCCCCAAACCCCCAGCCTCCGGTGGCTGGGGGCTTCGCCTCCAGACCCCCAAAACAGCCCCCCATTGCGAATTTCTGGCTATGCGCCTGGGTCCAGCGCGATTCAAATCCGGCCCGGCAATAATATGGTTAGTAGGCGTAGGCCTAACCTTATATTGTACCATTTTTTAATAATAATTCAGTAATTCAGCTCCAACTCCCCAGTTTTTACGCACAAAATACTTTAAAAAAATTAGCCACGGAAAATGCTGATTGAACAAATCATTGAACTTCAATTGAGGGGCCTGGGCCCCCTGGCCGAACATATACTCCAATAACTGGTTATTTTCATGACAAAAAAAAAGTCTCTAAGGAAAATCTTCGAGTGGATTATTATTTACTGCTAAAATGTAGCCAGAGACAAAGCATCTTACTTCCCCCTACCTGGACCAAAGCACTTACAATTAAAATTTAACTCAAAAATGCAAGATGATAAACGTGTTTTGGACTTAAAATGCAAGTAAAAGGGGCATTAAACAATTTTAATTTTTTCAGTTGGTTTTCAAATGTCAAAAATCTAGTGCTTTCAAATGGCTCTGAGTATGTGCGAAATGTGATTCAATGGCATTAAAAAAGCTTTTTTTTCCAAAAAAATACAAAAAAATTGCCAAGCGGCTGGGGACTTCGCCCCCACACCCCCGTCAGTGATACGTTTGAGTTACACAAGCTTTCTCAACACGTCTCCAAAGTTAGATATTTGCACTTTTCTACTATTGGTTTAAGCCCTCTCTTTTTGCAAAATCCTGGTTAAGTGCCAATACGCATGCAATGATTGTAGATCTTCCATCCTACGATATCTTTGTCCCACAAAAAGTTCCTGTTTCAAAAAATTTTGATGACGTCATTGCATGTGACTTGTGGTTTGAGCCTCCCCCCAATCAAAAGTTCTATCTACGCCTATGAATTGGAGATTGCCTGAAAAACTTCTTTGAAGACTTTTTTTTTGGAGAACACTTGCGGCTGTGTCCTTGGTCCTTGGCTTTGGCCTCGAGCGTTCCTGTCCTTGGCCTCGAGAGGGTCTGTCCTCGGAAAGGCTGTCCTTGGCCTTGGTCTCGGATTTTTTTTGTGTCCTTGGCCTCGAGCCTTGTGTCCTCGACTCCACCTCTGGTATAAGGTGCCTCTAATCCTTCTCTTGGGTTAAACTTCCGTAAACTCCAGAACACCTTTTATGCATCCAGTGTTGACATTTTGTACACTGCACGGAGTTTCTTCCCACTCCTTTGCCATATACAGAGGAAGGATACTTTCGCATTTGCATTTGTACAAAATTTCTTCTTGTATAAAAAGCCTTTGTCTTGTTTACATTTATTTTCATTTCTTTCTCTTGTAATGCTTTCTTCCATCGAGTGTATCGAGATTCTACCTCTTCCCAGTTATCACCGACCAACACAATATCATCTGCATACAGCATTTCCTTTACAACTCCTTCTCTGATGTCTTTAGTCACTTCATCCATCACCAACGCAAACAGAAGAGGACTTAGTATCGATCCTTGATGGACTCCAACTTTTACATCAAATGACTCCGATCTCGTGTATTCCACTTTGACGGATGTTTCAATATTTGTGTGCATTTCCATTGTTGCTTTTATTTCTCTTTCTAGTACCCCTTTTCTCCTCAGTGACCACCAAATCACCTATCCTGGAACACGATCAAAGGCATTCTCAAGATCCACAAATACCATATATAGATCTCTTCCGGCAGTCTCATATTTTTCCAACGACTGTCTCATTATGAAGATAGCGTCCGTCGTAACTCTACCTGGCATGAAGCCCATTGGCATTTCATCTAGTTTCTCAACTTTCCGTAGCCCTCTTTCAAAAATTCTTTCAATCACTTTCACAGCATGCTCTAACAGTTTAATGCTTCTGTAATTTCCATTCGATCTTACATCTCCTTTTCCGTTAAAAATTGGAATCAGATCACTCTTTCTCCAACTTTCTGGCATTTTATTTCCCTCCAGCATATTGTTTGCAACTTCGGCCAATCTTCTCACAGACTCCTTTTTGCAAACATTTAACAACTCCACTGTTACTCCGCTTGGTCCAGCGCCTTTCCTGTATTCATTAGAACAAGAGCTTCCATCACGTCCTCTGTAGAAACTTGTTCACAAGGACCTTCAACCTTTGTCATTTCCATACTTTTGTTCCAATCATTTTCTTCATTCAACAGCTTCTCTTCGTATTCCTTCCAGACTTTAATTTTCTCCTGCAGTGTCACCTTTAGCTTTCCATCTTTTCCAAGCATAGGTGGGCACAAGTCCGTTAATCGTTAATCCGTTAATAACGAAGCTAACTTTTTCATTAACTCGTTAATCCGTTAAAAAGTTTTTTCATGTTAACGGACTAAATTAACTTCCGTTAAGTGCTGTTAACGGACTAAAGTAACTTCCGTTAAGTTCTGTTAACTTCCGTTAAGGTTTTTATCGTTAATATCTTGCACCATTCATTCATCGGACCGGTACAAACCAGTTTGCACTGATAACACCTGTTGCGTATTAGCACGAGTTTTATAGAAGAGAGCGAAGAAAGGAGCTCTTTTTTGTGGCAAATAATAAGCTGCAGCTTCATAGGTCTATTAATTATCGTTGTTCACAATTTCCATAGATTTTCCGATCGCAGCTTCGTTGTGCATTTGAATTAATTTTTATCTTGAAATTAGATTAGACTGTAAAATGTAACTTCAAAAACACAAAAAGACCACCTCATAGCAATAAATATTTCCTTACAATCAGCTCAACAACGTCAATACGTGTTCTAGAAGCGAGGGAATAAACAAGAAATGTAAATCACACGCAAAATATTAACAGATTAACGGACTTTATTAACTTCCGTTAATTAAAGCTGAAAATAACGAATTAACGTTAACGGAGGTGTGAAGTTTGTTAACGGAATAATGGTTAACGAAGCTAACGTTTTGCATTAACTTGCCCACCTATGTTTCCAAGGATACTAGGCATTCCCATTATGTCTTTTTTATCCTTCTTGCTCTGTTTGCACAGTTTAAAGACATACTGCGGTGCTTTCAAATTTTTCCTTTCAAGAAGTTCTGTTATTTTTTTGCCTTCCTTTTCCTTCGCCGCTGCTACCACTCTTTTACCTTTCTTTTTCATAGCCCAGTATTGTTCTTTTGATTGTAGGTCTTTTTTCTTCTGCCATACTTTATACAAACGTCTTTTCTCTTTGATGACCTCCTTCACTTCTTCATTCCACCACCTTGTTGTTTTTTGATTGTGACCACCTTTCGATATTCCACAAACTCTTTTGGCTACATTCATGAGATACTTGCACCAATCATCCCAACTTTCCGGTTCCTCTTTTGCATCTTTCATTCCATCTTTCATCATCCTTTTGATTTTTTCGTCTTTCAATCTCCACGGTTTCACTTTTCCGGGATTTTTCAACTTTCTAGCAGTTCTATGCTCCATCATCAGGTCCATGATGAGCAATCTGTGCTGTGAAAAACATTCCTCTCCCGGGATTACTTTTATATCTTTAACTTTCTTCATAACTTCTTTCTGCACCACTGCATAGTCAATGACAGTAGCACAATTTCCAGATTTATAGGTGATTAATTTTTCGTCGTCCTTCTTGAAAAAAGTGCTTCCAACAACCATATCAAGACTGTCTGCAAACTCTTGGATCCTTTCACCATCTCTGTTGCGCTCACCCCAACCAAATCCACCATGAATTCCATCATAGCCTAGAGAAGATCTTCCAACATGCCCATTGAAATCTCCTAACACAAAACATATACCGTGTCTAGATTGTACTTCAGCAGTGAGATCTTCATAGAATTTTTCTTTCTCTTCTTCACTCCTTCCACTCTGAGGTGCATAGACTGAAATCACAGTCACCACTTTTTCTTTCACCTCTATATCTATGGATATGATCCTTGGGGACACTTTTCTCACTTCCATCACAGATTCAACAAGGTCATGTTTCACCATCAAACCAACACCACCACGTCCGGTCTCTTCTCCTGTCCAATACAATTTGTATTCAAAGTCACCTCCTCTCAATTTTCTTACTCCCACATTCTTATATCGCACTTCTTGTAAAGCCACCACATCCACATTTCTTCTTCCGATGGTTTCTGTAACTTCTGCACTTCTTCCAACCATTAAACCAACATTTACCGTTGCCAATCTAAACTTAACTTGAGATTTTCCGGCCAAATTTCCTTCAATCCTCCTGGATTCCCACAAGGCTTTAACAGGAGTTGTCATTGATTTAACCTTATCTGTCTCAATGTTTAGCTTCTTCCTAGTAGCTCTATTTGCCCTGTGTACTTGGCCCTGACGCGACGGTGGCTGTCAGGTCACCACAGAGGTTGGTCTACCAAGGGCTCCTGCTTTGGCTGGACTCTGGAAAATGGCCCTGACGCGACTGCGGCTGTCAGGTCACCACGAAAGCGGTCGTTGCCTCTGGCGGGAATTCCGAGGTAGTGGGCGGCAACTGCTGTTCAATAGCAGAAGCCAATCAGTATGGCTCTAAACAGGGGAAGTGGAGATTGAAGTGACTTCTGCTCCTTGCTGCAGACTGTCTTTGTTTCTGACTTGTCTTTTATTAAAGTCAAACCAAACAAGCGAAAGCTGAGATGCTACCTCTCGCCCATGGATAACTGAGTAAAACCATACCAATAAAAGCCTGAGATTGCTCTCGGCTTGAACAAACTTCAGGTCTGAGCTCTGAATTTAGAATTAGCCAAAAGATCCCGACAGGAGTATATAAATAAATGGGTTATTCCATGGGTTAGAGGCGATTACACATCAAACATCAAAGAATTATTCGTCCCACTAATTTGGGGGAGAAAACGTTCAGACAGTAAACATTAGTTGTGTTGGCGATTTCCTTACAGTCTTAAGCAGTGTGTTAGGTATCAACATGTTTCAAGAGAATTTGCGACACATTAAACAAGTTTTGACACTTCAAAGAAAAAATAGCTTGCTTTAGGTACGTCCTCGGTTGACCTGGGAAAATTGCGATAAAAAATGTGAAAAGCTGCGAAACAATAATTGGCAGTAAATTTATAAAGATATTAGTGGCGTTTGGACCAGTACTCCAGGGGCCAGCACAGAGGAACATAAAATCAATTTATTTTCTTTTGTCGGCTGCATTTTTTCTTTGTTTGGAGCATTGAAAATTTTTTATGGTCGCATGCCCTTGCTAACACCAACCACCAGTTATAAGCGGTGGGCCTAGCCTTTGCCTAAAAAAGCATTTACTCCTACAAGGCAGTAGGATCACTAGCATAGTTTAGCCGATCCACCGAGATCGTTGCCCGCTCTGTGGTACTTGGAACTACTATGCCAGCATTTAGCGAAGACAGTGAGACTAGTGTATCCGAACCCTAATTTATGATAAATTAGGCGGTGGTCAGAAGTACAAAAGTGCTACTCATCTGTTTTTCACCGACAATGCCTTCCGCTCGAGCGCAGAGAATAAAGATTTTGCAAGTCTTTAGTCGATCATCCGGATCACCATGACGCAGAGTTGTGAATCGGGCTGGGTTTTCCGGTCGGGTTCGGGCCTAACTAAGCTTGAGACGAGTTTTGGGTCTCCAGCCCAGCTCAGGATTAAGTGTCGGCGATGCTTCCGCTAACACGTCACACTAGATACAAAATGGAGAGCAATTTACGAAGCAAAATGGAGAATAATTACCGCTTAGCCTCAGTGTGGCATCAATAACAACATTAAGCAGAGACTTTTTTGCTCGATTGTTAGCATGCTTGTGATGATACAACGGAAGTCAGCGATTTTCCTACTTCAAAAGTGCATTTAAAATAGCCATTTCAATATTTAAAATAGCTATGCCACTACTTCAGTGGTCAGTGGTCACTGGTTGGGTCAAACCCAAGACTATAAACATTGGCGTCAACAGCTTCCCTGCTTGACGTTCAGCGATAAAAGGGACAGTGAGAAGCCTCTACCATGTGTGGTAGACAGGTGGGCAGGTGGCAGCTTGACTCGAAGACCACAGGTCCCTTCCCTATCTTCTGGCCAAGGCAAGTAGGTGAATAAAGTGTAATTTCGATTACTTCAAAAGTGTTCTGATATCAGTGCTAATTCCATAATATCGGTCACTATTGCGAATTAGAAGCTGCTAAAAGTCAAAGTAAGTAACTTAGAAGATAATTTTTATCACAGCTTTGGCATTTTGGCAACACGCTGAACTAAAGGGAATTTTTCTGCTTTGTACTGTAGTGTCTCGAAAACCGAAACTTGGCGAGGATAGTTTTAAATTTTTCGTGATTTTTTGGTCGCAAGTCAAAAACCAGGCTTTCCTGTTGGACCAGAGTCAGAGTGGCGTGACTGGGGGGAGGGGGGGGCAGAAAAATCCCAAACTATGCCCCGTGGATACGGGGCGTTTGCCTCCTTTCGGGACTCAATTCTCGCTCGATGGGGGGGCACGTTCATAGCCTGGCGGGGCGCAACGCGATTTTATGGTGCGGATCTCGGTTCTTGCCCACAAATTCAGGAGTGAAGACCGAAAACAAAAAAAGGTCTTCAGCGCAAAATCTTAGGCTTCGTCATGTCCTTCACTAGAGTTTTTTGTCTTGAAACGAAACTTTCGTCCTGAAATCATTCACTCGAAGATTTGCCTTTGAAGATTTTTGTTTGGTCATGAAAATAACCAGGGCCCGTATTACGAAGTTTGGAGAAAACGAGACTTCTTGACTTGAATTATCGAGCTGTTTTTGAGCGAGATCGCTCGAAATGCGTAGTTGGAACAACCGACGTTCGCGTCGCTTGTTCCTCTGTTTTTACTCGGCCAGTTTCCAACTAACGAGTGCGAAATTTCAGACTTTTGCTTATAACTCGAGAACGGTTTGGTCTAGCTACATAAAATTTTGACAGAAGTTTGAGATTATTGAGTTATATGTTTGTAATAAAGTTTGAGGCAATCGGTCTCGTGACTTTGGTTTTAGAACCCGAAAACCGCCCAGCAGGTTTGGCATAAAAAGCGGTCTCAGTCAAAAACGGCGTAAGTACGGCAAAAAATATTTCTCATGGTTATATGTCTTCAGACACCTTTTCATCCCAACCAACCCACTTTTGGCCGCGATGAGGTTTTTTTCCTTTTTTCCTTTTTTTCTTTTTTTTTTCCTTTTTTCCTTTTTTTTTTCTTTTTTTTCCTTTTTTCCTTTTTTTTCCTTTTTTTCTTCCTAATTTTTGTACGCTCTTTTTCTCTTCAACTACAAAACATGAAAATTTAATTTTTGTGTAAAGTTGTTGAGCTGCAAATGCAATTTTTTCTCCCGAAATTTTTTGGGGCAACTCCCCCGGGTATCCCCCCAAAATGGGGCCCCAAAAAATCAATTTTTTGAACGGCTCAAACTAGGATGCTAGTTGTTTTTGATATCAGCAGATATTTAACAGACAAATATTTTGACATAGTTTGGGGGTGCCACCCTCCCGGGGACCCCCCAAATGGACCCTCCAAAAATCAATTTTTTGAACAGCTTAAACTAGGGTGCCAGTTTGTTTTGATATCAGCAGATATTAACAAACAAATATTTAGACATAGTTTGGGGGTGCCACACCCCCTGGGGACCCCCCCAAATGGACCCCCAAAAATCAATTTTTTAAACGACTCAACTTAGAGTGCCAGTGTTTTGATATCAGCAGATATTTAAAAGACAAATAATTTTGACATAGTTTGGGGGTGCCACCCTCTCGGGACCCCCCAAAATAGACCGCCCCAAAATCAATTTTTTGAACGAATTCAATTTAACAAAAAAGAGAGCAGCAGATATTTAACAGAAAAATAGTTTGATATAGTTTGGAGGAGCCACCCCTCGACGAACCCCCAAAATCAATACTTTGAACAGCTCAAGCTAGGGTGCCAGTTTGTTTTGATATCAGCAGATACTTAACAGACAAATATTTAGACATAGTTTGGGGGTAACACATCCCCCTGGGGACCCCCCAAATGCACCCCCCCAAAATCAATTTTTTGAACAGCTCAAGCTAGGGTGCTAGTGTTTAATGATATCAGCAGATATTTAACTGACAAATATTTTGACATAGTTTGGGGGTACCTTTTCAACAACTCCCCTCCCCCAAACAGACCCCCAAAAAATCAATTTTTTGAATGGATAAAGCTGGGAAGCTAATTGTTTTTAATATTATTAAACATTAAACAAATATTTTGACATAGTTTAAGGGTACCACTTCCTCGGGAAATCGAAAATTGGACCACTCCTAAATCAATTTCTTTAAATCACTTGTTATAGAGCTAATTGCTTTTAATATTAAGTCTCTAAAAAAAATATTTTGGCATGGTTAAGAGTTGACACCCGTGCCTGGGAATCCCCCAAATACATAGATGCCCCAAATCTTTACTTTTCATTCAGCTAAAACAGTTTTTTAATAGATATTTGTAAGACAAAGAATTAAAAATACAAATAGTCGTCTGTTCGAGATGGAAGTTTAGAATTGTTGCTATTAAGCCAAAACATAGATCTGGGACCAATACAATGCAAAGTGTCTTATGTAAATAAATAATATGTAGTAGACATTACACGATAGCTTTGTACGCATTTTGAATTTACGCTTGAGCTACGATATATGTATTTATAGCACTTATGTTGGAAGCTTTAACAGACAAATTGTTGTTAATCTGGTTCAGAACGTAATTTGATACGGTAGAATTTTCACTATGCTATTAAGATTTTTCTGTTTGTTCACCTACATTTGGGTCGGGATCCATGCTTTGAGAAACGCTGGCTTAACCTGACGGGTTATTTTTTTTAGAATCAGAAACGATGACGTTGATATTTTTTGACATTGTCTGGAATTTCTACTTTTCTGGAGGTTACATAATGAAATATTTTTGAATAATTGCTGATTTTACGGTAGACGAAAAGTACTTTTGAGCGTCACAGCATTAGCTTTGCGTCGGTCGTTAACTGGGTTTGCTGGCAAACTCCCATGTAGTTGAAACGACTAACGCTCGCGTCGCGTGTTCCTCTGTTTTTACTCGGCCAGTTTCCAACTAACGAGTGCGAAATTTCAGACTTTTGCTTATAACTCGAGAACTTGGTCTAGCATCATGAAATTTTGACAGCAGTTTGAGATTAATGATTTATATGTTTGTACCAAATTTCGAGGCAATAGGTCATGTGACATCGGTTTTAGAACCCGAAAACCGCCCCGCAGGTTTGGGTTGTATGTCTCAAACCAACCCACTTTTGGCCACGCTGAGGTTTTTTTCCTTTTTTTTCCTTTTTTTCTTCCTAAATTTTGTACGCTCTTCTTCTCCTAAACCACAAACCATGGAAATCTAATTTTTGTGTAAAGTTGTTGAGCTGCAAATGCAATTTTTTCTCCCGAAATTTTTTGGGGCAACTCCACCGGAAACCCCCCCAAAATGGGGCCCCAAAAAATCAATTTTTTGAACGGCTCAAGCTATGATGCTAGTTGTTTTTGATATCAGCAGATATTTAACAGACAAATATTTTGACATAGTTTGGGGGTGCCATTCCCCCGGGGAACCCCCATATGGACCCCTCAAAAATCAATTTTTTGAATGGCTCAACTTAGAGTGCCAGTGTTTTATGATATCAGCAGATATTTAATCGACAAATATTTTGACAAAGTTTGGGAGTGCCACCCCCCAGGAACTCCCCCAAATGGACCCCCAAAAATCAATTTTTTGAACGGCTCAAGGTAGAGTTCTACTTTTTTTTGATATCAGCAGATATTTAACAGACAAATATTTAGACATAGTTTGGGGGTGCCACCTCCCCGGGGAACCCCCCAAATGGACCCCTCAAAAATCAATTTTTTGAATGGCTCAACTTAGAGTGCCAGTGTTTTATGACATCAGCAGATATTTAATCGACAAATATTTAGACATAGTTTGGGGGTGCCACCCCCCCCGGGAACTCCCCCAAATGGACCCCCAAAAATCAATTTTTGAACGACTCAACTTAGAGTGCCAGTGTTTTATGATATCAGCAGATATTTATCAGACAAATATTTAGACATAGTTTGGGGGTGCCACTTCCCCCGGGGAACCCCCCAAATGGACCCTCCAAAAATCAATTTTTTGAATGGCTCAAGCTAGAGTTCTACTTTTTTTTGAAATCAGTAGATAGTTAACAGACAAATATTTTGACATAGTTTGGGGGTGCCATTCCCCCGGGGAACCCCCAAATGGACCCCCCAAAAATCAATTTTTTGAATGGCTCAACTTAGAGTGCCAGTGTTTTATGATATCAGCAGATATTTAATCGACAAATATTTTGACAAAGTTTGGGAGTGCCACCCCCCAGGAACTCCCCCAAATGGACCCCCAAAAATCAATTTTTTGAACGGCTCAAGGTAGAGTTCTACTTTTTTTTGATATCAGCAGATATTTAACAGACAAATATTTAGACATAGTTTGGGGGTGCCACCTCCCCGGGGAACCCCCCAAATGGACCCCTCAAAAATCAATTTTTTGAATGGCTCAACTTAGAGTGCCAGTGTTTTATGACGTCAGCAGATATTTAATCGACAAATATTTAGACATAGTTTGGGGGTGCCACCCCCCCCGGGAACTCCCCCAAATGGACCCCCAAAAATCAATTTTTGAACGGCTCAACTTAGAGTGCCAGTGTTTTATGATATCAGCAGATATTTATCAGACAAATATTTAGACATAGTTTGGGGGTGCCACTCCCCCCGGGGAACCCCCCAAATGGACCCTCCAAAAATCAATTTTTTGAATGGCTCAAGCTAGAGTTCTACTTTTTTTTGAAATCAGTAGATAGTTAACAGACAAATATTTTGACATAGTTTGGGGGTGCCATTCCCCCGGGGAACCCCCAAATGGACCCCCCAAAAATCAATTTTTTGAATGGCTCAACTTAGAGTGCCAGTGTTTTATGATATCAGCAGATATCTAACAAACAAATATTTAGACATAGTTTGGGGGTGCCACTCCCCCCGGGGAACCCCCCAAATCGACCCCCCAAAAATCAATTTTTTGAATAGCTCAACTTACAGTGCCAGTGTTTTATGATATCAGGAGATATTTAACTGACAAATGTTTTGACTCCACTTTTCTGGAGGTTCCACAATCAGATATTTTTTAATGGTTGCTGATTTTACGGTAGACAAAAAGTACTTTTGAGCGTCACAGCATTAGCTATGCGTCGGTCATGCACTGGGTTTGCTGGCAAACTCCCATCTAGTGCAATTATGATTTCGTCTCGGTGCAACAGTACTCGAGCGAGCTCGTATAAACGCAGCGGCGCTCCAGACACGCATTAATGTAAAAATGTAAATATGTAAAAATGCGTAGCTTGCTTCACATTTTTCAAGGATGCGTGTAACTTCTAGCGGGAAAACGTAGAAATACGTCAGATTTTTAAGAAATACTTGGAATTTCTAGTGAGAAAGTTGAAATATTAACAATTTTAATGAATTTTTTGAGGGACAAGTCTAGGCGGCAACAATATCACAAGATTAGATGCTAACCGCAAACCACGAGGTCATTGATGTGACATGGTTGTGGACAGAGATGTAAAGTAACGAAAGTAGCTCTACTTTTAAAGTAAATTATTTTGATTAAAGTAATTATATTTTTGGATACTTTCTACTTTCACTTGCTTAGTTTTACTGTGAAGTAAAGTGCTTCAGAAGAGTACAAAGTATTGTAGTTTTAAATTTGAAGCACAGATTTGTCAGAACGGTGGTGTTTTCTTACGGCAATTGTTCAATTAGTTTAAGTTACCAAAATTTTTTTAAATGACTCCAAGTAAATTCTGTGCGACATGATATTCAAATCTCGAAGTTTTGTTGTTGTTCTTTTTGATTTGAATACAGTAACAAAAACTTGTATCAATTAGTAATTCATGACTTCTTGAGAGAGTGAAGGATTAAAAGACCAATTACTATGTGGCTGTGATGTGAAGGTAGTCGTCATACAACAGTTTATCTATTGAAAATTTGTTTATTTTGCTTAATTACTTTCAAAAATATTTGTACTTGAGTATTTCTAAAACCACTGCTTTGTAATTTTATTCAAGTACTTTTTTTGGTCAATGCTTTGATCTTGACTTCAAGTACATTTTCGTTCAAGCAACAAAACTTTTACTTGATTACATTTTTCGAATACTTTTTACACCACTGCTTGTGGACTACTTTTTGCCGCTTTCGGAAGTTTTTTAGCACGGCTTGAAACGAAATTTACAATCTTCGAAAAACTAAATTTGCAACCTTTGGAATCTTCGCTGTTGCGCAAAAGCGAAATATTTCGCCATTCTTTACCAAAATTAGCTGCCATTCTTTTGCCCTGTTTTTAGCAACTCGAGACGCTTACCGAGCACAATTAAGCGCTCGGAAAGTTTTGACGTTTATCGAGCGAGCTTTATCACTAAACTAGATAGGAGTTTGCCAGCAAACCCAGTGAACGACCGACGCATAGCTAATGCTGTGACGCTCAAAAGTACTTTTTGTCTACCGTAAAATCAGCTATTATTCAAAAATATCTGATTGTGGAACCTCCAGAAAAGTGGAGTCAAAATATTTGTCAGTTAAATATCTACTGATATCAAAAAAAGTAGAACTCTAGCTTGAGCCGTTCAAAAAATTGATTTTTGGGGGTCCATTTGGGGGGTCCCTGGAGGGTGGCACCCCCAAACTATGTTAAAATATTTGTCTGATAAATATCTGCTGATATCATAAAACACTGGCACTCTAAGTTGAGTCGTTCAAAAAATTGATTTTTGGGGGCCCCATTTTGGGGGGGTTTCCAATGGAGTTGCCCAAAAAAATTTCGGGAAAAAAATTGCATTTGCGGCTCAACAACTTTACACAAAAATTAAAGTTCCATGTTTTGTGGTTTAGGAGAAGAAGAGCGTACAAAAATTAGGAAGAAAAAAAGGAAAAAAAAGGAAAAAAAAGGAAAAAAAGGAAAAAAAGGAAAAAAAAGAAATAAACCTCATCGCGGCCAAAAGTGGGTTGGTTGGGATGAAAGGGTATCTTGAGACATACAACCCTATCAAATATTTTTTGCTGTACTTAGCCGTTTTTGACTGAGACCGCTTTTCACGCCAAACTTGCGGGGCGGTTTTCGGGTTCTAAAACTGAAGTCACGTGACCTATTGCCTCGAAATTTGGTACAAACATACGACTCATTAATCTCAAACTGCTGTTCAAATTTCATGTTGCTAGATCTAACTGTTCTCGAGTTATAAGCAAAAGTTTGAATTTTCGCACTCGTTAGTTGGCAAATGTCCGAGTAAAAACAGGAACACGCGACGCGAGCGTTGGTCGTTCCAATAAACTTCATAATAGCTCGAATTGACTTAGCGGAATGACTCAACGTTTTTTAATTCGAGAAGCTAACCGAGAAGAAATCGTAATACGGGCCCAGTTCTACAGTAGAAATACGTGCGACCAGGACCCTCGATTCAACTGCAATGATTTGTTCAATAAGTATTTCCTTTATTTTTTTCGAACTTTTAATTTTTTTCAAAAATTTTTTTAAGCTAAATTTTTCAAGCTAAATTTTTTCAAAAGATTTTTGTCGCATGAAACCTGATGAGATGAGGTGGATTGTTATTTGAAGTTGGTAGTTGGTGGAGGTGGAATTTAAAGTTATTTCAAGTTGGTACAATCATTAGGTGCAATAAATGGTTACTAACCATGTCATTGCAATATAAAAGTTGGCTGGGGGCCTGAAACATATTATTGCATAAAAAAGTGAGATGAGGGCCTGAGATTGCACTTTTTAGACCAAAACACTGAATTTCTCCCGTCTTGGACATTTAAATTGGTTGGCAAAAATTTAAATTGAGAGGGCCTGGGCCCCGTGGTCGTCAATATTAAGTTATTGCTAATTGCTGTTGTGCGCATGTGCTGTTGCGTTCAAAAAATGCTAAAAAAAACTGAATAGATAGGCTTTGTGTCATCATTTTTATCATTGGTAGCATTTTAATTGGGGGAAAGGCAGAGGGCCCCCTGGTTACGACTATGGTTTAATGATTACCGTTCAAGTTTCTCTCATATCAACTATGAAATTTGTCCTAACCAAACTGCTAAAGAACATTTACCGTAATAGAAATACCAAGCTTTTACACCAAAAAGAATTATTGTAAGCTGAAAAACTGAAAATATAAATAAAATTAAGCTGAAACCGGAATGAAATAGCAAATTTGAGTTTTCGTGACAATGTAAGAAAACAAAATTTAGGACTTTGTCAATCACAAAAAAAAAAACAAAAAAAAACAAGTCAGGCATGTCAAAGTCGTCAACTATAGCATCACTGCTGCATATTGCAATGCACTTAGTATGATGCAATACGTACGCTGTTAGCGCAATATAAACAGTGGTGGGCAGTAACTAGTTACAATTGTAACTAGTTACTGTAACTAGTTACTTTTTTAGTAACTGTATATTCGTTACTTTTTTTCAAATGTAACGATATTTGTAACTAGTTACCAGTTTAGAGCCCTAAAAAAAGTTACAGTTACAGTTACTTTTTGAACTACATGCTTTAAAGAAAATTACAGATTTTTTATGAATTCCATTCAAAATAATTGTATTACACTGGCAACACAGGACGCACAGTCGCATGTCTAATACACCATAACCTTTTCTCCATATTTTCTTCACTGTGTTCACTGGAATATACACAGATACATGTGGTTGCTGGTTAAAGTGAAGGCAGTGATAGTTTTCCAACTTCGCTTTCTGGTGATTGAAACTGTTTGGAGATTCAGTGCTGAGTAGGCCTACTGCACAGCTGTACGTGTACTAGCAATCAGTGTTAGTTTGCAATTTCAATACAGTACTACCCTGCCATCTAGTGCAACAGTGGAGAGACTATTTAGTTTGAATAAAGATATCTTAAAACCATAATGCTGTGGTCTCAGTGACGAACTCTTTAAAATGTTAGCCTTTTTGAAAGGCAATTGACTGATTTCTGTTTTCAAAATTTTTGTAACTATCAGTGCATATTTTTAGATCTAGCTAGTCCTTTTTTTTTTGCATTCTTACACAAATGCGACTTTGAAAGTTGATGCATGAAATTTAACGCTTTAGCAAAACTAAATTTTGTGACAAAGAAACATCCTTGGTTTGGTCTTAATATACTTTTGAGACAAACAGACATAATCTGGCAAGTGCCGATAGGTGTGTTTTTAGTCCAAATTTTTAATTACTAAAAGTAACTGTAACTTGTAACTGTAACTGTAACTAGTTACTTTTTCAAATTTGTAACTGTAACTGTAACTTAGTTACTTTTTTTGCCAAGTAACTGTAACTTGTAACTAGTTGCTTTTAGAAAGTAACTTGCCCACCACTGAATATAAACAACCAAAGTACCGCGATTTGTCGACAAATAATACGCGTAGATATTGAAGTTGAATACTTCTGTGACAATATTATTTATCACCACCCGACATCGGTATGTTTTTTTTTCTGTAAATACAATGCACGAAATCTAGTATGGAATGGGTATGGAAGTATGGAAGATTGTCTTCCATACCATTTTGAAATCTTCCATTCCATTCCATTCTAGCATCTTCCATATTCCATAGCGAAATTTCCGTTCCATTCCATTCCATTTTCTATTCCAGTCCATACCATGCCTTGTTAACAAACCGTATCTAGGGAACGATAACGTGCTTTGAAAATAAGCGAGTGCGAAGAACTTGTTTTGAGGTGAAGAAAAGAACAGCTCTAATCACTGGCAAGCGGTTTATAAGGGTGCAAAACCACATTCACTGAACAATTTGTGATGGAAATCGCCGCTAGAATCCAAATAACAAACTATTGGATCACAAAAAATGCTGCATGAAGTATAATTAAAGAGAATACCGGTGCTGCTCGAAATCCGTTTTATTGAAGAAATGAGGACAACTTGAGCTAATAAAGAGGTGCTCCAAACCTTTTTCCACAATCCCCTTTATTCGCGAAAATACGATTTAATCCGTTTGACTTCGTACCATTGGCATTTCCCAATTTTGTGATATTACAAAAAATATAATTTTTGCAAAAATTCTTGCAGACTTAGAAACGCAATTCCAATTTCCAACTGGCAGTATTGAGTAGCTAAACATCTTATGTTAATAACAAAGTGTGTTTTGGCGGCCTAAGCGAACATATTTTCTTTTCGAATTGCTTTGAAAATGCAAGTGTGTAATCTTCTTTAAATTCACAAAAATTGCTATTTTTTCCAAAAAAATCGCCAACATTATTATTCAACATGGGGACGATGCTCTTGCCCCAGAACCCCGTTTTTTTTTTATGCCAAAAACTTGAGATTACAACTATACCCGTTACGGTACCTCCATTCATTAAATTTAATTAAAAACATAAATTTACAGCATTTGCAATACTACTTTTTAGATAATAATCGGAGGTGGAGCCCTTAAGGACGTCCTTGGCCTCGAGGACACATTTTGAAATCCTTGGCCTGAGCCTTAAAGGTCAAGTGCTTGGCCTCGAAGACTCAAGTCCTCGAAAATTGCCCTGTCCTCGGCTCGAAGGGCAGCACTTTTCTTTAAACCGTTGAAATTTGGTTGAAAAACGCCAGAGACCTCGCGGAAAATTTGCCAAGACCTTTTTTGTGTCCCTCAATATATTGGAGACCGCCTGAAAAAATTTTTTGAAAACCTTTTTTTTTCGGAGAACACTTGCGCCTGTGTCCTTGGCCTCGAGCATTCCTGTCCTGAGCCTCGAGAGGGTCTATCCTCGGAAGGGCTGTTCTTGGCTTTGGCCTCGAGCCTTGTGTCCTCAACTCGACCTCTGACAGTAATGTTTAAAAAATTCCAAGAAAAAAATATCGTTCAACCAAACAATACATATGGTTTGCGTTTAGGAAACTACGGAAAAGTGAGAATCCATAATCAGTGAACGTTTGCGCCTGGGCCCTAGTTGATGAAATTAAGGCTGATGAAATAAAGGCTTAAAAATTGACCATTTCTACTTTTATAATTTAGCCATAGATGGGCAAGTTAATGCAAAACGTTAGCTTCGTTAACCACTAGTCCGTTAACAAACTTCACACCTCCGTTGACGTTAATCCGTTATTTTCAGCTTTAATTAACGGAAGTTAATTAAGTCCGTTAATCCGTTAACATTTTGCGTGTAATTTACATTTCGTTTCATTCACTCGCTTGTAGAACACGTATTGACGCTGTTGAGCTGATTGTAAGGAAATATTTATTGCTATGGTGGTCTTTTGGTGTTTTGAAAGTTACATTTTATAGACTAATCTAATTTCAAGATAAAAACAAGTTCAAATGCACAACGAAGCTGCAAGATAGTAACGATAAAAACCTTAACGGAAGTTAACAGCAGAGGTGAAGTCGAGGACACAAGGCTCGAGGCCAAGGCCAAGGACAGCCTTTCCGAGGACAGACACTCTCGAGGTCAAGGACAGGAATGCTCGAGGCCAAGGCCAAGGACCAAGGACACAAGCGCAAGTGCTCTCCAAAAAAAAAAAAGGTCTTCACAAAAATTTTTCAAGCGCTCTCCAAAAAAAAACCTTTTCCAAAAAATTTTATCAAGCACTTCACAAAATTTTAACAATTCAAAAAATAGTGCTGTCCTCGAGCCGAGGACAGGCCAATTTTCGAGGACTTCAGGCTTCGAGGCCATGGCCAAGGACTTGACCTTCGAGGCCAAGGCCAAGGACTTCAAAATGTGTCCTCGAGGACTCCACCTCTGGTTAACAGAACTTAACAGAAGTTACTTTAGTCCGTTAACAGAACTTAACGGAAGTTAATTTAGTCCGTTAACATGAAAAAACTTTTTAACGGATTAACGAGTTAATGAAAAAGTTAGCTTCGTTATTAACGGATTAACGATTAACGGACTTGTGCCCACCTATGAATTTAGCTATATATTTCCCAGCATTTACAGGTTATGGCCTTGTTTCATTGCCACTATCAGGCGCGTAGCCAGAAATTCGCAATGGGGGAGCTGTTTTGGGGGTTTGGGGGCGAAGCCCCCAGCCGCCGTAGGCACGGGGGTCCGGATGCGGAGCCCCCAGGGCTCAAAAATTTTGCATTTTTTTGCAAACATAACTTCAGTTTAGGGCTATTTTGATTAAAAAATAATGCTTTTAAAACGTGGCTTTGAAATTGGCAGTGCAAACACGATCACACTGGTGGCATAAATGGGCTATTTGGAAGGTGGCTAATGGTAAAATGTTAGTTCTCTTGTTTAGATGCTGGTAAATTATGAAATCAATAGTTCAATAAAACTCACACGGAGTAATCTATTTTGTATACAGTTTATAGACAAAAATAATCGGGAGGGGGACTAATGAAAAGAGATTTGAGAGAAATTATTGGTAATTAACCAATACTGAATAGCCCCCCCCCCCCTATTCCTTAGTTTATTGTATATTTGTTGATGACACCTATGTTTAGCATTTTTACACTAGCGATCAAATTTGATTGCTTATTTTTGATCATTTTTCAAAGTTTTTATTTATTTGTTAGTTTTATTTTTGACAAATTAGCCCCCCCCCCCCGGAATATATGTTTCAAAAGATGTTTTAAATCACTATTTAGTCCACTCCAGTGCATAAAACAGTCTCAAAAGTGCTGAAAACGTAGTGTTTTTCCCATTCTGCATTTTGGTCGACATGCCAATGGGGAGTGCTATAGCTTGACTACGCTACTGGCCACTATACAGTCACGGTACGTAATCAATATTAGCTGCTAACAACGTCTAAAACTTCAAATTGGCATTTAGTATTATTTCTAAAACTACTGTTTTCGAATTAACTTATCATAAAAAACTTAGCGAAAAGCAATATCTTAAACGTTTTTGCGTCCAAAAATTTAGGAAAATTTGACAACCATAATTTAGAAAAATTTTGTCCTTGACGCTTGACCTTGGCCTCAATCATTCCAGTTCTTAGCCTCGAGAGGGTCTGTTCGCAAAAAGTCGGTCCTTGGCCTTGAACGTAGTGTCCTCGATTCCACTTGTATTATTAAACGGCTTAAAGTAGATACAGGATGTTTTTTCATATTATTATCAGTCACTATATTTTGACATTTTTTGTACATAGGCTCTTTATTTAGTAGACTGAAGCACGCGCACGGAAAAAAGACGAAAGCATTGAGGAAAAAAGTTTGCTATTGTTGCGAAGGTTTTTACGGTCACGCGAATTTGACTGATTTGATTGGACATATTCGTAGAATAAACAAACTGTGATGAAAAAAGTCACGCTGATTGGACGAATCGGCATATTCCAGAGCAAATAAACCGTGAAAAATAAAATCACGCTGATTAGACAAATCGGCATATTGCAGAACAACTGATCTGTGAAGACAAAAGACAATTAAACTGTCAATTTCCAGTCTACTAATAAAGAACCTATGATTTGAAATTCCAAACCATTCTGGTTACCCAGAAAAATTATTTTTAATTGCTTTCTTAGCGGGAAAGCGATTTTTTTGAGAATCTCGTTGTTCATAATGCGTAGCAAGGGTGTCAGCAGAAAAATTTTCAGGAGTGGGCTATTAAGAATAGAGCTAGTATTAACTACTAAAAATGAAGAATTTTTGAAATTTGGGAGGTTTTGGAGAGAGTTTGTGAAAATTTAGGGGGGCCATGGCCCCCTCTGCCCCCTCTTGCCAACGCCCATGATGCGTCGGTCTTTCAATGGGCTTGCTTTTCTGCAAGTTCCCCCTAGTTGTTTGTATTTTTTTAAACATTATAAGGATATTTAAGGGATTAATTTTTTGAGACTAATTTATCACACTCACGGAAAACAAAAGGGTTTTTGAGGATCACTTTATTCAACGTGCGTTGGTCGCTTACTGTAAGGGCTTACAATGACCGCAAAATGCCCTTACGATGAAACTACCGGTATGTTCAAACAATCAGAAACACCTGTATGGGCATGGTTCACGCAGATTATAGATATTCTGCTTGAAATCGGTTTTATTGAAGAAATGAGAACTACTTTTTCGTAATGGTAATATAGAGGTTCCAACAAACCTTTTTTTACAATTCCTTTTATTCGCGAAAATACGATTTAATCCGTTTGACTCCGTACTATTGCCAAACCTGCATTTCGCAATTTTGTGACATCACAAAAGGCAAAATTTTTGAAAATTTTTTGAAGACTAAGAAACGCGATCACCAACTGGTCGCAGTGAGTAGCCTATAATGAAATCTGAAAAATTGACCACTGTTACTGTTTGTAGACCTGGGATACCAGTACTGATCATCATTGTGATATCACAAAATTGCAAAATGCAGGGTTGCCATAGGTGGGCACAAGTCCGTTAATCGTTAATCCATTAATAACGAAGCTAATTTTTCAATAACTCGTTAATCCGTTAAAAAGTTTTTTCATGCTAACGGACTAAATTAACTTCCGTTAAGTTCTGTTAACTTCCGTTAAGGATTTTATCGTTAATATCTTGCACCATTTATTCATCGGACCGGTACAAACCAGTTTAATTGCACTGATAGCACTTGTTGCGTAATAGCACAAGTTTTTTTGAAGAAAGCGAAGAAAGAAGGTCTTTTTTGCGTGAAATAATAAGCTGCAGTTTTACAGGTCTATTAATTATCGCTGTTCACAATTTCCATAGATTTTCCGATCGCAGCTTCTATAGTGCATTTGAACGTATTGCTATCTTGAAATTAGATTAGACTGCAAAATATAACTTCCAAAACACAAAAAGACCACCATAGCAATAAATATTTCCTTACAATCAGGTCAACATCCTCAATACGTGTTCTAGAAGCGAGTGAATAAAAAGAAATGTGAATTACACGCAAAATGTTAACGAATTAACGGACTTTATTAACTTCCGTTAATTAAAGCTGAAAATAACGGATTAACGTTAACGGAGGTGTGAAGTTTGTTAACGGACTAGTGGTTAACAAAAGTTTGTTAACGGACTAGTGGTTAACAAAGCTAACGTTTTGCAATAACTTGCCCACCTATGAGGGTTGCTAATGGTACGGAGTAAAACAGATTAAAACTAATTTTCGCAAATAAGGGGAATTGTGGAAAAAGGTTTGGGTCACCTCTTTATTACCTCAAGTAGTTCCAATTTCTTCAATAAAACCGATTTCGAGCAGTATCTCTTAAAAATAACTATGCTATGCCAATTTTGCCTCCACTTTGGTCATTTCATGACCTCTGACTGACCAAATCCACTGCGTTATGTAGGCTTGTCTATCTACCAGCACTCCTGCTTTCACAAAGCATTTTTCGAGAATTGAAATTGCTTCAAAAAAAATCTAAAAAAATAACATTTGCGACCTTCAATCGTTTAAACATTTCACTTTAAACAGATCAGAATTTTTTTATTTTGAATTCCATGTTCATTGGAACGACCGACGCTCGCGTCGCGTGTTCCTCTGTTTTTACTCGGCCATTTTCCAACGAGTGCGAAATTTCAAACTTTTGCTTATAACTCGAGAACGGTTGGATCTAGCTACATGAAATTTTGACAGGAGGTTGAGATTAATGAGTTGCATGTTTGTACACAATTTCGAGGCAATAGGTCACGCGACTTTGGTTTTAGAACCCGAAAACCGCCCCGCAAGTTTGGCGTAAAAAGCGGTCTCAGTCAAAAACGGCTTAAGTACGGCAAAAATATTTCATAGGGTTATATGTCTCAAGACACCCTTTCGTCCCAACCAACCCACTTTTGGCCGCGATGAGGTTTATTTCTTTTTTTTTTCCTTTTTTTTCCTTCCTAAATTTTGTACGCTCTTCTTCTCCTAAACCACAACACATCCAAACCTAATTTTTGTGTAAAGTTTTTGAGCTGCAAACGCAATTTTTTCTCCCGAAATTTTTTTGGGCAACTCCATCGGGAATCCCCCCAAAATGGGGTCCCAAAAATTCATTTTTTGAACGGCTCAAGCTAGGGTGCTAGTTGTTTTTGATATCAGTAGATATTCAACAGACAAATATCTTGACATAGTTTGGGGGTGCCACCCCCTCGGGGACTCCCCCAAAAATCAATTTTTTGAATGGCTCAAGCTGGAGTTCTGCTTTTTTTTGATATCAGCAGATATTTAACAGACAATCATTTTGACATAGTTTGGGGGTGCCACTCCCCCCGGGGACCCCCTAAATGGACCCCCAAAAATCAGTTTTTTGAATGACTCAAGCTAGAGTTCTACTTTTTTTTGATATCAGGAGATATTTAACAGACAAATATTTTGACATAGTTTGGGGGTGCCACCCCCCCCGGGGATCCCCCCAAAAATCAATTTTTTGAATAGATCAACTTGGATGCCAGTCTGTTTTGATATCAGTAGATATTTAACTGACAATTATTTTGACATAGTTTCGGGGTGCCACCCCCCCGGGGGCCCCCCCAAATGGACACCCAAAAATTAATTTTTGAACGGTTCAAGCGAAGGTGCCAGTGTTTTATGATATCAGCAGATATTTAACTGACAAATATTTTGACTCCACTTTTCTGGAGGTTCCATAATCAGATATTTTTGAATAATTGCTAGCTGATTTTACCGGAGACAAAGTACTTTTGAGCGTCACAGCATTAGCTATGCGTCGGTCGTTCACTGGGTTTGCTGGCAAACTCCCATCTAGTTTCAGCATTTTTTTTTTGCTAATAATTTGCGCTTTTGGCTGGTTGGACATCAAAATTTTTGTCCTTTTGGGAGACAATGGCACAGTATTGATGGATTGCAGCTACGTCATAGCTTTTTCCCGCCAAAACGATTGGACGTCAAAACGCCATTACAAAGCATTTGACGTTACCGTAAATCAACCTATAATTCTTTCAATGGGCAAATTTAAAGAATTTGATTGTCAAGTAATATTTCTGGGTAGATAGCCTGGCCTTAATTGAAAGTTACCAGGAGCGATTTAAGCAGCTTACATAGCTCAGCGTGTCTAAAAAGTTACGCTTTTTGTGAATTCTCATCTCCCATTGCCTGCTATTGCCCACTTTGACCGGTTTTTAGCTTTGATTCACATGGTAAATTCGGTCATATTCTAAAATACTTAAAATTCTACGTCAAAGCTGTAACACATGGCCGATTAATGTTTCATTTAAGCACTATTTATAAATACTATTTAACATCATTAGCTCAAGTCGAAATAAATGCAAATTAAGGCTCGATCAAAAGTTACACCGTTACTCTGAGGCCAGTTAAATCATTAGTTTAAAGTTTAAGTGGCATTTCTACGAAATAATTCAATGAAAACAACAGCTAATGCGTTTTAACCCTTAGCAACCATTAATATCATAGCGGTAAGCCGCTATTGACAACGCGAAATGCAAAAAATCACCAAGATCCTGCAAAATAGACTTCTGAAATTACGAAAGTTTAAAAATGCGCAAATTTTGTCTCAAATAAATGAGATACAACTGTTCCATTATAACGCCCTAAGCCTCGAATTTGATTACCGAAACTAGCTACCACCATCCATATTACATGATTCTAATGGGTTACTTAACAGCAAGCCGGATTTACGTCACTGAAAAAAAGGAAACAAAACCGAATTCTTACTAATTAAAATCTTTTTCAGTTTTTACAGGCTTTTACCTAGCTTTTAAATTTAATGTTACAAAGAATCAACTCATTTACAGTGGTGGGCAGTAACTAGTTACAATTGTAACTAGTTACTGTAACTAGTTACTTTTTTAGTAACTGTAACTTCGTTACTTTTTTTCAAATGTAACGATATTTGTAACTAGTTACCAGTTTAGAGCCCTAAAAAAAGTTACAGTTACAGTTACTTTTTGAACTACATGCTTTAAAGAAAATTACAGATTTTTTATGAATTCCATTCAAAATAATTGTATTACACTGGCAACACAGGACGCACAGTCGCATGTCTAATACACCATAACCTTTTCTCCATATTTTCTTCACTGTGTTCACTGGAATATACACAGATACATGTGGTTGCTGGTTAAAGTGAAGGCAGTGATAGTTTTCCAACTTCGCTTTCTGGTGATTGAAACTGTTTGGAGATTCAGTGCTGAGTAGGCCTACTGCACAGCTGTACGTGTACTAGCAATCAGTGTTAGTTTGCAATTTCAATACAGTACTACCCTGCCATCTAGTGCAACAGTGGAGAGACTATTTAGTTTGAATAAAGATATCTTAAAACCATAATGCTGTGGTCTCAGTGACGAACTCTTTAAAATGTTAGCCTTTTTGAAAGGCAATTGACTGATTTCTGTTTTCAAAATTTTTGTAACTATCAGTGCATATTTTTAGATCTAGCTAGTCCTTTTTTTTTTGCATTCTTACACAAATGCGACTTTGAAAGTTGATGCATGAAATTTAACGCTTTAGCAAAACTAAATTTTGTGACAAAGAAACATCCTTGGTTTGGTCTTAATATACTTTTGAGACAAACAGACATAATCTGGCAAGTGCCGATAGGTGTGTTTTTAGTCCAAATTTTTAATTACTAAAAGTAACTGTAACTTGTAACTGTAACTGTAACTAGTTACTTTTTCAAATTTGTAACTGTAACTGTAACTTAGTTACTTTTTTTGCCAAGTAACTGTAACTTGTAACTAGTTGCTTTTAGAAAGTAACTTGCCCACCACTGCTCATTTATAGCCTGAAAATACAATGGCTTTAGCGATTGATTTAGAAAAATTTCAGTGGCAACACTGAGGCGCGGTTTGTACAGTTAAATTTTGCATTAGCGTGGGTATATGGGTTGTGAGGGTACGTATATGAACCTTAATTTTTACACCATTTTGTTGAAAATTTTGGAGAAAATTGAGATTATTCTGGGAGAACAAAAGACTTAGAATATGTCCAGGTACCCAAGATCTTCGTTGAAAACAGTAACTGAGGGATTAGACGTGATACAAGCAGCACTATTTAAAAAGTTTGTCAAGCTGCGTTTGCTTTCGCTAGTACAAGTTAAAGATCGTTGGGTGGGATTATCATTCAATGGTCAATTGGTTATTAATTTTTATTCGATGATTTGAGAACCATCTTTTGCTATTTTTGCCTCATTACTGAACTGCAAACTAAGATTAGGAAACAATTTTAAATTTGAAAAGTTTTCTTGCCTGTCATTGTCAACTCCAATACCAAACGGAATACTACTAAAGTATGGTGCCATGCTGAAAGGAACAAAACTCCTCGTTTGGATATTGTAGTGTTTGCTGTTTCTTTTTGGAAGGAAAAACAAATATATAACAGCAGTTGAGGCACCTGTATTGTACATTAAGTTAGAGTATCGTAGTTAGTACCAGGCTGTCCACTGTCAACAAGTTTCATTTTTTTAAAGCTACGGTTGTTTTGATTTTTTCAGCATTTTGTGAATGACTATTAACTTTAATTTTGTAATATTTCTCAAGTGCAATATTCGTGAATTACAGATTAGACCATTGTTTGTGATGTGCAGTAGGCTACCACAATACCAGTGTTATTTAATTACAGGCTGTCCGCAGCCACATTTTTTTAGCAGTTTTCATTTTCTTTTTTTTTCAAGCTTGGCTATTTTTACCTTTTTAAACTTATTGTGAAGAATGTTAACTACAGTAGAATTTTTATTGAGCGATATCTTTGCAGATAGAAATTGGTCTACTTGTTACTTTTTTTTCTCCTCTTCACTTCTGACTAATGTTTGGGTGTTACTGTTAGCCCAGCGCCATAGTGTCATACTTAATAAATACAATGAATAAATAAATAATTGTAGAATTTTCTCAAGTACAACTGTATATGAATTAAAAACCATTGTTTGTGATTTATTATTGATAAGTTTGAGGGGATTAAACCGTAGCCTTACTCTGTACTTTGTCAGAGGAAAAAGAGGATAGCTTTTTAGTGGCGATATCGATAACTTCAATTTTTATGATTGCAGTATGTTTCTACAAAAGCAAAACCTTCAAAAATTTTTTTTAATACAAATGTGAAATACAGACGAATTAGGTAAAAACTTGTAATTTTTTTATATGATGATATAGCCCCTTCTAATATAAAGGCTGAAATTTTACCGTTAGCCATTAGGAGTGTCTGCTGCACCGGTCTGGTTTTCGATGTCAAATCGCTGCCACACCGGCAATGTGTTATATTGCTTTTTTCTCATTGATTCGGCTTAAATACAGCACTTTAATGCATCATATGCGTAGCCTTGGTTGTGTAGTGGTAAGTGCGCTTGCCTGTCAAGTGTAGTGCTCAGGTTTGTTTTGCGTTGAACGCGCTTGGCTAGTCTCGAGATTAGGTGCAATGGTGGTGCAATTTTTTTCTTTCTCTTTAGAACTTTGCATTAGAGTTAGGGTTCGGGCAGCGATGCCAGCTTGAGAGATAGTAAATTGAAGTGCAAAAAGAAACGACCGATGAAGCCTTGGTCATGTAGTGGTAAGTGCGCTTGCCTGTCAAGTGTAGTGCTCAGGTTTGTTTTGCGTTGAACGCGCTTGGCTAGTTTCGAGATTAGGTGCAATGGTGGTGCAATTTTTTTCTTTCTCTTTAGAACTTTGCATTAGAGTTAGGGTTCGGGCAGCGATGCCAGCTTGAGAGATAGTAAATTGAAGTGCAAAAAGAAACGACCGGTGCTGCAGCGATTTCATGTTGGAAACCATGCCAGTGCTCTAGACACTGCCTTAGCCACCACGTGTGTAACCCATTTATACAGCCAGTTTAATCATGTTTTTGCACTGTTAGTTTCTATGCCACATTAAAAGAATTAATTTTTACTAGAATTTAGTTATTTCGCAAAATAAAAGGCAAAATCGCCAAACTCGATAGGGACTCTGCGTCCAGACCAAAAATACCCCCCTATTGCAAATTTCTGGCTACGCGCCAGGCTAAACTAACAACTAGAATGTAAAAACTTATTTTGGAATAACACATGGTGACTGGTTGCACCTAAACTGAAAGGGAAAATTGTACAAAAACATGTGCAAAAAATTATATCTTCAGCAGATCCCTCCCCTGCAGAAATTTCTGGATCCACCGCTGAACTGTGTCTTTTTAGAACATCGATTTTCAATCTGAGTTAGCCTATGGTAAGTTAAAGTTACCACTTACCAGAGCATTTCATCTTTTATTAAAAGTAGATTTATGAGTTTTTTTTAAACAATTTTAGCGTCAAATTTCACTATGGCGGCATTTGCTTCCTTCATAACTCTTTGTACGAGTTAAAACGTTTAACTTGCAAAAAGATAACTAAACACTGGTGAGCAAAATGGTTCTATTAAAGGGAGTTGTTCCAACTAAAATCATGATAGAGTTGGTAATATATGAAATCCTTTCTTTCATGGAATGTACAGAAAATATTACCGGCTACAGAACTGCGTTGCATGCCTTGTGCTTCAAAAGGCAACTTGGAGTTACTTCTACCAAGCTGCAAGAATTGTAAGCTTTTATTCTTAGCTGCTAATTCTGCATTTCAACCATGATTTTCTCAAACTACTCCGGCTGGAATGCTGAAATGTTTTCCAAAAGATAAGAGTGAAAAATGTTTAAAGAGATACTGCTCCAAATCGGTTTTATTGAAAAAAATGAGGACTACTTGAAGTAATAAAGAGGTGCCCCCATCCCCCAAACCTTTTTCCACAATTCCCTTTATTCACAATAATACAGTTTAATCCTTTTAACTCTGTACCATTGGCAACCTTGCATTTTGCAATTTTGTGACATCACAAAAGGCGTAATTTTGCAAAAATTCTCATAGACTGAGAAATGCAAGTATCAACTAGTAGCAGTGAGTATGAGTAGCCTATAATAGATAACCAAATCTGAAAATTTGGCTACTGGTACTGGAACCTGTAGACCTAGGCTACTAGTACTGATCCACAGCTTGCCTTTTGTGATGTGACAAAATTACAAAATGCAGAGTTGCCAATGGTATGGAGTCAAATGTATTAAAACTAATTTTTGCAGAAAAGGGTAATTGTGGAAAAAGATCTGGTGCACATCTATATTACCTCAAGTAGTTCTCATCTGTGTTCCGTCTAACTTTATGGCTATTGGCGAGTGCCCAAATTTTCTTTAAACAATAGTGCCCAAAGTTCTAAAAAGATGTTTATGTGCCCTAAATTTTGTAGCAATCCAGTATTAAAGTAAACAAAATGTCATATTTCCACAAATTTGTCAAGTTTTCTAGCTCCATGTTTACTATATTACCAAAAATTATTTGCCCTTGCTCCAACAAATGGCTGATTTGCTGAAAAAATCAGCTTAGTGGGAACACTGGTTCTCATTTCTTCAATAAACCAACTTCAAGTAGTATTTCTTCAAATATGAAATTGAAAAAAATTGCGAGAGGTGTGGGTCGGCCACCACTGCTCGCATACATTGTTAAAATGGGTCTGGGGGCAAAGCCCCCAGATGTTGATATGCGTTTTTCAAAATCCTCGCAGATTTTGTTTTAGGCTGTTTGTATCCTTGGCTTTAATTATTTTGAAAATGTTAGCTTTAGTGATTAAAATAGGTGCAAGCTACTCTGCGTAAGTAGCATGGTTGCAAAATCTCAAATAGCAGCTAGAATTATTGAAAGTTTTGTCATTTTTTTCATTTTTTTTAAAGGTGATTGGACAGCCTGTAATTATTGCATGGTATTCTTTAACCCATTGCGGTTGTAATAAATACATCGTTGCCACATCCTGGAAAAATACTGGATGTTTTTGCTGTTCTGGAAACTCCTTCAGTTTTGTTTATAAGTTCCACAAAATATCTGGAATGTTTTCTTCGCGTTTCACCAGGACAGAATAAAGAAGCCACTGATTCTGTGAGCAGGGGCACAAACAGAGGGCTGAGGGGCTTCATGCTTGAAATTTGGTGAAGATATGTTTCTTAATTGTTTATGCACAGCCTTTACGGGATCACTGTATGCTTCTCCTTCAAAGAGGTTTTGTAAGACTGTCTGAGCTTTTGGTTACCCCTTTTCGCCTGCTAACATAGCATAATTAATTAGTTAGTGTAGACTCTAGATTAGTTCTAGGAGTTGAGCTACGCTGCATTTTCTGTATATTGGTGCATATGACTTAAAAAGGGCATTCAGGACGTTTTTTAAAAAAATTTTTCTGCAGAACCATAGTGAAACAACTTTGGCAATTTTTTAGAATTTTTTAGCACCAATTTTGATTCTCTTCGACCAAGAAATTGTAAGGTATTTGCAATTATTTTTCCCCTTAGGCTAAGGAGAAATGCTTTCCGAACAGTTCCAAACTAAACGGACGTAGGTTGAAATCATTCCAAATAACTGACTACATTAGCAGCTGTGGAGGAAGTGGCTTCGTAGGTACCTGCTGATAACCGTAACAAACCTATACAAAAAATGCTAACTAGAATGCTTTGCACTGAAGTTGGTAATTTCATACTTACGTGAAAAAGTAACTGGCCTTATCTGATCTTTAGGCCTAAACCAATTGCACAATAATCGCATAAAACTTACTGGCTCACTAAAAACTGGAATCTTAGTCTAATATCTTGTCAGCTACGATGCTTTAGCCTTCAACAGGCAATAGTTTTTTTCGGATAGGCTATCTATAGTAAACAATAGTCACAATCTGCAATAGGCTGTAGGCTACTACGCCTAAAGCACTAAAACCTTATCTTATTCCAAATACTTAGCTAGCACTTGTTGGACAAAGCAGACTAGGAAAGCATCTAGCCTCTCTGAATTCAAACAGTAGTTGTTCCTCTAAGTTATTTACCTATACCTTCAGCACTAATTTAGTTCCAAAAAGCCTGTCACTTAGCAAGACTCGGAAATAGAAGTTACAAACTGATTTATTGCACAATCTACTTGAAACAAGATTGCTGAAATTTGGATTCTAAGAGGAAAGCATGAAATTTTTTCCCTTAGACTTTCTTAACCTGATGAGTTGCAAGAATCGCAATGGGGTCATGTTGGTAAACATATTTTTTAAGATTTTTTCTCAGTTTTTCAAAATTCGGGTTGAATGCCCTTTTAAGCTTATTTGGAAGTCATTTAAACATTCTTTGTGTGCTAGTTCTTCTGAACAAGTGTTTGTATGAATGGGGATATTGCTTCAAGTCTACACAAGAAAGGTTCTTTGGTGGAGGGTTGGAACAATACTCTCTTCATGACTCAAGTCACTTGGGCACAAAATACATTTAAAAATAGTGTAATTGAAATAGAAATAAAGTATGAACTTAGAAAAGCTTTTCATGTTTGGCATCAACTAGATGGTGACATTTGGGCAGTTTTTAGATTTGTTTAGTCCAGCATGGTAAAATTAATTGCCTGACTTATGGTCACAAATTTTAAAAAACAAACCAAGTATTGGTACATTTCAGTCAAAAAAAATTGTTTATTTAAGGCTGTGACATAATATCTTAAAAAAGGTCTTGTTTTATTCTTTGGTCTTAAGTATGGACAGAAGAGACTAAAATAGCTTAATCCCCCTCCTAATTGTTTAAATGTGTATTTTGCGCTGCTTTTAAATAGAAATTTGAACAAAAATAGTCTCAAAATTGAGTTATTTTGCATATCTTGTAAAAATCTCCTAGTGCTTGGAGTTCCACTCCTAGACCTCCATGTCCTCCATGTCGTAACAATGCTTACTGTGATGAAACCACTTCCTAAAATTAAATTTATTTGAGATACTTGTACATGAAACTGTAAACGCGTATTCTATAAAAAGAACAAGACCATTCCAAATTGCTAAGGAACCACTCTCAAAATGTAATTAAAAGGGTAGTTTTTTTGTGTTTTACGTGATAAAATCAATTTATCGAAAAACCAAAACCGTAATCAACACTAACACTAGAATAATATTCTAAAATCAAGTAATAAACAGGGCTAAAATGTTTTTTTTTAATTAATTTTATAATCAGTTTATTTAAACATTATAAATATGCCTATGCTCAAGTTATCTGACCAAATTTGAGTCAAGTCTTTTTATTTTATAAATTATGTGACTTAAGCCAAGTCTGAGTTGTTTCCAAACCAAAAAAACTGACTTGAGTCAGTGACTCTCGTCCTAGGCTGCTTTGGTGATAAAGCTCCTATTTCAAGGTGATTGAATGGAGCATAATTAGTTTTCTGTCAAAAAAATTTGCTCATTTAGTTTGGAAAGGTTATATTTGTTTGTCAAACAAGGTTTATACGATTAACTTTGGTACTGCCACTCTGTTTAAATCAGGAATGTGGAAGCAGTCAAATTTTTAATGCTTCCAGCTCCTCTTAAAGTTTATGCTTTCAAATTTGCTTCCACTTCCTCACCTTTGGAATTTTTTGCTTCCTGCTCCTGATAGAAGTATTCGCTTCCGAGTTTGCTTCTGCTTCTAGTCTATTTCATCAAAGTGCTTTCGCTTTCGCATTCACGAAAATGTATCTACTTCCAGCTTTTGCTTCCACATCCCTGTTTGCAACAGATGTGACTGGCTAAGTACAAGGTTTCATAAACTGCAGGTGACACTACTAGGCTTACTTGGCAGTGCCACTTGTCTGCATGTGCAGCAGCCGCAGCAAACTAAGAAGGAGCCTACCATAACCACATCATGGCCACAGCTGGCCACAGCAAAACCTTCAACTCTGATGCTATGGCAGTCTTGGTGGTATATCACATCACATCCATGATCTTTCGCAAAGACTGTGTGCTCATGGCTTTTTATTAATTACGATAATTTAAGCCAACACAAATGTTAAAAATTATGGTAGTGACTCAAGTGGAGATTTTGCAAACGTTATGCACCTAGAAATAACATTATTATGGTTACATTTTACCCCAACGGTTGTAGCCAATTTGAAAATCCAGAAGCGCCTGATTTTGAAAAAATTGCTTCTGTTTCCAGCTCCTTTTCAGCACTTTCGCTTCCGCTTCTAACCTCTTTCGTCAAAATGCTTTTGCTTCCATAAAAAATTAACTGCTTCCACTTCCTCATCCCTGGTTTAATTGACGTAGTTACAAAATCTTGAAACGTAACCACTTACCAGAATATCAAAGAATTTTTTTCATTTGTTTGGGTGTGTTTTATCAAAATTTATCTTGGATATGATCTCAAGTTTTACAGTAATACTTCGAAATTTCAATCCACTCTTTACTTTTTACTAGTTTACTACTGTTCTAACTGCAAAGAATTGGAGCCGGTTTAACATTCCTGACTCGTTTAAATCTTTTATTAAGCCAAAAGAAAATGGTTATAAGTTTTCGTCAAATTTGTTAAACAAAGATATCATCCACTACATATAAAACTTGTATAAAAACAGTTTTCGCTCCACAGCTGTGCAGGAATGGGTGATGCATTTACATCGGCAACTTGTGTTAAAATAGTGTGATGGTAGGTTTCTGTGTAATGTTTTAATAAGTTATGCAGTAATTATTTATTATTAGCCAATTTATCCTTCCCATTTGCCGAAATGCATAAGTCCGAGTGATAATAATTTTCAAAAATGACCATGTGACAACATCAATCTTTGGAATGACGGAAAAATATTTTTTAAATGACTGAAAAGGTTTTCTACACATAATTTAATTTCGCTTTTGTAACTGAAAAGTTCCTAATCTGTGCTGTGTTCACAGTTCACACATAGCAGGTTCCCAAACCATGGATGGTACCAAATTTTTCAAAAACCGCATTTTGCTTGAACAGATTTTGTATCTTCAGTTATTTGACTTATCTGAACATAAATTAGCAAAACAATTATGTTATACCTACTTGGCCTTATTATAATCAGTGTAGAAAGAAATTCAAAAGCTAAAGACAATATTCCGAGTCTTGAAGGCACAACCAAAACTATGATTAATAAATAGATTAAGACATTGTTTTGGAATCGACTTTTGTATTATATCCCTCGTCACAGATATGAACGTGAGCATTAAAAGTTGCTCAATTTTTTTTTAAGAATTACTTTATACGAACACGAAGATTATTATTGCTCGGAATTTAAAAAATAAGGAATCTAAAACAATCCAGCTTTTGCAGCAAAAAATCATTAAGAACAAACGAAAAAGAATAAATTTTAAGTTACAAAGAAACTATATTTGCTCCTAATATTCAAAGCTCTTACATTTTGGTGATTTTCCAGCACAATTGCAGCTATTACGAGATTGAAGAGTCCTATTGCGCTGGCAGCTGAGAGAAATTGTGGAGGTGGATCAAGCTTGCTTTTTCCATCGAATTTTACGATGTTGCAAAAGCATTTGCATAGACAGAAACAGAAGCATGTCACCGAAAATTGACATCAATGCTCTTAAAATTTAACAACAAATGAGCCCGAAAATTTGCTAAAAATTAAGACCAGCCAGCCTTAATGGAAACACCCTTTTCACGTTTGTTTTGTTTAGGACTGAGATTTGCTATTATTAACTTAAAAGGAATAACTTGTCTGAAAATGGCAACAGACGAACTTGTCCAGAAAGCGAAGCTTGCCGAACAGGCGGAGAGGTATGATGACATGTCGGCAGCAATGAAAACTTACGTCACCGACCGAAACCAGGTGCTCAGTGTGGATGAGCGAAATCTGCTTTCAGTCGCCTACAAGAACGTGGTGGGAGCGCGCCGGTCGTCGTGGAGGGTTATTTCGTCAATAGAGTCCAAAGTCGAAGGTTCAGAAACGAAGCGTAACATGGCGAAAGAATACAAAGCAAAGATTGAATCTGAGTTACGAGATATTTGCCAAAACGTCCTATCTCTTCTGGACGATAAACTGATTCCTAAGGCACGGACAGCGGACGACAACTCTGAGAGCGCAGTTTTCTATCTTAAAATGAAGGGCGACTACCACCGGTATATTGCCGAGGTTACGAGCGAAGATCAGCGTAAAGCTGCGGTTGGTGAATCGATGAGTGCTTACAAGGAGGCGCACCAGCTCGCTGAGGAAAAGATGCCGACCACGCACCCGATCCGGCTCGGTCTGGCGCTCAACTTTTCCGTGTTCCACTATGAAATCGAAAACAACCAGGACGAAGCGTGCAGACTCGCAAAAGATGCCTTCGATAAAGCGATCGCTGAGCTCGACCAACTGAACGAGGAAAGCTACAAAGACAGCACCCTTATCATGCAATTGTTGCGTGATAATCTCACTTTGTGGACAGCCGACAACAATGCTGCTGATGATGACCAGCCGGAAGAGTAGAAAAAATTTTAACTGAACTCTCGTGTTGCTGTTTGACGTTTTCTGTCCCACTGTCCGCCGCATTCATACAGTTCCGAGTGCTTCTGTGGGACCCGAACTTTAGTTTCGAGTGTATATTTCAGTTTTGTTTGGCTCATTTAGCGACCTTTTGTAGCAAGCTGTTGTTTTAAGCATGGATTGTCTCCTAACGATTACTCTACTCTGTAAATACGCTAACTTGGTGCACGCAGCTGTTTATTGTTATAAAATTTGAATAAGAAAAAGTTGTAACGGAGTTTGTCATGGAAAGCGTGAGGTAACGGCTGTGACGCAATAATGGACGACTTCTGTGGTATGCCCAAATTTTGAGAAAAAGAGGTAAAAGAAATGTTATTTTATTTCATTCCTTTGTTTAACTTAGGATGCCAATAAGTAATAAGTATTGTGATGTGAGTGTTCATTTGGACGGCTCCGAGCGGTAAGTAGATTTTTTTGTTTCTGGAGAAGCGGTAAATCAGAGCTTTGGAGGACGTTATAGCCGAAGGTTAGTGAACACTGGCCGCATGATGCAAAGTGTCTTCGGTGGTGGTACTACCCGACCCCTTCCGAGGGATGGGGGCGCGGAGGAACTCCGCGGAGACCCAACAGTCGGGCCACACCCCAAGGTCTGGACCATAGATCGAGAATAGAAAGAGAGGAGCCAAAGATAGATTTGCGAAGGGGTTCAGAAGCAGGACAATCGAGGAGGAGATGATTGAGGTCTTGTAGAGGGTGTCCACAGGCACTACAATCAGAATTCTCCTTCCGACTGATCCTGTGAAGACAAGAAGATAAAAGAAGACTGTGACCATGGCAGCGAAGACGAGAGAGCTCACTGCGTATGGAGCGAGAAAGAAGTTCCTCCGAAGAGACTTCGGGGACTTGGAAGTTCAGGTGGGAGTGAGAGATGTGACGTCTCCAATTGCGGTATTGGGAATAACGGACTTTGGCAATAACTGGGAGGAGAGGGCTTGGGATCGCATCAGTGGGCAGAGAGGCACCAGTTTTGGCAAGTAAATCAGCTTTTTCATTTCCGGGGAGACCTGCGTGTCCGGGGACCCATTGGAAGCTCAAAGTGGTATTGTTGGAGAGGGAGGAGGCAAGGGACCAAACATTCCATAGGGACTCAGGCAGGAGATAAGTGGGGGCTGAAGAAAGGATAGAGAGGGCTGATTGAGAGTCGGTTAGGAAAAGAACTGACTGGAATTTGCAGTTCATCAAATGGCTAGTACACCAAGCAAGACCTTGTTTGAGGGCAAAGATTTCAGCTGTGAAGCTGGAGGCAATTGGACCAGAGGAAAAGGATAGGGAATGGGATGTGTTGCAATTGGAGCATGTTGCATAGACTCCAGCGCCACCAGGACCGAAAAGGGAGGGGACAGAACCGTCAGTCCATACTTGGATATCAGAGGGGGGGAGGGAGGATAGTCTGCTTGAAGCAATTTGGAGTCGGGCTGTACTGCTGCCTGTGCAGTCGGGAATGAAGGGGGAAACAGTGAAGTGGGTTGTGGACCATGGTGGAAAAGGGGGGCAAGTGATCAGAGACTCGCGTGGGGATGGGAGTGGTTGTGTGGCTGAAGAACAGGATGATCTCCAGGAGGGTTTCTTCTTTAGTCGACAGGGAACGTTTTTAATTGCCAAGGCATAAAGGCTGGAGAAGTCAGGGGGAAGGCGCAGAGCACGTTCAAAGGAGTAGAGGGTCTGATGCTCTAGAGTCAGCTTTAGAGGAGGGAGTTGGGCCTCGAGAAGGAGTAGTGAGGAGGGGGTGGAAGAGAGGCAACCAGTAATGACCCTGCATGCAGCTCGATGTAGAACTTCCAGATGATTAGTTGCAGTGTTGCAGAGGAACGGGAACCATCCAGGAGAGGCGTATGTGAGCACCGGACGGACAAAGGCTTTGTAGAGTAGGGAGAGAGATTCTTTTGTGGGACCCCAAGAGGCAGTGGCAATTAAGCGAAGGGCTTTGTGGCGTGGGTAGAATTTGGAACACAGGGATTGGACATGGGCCCCAAAGGATAGAGTCCGATCAAAGGTTACTCCAAGGAATTTAGGGGTGGGATTGAACAAAAGAGGGAAGCCCAAGAGGTTCAGTCGGGGTTGGAAAGTGGCTTGATGGGGATCTGTAGAGAAAAAGGAGGACTCACACTTCTTTGGATTGAGTGGAAGTCTCCATAAGTTGGACCATGTTTCAAGGACGGCGAGGGAGGATTGGACAACAGAGGAGGCTTTGAGCGGGTCTGGGGAAGAGGACCAGATGGCCAGATCGTCAGCATACAGGGAGGCATGGGCATCCCGAGGTAAATCCTTAGTGATGTCATCAACAAACAGAATGAAGAGGACTGGACCAAGAACCGAGCCCTGTGGGACCCCAAGTCTGATGCGGAAGGAGCGGCTGTGGGAACCACCAACCTGGACTTTAGCTCTACGATCAGAAAGGAAGGAGCGCACCCAGAGAACGAAGCAAGGGGGGAGTTTGAGCGAGAGGAGTTTGTGAAAAAGAGCAGAGTGCCAGACCGAGTCGAAAGCCTTGGAGAAGTCAACAGAAGCCAAAATGGTTCGGTCTGGAGGTTTTTTCTTTTGGAAGCCATCCCAGATTGATTGAGACAGAGTTAGAATTTGGTCAAGGGATGACCTACCAGGACGAAAGCCGGCCTGGCAAGTGGAGAGGAGATGATTAGATTCAAGGTGAAAAGTTAGGCGAGAAAGAATCAAGCGCTCAAAAAGCTTGGAGATGCAGGAGGTGAGAGAAATGGGGCGGAAAGAGGACGGAGAGGAAGTGGGTTTTCCAGGTTTGTGAATGGGAATTTAGTAGATAGTTGGAAATTCTACTAATTAGAATTTAGTAGAATTTCCAACAAGAGGGGAAGGTGTGAGAGTGCCAGGACCTGTTAAAAAGAGAAAGAAGGAGGAGCTGTGCAGGTTCGGGCAGGTGCTTTAGTAAAGGGTAGGCAATCTGGTCAGGGCCAGACGCAGTGGAAGCGGAGAGATTACTGATGGCAGTGGAGAGTTCATTCAAAGAGAAGGGGGAGCAGAAAGAATTGTGGAGGGAAGAAGCATCCTCACAGCTAGCTTTCCGGAGTTCATTCATGAACTGTCTTTCAGCTCTGCGCGAGGAACGGGGTGTCGCTTGAGATAGATGTGAGCGAAGATAAGAGGCGTAGTGGTTGGCAGTATCAAGAGGGGAAGTGCAATCAGGAAAAGAAGGGTCATGGGAGGTGTTCTTTTTGCCAGAGATGGCATTGAGAAGCCTGAAGACAGCACGAGGATCAGAACGGGGAGACAGGTTAGAACAGGTGGCTTGCCAGGTTGCAGATTTGGCTCTAGAAATGACTGAGGACGCCCTACGAGAAGCGTCTATGTATCTGAGTCGGTGTGACTCAGATCGGTGTGCTACGGAGCGGGCCCTCCGTCGTTCCCGCACTGCAGATTCCGCTTCCTGGGACCACCAGGCTTTGGGGGGACGACCAAGGCGGCCAAAGGGGATAGAGGCCTTGGCAGCTTCAACTAAGAAGAGGGAAAAGGAGTGGGCAGCCTGGTGGATGTTGAGTGCATCAAAATCAAGAGAGGGAAGGTGCTCAGCACTATAAGATTGGTAAATATCCCAACTGGCCTTTTTGTAGTTGAATTTGGGAGGACGAGTGTTTGGTAACGAACTGGAGAGAGGGGGAGGACAATTTCAATGGGGAGATGGTCCGAGCCAAGGCCAGGGAGAGTGCGCCATTCACAGTGGGGAGCGAGGGACGCAGGAGCTAACGAGATATCAGGGGAAGAATGGCTCCCAGTGGAATGGTGAAGGAGCGTGGGAGAGGCGGGGTCGTTCAGAATTTCCAGACCGGAGGAAGTGATCCAGCGAAACAGGTCATTTCCGAGCGGGTTAGGAGGAATGAGTCTGTCCCATGTTGGGTGGTGAGCATTGAAGTCTCCAAGGATAAAAGTGTCGGGGGAGTTGGGAAGGATGTCAGGACAGAAGGTCCTGGTGCGGTAGTCAAAAGGAGTGTTTCTGATGGGAGGGGAGTAGAGGTTGAGAAATTGAAGAGGAGAGTGGTTGGAGAGAAGGACTTTAACACAGGTGTAGTCTGAGTAGGGGTCCTGGGAAGACAGAGAGGAGACAGAAACAGGAGAGAAAGCCAGGTCAGAGTGGATGAGAGTGAGGACACCACCACCAGTGTTATGAGTAGCGGAGGAAACAGGGCCTTGTCTACCGAATGTCCGGTCAGTGCGGAGGGTATAATAACCAGGGATTTGGAACTTTTTGGTTGAGGAAAGATGAGTTTCCTGGAGGAAAATGAGGTCATAGTGGTTGCCAGAGAGAAAAGCGATCAGTTCGGCACGGCGGGAGGAAGGAAGACCGCCGGCATTCCATTGAAGAATACGAAGAGTTTGTGAGGGGCGTGGATTTCCTTGAGAGTGGGGTGGCAGGATATGGACCGATTGTGAACCTGTGGGCGGTGGTGATGAGGCAGGAAGGGTGAAGGCGGAAGGAGGGTAGGTGTTAAGGAGGGGAGGATGTGAGGGGAGAGGCAGAGATGAATCCCTGAGATGTGAGCAAGCAAGTGGAGGGGGTGTGGGGGGGGGGCGGAGCTGGAGAGAAGGGGCGGGAGGACGCTGGCCGGAGGGTGGGAGAGGCAAGGTCCCCATTAAGACAAGCAGGGCAATTCCAACCCATGGGGGAGCCAGCCGCGCAGATTTTGCGAAAGTCAGCCCGGGTCAGAGAGGAGCAGGAGAAGTGCACCCACTTGGAGCAGGTGGAGCACTTTAAAGAATCTTTACCAACTTCGAGAAAGCAAATGGAGCAAGGGTAACGTGGGGAGCCCCGAGGTGGACGTGATTGGTAAAAACCAGGCGGTATTGAAGGGAACCCTGGGGGAGGGGGTGGAGGGGACGCAGGCGGCGTACCAAGGAGACTGGTTTGTGTGGGGGAGCAAGTTGTGTTTTGGGGATGGCACGCTGGGCATCGCCAGCCGACTGCAGTGCCAGTTGCACAGATTGTGCGAAAGTCAGCACGGGTGAGGGAGGAGCAAAGAAAATGCACCCACTTAAGGCAAGCAGAGCATTGAAGAGAATCTCTGCCAACATCTAGATGGCAGATGGAGCAGGGATACCTGGGGTGAGGATGGTTGCTGATGGGGCCTAGGTTAGGGTGGACATTGCCACTAATAAGGAACAATGCCAGGATAAGGAGACGCCGAAAGGGGGTCCGGTCAATAAGAAGTAGAGGAGCCGCCCAGTTGTGACCGGTCAACGGGCGGCCCAGCGAAAAAAACAGTCCGAGACAATGGGGGCGACCTTTCGGTCGAGCCCCTCGGGAGATCTGTCCTGCCATTTCGACCCATCCCCATTGGGGAGGGGACTGCACCACCACGTTGAGGTGGCAGGACGTTGGTGCAGAAGTGTCTTCGGTCGTGCCTCGAGGCGGAATCTTAAGTGCTAAAAGATTTGTGCTGTTTTTTTATAGCTTAAATCGGCAAATTTTAGGGTTTTGTTGTCTTCTCAATCCACCTCTGAGGCTGATAGCTTCTATAATGCAGTCGGTTTGGACAAAATGTGGAACTGCAGAGCTTTATTGGGACTTCGCGCGCGCGTAGGACTTTTGTTTTTACTCGACCATTTTGATAGATGGTCTGCAAAATTTATTGATTTGCTTATCACTAAAAAACGGTTTAGCATAGAAAGTTGAATTTTGGATATAAGATGACAATAATTAAAAGTATCATGTACTGTATGCTGATTTTGAGGAACCTAGGTCACGTGATCGAGATTTAGAAACTTTGAAATTGAGAAAAAAACTGCCATTTTTGTCTCGAAAATATATTAATTTGCTTATAGCTATAAATTTGCTGAACGTGAAACGCTGAAATTTAAACACTACTTGGGTGCAGATAGTGACTGTATGCGCACAAAGTTTGAAGGCGCCCAGTCACGTGATTGCGATTTCAGAGGCCGAAAATCGGCAAAAAGTGGACAATTTTAAACCGGTATATCTCGTAACTACTGATATTAATGAAAAAAAGTTTGTGTTTTTTGAGCAGAGGTGGAGTCGTCGAGGACACAATTTGAAGGTCAAGTCTTTGGCCTTGAAACCTGCAAGTCCTCGAAAATGCCCTGTCCATGGCTCGAGGACAGCACTATTTTTTGCTGTGTTGAAAACGGGCCAAGGTCATGATTAATTTTGTCTTGAAGAACGCCGGAAAGCTTGCGAAAAAATTTTTGAAGACATTTTTCTTCCTGGAGAACGCTTGAATTTTCCGGAAAATTTACGAAATTTTGGAGCGAAGACCTTTTTTTTGGAGATCACTTCCGCGTTGTGTCCTTGGCCTTGGCTTCGAGGTGGTTGGGCTGTCCTTGGCCTTGGATTTTTTGTGCCCTTGGCCTGGGCCTCAAGCCTTGTGTCCTCGACTCCACCTCTGTTTTTGAACATATTACTTATGACCGTAGGTGAGCAAGTTAATGCAAAACGTTAGCTTCGTTAACCATTAGTCCGTTAACAAACTTCACACCTCCGTTAACGTTAATCCGTTAACATTTTGCGTGTAAGTTACATTTCTTTTTATTCACTCGCTTCTAGAACATGTATTGACGCTCTTGAGCTGATTGTAAGGGTATATTTATTACTGTGGTAGTCTTTTTGTGTTTTGAAAGATACATTTTACAGTCTAATCTAATTTCAAGACAAAAATAAGTTCAAATGCACTACCCAAGCTGCGATCGGAAAATCTATGGAAATTGTGATCAGCGATAATTAATAGACCTATGAAGCTGCAGCTTATTATTTGCCACAAAAAAGAGCTCCTTTCTTCGCTTTCTTCTATAAAACTCGTGCTAATACGCAACAAGTGTTACCAGTGCAAACTGGTTTGTACCGGTCCGATGACTGAATGGTGCAAGGTATTAACGATAAAAACCTTAACGGAAGTTAACAGAACTTAACGGAAGTTAGTTTAGTCCGTTAACAGAACTTAACGGAAGTTAATTTCGTCGTTAACATGAAAAAACTTTTTAACGGATTAACGAGTTAATGAAAAAGTTAGCTTCGTTATTAACGATTAACGGACTTGTGCCCACCTATGCTTATGACCTTTGTCATGATCATAATTCATTTATTCCGCTTTGGATAAAATTTTGCTTATTTTTTTTCTATCACTATCAACTTTTAAACCAAAAAACGCACATGGATCATACTGTGAGCTATTATAGATATCCAAAAGTACTGGTGCCCGCCTGAAATCGGGGGTGCCACGATGGGAGGTACCCCAAACGGGCCCTCTAAAACTCAAACTTTTTTACCTTGAAAGCTAGACCAATAAAATTTTTAAGATACCGGTAAGTAAATATAAGGAAAAGATAAATTCGACGAAATTTGGGCATAGGTGGGCACAAGTCCGTTAATCCGTTAATAACGAAGCTAACTTTTTCATTAACTCGTTAATCCGTTAAAAAGTTTTTTCATGTTAACGGACTAAATTAACTTCCGTAAAGTTCTGTTAACGGACTAAACTAACTTTCGTTAAGTTCTGTTAAGGTTTTTATCGTTAATATCTTGCACCATTGATTCATCGGACCGGTACAAGCCAGTTTGCACTGGTAACTCTTGTTGCGTATTAGCACGAGTTTTTTAGAAGAAAGCGAAAAAAGGAGCTCTTTTTTGTGGCAAATAATAATCTGCAGCCTCATAGGTCTATTAATTATCGTTGTTCACAATTTCCATAGATTTTCCGATCGCAGCTTCTACAGTGCATTTGAACCTATTTTTATCTTGAAATTAGATTAGACTGTAAAATGTAACTTCCAAAACACAAAAAGACCACCTCAGCAATAAATATTTCCTTACAATCAGGTCAACAGCGTCAATACATGTTCTAGAAGCGAGTGAATAAAAAAGAAATGTAAATTACACGCAAAATGTTAACGGATTAACGGACTTTGTTAACTTCCGTTAATTAAAGCTGAAAATAACGGATTAACGTTAACGGAGGTGTAAAGTTTGTTAACGGACTAGTGGTTAACGAAGCTAACGTTTTGCATTAACTTGCCCACCTATGAATTTGGGGGTACCAAATGAGGGGTTCCCCCTCAAACAAGGCCGCCAAAATCTAAACTTTTTAACCTTTTAAGCTAGACACATGAAATTTTCAGGGTAGGCAAATATAAACAAAATTTAGGAATACAAAAATGAGGGGGTCCCCTTCAAACGGCACCGCCAAAATTCAAGCTTAAACCACTCAAATTAGACTAATAAAAATTTCAGAATAGGTAAATATATGTTAAAGACATATTATATGCCAAAATATGGAGGTACCACAATGGCGGGTCCTCAATCAAGGACTCCAAAATTTAACCTTTTTAATTGCTTAGCTAGACACATGAAATTTTCAGGATAGACAAATGCGAAGAAAAATTAAAATTTGATAAAACTTTTGGGTACCACAATGGGGAGGTCCTCAACCAGCACTGCCAAAATTAATAGTTTTTATCCACTTAAGCTAGACGCATATACCTTTCAGGATAGATAAATATAACAGAAAGTTATAACATGACGGATTTGGGGGCACCAAAATGGGGGTCCCTTAATTAGGTCGTCAAAATTTTAAACTTTTCAATCATTTATGTTACGCATAAGTAAGATTCAAGAATAGAAAGGAAAGATAAAGCTATGACTAATTTCAGTTGCCACAATTGGGTAGCCCTCCTCAAATATGTCTTCCAAAATTTTTATACCGTTCCAGCTTTAAGAAAAATTAAATTTTCAACATAGGTAAAACGATAACATGAAAAATTTTGGGGATGCCGTACTTTCAGGATTCAATTATGATGACGCCTGTCCCCATTAACTACAAAAGCTAAACAAATTAAATCTATTGGATAGGTTAATATGAATCCAAGATTAAAGGTAACAAAATTTGGTGGACTACATTGAAGAGACCATGCCAAATAGGCCCTTTAAGCTTATCGCATTTCAATTTTTTAGTGTATAACGTATAAGCATCAGTGATGGGCACAGCGGCGCTGTTCACCAGCGGGCGCTACTAGCAGCGCTACTTTTGCGGTAGCGGCAGCGCCGCTGTTTTTTTAACCGAAAAAGCGGCGCAGCGCTTCAGCGCTGTTTTTTAAAGGAAATTTTCTGCCGCTGCCGCTACTGCTAATAAACTCCTTCCACGACTTTTTCAATTCACATTTTCACACGCTAGCGTTTGGAGTCTTTACTCTCCGCTTGTTTTCACTCTGCTCTTGTTACCTCGTTATTTCAGTTTAGTAGAACATACAAGACCTTTGTGATGTTTCGTCGTTGCTCTTATACTGTATGTATAGGCGAGTTTTATCGCACATGGTCCGATTTTTTCTCAATCGAAGTTAAACGAATCATGTGGTCTAGTAGAGGGTCGATTTGAACTGATAAAACCGATTTCAATAAAGCCGATTTCGAGCAGTATCTTTTTAACGAAAATGCAATAATTAGAGTTCGATAAATTGCTAAAAACTTGCAGATCGCAAAGACGGTTTTCCGCGATATTTCCTCAAAATGCTAGCATTTAGTACAACAAATGAAGATGATTTGTCGGCTATCTGGTCGCAGACCACAGTATATATAGATCGTGCACTGCGAATAGAACAGTACAGTATCTGGCACGGAGCCAGACAGAGTAGTGTGTTTGGGGGAGGGGCCGCAAAAACTTGGGCGGGGGAAGGCTTGCGCAGCCGAGACCAGACAAATTCGGAATGCGGCAGCGATCTGGTGAATATTTTGCTCCAAATCCTGTGTTATCCTTCTTTGGTATGGATTTTGCCCTCAAATTGGGAGATGAAGACTAAAAAAATACAAAGAAGGTCTTCATCTCAAAATCAAGGCTACTTGATTACGTTTTCTTGATCTGTCTTGCTGGTTCATAGAAAAAAGCGTTTGTGGTTACCTGTTTTTGGGCAAAAGTTTGCTAGTTTTGCTACTACAAAAGTTTACTCTCTCTTGCGGAGCTCAACCAGTGATTTGGAGGGACACGGCTCGAAATGCCATCCTCCGTGCATAGGCGTAGCCAGGATTTTTGATTGGAGGGGGGGCAAACCAAAAATCACATGCAATGAAGTCATCAGAAATTTTAGAAAAAGGAATTTTTGTGGGACAAAGATATCGTAGAATGGAAGATCAGAAGCCGTGGCCTGGTTTGGCACTTAACCGAGAGTTTTCTAAAGGGAGAGGGCTTAAACCAAAAGTTAAAAGTGAAAATATCTAAATTGGGAGACTTGTGTAAGTAAACTAGTTTATTCAAACGTATCACAGATGGGGATCTGGGGACGAAGCCACCAGTCGCTGAGCGATTTTTTGGAATTTTTTTGAAAAAAAAGCTATTTTAATGCCATTGGATCACATTTCGCACTTGTTCAGAACCATTTGAAAGAAGTAGATTATCAACATTTGAAAGCCAATTGAAAAAAATTAAATTGTTTCAATTCTCCTTTTACTTATAATTTGGTCGAAAATACGTTTGTAATTTTGTAAATTGGGGTTAAATTTTTATAAGTATTTTAGTAGTAAATAATCCACTCGAAGATTTTCCTGAGAGATTTTTGTTTTGACGTGAAAATAACCAGTTGTAGGATTACATGTACGGTTAAGAGGCCCCAGGCCCCTCAATTTAAATTCAATAATTTGTTCAATGAGCATTTCTCATAGATAATGTTTTTTCGAACGCAGTTTTTAGCGTAAAAACTAGCGAGGTGGATGGAGGTGAATTGTTACTGTAAACCGTACAATAGATGGTTACGCTTTATCACCATGTTATTGCCCGGACCGGATTTACATTGCGCGGCGCCCCTAGCACTTTAAAGATTTTCGCAACATCTTCCTGCCATACATGAGTGCAGACCAAACACAAAGTCTTACCATCTGAGCGCAGGGCTCCTGGCACTGGGCCATATGGTAAATCCCGCCCTGTTATTGCATTACGTTTTTAAAAAGGTTAGATGAGAGCCCGAGGTAGCAACTTTTATGAAAAAAACCCTTAATTTCATCCGGGTTATACATTTTAATTGATTGGCAAAAATTGAATTTAGAGGGCCCGGGCCCCCTGGTCGTCAATATTATTATTAATTACTGTTTTAGGCAAAAAATGCTAAAAGAAACTAAAACTGACGAAACAATGGGTTTTTTTTGTCACATTTTTATCATAGGTAGCATTTCAATTATATTCGTAGAAAAAATACTCAGTGTAACATGAATCGCATTGAGCATCATTTGCTTAACATGTACGTCATTACTACGTATCTCCTTCGACTTCGCAAACACCAATATCTTAAACGCTCAATCTACTTTTGAGTCAAAGTTGGACAAAATCATCGCAGGGACGTGAATCACCTACCATTACTACAAAACTTCAAGAAATGTTTTGGAACTCGGTCGATTGATAAATTTTCCTTTCGGATCTCTACGCGAAAAATTATTTTAGTGGTTAAGGGCCGAGAGTGTGATAAACAGATCGACTACTTCAGAGCTACAAGAGCCGGGACAGAATTGTATAGAAGCTGAATACTGTATGTCATTGTGCTTTAATGGCAAAACCTTAACTTATTTGAGTCGATATTTCTTATTGCCTTTTGTTTGCGTAGAAAATGCGATAAGGAATTTAACTTCCAAGTGTAACTTCCAAGGGTAACTTCCTAAGTAATTTCTAAAGCGCTGGTTTAACCAATCAGCATTTTGAAATACTTGTTTTTTTGAAAGGAGCATGCTAACACCTAATTGAATGGTGATTTGCTTACTTGTCTACCATTTAAGCCTGCTAATGCCAATTGTAACCTGAACCAATATCTAAAAGGCATAAATAATTATCTTTCGTAAATAAAGTTGAAATTTCACCATTAGATACCGTATTAGAATGCCACCGTTCTTTGTACTATTTATTTTTTTAAAGTAGCGGCAGCGGCCGCCGTTTTGCATTCAAGTAGCGGCAGCGGCGCTACTTTTTTATTTAAATAGCGATAAGCGGCAGCGCCGCTGCTTTTTTTGCCACATAGCGGCAGCGCAGCGCCGCTACTTTTCAAGAAGCAGGTGCCCAGCTCTGGTAAGCATTATGGTTTCCCAGTTATCATTCTTGTCTGAGAATTTACTAAATCGATTGTTTTATGCTGGAAGCTTTTTCTCTGTGCCGTTATTTTGATAGCCTCATCTGTCAACACAGTTGTAAATGGACAGTAATTTGTAGCTTTTATCCGAACGAAGACACATAACCAATCCAAGTTCGATCAGATAAGACGTATTAGTTGACGGCAAGAATAGCTTGTTAGCAGTCGACAATATTTTTGTGTTAATTTACCGATATCCTATAGTTTTTAGCACTTCGCTAATTAATCGTGTTTTTAATTGTAGAAAGTAGTTATGGGAATTTAACGCAAAATTTTGAAAGCTGTTAACCACAAACCTTATCAAGTTAATGGAACATTATGAAATTCGAAAGCAGAGTATTTCAGATTTGACTATCAACGACCAGAGTTAGATACTTTCGCGAAGTCCCGGGATATCGCTTGCGATGTCACATTCTAGTTAAGAATTGAGGAGCCTTTGGAGCACGACTTGGGGGGTCCTGTCAGAAAGTGGCGAAATACGTAGCGATAAGTGCGTTTTGAAGTGACGTTACGACAAAAAAGAAATTAAACTACTGTAAGGGACGAGCAATAATTGGGGAAGAAGTTTCGTTATTTCCACTTTGTTTTTGTTATTTCCACTTCCTTTTAGTTATATTCGGTATTAGTTAATTACCAATCACTTCTCTCAAACTTCCATTAGCCCCCCTAATTATATCGTTCTCAATAAAATATAGGGCTAGACGAAATAGCTTACTCTGACAGTTTTTTTTTTCACTACCGGCATAGGATTTTATAATTTACAAGCTTGTTAATAAGAGAACTGAAATTCTTTTGTAGCAATAGCTACCTCCCACATTGCCCATTTGTGCTTCTAGCATAATCATGTTTTTGCCCTGCTAATTTCTATGCCACGCTTTAGCAGAGGTGGGCAGCGCAAGTCATAAAAGTTGCGCTGCAAGCGTACGCGCACCTACTCTGAAAATCTTGCCCTGCAAGCATTTCCGCAAGCCCAGAAAAATAATTGCGCCGCAAGCGCATATATGACATTTTGAAAAGTATAACTCGAATTGACTCACTGCTCAAACTGCGCTAGGCTGCTAGAACCAATTTTGCGCTCTACCAACTTAGTAAACAAAAGATTATTGATTTCCTTTAAAAAACACAAGAATTTGAAAATGTGCATCGCTTAACTTCTTTGGGCGAAGAACGTCTTTATACCTAACGAAAAAATACTCTCAACTCCTGCATTTAAAGGAACCAGGGAGATAAAAAATTCCACGGATTAGCAAAAAAGTTGTAATTAATAATTTTTGTTGTTTCTTGTTTTTGAATTACGGTAAAAGAAGTCGGACTGTAGCAAGTAACGCGTTTTGCCTAAAGCAAGTTTAAGATTTTTTTAGAAACGAGTAGAGTATTTCTACAAAAACAATTACAAAAACAATCTTTCTGTTTAAAATTCAATTTTAATACCATTTTTAAATTACTCAATTGGAAATTTTTGTTTTGAAAAATCGGCAAAAATTATTTTAGAGAGAAACTTTTCAGCGAAAGAAGACCCCTGTTCTAAATCCGATGAACGTTTTGCAAGCAATAGACGAATGGAATTTCCCATGACGAGGTTTTTATGAACCTACAACCTCGTCATCGGCGTAGCCAAAAGGGGGGGGGGAGGGCAAAGCCCGCCTCCCTCCCAATTGAAATCCCACCAATGATAAAATAATAACAACAAAACCTCATGTTTTTTTTAGTTTCGTTTAGCATTTCCGCGTATATAACATTATACAAGCACAACAGACTAATATTAATATTAACGACCATGTGGCCTGGGCCCCCTCAAATCAAATTTTTGCCATCCAATGTAAATGTATAACCCGGAAAAAATGCAAGGTTTTTGTCCTAAAAGTTGTAACCTTAGGCCCTCATCTAATCATTTTGTGAACTTAATGCATTAACATGAGTACAGTGGCGGATCCAGAAAATTTTGGTGGGGTGGGATTTGAAGCACAAAACCTCAAAAATTCGGATGTCTTCACCAAAATTGAGAGTGATTTTTTGGCCGAAATCGGAAATTCAAACGTTTTTTTCGCCCAAATTCAGGTGGTCTCCAAAAAAAAAAAAAAAAGGTCTTCACCAAAATTGAGAGTGATTTTTCGGCCGAAATCGGAAATTCAAACGTTTTTTTCGCCCAAATTTAGGTGGTCTCCAAAAAAAAAAATAAAGGTCTTCACCAAAATTGAGACTGATTTTTCGCCGGATTCGTTACGTTTAGGTCGGTGGGGGGGGATGCATCTCGAAATGGAGCCGAATTATTCGAAACAGAGGCTGATTTTTCGGCCGAAATCGGAAATTCAAACGTTTTTTTCGCCCAAATTCAGGTGGTCTCCAAAAAAAAAAATAAAGGTCTTCACCAAAGTTGAGAGTGATTTTTCGGCCGAAATTGGAAATTCAAACGTTTTTTTCGCCCAAATTTAAGGTGGTCTCCAAAAAAAAAAAAAAAAAAAAAAGGTCTTCATCAAAATTGAGACTGATTTTTCGCCGGATTCGTTACGTTTAGGTCGGTGGGGGGGATGCATCCCGAAATGGAGCCGAATTATTCGAAACAGAGGCTGATTTTTCGACCAAAATCGTTACTTTTAGGCTGGTGGGGGGGATGCATCCCCCCCATCCCCCCCCTAAATCCGCCACTGCATGAGTAGGCTACTTAGTATTTATTTACTGCACCAATTTCAAATCACAACCCACCTCACCAGTTTTTATGCGAAAAAATACTTTTGTCAAAAAAAAAATTACCGAGGCAAAGTTGCTTATAAATTATTGAATTGGAATTGAGGGGGCTTGGGCCCCTTAGTCGAACCTGTACTCCTAAACGTAGTTATTTTCATGACAAGACAAAAATCTCCAAAGCAAATACTCGAGTGATTGTTTACTGCTAAAAATATTGCAGGAGGCCATGTACCTTGCTTCATCCACCTGGGCCAAGTCACAAAATTTAACTCCAAATTCAAGATTTCAAACGTGTTTTTGACTTGATCTGTAAGCAGGGGTGCCGAAACCCGAGAGGATATATCCCCCCAATAATTTGACTGTATCCCCCCAATAGTTTGAGTATGGTCTACATCTGCATCCCCCCAATAATTTGACTCTGGTGTGCATCTGAACGTAGGTATCCACTTGAATTCGAAGAAAAAATGTGTTCCACTTTTGGTAAAGACCTTTTTTTTGGTCTTCACCTGAAGTTGGTGAAAAAAAGTGTTCCGTTTTTGGTGAAGACCTTTTTCTTCTTTTGGTCTTCATTTAATTTGCTCACCCGAACGAAATCGTGGTCGAGGTTCATCCCCCCACTGTTGAAAATAGGGCAAAATTGGGGTAAAGTTGCAAATTATATTCCCCAATGCTCAACAAAGATCGACTCCCCTGTCGATTTTTTCAATTGGCTTTCAAATCTTAAAAATTTAGTTATTTCAAATGGCTGCAAAAACTTGCGAAATATAATCCAAATGGTATTCAAATGGCTATTTTTTCCCCGAAAAATTACAAAAAATCGCCCAGCAGCCGGCCCCTATACCCCAGTCTGTAATACGTTTGGCTTAAACAAGTTTGCTCACCACGTCTCCCAACTTAGACATTTTGGAAATTTTTTTAACTTTTGGTTCAAGTCCTTTCTCTTTTGCAAAATCTAGGTTACATGCAAGACCCAAGCCCCGACTTCTGATCCTCCATTTTACGATATCTTTGTCCCATAAAAAGTTCCTTTTTTCGAAAAATTTTGATAACGTCATTGCGTGTGATTTGCGGTTTGGCTCTTCCCTCCAATCAAAATTCCTGGATACGCCTTTGTACCTCGTAAATGTTTTTTTTTTTTTCTTAACTTTAATCACATATGATTGAAAAACAATCATTCCTAATCGTATTTAAATTGAGCTTACGCGATTGCGCTCAAAATTGCTAAATTACTTGCGGCGCAAGGGTCAGCGCAACCGTTTAAAATTAATTGCGGCGCAAGCGCTACCGCAACTATTGCGGCGTAAGTGCCCACTTCTGCCTTTTAGTAGAATAAATTTTTATCAAAATAATCCTAAAATTAAGTTATTTTTACCAACAAAATACAAAATTTTCGAACGCTGTAACAGCTCAAATTGCAGATTTCTGGCTACGCGCCTGCTCTTTAGCCTTTAGAGTTTACCAAAAAAGTTACAGTCATTTGCCAAGGACCAGAAAAGGTCATCCGAGTCAACTGCCATTAAAGTATTAAACCGATCAGTGGTCGAGTGGATAGAGCGTCTGCTACTGAAACGGTAGACTCGGGTTCGATTCCCGGTCGGGTCATACCAAAGACTATAAAAATTGGTATTCACAGTGCTATATGATGATACGTTGTGATGTAACATTCCTTTGTATCACGTGCTTAATGATGCGTGCATGAATGGCTTTACCTAGTGCACGCTTAATGGCTAAGACACGTTTCGTATGAACTTGGAGTTGACAGTGCTGTTTTAGTGTTTAAGATATTGTGCTTTTCGCTAGTAAGTTAAATGGACAACTAACCTGCATTCTATTCTATTTGAATGAGATCATTAAAATAACGTAAATCAGCTAAGGGCATTGATTGTTATTTTACATGGCGCTGCAAGCAGGATTAAAAAAATTTGGCTATTTGAAGCTAAGCGCTGTAGCCATTTTGACTGCATAGAGAAAAGCTCTAGAAATGAGCGCAGCTTTAGAAACTTACTTAGCGACAATTGAAAATGAGGAACAGAGAAGAGCAGCTCGAGTGGCGTTGGCTGGGGCGACGCAAAGAGAAATAAAGTGGACTTTATTGAACACTTTTGTTAAAAATAAACTCGATCTTACCCAGCATGCAGATAAAGATTTTGAAAATTGGAAGAGACAATTTTCAAATTTTGCTAATAACGCCAACCTGAATGAGGACACTGTTAGTTGGGACAATAAGTTAGCTGCGATTGAGGCATCTGTAACTGCCGAGACCTATGACAAAATTAGGTCAATCCACGACCAATTGCCCGCCGATGACCAACAGAAGCTAAATTTACTTCTGAATAAAATTGGTGACATGGCTGGATGCGTGACCAACGTTTGGATTCATCGTAAAAATTTTGAACTATGTGTCCAAAAAGAAGGTCAGTCGTTTAGAAAGTACTACACTGATGTAGTTGCCGCAGCCAATAAATGTGAGTTTCACAAACACTTCTGCGATGACTGTCACCAAACGGCGCGTGATGAAAGAATCCTCAACAGGATTGTATTTGGCACAAACAACCCAGCTGCAAGGCAAAAGCTGTTTGAAGAAAAAGATCTGAAACTAGCGAAAGCAGTAGAGATCATAGAAGCTGCTGAAGCTGTTAGAGACACGGAAAGAGATTTTTCCAACCGAAACGTTCAAGCTGTTCAGAAGCGAAATCTGAAAAAGAAAGATCAATTTTCGTCAAAAGATGCGGACCGTAAGTCACTTTGTTTTTATTGTGGTCTGGCTTGGAAGCCCCAGCATTTAAAAACTTGCCCGGCTAAAGGCAAAACTTGCCATGATTGTGGCAAAAAGGGGCATTTCTCTGGGACTCGAGTCTGCAGAGGTAAAACTATGGCTAAAAGGGAAGCAGTGGAAAAGAAGCATTCGGATGCAGTTTTAAATAGTATTGCCACTGAGACTGATACTGTCGAAGTTCAGATACAAGATCAAGATCAGGTTTTTTGCCACAGAGCCATGATTGATACAGGGTCAGATTGGGACTGCTTAGGCATAAATCAACTGGCATCGCTTGGAAGAACTACTAAATCTTTGTGTACTTCTGATTGGGACATGCAAAATACTAGTGTTGCTGATGGGCGAAAGTTGACTGCACTTGGATACTACCCAGTTGATATTCAGTTTGGTCCAAAATCTGTCAATACCAAGCTAGTGGTATTCAGAGAACTTGACAAGATGATCTTGTCTAAGAAAACTTTGCAGAGCTTAGGAATTGTGGTCATCAACAAATATCCGGAAGCGTTGCCTAAAGAAGTAATCCCTATTCAAAAAGAAAGTCGTATCCTACTGCCATATGATCAAGGTAAAGTGGTAATGAACATCGATGGAACAAAGCCTATCCAAAGTACAGCTGGAGTCACAAAAGAGTCTTTAATTCATGAATTTAAAGATGTCTTTCAAGCACGATCTACACCGATGCCTGGTGAGAAGTTCAAAATTGAACTTGAATTTAATGCTAAACCTTGCAAGGTCAGTTATGCTAGGCACATTCCTATGGCTTACAAAGCCAAATTAAAGGCCGAACTTGACGAGTTAGTGGAAAATGGCATAATTGCACCCGTCTCTAAGCCTACGAGTTGGTGCAGTCCCATTGTTGTAACCAACAAGAAAAACTCGGAGAAAGTTCGCCTGTGTGTTGACTTTCGGCAACTGAATCGATCGGTCGCTCGAGAACTGTATCCCACTAAGTCAGTGTTGGAAGCTTGTCAAAACATTGAAAGAGACGTAGCCGAAATTTTTTCCAAATTTGACGCTGTGAAAGGATATCATCAAATTCCATTAGATGAAGAGAGCAAAGACTTGACGACTTTTATTACTCCTTTTGGGAGGTATAGATATGAAAGAGCGCCGTTTGGCATTTGCAGCATATCTGAACATTATGAGCGACGAATGAACGAGAGCCTTGAAAATCTCTCTAACGTGGTCAAAGTAGTAGATGATAATTGTATCTACTCTCAAACTCTTGACGCGCATGTTCGACACGTTCGAGCCTTTTTGCAACGATGTAGGGAGAAAGGCATTCACTTGTCTGAGGAAAAGTTTGTGTTTGCTCAGCCAGAAATTGAATTTGCTGGTGCAATCTTGTCCAAGAAAGGATATAAAATGCAGCCAAAAGTGTATGAAGCAATTGAAAAATTTCCGTTTCCTACCAATTTGACAGAAATGCGAACGTTTTATGGAATGGCTAACCAATTAGCACCGTTCAATGAACATTTGTCTGAAGCTCTATCCCCTCTCCGACCACTTTTGAAGAAAGATGCTGTCTTCTTTTTGGATGATGAACGAAGAAAAGCATTTGAAAATGCCAAGGAGATCATGAGCTCAGACAAGACACTTGCCTTTTACTGCCAAGGTAGACCTTTGAGGTTATTTACGGACGCTTCAAACATACACGGGCTGGGATGTGTTTTGCAACAAATGCAAAGTAATGGTACATGGAGACCAATTCAAGTTGCCTCGAGATCTTTACTGGACGCTGAAACGCGCTATCATCCTATAGAACTGGAACTTCAGTGCGTGGCTTGGGCAACAAGAAAGTGTCGCACTTTTTTACTAGGTAATCGATTTGTGTGTTACACAGATCACCAGCCACTAATCAATATTTGGAACAAGAAACGGCTAGATGAGATGGTAAATAGCCGAATTTTAAAATGCTTAATGAAACTGATGGATTATGATTTCCAGATGGAGTGGATCCCAGGCGTGGAAAATAAAATTGCTGATGCTCTGAGTCGCAATCCAGCAGTTAAGCCAGACAAGACTGACGAGCAAGATTACGGCGAAATCTCACGTCAAATCTCATCTTTGATTAATGCGTGTGCTCAAGAGGCCCAATGTTCATTCAGACTAGAAAAGGTGAAAGAAGCTGCTGACGCTGACATTGAATATCAGCTACTCAAACAACAAATTCTGTCGGGATTTCCGGTTTCAAAGAACAAGCTTAGTGATTTGCTACATGCATTTTGGCAAGTTCGCCATGAACTGTCCGTAAGCGACGATGGTTTTATTTTATTTGGGACTAGACTATTCATCCCGAGAGCTCTACGAAAGCAAGTTTTGGAAGACCTGCACTCTTCTCACAGAGGAATCGAAGGCACTCAGGCAAGAGCAAGACTGATTGTATACTGGCCATCGATTGATCGCCATATCGCCCAAGAATGTCAAAGTTGTCAAATGGGTTGTCAAAACGATAGACCCTCAAATCCCAAAGAACCCATGAAACACTTGCCGATTCCAACCAGAGCTTTTGAAATTGTGTCATGTGACTGGTTTGATATTAATGGACTCAAATTCATTTGCTACACTGATTGGTACACCGGGTGGTTCACCACTGGTAAAGCTGTGAACGCTGATTCTAAATTTCTTCAAGAATTTTTACGTGAAGTGTTTGTTGACACTGCGGTACCAGACCAGATATGGAGCGACCAAGGTCCTCCATTTGATTCAGCTGATATGAAATCATTTTATGATTACTGGTCAATCAAATGGGTGCCCAGCAGTCCCGAGTACCCACAATCAAATGCATACGCGGAATTAGCTGTTAAAAACGCTAAAAGTTTAGCTCGAAAATGCATGAGCGGTCATGTTATTGATCAAAATGCTTGGACCAAGGGTCTATTGCAAATCCGCAACACCCCCCACAAAGCCACTGGCTTAAGTCCTGCCATTTTGTTGTACGGTCATCCGGTACAGGACCAATTGCCTGCTCATCGAAAAAATTTTGAGCGTCGTTGGTATGACGAAGTTGGGAGTTATGACCGTACCATGTTTAAGACCAAGGTTCAAAGTGAAAAGTATTACGACACTCCCACGTCCAAGGAGTTGCCGTCCTTTGCTGTGGGGGATGAAGTGGTGATACAGAATACTAAATCTAAACGATTTGATCGTTGTGGTGTTATTAAAGAGTGTTGTGAAAATCGTCGATATTTAGTGCGTTTGCCTAGTGGTATGGTGCTTGAGAGGAACAGGAGATATCTCCGTCCTTTTAGACGACCGATTCAGGAAGCACAGGAATCCCATGTTGGTGTCGTTGCTCCTCCCGAGCCTGCCAACTTGCCACCTACAAACTTCACTATTCATCACTCTGAAGTAGAAGTTTCCCCTAATGTCACCACACCAGAACCTGAAGTGTTTAGGCCTAGTAATAATGTTTGCGATATTGTTCCTGTTGTGAATGACCAAGATGCTTCTATTGTAAATGCTCCATTGCGTAGAAGTGCAAGAACACGCCGGCCCCCTGATAGACTAAATTTGTAAACCTAAGAAAGGGAGATGCTATATGATGATACGTTGTGATGTAACATTCCTTTGTATCACGTGCTTAATGATGCGTGCATGAATGGCTTTACCTAGTGCACGCTTAATGGCTAAGACACGTTTCGTATGAACTTGGAGTTGACAGTGCTGTTTTAGTGTTTAAGATATTGTGCTTTTCGCTAGTAAGTTAAATGGACAACTAACCTGCATTCTATTCTATTTGAATAAGATCATTAAAATAACGTAAATCAGCTAAGGGCATTGATTGTTATTTTACACACAGCTTCCCTGCTTGACGTTCAGCAATTAAAGGGACAGTATGAAGCCTCCGCCGTGTGTGGTAGACAGGTGGGCAGGTGGCAGCTTGACTCGAAGACCGAAAGGTCCCTTCGCTGTCTCCTGGCCAAGCCAACTTGGTGAATAAAATGTAATTACAATTACAATAATTACAATATTTGCATTATTTCAAAAAAAAAATTCAATGCAATACTGAAAGGCGGTAAACGGAAAGCACCAAAGCTGAACAAGAAACTCCAAACGCTGCTGCACGCCTACACAAACGGCAGCTGGTTGCGAAACGTGCTGGACTCCATTTCCACTTGGCGACGCAGCGTAATTTTTTTTAAGTGGGCGTAAAGTTAGCAAGGTTCTAAAATGAAAAAAACTTGCTTGGCGTGGCGATACGTCTGCTTGGCGTAACTTCGTGGTGGCCAAAATATGGAATGCATAATTGCATTATTGCGTATGCTTGCATATAGTACCGACACTGGAGTGTACTGAACATTGGAAATAGGTTACCGGTATATAGTATATAAACCAGAGGTGGAGTCGAGGACACAAGGCTCGAGGCCAAGGCCAAGGACACAAAAAAAATCCGAGGCCAAGGCCAAGGACAGCCTTTCCGAGGACAGACACTCTCGAGGCCAAGGACAGGAATGCTCGAGGCCAAGGCCAAGGACCAAGGACACAAAGCGCAAGTGCTCTCCAAAAAAAAAAAAAAAAAAGGTCTTCACAAAAATTTTTCGGGCGATCTCAAAAAAAAAAAAAAAAAAAAAAAAAAAAAGGTCTTCACAAAAATTTTTCAAGCGATCTCCACGAAAAAACGCTTTCCAAAAATTTTTTCAACCGCTCCACAAAATTTTAACTTTCCAAAAAATAGTGCTGTCCTCGAGCCGAGGACAGGCCAATTTTCGAGGACTTGAGGCCAAGGCCAAGGCCAAGGACTTCAAAATCTGTCCTCGAGGACTCCACCTCTGATATAAACATATAAAAAATAACAGTGAAGAAAAATACTCTTGATTACCGCTGTAGCGATAGCACGTTTTGCCGCTTCCATAAATTGCACCATTGTTTCTCAATTACAGCGCACCAATCAAATTTGCCCATTCTTTTTATCACTGTGACGCTCTTGTCAAGTTGACGTAACATTGATATACAATGGCGGTTGGTACATAAACCTGGTGTTACGCTCGATTGAGATTTGTGACGTATTTACATCGTACTGTGGTTACCACAGTTACGGAGTTCATGACCGAACATTGCTTCACGTGTTTTTTTTTTTGCTTTTGTTTGCCGATCCCAGTGCTTGTGTGGTCGGTTGCAGTTGGCTGCGTTGAGAAGTTAAGACAAGGCTCCCTGCTGTAGTTGTATATGCTTAATTTCTTAGAAGTAATGTGTGTTAGGGATTTAGGAGAGTAATGCCTGTTCTAGTGTTGTACTACAGTATAGTGTGCAGTTATTGCTCAGATGCAGCTTATGTAATAGCCTAGTTAGTTGTATCTTACGGTAAGTGATGGGCTGTTGGTTTGCCCCATGCTGTTTTATATTTTTGTTTTGCATGCTAGTTTGGTACTGAGCATCCTGGTTGCTCAGTGGTTATTGATATGATAATTTGGTTCGATTCTGTGCTTGGTTCAGTCGCCATGTTTCTTTGGCTCGGTGGTGGTTCTTCGAGTTAATTCAAACTAATATTAATGCTCACCATAGTATATATATTCAGATGTTGGATATATCATGCCAGTACTCACTTGTGTATAGTACTGATGCCTGTTTATTTGCTCAGCGGCCTAATTAAAACTGTTTGACTAGTGATTTTAGATAACGTACCGTACCGGTATTCCCCCCTTTTCCTGCATTGCGGTTTTTCACTGGCTGATTAATGTTGACTACTGCACTGTCTGTATTCATGACTGCTTACCGTTTTGTGCTATTCTTTTCCGAGGTCCCGGACTCTGTATAGTGTATAATTACCGTCCAGTACTTGTTAGTGTTTATACCTGGCTGATCTTTGGTGATTGATTTACGTAATGCATGCTACATGCTGATTTTGCTGTATGTAGGTTACGTATAAGTTCTTGTAACGTTTTTGTAGTTAGATTAGGCCTTAAGTAGGGTTTTAGTTAGGGTCTGTAACTATGATTAACTGATGCATCGTCGTGTAGTCATTAAATTCTGGGCATAGCTATTTGGTGATACACACTGCGTCAGGCGTCGACAAATGCGTGAGAGCCTTATTTGAGTAGGATCCTGGCGATAGTTATTTCTCGTCTAGTTGTTCTTCCGCTTCATTCCTGAAGCGTGTGACTGTTACATTTTACAAGAACATTCTTTTTGCTATACGCAAATATCTCATACATTTGTGGATTAAGTTTTGATATGTTTGATAGTGAGGAGGCTATTTTGGATTCGACAGAGCGAGGGTCAGTCTCCCAGTTTGGGCAACTTTCAACTTCCTCAGTGGAGGCTTCGGATGCAGCGTTAACGGCTGCTAGGAGGATTGGGGGACAACAAAGCCATGTCACGAAGTTGCTCCAGCAGCTTCGTAAACTGTTGGAAGAGGAGGGAGAGGCACCCGAAATTCTTAGTCTACAATCAAAGGTTAAGGCAGCTTACCGCAAGTACTTGGATGCTGTTCAAGAGTTTTGTGGCTCGCTGGAAAGGGACAGCGAGCAGTATAAGAGGTACATGGACCAACTTCAGGTTAGGGATCGGGAGATTTTGGAAATGGAGGAGCTAGTTAATGTCTACGTTTGTAAGGTACTTACCATGGGCTCAGCCAGATCATCCAGGTCCTCTTGTACTTCCCGGTCCAAATCTATTCGTAGTACTGGTAAGGCCGCAACTCATGCAAGCACGACATTGTCCGAGGCTGCTAGAGTGCGTATGGATATGAGGATGGCTGAGATAAACTTAGCAAAGGTAAAGCGCAATGAAGAACTTAAAGCCGAGGCAGCCAAGACTGTGGTCGAAGCAGAGAGGGCCAAGGTCGAAGCAGAGAGGGCCAAGGTCGAAGCAGAGAGGGCCAAGGCCGAAGCTGCTGCTGCGGAGCAGAGTCAAAGGGCCATCTTGGAGGCCGAAACTGATCTGGCCATGGCTAGGGTAAGGTCAGAAGCGGTCCAGGGATTGTTGGACTTGGAGGAAGAGGAACCCCTTTCAGCCCATGAAATGGTGTCTCAATATGTCGCTAGTTTACCCCAGCATCAAGGCGTGGTTCAATCTGTCCCGCCTCTACAAACAGGAAACGAACCCCTTGACTGTGCTAATCCTGCTGTGTCAGTTGGACCCAAGCTAGTAACTAGTCCAGAAGTTACCACCTGCGTATCTCAATCTTTGAACGTTCAAGCGACTCCTTGGCTAGAACCCGTACGTCATTCAGTTGGTCTGCCCCATAATGACTGCCTCAGTTTGTTCCGGCAATCAGCACCGGCTCCCTCAAGTCGTCCACCACCTGGCCTGCACTGTCCTGGGACTCTTGGTATTCCTGGGTGTAGTGGTACGTACCATGGGTCGGTCAGCATACCCATAAGTGCGATCTCTTTCCAACCTCCTGGGTCTCTATCCTCAACATCCCAAGGTGTGCTCCCGACTGTGACTACGGTCGTTGCTCCCATGCTAACAACTCAGACTACTAAGGGTACCACTACCATCGAATCTGCAGTGGTTCACGGGCCGGCGGTCTCTACGGTTGGTCTTTCAACACTCCACGTTCCTGGTTTTCTGTCATCAGAAGGCGAACAAGATAACATCATTCCTTCTCAACCCGTTGTGGTTTCTAGTAACTTCCCAACACCTATCATGAGTACATCTATCTCACATCCGACCATGAGTTTTACTTCAAATACCAACACATCAATTGCTGAATTGGCTCAAGTCTTGGTGAGGTGTCAGGGTTCAAAATCCTTACTGGAAGATGAGAGGTATGGTGGCGATCCCTTACGTTATCATCAGTTCATGCGGCAAGTTGAGGATCGCATCTTGAACATCTATGCCAAATCCGACCCAGGACATGCACTTCAACTCTTGCTCAACTCTACCACAGGCAGAGCAAGGAAGCTTATTGGCAGTTGTATTATGCTCCAGCCTGCAAAGGCACTTGACAAAGCGTTGGAGCTGCTGTATACTTCTTTCGGCTCTCCAGCTGTGGCAGTTAAGGCACATCTGAAAGCAGTGTGTGAAGGCCCTACAATCCGTGATGATGAACGTAGCCTTCAAGATTTTTACTCCGACTTAGTGAATTGCAAACTGGTAGTAGAGACGGCGAATGCAGCATCCATGCTCAACTCAGCAACCACCTCAGAAGGGTATATTCGCTAGACTGCCCAAGCGTCTGCAGAGACAGTTTGCAGAGATGGCACTGCGCAAAGGTTACGACATGGAGATTGTCCCATTTGATCTCTATATCGAATTTGTTGACCAGGTGAGAAGACTCTCTAGTTCTCGCCTTGGCAGGTTGTTGAATGCTTCTACGGACAAGACAACTTCACAAGGGCAGAGATGGACTAAGTCTAAGCCCACACGTGCTCATAATGTACAGTCGGAGGTCAGGAAGATCAGCAAATCACCGGCCAAGGGAACTGGCAAGTCAAAGGATCTCCATCTAAGTGCCCGGTGTGCAATACGGTAGAACACTGGGTATGGCGCTGCCCTGAGTTTACTAAAGAGTCCATAGACAATCGGCGCTCCATCGTTAAACAGAAACGCCTCTGTTTCAATTGTCTGGGAGTTGGTCATGGTGTTAAGGACTGTCCCAGCAGGGCTCGCTGTCGCACATGCGCTGGGACTCATCATTCGCTGTTGCACCCTCCAGCAAGTTCGGCTTCTTCGAGCACTACAGCTGGTGGTACGGCTGTTGAGCCGAGCAACCCTGACGGGCGCCTCTGTGAGTGTGGTTTCTCCGTCTTCGGGAGTGGAGGGTTGCGGTATTGGTATGTCCAGGGGCAAGGAGGCTAGGAACCGTCTTCAAGTCCTGCCTGTGACCCTTGTCAACCCATCCTTGGGTATAGCTAGGAAGACCTGGGCACTCCTGGATTCTGGAGCAGATACACATCTGCTATCTCGTCGACTCTTTACCGAGCTGAATCTTTTTGGGACCCCTATACGGACAAAATTGCAGTTGGCAAATGGAGACACGAAGGTATTCAACACTCATGAGACCAGTTGCATTATTGAAGACCCGGATGGTGTTCATTCATTTCATTTGGACGTGGTTCAGGTGGTAGATCGGTTGCCCAATCTCAAGGGTAGCATTCCGTCTTCAACTGACTTGTTATGCCATGATCACTTGTCTGATATCCAGTTTCCAGACATAGGGGATGGTGATGTAGAGCTAATCATTGGCACGGGTACACCTGAGCTCCATGTCTTCTCTGAGATTCGTCAAGGAGATGGTACCAAGCCTTGGGCAGGGAAGTCTCCGCTCGGGTGGGTGCTCTTTGGACGGGATTTCTTTCGTGCCGAAGAAGAAGTCGTTGATCATGTAACATTTATCGCTGCTCACAAGCTGGACATCGTTGCGGAAGCTATCTGCCCATGCCAGTTTGAGCATGCTGATCTCTTTGGCGAGTCAGACCAGCTTCTTCCTTCTTTGGATGACGAGAAGGCTTCAAAGATCATGGAGTCCTCCTGCGAGCTGCGTGAGGGACACTATTGTATGAGATTGCCTTGGAAGGATGGATGTCCGAAACTGCCCAATAACTACAACATGGCTCTTTCACGCCTGAAAGCGCTTGGTCACAGACTCAGCCAAGAGCCGGACACTTTAAGCTTGTATCGGGACAAAATCAATGAAATGCTCAAATTGGGACATGCTCGGGAAGTAAATCCAGAGATTGAAAGTGTCTCAGACGAACGTATTTGGTACATTCCCCATCATTGCGTTGCAAAGAAATTTCGCATCGTTTTTGATTGTGCAGCAGCTTATCAGGGCATCTCATTGAACCAGCAGCTGCTGCAGGGCCCAGACAACACCAATACCTTGATTGGGGTCCTACTTCGCTTTAGACTATACCCTGTCGCTGTTGTGGGGGATATCAAAAATATGTTTCATATGGTGAAGGTACATACAGACGACCAACCAGCGTTGAGGTTCTTGTGGTGGCGGGATGGCAATCCAGGCAAGCCAGTCCAGTCTTATCAGCTGACTGTACATACGTTTGGTTTGACCTCTTCTCCTAGCATTGCCGGATATGCTTTAAGGCAAACAGCACTTCAGAACTTGCCCCAAGCTTCTGAACTTACGCGCTCCACCATTCAGCATCAATTTTATGTTGACGACCTCTTAACCTCAGTCAGAACCAGCAACGAGGCAGTTCAATTGATATCTGATATTGACAGTGTCTTGAGCTCGGGCGGGTTTACTTTGTCCAAGTACGTTAGCAATCGTCCTGAGGTCTTGGAAACTCTACCTAGTGAACGGCTTGCTCCTCAACTTCAGGACATAGACTTTCATGCTATCAATCTTCCTACACACAAGACGCTTGGCTTAATCTGGCATGCTTCAACTGATCAATTTCGAGTGAAGGTTGCGGTAGCAGAACACTCGACTACCCGCCGAGAACTACTCTCCGTACTGGCAAGTGTGTATGATCCACTTGGCATGGTTGGACCATTCACTTTACCTGCCAAGATACTTCTTCAACGGCTGGCCAAAGTCAAACTTGATTGGGATGTTGAAATTCCACAAGAAGCCAAGTCCACATGGGATAGTTGGCTAAGGGCTCTTCCAAAGCTTGATGGACTCTCGATTCCCCGGGTGTACACTGGGTTTGTAGATGCTAAAAATATCCAACTGCATTTCTTCGCAGATGCCAGCAAAGATGGTTATGGGGCTGTGTGTTATCTGCGTTGTTATGATGGAAAGGAATACTCTTGTGTCTTTGTCATGGGAAAGTCTAGAGTGGCACCCATGAACCAACAATCCATACCACGTTTGGAACTCTGTGCTGCAGTTACAGCAGTACGCTTGTCATTGCTTGTCATGAAAGAGCACCGGTTCCCCACTAGTAAGGTTTATTTCTGGACGGATTCTACGACAGTGTTAAGCTATGTACACAACACCAGCAAGAGGCGTTCTGCCTTTGAGACCAACCGAATTGCTACTCTCCGGAAGTACACCAAAAATGATCAGTGGCTTTGGGTGGATACCAAGCAAAATCCAGCAGACTTGTTCTCTAGAGGGGTTTCTCCACGGCAGATACGCAAGTCAGAGAAATGGTTAAGTTCTCCTAAGTTTCTTTTGGAAGATGAGTTGACGTGGCACTCCCTGGGTGTTGGCGCTCCGGTTACTTCTGAGCCTTTTACTGCTGCAAATCATGAAGAATTTGACAAGGACCAAGGAACGAGGGACTCGACTACTTGTCTTTCCACCACATCGAATCCTTCGGCTATACCTTCAGTGTTGATTAGACTTACTAACAGGTACGGCACACTACAGAGTGCGATAAGGTCTACTGCATGGCTACTCAGAGCAAAACGGTGTCTGCAATCCAAAGTCAATGGCAAGTGGATACCCCTTTCTACTAGTGACCCCATTGGAGCCCAAGAGTATGAAAATGCACTGCTTGCCCTGATTCGAATTGTGCAATTACAAGAATTTCCGGGCTTGATTGAGGCCTTAGAGAGGTATCCTTCTCATGAAGTGGCCGAGGGTAAGGCTGGCCGTGCTCCAAAACAAGCTATACAACCTTTATTGAAGTATTGTCCAATTGTGTTGGATGGTGTGATTCGTTTGGGAGGCCGGTTACAGCGTTCAAGCCAGCCTAAGGATTTTCGCCACCCCATCGTGTTGCCCAAGAATCATCACTTTACAGGGCTAATTGTTCAGTATCATCACGCTGAGTTAGGGCATAATTCCTCTAATTATGTTCTGAATACTTTACGTGCTCGATATCATGTGATTGGGCAAGAAAGGACCGTTAAATACCATATCAAGAAGATGTGTATGGAATGCAGGAATCGATCTGCCACCTTTGGCTCACAGTTAATGGCTCCTCTTCCTCCGGCCAGGGTAGAAGTCGGCCGTAGTGCCTTCGAAAATTGTGGAATTGACTACATGGGCCCTCTGGAGGTCAGACAGGCCAGGAGCACTCTCAAGCGCTACTGTTGTGTGTTTACCTGCTTGGCATCCAGGGCTACCCATTTGGAAATGGCATATGATCTTACTACGGAGTCCTTCCTTATGGCTCTACGCCGCTTCCTCTCTACACGCGATCACTCCACACACACTATCTTCTCTGACAATGCAACGAATTTTGTTGGAGCCAGATCCGAACTTCAAAGGGGTCTTCAGCGTCTGAATCATCAACAGATTATCCAGGAGCTCTCTCCAAAGGGAATTAGGTGGATCCATGCACCTCCATTGGCGAGTCATCAGGGAGGTATCTATGAATCGATCATCCGCCTGGTGCGTAAGGCTATGGACGCACTTATGTCCGATCGCAAGATGAGGACCCTTACGGACGAAGGGCTGGTTACTCTACTCAAGGAAATAGAATATATCCTCAATTGTCGTCCTCTCGCTCGTGTGAATGCCAATCCAGAAGATATGGAAACACTTTCTCCAATTATGCTCCTCACCGGCTCTATGGCGGTAGGCCTTCCATGTGATGTATTTGTTACTACAGATGGTATGCGGTCTTCCTGGAGAGCATGCCAACTACGGATTGATGAATTTTGGAGACGATGGCAATCAGAATACCTTCAGTTGTTGCAACGGCGCCAGAAATGGCTCATGCCTGAGAGAAATTTGAAAGAAAATGATCTCGTCTTGCTGAAAGAAGAAGATCAACCACGTAACGTCTGGCCTAAGGGTCTTGTTATGAAGGTATTTCCCGACAAAGATGGTTTAGTGCGAAGAGCAGAGGTTCGACTGCATAATGGCAAAATCTTCTTAAGAGACATTCGCAAACTTTGTCTTCTAGAAGGAGATATTGGTGATAAAAGAACTGCTCTAGACGACACCGTTGAAATCAACAAAATTTAACCTTTCCGGGTGCATCACACTATAAGTTTAATGAACTTTCCGTGAACTGTGGTGAGAAGAAATAATTTTGACCCATTACCCTTTGTGATGCACACCGATGTGGCCGGTTAGCCGCCTGCTGTTAGGGTTAGGAACTGTTAACATTAACACTGAGGGATGTATACACAGGCGAGCTTATGGACAATTACGAGCTGTCAGCACCTACCCTGTAAATATTGACTGATTGTTTGACTCAGGTGCTTCCGAGTTACTTAGTGCACCGGCCAGAGCATATGGACTGTTTGCCCACGTGCGATTTAACACGCTCATCCCCCCCCCTTTTTTTTGTTGTTGTTCTTGTGTAGGCTTATATATCGCACGTGGGTTTCGCGTTGACGCAGTGATCGTGTCGCCGTGGCACGATGTGTTTTTATGTGTTTCTCTTTGTGTAACTCATAAGTTTCATCTTTCGTTGATATTCGCTAAGTATTTAGACTCAAGTCTAAATCCTCCTGCAGCTAGGTCAAGTCCTGGCTAGTGTGATTATTTTAGTGTAAACTCATTCTCTGGTTTCACTCTCGCTTCATTTATGGAAAATATTGTTTCGGTTATGTTTGGTTACCTGCACAATATTTTGGGCCGGCTATGTTACGCTCGATTGAGATTTGTGACGTATTTACATCGTACTGTGGTTACCACAGTTACGGAGTTCATGACCGAACATTGCTTCACGTGTTTTTTTTTTTGCTTTTGTTTGCCGATCCTAGTGCTTGTGTGGTCGGTTGCAGTTGGCTGCGTTGAGAAGTTAAGACAAGGCTCCCTGCTGTAGTTGTATATGCTTAATTTCTTAGAAGTAATGTGTGTTAGGGATTTAGGAGAGTAATGCCTGTTCTAGTGTTGTACTACAGTATAGTGTGCAGTTATTGCTCAGATGCAGCTTATGTAATAGCCTAGTTAGTTGTATCTTACGGTAAGTGATGGGCTGTTGGTTTGCCCCATGCTGTTTTATATTTTTGTTTTGCATGCTAGTTTGGTACTGAGCATCCTGGTTGCTCAGTGGTTATTGATATGATAATTTGGTTCGATTCTGTGCTTGGTTCAGTCGCCATGTTTCTTTGGCTCGGTGGTGGTTCTTCGAGTTAATTCAAACTAATATTAATGCTCACCATAGTATATATATTCAGATGTTGGATATATCATGCCAGTACTCACTTGTGTATAGTACTGATGCCTGTTTATTTGCTCAGCGGCCTAATTAAAACTGTTTGACTAGTGATTTTAGATAACGTACCGTACCGGTATTCCCCCCTTTTCCTGCATTGCGGTTTTTCACTGGCTGATTAATGTTGACTACTGCACTGTCTGTATTCATGACTGCTTACCGTTTTGTGCTATTCTTTTCCGAGGTCCCGGACTCTGTATAGTGTATAATTACCGTCCAGTACTTGTTAGTGTTTATACCTGGCTGATCTTTGGTGATTGATTTACGTAATGCATGCTACATGCTGATTTTGCTGTATGTAGGTTACGTATAAGTTCTTGTAACGTTTTTGTAGTTAGATTAGGCCTTAAGTAGGGTTTTAGTTAGGGTCTGTAACTATGATTAACTGATGCATCGTCGTGTAGTCATTAAATTCTGGGCATAGCTATTTGGTGATACACACTGCGTCAGGCGTCGACAAATGCGTGAGAGCCTTATTTGAGTAGGATCCTGGCGATAGTTATTTCTCGTCTAGTTGTTCTTCCGCTTCATTCCTGAAGCGTGTGACTGTTACACCTGGAGCGAGCCGTCATTTATTCCCTTACTCAGATAGTCAGAGAAACAAAATTCGTATGCAGTGTTGATTACGAATAAATGAGCGGTGAAAACTTATCCGTCTGTTCGACGTTTTGCTAAAATATATAGAGCCGCTAAACCGCAATGAGGTTATTTAAATTACAATGCAAATCACATAAATTTCTTTCAAATGCTTGAAGTGGTGAGTTGTAAACGGTCTAACTAGTACAGGCACGAGCCTGAAAGCATTAGCCCAAACCTGGCCTAAACCCCCAAGTGATATGAAGTCAAGAACAGGCCCAAAAAAGCCTAATAATTAGCCTAATTAAGATTCATCTGAAACAAGACTAGCCCACCCAAACTACGCTTTGTGGGTCGCATGTTTTGATATGAACTAGCAGAGAAATTTTGCAAGAAACCAAATCTCTTTATTTCGATTGGTCAGTGGTCATCACCTAAAATCGCTACCAAAATCACATCAAAATGTGATAAAGACCTTTTTTGTTTTGGTCTTCATCAAAATTTCTGCGAATTTTTACATCAAAACTGAAATCTCATTAGAAACCATTTCAAATTTTCTCCTTTGAGGTGGCACTGATTGTGCGGCTAGCGCAAAGTCTCTGTGACCCATTTCTCAAAAAGTTTGAGCATCCTTGGTTTAAAGAATATATTCGTAGCATTTATGATTGCTCCCCCCCGGTTGTCGTAGTGCTAAAATGAATTCTTCCATGTATGAAAGTCGGTTGCACAGAGATGTGACTTCTGAACTTCGGTAAACGGTCTTTGGTGAAATAGTCACTTTCTGATCATATTGATCCTTCAACGTAGTCGTCATTCTGTGTTGCAAAATTATTTTTACACTTCATAGCACCTAAAAGTCTAAAACACGAAGCAAGTATAAATATCAAGCCTGATATTTAGTCAATTTTAAGCCTGAAATCGACTTGAAAAGCCTGTCCTGACTTTATACTCTGCTACTCTGTTGTAGTGCAGAGTGATGTAATGTAGTTACAGTTGTTTTTTTAAGAGAACAGTTTAATCATTAATGCGAATGCAAGGCTCATTTTTGCTCAAAATCAAAGAATAATGACATTGACAGCCTCAGCCCTAAAAAAAAATTAAGAACAAATGAAAAAGAACAACTTTCAAGTTTATAAAGAAACTAAAATTCTTTAGGCTACCGATTCAAAGCGATAGATTTTTAGTGATTTTCCAGTTTGCTAGCCAAACCGCAATGATTCCGAGATTGTAGAGTGCTGTCAGGCTGTGTTGCGCATTGACAGGCATTTGAGAAAACTTTAGGCTGTCATTCAAAATTTTGCTAGCTGCAGTAAATTTTATGATGCTATGAAAACAGGAAAAAAGCGTTTGCTCTAGCTGACAGAGCATTCAGAATTATACAAGTTTACAACCATGTTTGCTGAAATTGACATCAATGCTCTCAAAATTTAAGAACAAATGTGGCTAAAAATTGACAAAAAAATTAAGAACAACCAGCCTCAACTCAAAATTTTCTGGTTATTATAAAACGTGTACTTAAAAATAAAGTTCTTTCAGTCATTCGACGCTTTTTTATTGTCAATTAATGGTCGATGACCTTTTTGTTGAAGCCATCAATGCTTTTGATCAATTTGTTTTTAATGGAAAACCTTAGCAACTTTTAATGCAGTGGTACCTGGTTACCGTTTGAACTGTTGCAACAACTCTTGCTGCAAACAATGCTTTGCTCAATTTCGCTTGTTGAAGAAAAAAAGATAGCTTTCTGGACTGCACTCAGGTGGCTGAATAGCTCGTGATATAAAAAGATGTCCCCCTTTTGTTGAAGTCGCTGAGATATGTTGATTCAGCAGCAAGCTGGACTGTAACCTTTTAGTTTTGAAGTCTCATGTCAGCACAAATCGCTGTATTTAACATGTTGATGCAAAAATTGTTTCTTTGGCATTATGAAAGCAGAGCGTTTAATTGCCTCATCAAATGAGGCAATCGCGTAAAATTTTCAATAAAAATTGAATGTAAAAGTAAATATCTTTTTCAAATTTTTGTTTCAATGCCAATAACAAAAACACAAAATTATTTGGGGGGGCAGCAGTCCAGCAGTTTCCATAGATGAGCCGCCCCTGACTAGTAGGTTTGACTGGAAACTGATAGTTTTGCCTTTTTTTTCACGGTTTATTTGTTATGCAATATGCTCATTTTGTTCAGTCAGCATAACTTTTTTCTTTACAGTTCACTTGCTCTAGAAGGAATACAGTATGTCCAATCAAATTTGTTGAATCCACCCATGCGTTACTGCAAAAAAATTTTGTGACAAGGCAAGAGCAGACTTTTTCTTCAATACTCTTTCTCTTTTTTTCTCTGCACATCTGTTTGTAGTCTACTAAGCATATAGTCTATGCTCGGACCATAGGTTGAGGCTATTACAATAAAATAGACTGTATATAATTGTAAACTAATCTAGAACATGGGTAGTGATTTCTTTTGTCACCTTTATTTCTATAATATTTTGTGCTTCAGATGCTGTGTTATGTTGATGCTAGGTTAGTGGACTAAGTAAGTCAATAATTACTGGTAACTGATTAAGCTTTATTGGTCTGTTGGTGTGGATAGCTGATAAATTTTTTTGTCACGATTTCCTATAATAAATTCAACTGTTTGATTTCGGACAACTTTCAAGATGGAAGCTGATTCATTTGTGGATGATTTGTATTCAGTTATCAAGCCTGCTGTTGGTACCCTTGATGCGCAAGTAAAGTCTCTCCGGTTATCACAGGTACGTATGTTGCAGTGCAATGCACAGGATTTCACAAAGCCACAAAACTTATGGAATTATTTTATTGGAAGTGTCAAATGTGTAAGATAACACCCATGAAGAAAATAAGTGAGCAAAGAGTGGGTGCTCATTCTATCTTGTCGATTTTTTAAATTAACATTGCAGATTAGGGTTTCTGGTTTCAGTTCAGAGTTAGGTTTTGAGTTTGGGTTAGGATTGTTTGGGGTAGACTTACACTTGCAGTAGAGTTTTGGCTAGGGCTGGGATTAAAACTAGAATATTAATTTCTTTCTTTACCTACACTTTTTTTTTCAATTAGAACCAAAAAACTTTGGGTTGAGACTGGCTGTTCATAACTTTCAGCCAGTTTTCTGCCTCATTTGTTCTTAAATCTATTCTTAAATTTTGATAGCATGGATGTCAATTTTAGCGACCATGTCAGTAAAACTGCTTGATTCCCAATTCTCTGTCTGCTTGAGAAAACTTTTTTGCTGCCATGGCAGCATTGTAAAATTACAAAAGCGCTAAATGAAGTTTATTTCAATTTAAATGACAGCCAAAAATTTTCTCAGTTGCTTGTGCAATGCACACCTGTACACGTATAACTAATCATTTTGGAATCATTGCAATTTTGCTTGAAAATGCTAAAAAATTGCTAATATTTCGTTTTTAATCGGACCGGATTTGAGTTTCTTCTTAGATTTGAAATTTATTCTTTTTAGTTTGTTCTAATTTGTTCTTAAATTTAGAGCGAAAATGAGCCTAGCGCTCATACAAAATTGTTCTTATAAAAGAAAAAGAGTGTATTTCATCAAAAATTTTTAAGTTGAAGACTAGAAAGAGAATATAATGAAAACAAATAGCAATGAATAATGTAATGAAATGTATTTATCCACGCAGTTTTTGTTTAGGGTTCGACCCCCGAATCCCCCCTGTTTGCATCACTGGTTCCCATTAACCCAATTTTGTCTACAAATCAGCGATTTTTGGAACAAGGGCTAATAAGGTCGGCAATATGATCAACATAGCTCTAGAAAAGTCGACAAATTGTTGGAATTGTGACATTTATTATACTTCACTACTGGATTTGTACAAAATTTTGACACATGAGCATATTTTCATTGGTTTGAGCAGAATTGTTTTGAGGAATTTTGGGCATCCATTGATTAACCTAAAAGTTAGAGGAAACAGTGGGTTTGGGATTAGTTTTAGAGTAAAAATTTGAGTGTGGGTTAAATTTGGGTCAGAATTAATAAAAAAGATGATATTTTGAGAAAGGCTATGACAAGGATCATAGTCTAGAGATTCCTAAACCGAGAGTGCTCAAACCACTAACATGGTGAGTGTAAATCAAATTCAGTTGAGGGGGTTCAGGACAAGAGCACTTGGGACATTGTTTCACAAAATGAAAAATGATTTAAAGACAATATGACAATAGATTTAATGACAATATGACAAAGTGATGGCTCAAATCCATTTTTTTTTCACAGTCTTCCTTTCTTTATTCATACGTAGAGCAACAACAGCCAGTCGTTTTAAATAGGCATAGTAGGTTGATGGATGGTGTTACCCCATACTATGCCAATGTAGAACAACCTGCACAAATAGAACTAATTAGGCAATGAGACATAATACTGTGATAAAAATCTTCCGCTTTTCTGCAAATTTCGCCAAGTTTTTGGCCAAATAATTCATAATTTTTGTAATTCATCTAAAAGGAGTGAGAAAAACTTAAGGGGTTGGGGTAGGGGTAGGCAATTGCAAATTAGCAGTGTTTACTTGAAGCTGCATAAACTTTGTTTTTCCAACGATAAAATCACAATTATGACAACGTTGTTATTTCTTCGCAGTTACAATTTTACCTAAAAATTGCAACGTAAAGAAAATAGAAATAAAGGAGCAGTGCAAGAAAAAAAGGAATGGTAGATTAAGAGAAAAAAACATTTTATTTTTCTTTGATTTGGTAATATGTGAAATAAGTTGTTTGCGGAATCAAGTGACTCGCTATTGAATAAATTAATAAACTGCGTGTTAAGAAATCTGGGAGGCGAGGCACCCCAGACGTTGATACGCGTTTTTCAAAATCCTCGCTGATTTTGTTTTCAGCTGTTTGCATCACTGATAATAGGGTTAAGGTTAGGGTTGGCGTAGGTGTTGCCTACTAATGATACTACACCTGTTTAGAGCAGTTTAACATTGTTTTCTATGCTGATGTAGAACAACCCCTCAGCTTCTGCCTATTTTGTTTGAAGCTAAGCGATTTCTTTTTCTGATCTTCTTTGGTTAGTTTTTCAATAGTTGGGTTTAAGTGATTTTATTAGTAGAATAGTAATTCTAGGATTGATGAGCAATACACCCCGTGATGCTAAGTAGTGAAGGTAGGATAGGTTTGTAATTCATTTTGTGTCTGGATACCTTTAATAGGGCATACCTATTATCAGACTTTTCTTTAAAATATTTATTTTGTAATTGAGAAAACACTGGCTTTCTTTCTAACAACCTGTAAGACCTGATTGCAATTAAAACGAGTTCAACACCGATGCGCGATGCTTTTAATTTTCGATACAGTATCGCGATATATTTTAGCTATACTTTTTTTCGATACATTTAATTTAGACGTGCGTATTGTCAAATTATTAAATATATTTAAGTTTTGGCGAGGCGCCTGTAATTATTTTATGACTTGGTTGAATTATGCGTTCAAATGTTAGATGAAAAATACTGTACAGGACGGGCAGAACGTGTCACATGACGCCAACATGATTGTTTTTACATTGTAGGTCAATCTATGCCTTTTTTTATTAATCATGAATAATTACTCGCGGAGATTCGCGTATCATATAATTGCATGCATTTTTTTGCATTCACATTGAAAAAGCTATCGTGCGGGTAATTATGCGTGATTGATAAAAGCTGCCTGAGATATTAAGATCCATTTACGACATGATCAGTGGCGGATTTATGGGGGGGATGCATCCCCCCCCACCAGCCTAAACCTAACGATTTCGGCCGAAAAATCAGTCTCAATTTCGGTGAAGACCTTTTTTTTTTTGGAGACCACCTGATTTTGGGCGGAAAAAACGTTTGAATTTCTGAGCTTTCCGAGAAATTTCGTCTCAATTTATCCCCCCACCAAAATTTTCTGGATCCGCCACTGGACATGATTGAGTCAAGTTTTGAGCAATTTTTCTAAAATCGTAATTAAGAGCGATTGGGGTTCACTTTGGATTCAATCAAGTTTATCTCAATATTAATTTACAACGCAAAGTATATTATGTCATAATATCTTTCACAAGATTTAGGTCCAACATGGTATCGCTTTACTTTTTTTACCACCTCCGCAAGTTTTTTCTGTGCTTACTTTAAATTGAATGCAACAACAAAGATAGGCAAGCTAATCTGAGGGTTATTGATTTTGTTACAGTATCCTTCAGCTTATACAGTTAATCTATTAAACATGTTTATTCAAAAACAAATTTCATTCTTAACTTCAGAAAGTTCTTAAATTATTTCATATTTATATGCAACAAATTGACCGGCTAGTTCTATGATTATTTTGTATTTATTTTAGTTGGATTTGCCTTTCGTACAATATTTTTCTCTAGAAAAATTAAATCTCTATTTTTCTTGCAGTATTTACGCAACAACGTGTGACGAGTTTGCGCGAGTCATTACGCCTGTGAGAAACACAGCTTTTTTTAAAAAATGTCACAGCGGTGGCGAGCCTTTGATAACATGGTGTTCAATTTGACCGATAGCGACCCGAGAATGAACTCCCTATGACCTCTCGTTCCAAAGGCGAACGCGTTGTAATTCGATCAATTGATACTGGTATTATAAACCATAACCAAATTATTTCCTCTCAAGTTTTGTTTAACTTTCTATCCACGTATTAAAAGTTAATTTGCGTTGTTGCAGTTGAACTTTTTATGCTGTGGTGGTTGGAATTGATGATGAATTTAATGTTTGCGCACTATTAAGGCTAGCAAACAACCGAAACTTTTGCCCGATAAGTCGAGTTCGTTAAAAAAAGATATGCACAGCTGGGTTGAGTCATTTGCAACACATTTGTCCTATTTGAATGGCATGGAAATTGAACCCTTCTACTGCTCCTTCCAAATATGAATGCCGTTATCGTTAGACTAACTGATAAAATGCTTGATAACATAACGAATTCAACCGCTTTTTTCACCGTTTTATCCGTGAAATTATGATGGTCGATTGAATAAATTGCAAGTATAAGTTACATTTTACAGCATTCTCGCTGCAGATATATTTGTTGGTGAAAAGAATCAACAAACTCTGACCGCATTTTGAGCCGCAGGCTGGTTGAAATGAGCTGCTGTTTATTAGTTCTAGAGAAAAACTGGCGATATCCTAAAAAACTAACTTTTCGATTCCACTACGCGATACTCTGATCAATACTGATTCGATACCCGTTACAAAACTATCGCGCGATACTGCCCATCTCTGCCTGAATGAAACATTGTATATCCAAACCATAGCTATTGTGTGCTTGAAAAGCCAAGGAGCTGATTAGCTGCACCCGTTCTCTGGCCGAGGTTGTGCTGCTGCGTGATTTTTTCGTTCAGGTGGAGTTCGCAGTCATGGCCCGATTTCCAAGGTTAATAAAAATACAGTACAACAAAAACTATTTTGAATGGTTCTTAAAATGCCGTTTTAATTCGTGTGGTGTAAGTATTGTGTCACGTGATCAACCTCCACCAATATTGATGCTGCTCTGCAGTCTTTCTCGGAAGTTCGTGCGTGATACCTTTCCAGGTTGTTACATAATCATTACGGTTATCCTGTTCGCCAGGTATCGCTACGTGAGAAGATCGACCAGGTGACGTCCGAGTTGCAGCGCATCAGTGAAGCTCAGCCAATCAACGTCGACCTCTCGTCCCACATTCGCCGACTCACCAACTCGAAGCGCCGCCTAGTGTTAGCGAGTAACATCGTGCAGAATGCTCATGAGCGCCTCTCGCGGCTTCATCGTTCAATCGAGGCGGAAACCCTCCGCAAACAAGCGATTGTTCAGGCACAACGCGCACTCATCGACGTCGCGCAAGAAGCCCAGTAGAGGCTCCCACCAGCGATGGGATCTCAGATCCGACTTCGTCTCCATCCCTCCAAAATATCTATGACGCCTAATTGCAATTTATTCCATGTGATTTTTTCAAAGCTGTGCCCATTGCTGATACTGGTCGACTTGAGTTTCAAGCGCGCATGCACGAGATCGACAATGTTTTGCAAAGTTGCGTCAAGAAAAATGTTTCTTCGCTTCCATTGCATGGCAGAACGGGAACTGAAAAGCAGCTTTAAAGCGTTGTTCTCGAACATAAATTGTAGCACTCAAACTTGTATTAAGTCTCGTCACGTTGATGGAGTTGCGCATCCCCAACGTGACTAAACTTTAAAAGAGATACTGCTCGAAATCGGTTTAATTGAAGACATGAGAACTACTCGAGGTAATTAGAGGTTTCCCTAATCTTTTTTCGCAATTCCCCTTATTTACTTCGTAATATTGGCAACCCTAGATTTCGCAGTTTTGTGACGTCACAAAAGGCCTACTGTTGATCAGTACTGGTAGCCTATATCTACAGAAACCACTAGCAGTTGCCAAGTTTTCAGATTTAGTTACGCGCCGCTATACCTGTTGGTAATTGCATTTGTTTATTTTGCGAGAATTTTTGGAAAATTATGCCTTTTAGGTTGACACAAAATTGCGAAATGCAGGATTGCCGATTGGAAGGAGTCGAACGGATTAAATCGTATGTTCGCGAATAAAGGGAATTGTGGAAAAAGGTTTGGGGCACCTCTTGTAGTTCTCATTTCTTCAATAAATAATTCTTTAATTCCGACCACTGTCGAGTGCTGACTCAGCAAAATTTTTTGTGGTGTAGATGAATTGCTTGTGTTCTTGCATGCACTTTCCTAACTCGTCGTTTGTGTAATGAGGTCCACGTGCTCAGGTATTACATTTTTAGGTTCAATGTGATTTGAAGCTTGCGTTGGGATTAAATGGATTGAAATTGTCAACTTTCCTATTTTGGGTAAGTTGTGGGTCCCCTTCGGCCTGCCAGTAGCACATATAAAAAAAATCTATTGTGCTACAAATCTGAAATTATTTTGCAGAAGCAAAAGTTAATGGTTCCATCTTTTTGTGATCGATCAGATTTTCAAATCCAACTTGGCCAGGCAGTGAATGCTTCTTTGGCTGTTTTATTTTTCTCCACTTGAATTTCAAAATGTCGAAATTCCCACCGGTGGTGTTTGGCAACAAATATTTTTAGTGATGTCAATTGAAATATTCGTAGGTGTTGAGGTTGTAAACGGTGTTTGAAATTGTTGGGGTCGGAATTGCCCTGTTTGGCAGTATCTCCAAAACCGATTGTCGTGGCTTGACAAATTTAGTATCAAAATGTTCTGATGGGTCAATTGTAGAAGCCTGGTTTATTTGATCGTTTTACGTGCCTCTTGGCTAAAGGCTACCAGCGCGGAAGTTTAGGGAAGAGCCACCAGAACGGTGACAACTTGAAACAAGCAACGCGAAAAATTCATTCTCAAACAGGATTCCAATCTGCAGCCTTTGGATTACCAGCCCACTGCTCTATCTCTTGAGCTATAGGGGTGTCAACTCGCATGCTTAATTTTGGCTATTTAATCCTAATACTAAGATGTTGATAACAATTTAATTGTGATGCCTGCAAACGTCAAAACATCACAATTAAATTATTATCAACATCATAGCACTGGGTTTAAATAGCCAAAATTAAGCATGCGAGGAGACATCCACGCTAACTCAAGTGGTAGAGCAGTGGACCGGTAATCCAAAGGCTGCAGATTCGAATCCTGTGAGAGGATGCTTTTGCATTGTTTTAAGTAGTCGCCGTTCTGGTGGCTCTTGCCTAACCGCGCTGGTAGCCTTTAGGCCAGAAATACGCAAAACGATTAAACATTAAAACTCTGGCCTGCAACAGTCAAAACATCACGATCAAATTATTGTCATCCTGGTTTTTATTGTCCTTGTTTCGTAAAACCTGAAATTTGTTTTTTTTTCTGCACTATTCTGCAAGTCGAATGTATTTTTAAATGTCAAGTTGTCCATCCTTCAAAAGGGCATTCAAGTCAATTTTCCACTGTTGACGAAAAACCAACATGCATTCTCACTAAATTTGATAGTATTCACGGTATTGCAGTTCTGAGTTTAACAGTTTTCCTGTTACTTCAGTGTTGCCATTTTGTTTGTATTATGACAGAACAACTTGTAAAAAGTTGATTCACATAACTTTGCCGCAAAACATACTGTACCAAAAATTTTGTTTCTAATTGGCAACCCTGGCAAAATTTCTAACGGAAAAGCTAAACTGTTATATCTTTGGAACCCACGGTCGTAGAAAGCACAAATTTGGTGAACGTAGTTTTAAAGACCGTATTTTTTTAAAACAAAGTTTGGCAAAAAATTCACACTTGAATATCTGTTTAAATCACGCTGCCAACTTCACATGGCGTATTTTAATTATTGCCGTACTCGTGTTTCTGCTATGCAAGCCCTGCCACTATTTTGGTTAACACATTTTTATTCACCAAGTTGTCTTGGCCAGAAGACGACGTGTCAGGTGGCAGCTTGACTCGAGGAAGCAGAGGAGCTGTAAATACCAAGTTAATTAGTATCAGAACTAGTGCAAATTTCAACAAGAAACGTTCCTAAATATTGTTGACTAATCCTATTTTCGGGCAATATTTTCAACATTTTCGTGGTGAGTTTTGCAGTAGCAAGTAGATGGAATTGATGCCCAGTCTACTTGTAATTGCTCAATCGATTCGTCACAATGTTCAGATTTATTTAATAATTCATTATAATGTAAAAGCGTCGGCGCGCGGCCATAAGTGCAACTTCCTCTCGATCCGCTTCATGATTGTAAACGTTACGTGCTGAATGCCCGATCATGTGTTGCTTTGCGTCACAATGTTACGCAGAAGTGGGCCTTCCTCTCCTTCATCTGCAATTAATGTGAAAATAAACAAACTTGGATAGAAGAGAGCTTTCCATGTGCTGTTGAATCTTGCCCGGCATCAAATCATTAACTGACCCAATGTTATATGAGTCACGTTGCCACATGCTACAATGTCAGAAATTTTTGCAAGCGGGCGTCCACCATTGGGGGCTGTTCATAAAAGACGTCCGCACAAAATTGCAAAAAATTGACCCCCCTCCCCCCATGTCCGCAATGACTAAACCCTTCCCTCCCCCTTGTCCATGCGGACACAAAAATGCGTTAATTAGACACTGACAAAGAACTTTAAGGGAACTGGTAAAGAACTTTAAGGGATCAGCAGATGAAAAATTGTGTGATGGTGTGGAAACTGTGAGCAAGTTCACTTATCTAGGTGACAGATTGAATGCAACTGGTGGGTGCGAAACAGCGGTATCAAGAATCAAGAATTGGTTGGATAAAGTTCAGGGAATGCAGCGAAATACTTAAAGGCAGAAGGTTTTCTTTAAAGATGAAAGGAAAGGTTTACAAAAGTTGTGTAAGATCAGCTATGTTGTATGGAAGTGAAGCATGGTGCTTGAGAGAAAAAGAGATGGCAATTTTGAGAAGAACCGAAAGAGCTATGTATGATTCGAGCGATGTGTGGTGTGAGGCTATTAGATCGAAGAAACAGCGAGGAAATGATGGACATGTTGGGCATAAAGGAATCTTTAGATAGGATGGCTAAAGCAAGCAGTATATACGGTGGTACGGTCATGTTTTGAGGAAAGAAGATGAAAATGTGATAGTGAAGGCTTTGAAATTTGAAGTGAGTGGTAGTAGAGGAAGAGGAAGACCGAAACAAACGTGGAAAAAGCAGGTAGAGAATGAGATGAAGAAAAATGGACTGGGGAAAGAAGATGCATACGATCGAACGAAATGGCGAGGAATAGTAAAGGCAATGACCATACGAAATCCGGCCAACTCCTTCGACGGGGAAAATACCGGATCCAACATGTATTGATGATGATGACACACACAAAGTTTTAATACAAAGTTTGCACGGTTTAATTATATACTAAGTTTTAATACAAAGTTTAATTATATAATAAGTTTAATTACAAAGTTTAATTATATACTAAGTTTTAATACAAAGTTTACACAGAGCAAGCACAGCGCAAGGTGACGTAAAACGTAAAGTCATATGATTTGTTTTGTGTCCGCTTCGCGCCCTTAAATCACATGACTGTACGTTTTATGCGTGGTTCACACTGGCCCGAAAAACCGAAAACGGAATAAAACAATCTGCGATTTTCCGTCGCGGAAAAAGTTGAAATATGGACGTCCGCATTCCAGAAACCCCCCCTCCCCCCTTGTCCGCAAATCTATTAACCCCCCCTCCCCCCCTGAGTGCGGACGTCTTTTATGAACAGCCCCTTGCCATACCACATGAAAGGGACGCCCTATATCGAACAATAATATGGGGCCCGCAGGCCCCACTCGGCACGACATATCGGGACAAAAACGCAAAGTGCCTTTCCCAAGGACACAGCGACGCTGCTCGGGTCGGGTGGCGACCAACCCTTCGCTTACTAACCCAACGCTTAATGCTCCGACGCTCTACCAACTGAGCTACGCTGCCGCTTTCTTAAAACAAGGCTTTTTTGTCTTATATAGATATTCGAAAGAAATCACCATCGCAGTTTAAGCGCCCAATTTCAAAATATGTCGAGATCCTTTGGTTAAACGGTGAAGGGATTCTTAGATCGTGGTATCAAGGGTTTAAAACCAGTTTAATCTACTTAAGGCAAATTGAGCGAAGCTTAAATTCTTTTTTAACTGGCCAAACATGAAACTAGAAATTAATTCAGTAATGCAAATCTTCCGGAAATTTGCCTATTTTTCGACCAAATAAGTATAAATATGCTTTGTTTTAGCGATGACAAGAGTTTCAATTTTAGCAACGTTATTTTCTCTCAAACAAGTCACCATTTCACCGAAAACTTACAGAGTACGCGCAATAATATAGCAGCGCAAAGAAAAGAATCACTGTTCCAGATTTTACCAAAGTGACTTTAACAGCGATTGGCAGTGTGTAACATGAAAAAAAAAAGCACGGCAGTTTTTGCCGCTCGCCGGAACTACCATTAAGGAATAATTTTTCCTAAAACATTTTATGTTGTGATCCAAGGATCTAGCAACGTGACTACAATTTCTTTTCAATGCACTGGAACAATTTTAATCGAAGAAATGTAAAGTTTTAATCAGTTCAAAAAAATTATTTGTTTTGAGTTCGGCAAAACGATCAAGTTCAAGTCCGCAACCTCTTGAAAATGCCTTGTCATCGGCTCGAGGACAGCATTATTTTTGGTTGGTTAAAAAGAAATCGTTTCCATTTTATGTTTGAAAAATATCGTTATAGAATGTTTACTGTTTAGGTATGGCAGTAACCAAGCCATACCGACACCTTTTTAGATACTTACAGTAATGCCCAAGATGGCAAGAAGCAAAGCTAAGACGGCGGGATTCTTAAAAATGCGAGCTTGTTGCTGTTTAGGTCGTTCTCAAACACTCCTATACTTAATTACTACCGTAACGGTACACATATCGTTATTCAAATAGAATGAAAATAAGCATAATTAGCGCAAATATGAAATATATCAAAAAGCGGAATGCACAAACGTAGAATATTATCAGTGTTGCTGGAAATAAAAACGCGGACAAAAGGCAAAACCAATGGGGGTATCGAAACTAAGGCTACATGAAACTAGCTTGATATCATTCCATCCTTCTTGACCCGGCCGTTCCAGAGATATTCTGCTTTAAACACAACGTAGATGCTATGCCTCTTATTGCGTCTATTGCTATAATTTTTATTGGCAAACCTGACGTGATAGTCTTAGGTCGTTAGCAAGCCATCCCATTTCTAACCTAAAGCAACGCCACTATTAAGCTACTGCATTGAGTCGTTTCGCAGCGCGCTAATCAGTTTGATCTTGTCAGTAGAACATATCCGAGCTGGAAAAAAGAATACACTGTACGACAGCCTAGGTAACAAACGTCTCAAACAAGCAAAAGTAAGCGTAGGAGGCCGTTGTTTGCAACTTAGTAGGAAAAGTTTATTCTAAGGTCACAAAATAATATAAGCAAATACAAAAGGCCTACTGGTAGTGGTAGGCTTACTATCAGGTATAAGTTTGTACTTGGTAGCCTAATAACAGCGTTATTGCTATGCTATGATTTAGACTGATATGAATATGACAGCTTGATTTTTACTTAGATCGCTAGGCTACCAAACAGTCCAATCTTTACCAGCTCGGATCTGTTCTGCTGACAGGATCAAACTGTTTAGCGCGCACACTGCGCAGTGAAACAACTCAATACAGTAGCCTAATAGCGGCGTTGGTTTAGATTAGAACTGGGATGGCGTCACGACGCTGAGACTATCAACGTCAGGGTAGCCAATAAAATTATAACATTAGACTCAATTACACGCCGCTACGTCGTGCTTGAACTAGAACATCTTTGGAACGAACGGCTTGGTCAAAAGGGATGGAGTCGACGCAAATCTGGTCTAATACGATTCGCTTAACTTCAACTATCCCCATCGATTTTGCCTCCGGTCCTCGTTTAAGCTCACAATGGTCGTTCTTCAAACAGTTACGAGTTACGACAATCTGTGTAATATAAACTTTGGTAATTCGAAACGCAGTCTTTTTAGACGTGCAAAGTTTATTTCTATGGCGTTAGGACTTAGGAATCGCTATTTTCACGCAAGAAATCACAAAAATAGCCGAGCCGGTGAGGGCTACCAAAATTCTACTGTGATTGACTGGCGGGAGACGTCGACAGAGCAAACGAAGTGAGGGAGCACTAGTCGAAGGTGGGGGGGGGGGGGCGCTAAAATAGACTAAACTTTGCACATAAAAACTGATATTTCACGGCAAAAAATTACGCGCTATTTTAACAATTTTGCATTTATGTCTGGAAAAAGAGACGTGTTAGTCCGTGTGTTTCTTAGCTTTCTTAGCTCTGTGTTTCTTAGTTCCGCAGCGTTTCTTAGCTCTTTTCGCATCCGGCCCATAATCGCTTGAAAAATCTGTCTGCAGCGTTGAATGCGACCAGAAGCGCAAACTGGATTTTTCTTCAACGGGAGTATTTGAAACAAAAGTAGAAATTTTTTGCACAAGAATTGTCTAATTTAGGCCCCGTGCTGAACAAACTGACGCAACTTATGCGTATCATAGACGAGGTCCAGAGCTCCCGGCAGCTGGGCAATTTTTGTGATTTTGCGGCAAAAAAATAGTGATTTTAACGCCATTTCAATCACTTTTCGCACGTTTCTGAAGCGATATAAATAACTACAGTGAAATGCAGCAAATCAGAAGTCATTGAAAGAATTAAACTGCCAAGCCCCTTCAGGCCCTCACCCCTTACTCCCCCCCCTCCGTAGCGACGGCACTAACGTGCTTGCTATTCATTCGGCCCTTCTTCAGCAAAATTCTGGTTGCGCAAGGTTCGTTTTGTTACCTCCAGGCCAAGACAAATTGGCAACTAACCGCTTTTACTTAAGTTTCCCGGAGCAACACCCAGTCGCGATGACGTCACTCACCTTCGAACCTCACGGTCAGCCGGCTCGATGTGCTGCGATCGAATACCGAATCGCTCTCGTCACCCAAACCATGCACCGATTCCCGGCTCGATTCACCCTCGTCGGCAATACCGGATTCTTCAGAATCGGAAATCTCGAACTCGGCCGTAACTGGATGCGTAAGATCGATGTACTCCTGTAAACATAATGACGTAACAAGTCGAATTACGTCATCAATACGAAACCGGCGACTCACCAGCGACGACGACTCCGCCACCATCCGATCCAAATCCTCCACTAGCTGGCGGAACGTGGGCCTACGTTGGGGAAATTCCTCCCAGCAATCCCGCATGAGGCGGTAGAGTTCCAAGGAGGCAAACTGGGGGTGGTCCAGCCTCTCTCCCTGGCGCAACAATCGAAGCAGGTCTTGCGTCTTCACCCCCGGGTAAGGGGAACCTCCCAGGGTGAACACTTCCCACAAAAGCACCCCAAACGACCACCTGCAAAAAACGTAGCAATTAGTTAGACGTTGGTAAGAACGTTACGTCATTGGCGGTACTTACACGTCAGTAGGGTGGGTGAATAGGTGGTCTGTGAGCGACTCGGGCGCCATCCATTTGTACGGCAGGTGGCCCTAAACAGACGAGAGTTGGCGTCAGGTTCGAAAACGCTTTGCAAAAGAAAAGCACGGACTCGCGGGTAAATCGTCCACCAAGCATGGAGTCCCATTCTCCTCTCAACGACGATTAAAATAGTGGCGCGGCAATTCAACATCGAGGCTCCAGAAGACTGCGGCTGGCTTGCTCGAACAGGAATTGCTAAAGAACCGAACCAGTTTCTTCGCAGCCTCTTGTCAACATTCAAAGAGCTTCGGGGCAAATTCATTACATTTAGTCAGCAAGCGATGCTGCTGATGAGTCACGCTATGCAAACGTGCCCTGGCAGACACGGAAAGTTGGCGGAAAGAAACAGTAGTGGTCGCTGCAACCCACCCTCGTGTGCTTCCGGTAGTAATCTTGACACCGGATGTCGCGCGCGAGCCCGAAGTCGGCAATCTTCATGACGTAATCATCGGTGACGAGCACGTTTCGCGCGGCCAGGTCGCGGTGGATGCACTGTTGTAATAAAGATCGTGACGTCTTTCATTCCGCAAAGCAGGCGAAGATGGGTCACTCGGTCGAAGGTTGTCGGCTCCAGGTCTCGAAATGAACGCGCGTCGTTGTGTGTTTAAGAAAGACACTTTACGCTGGTTTTCCATCGGGCCGAGCAGTCCACCCGTTTTGGTGGCCAAGCCTGACGAAATACTTGCAAACAGAATCCAAAAAAGGGTGTTTAGCCGCTGGTCGAACAGGCGCAGAGTGCGCTTAGGCGTTGGTGTGGACAGATGCAGAGTGTTCAACTCATACGCACGGATACAGCCGAGCAAGCAAACTTATTCTTACTGATGAGCTTCAAATTTCAGCATCGACTGAATTACAAACTAACAAAACATACCCGTATTCCTTCTATGCTAGACTTTATACGCCAACCTCCGCGCTAAGATGTCGCAAATTCTACAAAATTTGAAACTGCGTCATGCAGTTTACTATTGATTTTGCAGTCATTGCATCGTCATGCAGTCATTGCAGCACCTGGCTCCTCTGCATGCATGCCGACATTTTGCGAAGGTTTGCACCGCAAATGAGTTTCATTGTTTGCGTTGGACAGCAAACAAACGCTCTTCGACGTACCTCCCCACGCAACATCTTGTGCCGCACGTCAAGCGGAATACTACGGAGAGTGGGCCGATTTGACCAGATTAATATCAAACAGAGTTTAACAAAATTATGTAGCAGACGCTGGAAAAATGGCTGCTTTGATCACAAATGTAAAAAAGTTCCACCTTCCTAATAAAATCTTGGCATCGTCACCCGGCAACGAAGAGTCGACTCCGCCAAGTCCCCACCTTACCTTCTTCTGCGCCAGATACTCCATTCCACGCGCCACTTGGTACGCCGCGGACACGAGGTCTTTTTGGCTTAGGGGGTCGGAGCGGGGAGCAGGGGCGTCGGGGTCCACGAGGTGGTATTGCATATCTTGAGGTCGATTTCGACGCAGATAGTCCCTGCAACAACGCGCGTCTAACGTCGATAGGTTGCCACAATACGACGTCATTTTCTTCATTTAACGCAAAAAAACAATTATTTTTGTAATATTGTTCAAGTGTTTACCCTAGAAACAGCTGGCTTGATGAGCACGTCAACGCGACTGCAGTATCGATATTTAAGTGAAAAAAATTTGTGGCCTACTTTTATTGAGAAAGGCAGATACAAACCGGGTTAAGTTTAGTTTGAAATTTCAAGGATGCCGGCTACGAAGCACCAAGACCGTTTGCCTCAATAACCACCAAACCACTTGATCAATCTCCAACAACTGCAAGAGCAGCTGCGCTGGGCTGCAAAGCTACAGAGGTCCGTGTTCAATAGATGGTTCGATGCCCAGCTTTTCTAATACGATAAAAACTACAATCGCAGCGCGGCGCAAGTAAAGGCCGGAATTGCGAAATCAAATCAGAGGGGCGTTGTATTAATTAGCGCACTTTGTTATAGAGACTGTACTTGAAAAAAACCGTTCAGAAGTAACATTAATTTATCACAAAAATAACTTGACCCAACTGACCGCCGGTCTGTCGGTTGAACGGCTTCACAAGCCACACTCCACTCAAGAACACAAGATCAGTGTTCGATTCCCGGTCCGGGCGAGTCGGACTATGCAGCGTTAGAAGTTGAGTGAAGTGTAGCTCAGACACAACGACACACGAGATGGTACATCAAACCCGTTACGCGCTTCGGCGTATACGAGTTTAATGAAGATTTTTTGCCGACCTACCTGAGGTTGCCCTGCCGCGCGAACTCGGTGACGAGCCACAGCAGCCCGTTCTGTGTGCAGACGCCGAGCAGGTTCACGATGTTCTTATGACGTCCGATGCGCTTCATCTGCTCCATCTCGCTCAGCAGGTCCAGCGCGTCTTTGTCGCAACTCGTAGCTGCAAAGGAATTGATTTTGTGAACAATCGTGGGTTGGACGGTGCGTAACCAGTGCGCGAGTTCACCAATGATAAAACACGGAGTGCGTTCCCAAAATCAGTCAAAAATACTAGGATTTATTTAAAATTTTATAAAATCGATTACGTCTTAACAGGTCATCGTCAGTCCTTTGAGACCGAAATCGATCTTATCATTTTATGAAATTTTAAATAAATTTTAGTAATTTTTTTGAATTATTGACTGCATCTAGGAATGCAGTCCATGTTCCATTATTAATGAACAACGCGAACATCCAACCTAATGCCAAATCTTTAATTGTACTCAATATACACCAATGTAGATACGACCATGGGGCATAAGCTGGAATGCTTGCTTGCGTATTAACTCTTGTGTTCTTTGAATCACGTTGTCCGAGCAAATCTCTTTTTGATTGTCTCAGTTAAGGCTTTCCACAGCTAGTCTAGACGTCACTGGCGGTACAGAAAGTCTAGCCTTTCCACCACACACTGCCGCTCGTGTTTGTTCTACTTTCATTTTTATTCACCAGGTTGCCTTGGCCAGGAGACAGCGAAAGGTCTTTTGGTCTTCAACACAAGCTACCACTTGCCCCATTATCTACCACACACGGTGGAGACTTCACACTGTCCTGTCTACTGCTTGAACGTCAAGCAGGGAAACTGTGAATGCCAATTTTTATGGTTTTGGGCCGACCGGGAGTCGAACCAGAGTTACCGCAACAACAGCGGACAGTCTATCCAATGATTTGTTTGAAACATTGCAGCACTTTTGAGGCGCTCCTACTGATGCGCACCGATGGCGTATCCAGCGAGAATCAAAGTCGGTCTCACAACCAGTACGATTGCAAGTCGAATCGCTTGAACCACACTACCACGACGGGTGCACCAGTGCAAACCTGGCAGAATCCGAACTCACCTTTGAGCATCTTGACAGCCGCGTCCACCTTCCCAACCCCTGCCACGTTCAACTCGGCCTTGTAGACCAACCCAAAGAAGCCTTCGTCGATGCGCTGGGTCAACTGCACGCTGCAAAGGTCATGCGAGGTCAGGGAAAGCTCAATGAAACCACCTTGATCAAGCGGCAACTTTATAGGTAAGGGCCACCAGGAGAAACGTATCGGACAAGGAAGCTGCGGCAAGATCAAACATTCGAGTCCAGCTGCCACTTGTCCACCACACACAATGGAAGCCATTCTTGTTGACGCTGAACGTCAAGAAAGGACTCTGTGGAGCAGTGATTCCCAACCGCGGCTCCGAGAGCCGCATGCGGCTCCCAGCTAGCCTTCTTGCGGCTCTCATTGACCTTTGAAAATCCCACAAAAAATATTTAAAAAATCTAATTGTAATAATAAAAAACAAAAAAAATTCGTATTCGAAAATTACCCTTGCTTAGTTTGGAGGCTGGGAAAAGAGTTTTTACTTCATAGCTAAGATTAGAGGCAAGGAAAGTTGTGAAAAGGCTGCTATTGTTACGTCACTGTTTTCTCAAAGCAATGTATCATAACTTTCTGGTCTAGTTGAAGGAGCAGCAGCTGCAGTTAAAGTAAAACCTAGCAGCAACTGTCCAGTTGTTCTCGATTCTATTCTATTTTTGTGAAGTATTTATTGCAGTTAATTTAAAACTAGTCACTGCCGCTATAAAATTGTAATAGGATAATCAGCCAAGCGTTTAAGTTTTAGATATATTCAACCCTAAAATTATGTCAGATCAGCCTTCAAAGAAAGCACGTAGTCTACAGCAGGAAAATCGAGTTTTTCAAAGCGATTGGGAAGAAAAGCATTTTCAAGTTGAGGTAGACAACAAAGCCCATTGCCTTTTGTGTCCTGTGGTGATAAGTAGTGTAAAATCCTTTAACATTAAGAGGCACTACGAAACTCGTTCTACAAAATATGATTGCTACCAAGGAGAATCAAGGAAAAGGAAGTTGGAATCTCTTAAGTCAGCACGGAATAAGCAAACAAATATGTTCAAGGCTAGTACTGAATCTGAAGATATTACCCCAAAACATCATACAAAGTGAGCCATCTACTTGCTCGTAATATGAAAACATATTCGGATGGTGAAATTATGAAGCAGGCGATAGTTACATTTGCAACAGAATGTTGTTCAAGTGCCATACAACAAAAGGCCAAAAAGTTACAGCTGAGTAATACTACAATAACTCGGCGCATTGAATGTATATCAAACGACCAACACGATCAGCTTCTTGAGAAGTCAAAAAATTTTGTGTGTTACTCTGTCGCACTTGACAGCTCAAAAGACCTCACTGATACAGAGCAATTAGCTGTGTTTATTAGGGGAGTCATGCCGGATTTTACGATTTACGAAGAATATCTCACTTTGCGTTCTATTCATGGCTCAACTAAAGGAACGAATATATTTCGTGAATTTCGTGCTACTCTTGAAGAAGCACATTTGGACCCATCAAAGTTGTTTGGAGTGGCAACGGATGGCTGCCCTTCCATGCTTGGAGCAAATCGTAGGCTTCAAGGGCTCATCAATAAATGGCGATACGAAAATCATCTTGCTCCAGTGACATGGCATCATTGTATTTTACACCAAGAAAGTCTTATTGCTAACTCACTCAACATGTCTAATGTGATGGATGTGGTAACAACAACGGTAAACTGGATTAGAGCCAACGCACTTAATCATCGAAAGTTCAAGAAGTTTTTAGCAGATACTGAGGCTGAGTATGGTGACGTAGTCATGTTCACAGCCGTACGATGGCTAAGCCGCGCTTCATGTCTCAAAAGATTCTATGAACTTTTTCCAGAGATTAAAACATTTGCTGAAGGAAAGAAAGACATCCCTCAGCTTGGCGATGAAGTTTGGGTTGCTGATTTGGCGTTTTTTGTTGATATCACTACACACCTTTCTTCTTTAAATCGCACTCTACAAGGCAATAACAAGCTTTGTCACGATTTGTATGGCACAGCAACCGCTTTTATTAACAAGCTTTGTCTTTGGAAAACACAGCTTGCAGGTGGTGTTACAGCACATTTTCCAACGCTATCTAATCATCGAACCAATGGATCATTTGAAGTATACGACAAAATTATCAGTTGCTTGATTCATGAGTCCAACCGCCGCATTAACGGAATGAATTCTTTATTGCCCATGATGAAAATGTTTTCAAACCCTATTGCAGTTAATGTGGCCACTGCACCTGATAATTTTCGATTGGAGTTGCTAGACATGCAGTCAGATATCGGGCTCAAGCAATTATTTCAAAGTGAAGACCTACTTGAATTTTGGAGTCGAGTTCCAGAGGGAAAGTATCCCAACTTGATAACCAATGCCCTGGAAAACGCCTCTGTATTTGGATCAACTTACGTCTGTGAAGCACTTTTCAGCAAAATGGTCAGAATCAAAAATCGATATAGCAATCGATTAACCGATGACCACCTCAAGCAGCTACTGCGCACTGCATCTTCTGCTGTTACGCCTCGCTTTGACAAACTTATTAAAGCTCAAAGCCAATGCCAAGTTGGACATTAAATTGATTTGTGTATTTTTTTGTTAGTGTTGCTATTCGTTGCTACGTGCTTTCATGCTTTATAATTTTCGTTATAATTACTTTAGTGTTTTCATGCGGCTCCATACGTACTCTAAAATTTGAAATTTGGCCCCGACACTAAAAAAGGTTGGGAACCACTGCTGTGGAGTATCCCTGCGCACGATTTCGGTTCTACACAACGCTGCTTCAAGATTGATCATCTGATGATCGCCGAGTTGAAAACCAGTGGCGCAAGGTGACGCCACTGGTTCGCTTTACGATCAGTTGTAGCACCGTGTACGTCACTTCGCGCTTGCAAATGGTGTAGCGGTGAAGAATCGGATTCACACTCGTAAGAGTGGGAGTTCGGTTCCCTGCCGCTGCAAATTCCGCAAGTGCTTGAAAATGTTCGACCTATTTAAAAATTTAAACGCACTCCCATTTGCTGGTAGCTATTTTGCTTTCGATGATCTTAAAACTTTGGTTAACCCGTTGGGTTGCCGTTGTCCGGCTATAACCAACGAGGATGCGGGTTCGATTCCCTCCGCCGAAGCAAACTTTGCAGAGAGATATGCGCGTCATATTAAACAATATTCTATGGTGGCGAAAGGCCGATTTAACTATGACGCCGCTGACGCGTTACTCACTCGTCTTGTTGAAGTTCCCATTGCAAATCCAGGTGATGGTTCTGGGGGCGCCCATCTCCCCCCCACCGCACCCCATCCCACAGCGTCGGCTCCTCCATGCGCGTCATTGGTGGGATACGATCCGGGTTCTCGATTGCCACAAGGCGCGGCGCTCCTGAAAACAATCGTAATTTTTCGTCACAAAGAGCAAACAGTACGCACAACTCACCTTTGCGAAAGCATCGAGATCTAATTTGAATCGCTGCGACGAAGACGACGATCGCTGCGACAATCGCGCCGACTACAACAACCAACATCATTGGAAGAGGCGAATAACGCGGGTACATCACAGTGACGTCAGTGGTTGTCGGCATAACTAAAAAGTCCGATAACGAAGTTACGGCAAGTTTAAGCTGTTGAATAATGTAGCTTGTTTACGCATAAATAATTCACAGCGTGGTTATGTTAGTGAAGAGCGCCGGAGGTCGAGGTGGGAGTAATAGAGTTCCACCGCAACCCGTTTAACAAGCACTTGATGTGTTTCACACCAACATGCGGCAAAGCACCAGCGCCTCTGAGGCCACCCCGTTCCCCAAACTCGCACTGCAGCCACATTCTGTTGGCAGTCCACGCCCGGAGCACCATCATTCGCATAACTTTGACTGCGCTGGGCATGTGCAGGGATTTCCAAAATCAGCAAGGGGGATTTCACTGGCAGGAAAACCCCGACTGCAGGGGTGAATAAATGTTTGTGAAGACATGGAGTCCTCGACAAGGAAAAAGCAATTGGGGATACTTTGAGAAAAATCAAAGGTAAAAATTGTAAAATTTGGCGGGAATTTATGGGAATAGATGAATAGAAATATTTTGAATAATGTTTTTCTTTCAAGACGACTAAAAAAGGAACCAAAAAATTCAGCAAAACCTTCATAAACACTCAATAAAATGTAGCTGGTTAGGTTACAGCCAATTAGTTCCTTTACACTGTCTCGAGCGGATCGCTCCACAGGCACCCAAGCAGATCACCTTTATCAACTTTGAGGAACATGCAGCGCGAAACGAACCCACGGTTTCAATAATTGATACAATAATACAACGCGCTACACACTTCGCCACGGGAACACGCTATTCTTCCACAAAAGCAGCGCAATTTAAAGAAAACAAAAGATCTTCAACTTGATAAGGCGGTCCGGTCCACTCACCTGGGATTACCTTGAGCCAGGCGGACGCGTGCGTGATCCCGATCGCGTTCCCTGCCAGGCACGTGTACTCCCCCTGGTCCGAGAACGTCACGTTACGCAGCGTCAACGTTTCGACGTTGCTCGTGTTCACGCTCGACTTCTAAACACCACTCATGCGTGTCATGCGGTTAATACCGGGTCAGTGCGGAAAACCCGCAGGCACCGCGCTAAGATCGGAACAACATTAGTAGCCAATAAAAATTAGAGGCTGCACCCTACACATGCGAGCTCGTGGCGCAGGGACAAACTGCGTAAATATCTCCACAAACTGAGGCTCCACCGCGTGCGTAGGCTCCCACCCATGCGGGTACCTGGATGTACATGGAGGTAGGTGGATTGGGAGGAGTTTCCCATCCAGTTCACGGCTAGGCACTCGTACCACCCCGCGTCATCGACGCTCACGTTCCGCAGCTCGAACCTTGCAGCCAGAGTGAAGTTGTCATCCTGTATGACGTCATAGTTTAGTGAACAATCATGCCACGGAAGAGCGATCATGCGGTTTATGCTTGCAGCGATGACATTACGAAAATTCAAAACTCCGATGTATGGCGTCATTAACCGCAACGTCGCTGGAGTTGCGTAACACACATCGCACATGAAGCTGGCCAGCGCATGCGACTTACCTTGATGGGTGTCACCGTCTGGTTGGCCGCGATCTTGAGCCACTCGACGTGGGGGTGTGTGTCGCTGTAAACCACGCACCGGAAGGCCACGTCCGCGCCAACTGTCACCGTGCGGTTTGAGAGTTGCGTCGAATCGATGATGGGCCGCGACGCGGAACGTTCTACAACACCAACACACTTGCAAGCACAGTTAGTACAGCATGCAGCCGCCGATGACATCATGCGGTTATTGCGTCACAAACTGACGACATCAATGGCGTCACAACAGTTAGCAGCCCGCAGGGGCATGCTACCTTGAGGATGGTATGGTTGGTCGCATTGAACTGCTTGATCCAAAAGACATGAGGCAAAACTTGGTCGAGCAGCTTGCAGTGGAAAGTGACGTCATCGCCTACGTAGGCGCTTTTGTTCGAAGGAAAGTTTTCGAAAATCGGTCGATGAGATGGACGTCTCTCTGTGGGAGCAAAAAGGTTAGTGACGTCGTAGTGATTAAAAGCTTTGCGGCGATTAAAGAGCGATAAGTGCATTATGATTCATCGATAATGCGATGCGTGAAAGATGAAATAAAAACAGCGGGTCGGCCGATGAATGCTCGAGCAAAGCTTTGTCTACATGTGCTTCAATTACGAGTTTGAGCAGGCATACTTTTTGTTTGTTTCATGTACGTTTTGGCTTCAGAAAGTTCGGCCAGGCGCGACTGCAGAGATTGGGCGAAGGTTGGCTTCAGCTCAAAACTTGTTTCGCTTTTCGCTGCGTTTGGCGTCATGTTGAAGTGTCGAGTTCGCGCTTATGCGTGGCCACAACAAACAAAAACGTTGCGTATAGTGTACACAGGGCTTAAAGGCCACCTAATGTCTGCAAACCAATGCACTTAAAATGCAATAAAAAAGTATTACTAATCGAATGCTCAAAACCTGGTTTAGATGCACGTTCTCAGTTTCAAGATTTCGCGTTTTTAAAAAGTGACATGACATCATTAGACCCAGGAGTTTGGTGCCTTCGACTTTACTTTGAGCTAATTACGCCTTTTTTGCACAACACTTTTTGACTAGCAAGCTGCAATCTCATGCCTTTCCAAAATCGCCTATCCTATGCAAAGATAAATTAGTCGAAGGCACCAAACTCCTGGGTCTAATGACGTCATGTCACTTTTTAAAAACGCGAAAGCTTGAAACTGAGAACGTGCATCTAAACCAGGTTTTGAGCATTCGATTAGTAATACTTTTTTATTGCATTTTAAGTGCATTGGTTTGCAGACATTAGGTGGCCTTTAATGAGTTATAATTTCTTCGCAAGATGGCAAAGCATTGCAGCACCCTCGCAAAAATTCACCCCAGTTCTCTCGGTAAACACGAACAGATGTGAATAGGCCGCAATATAAACATCGCGAAGCCCCGGGCTCATTGTCCGCAGTTTCCATGTTGCGATATTGATTGTGCGTGGTTTGCAGCACAATCTGGTCTCCGATCGCACTCCGGGCCGAGCGAAAAGCTCCGACAATCAGGGGCTTTTCCATTTACAGTCGAAAATCAATAATGTTTCAGGACATAAGAAAAACATTTTTCATTAGATCTTAAAAAACATTTTTCATTAGTTCTTAAAAAACATTTCACTAAAAAAACCTACACTAAGCACGGAGAGCGAAAAGACCAATGAAGCGTTCAGTTCTAAAAGTACTTAAGCCACATTTTTATAAAAATTGAGTCGTGGATGGTTTTGAGTTGTTTACTGCGATAAGAATCTGCCGTTGGTATGTTTGGTACCGTACCTTCACAAAAAGCGCGCGAGACCGTACTGTTTAGCAAAAAGTGAGGCCTACCGTACTGTGCCGCCACGTGTGGTCGTTAGTTTTCGAAACAAAAAACAAAAAAAAAACGCACCATGGTTGTTACAGAAGTAATTACGTCCAACAGTTTATGCTATTAAGCACTCAAGTCCACTGTTTTGGGAGTAAAAGTACCTACGTCCAAAGATATGTTTCCTAATATCTCGGTGAAATAAGGATGAAAATATTTGATATTGTACCTAAATAATGTTAGATAAAATTTCGTGAGAACTTGCCAAATTTTCAAAAGTTTAGGGGACCTACACAAAGTGGTCGCTCACAAGGCAGTCAACGATAAATTATCAGGTTTGTCAAAAATCAGCTCCATATTTTAATGCAATCACAAACACAAAAAAATTGTCTACACTGGTACAAATCCATAGATCACACAGTTGCAAATGAGCTATTGCGACGCGTTTCGACCTTGCTCAAGGGTCTCATCAGGCAAAAAAAAAACTATGAAAATCTCCAACAAGTCAGGTAAGCACAGCAATGGAAAAATTTTTTTACAAGCGCATAAGTAACTACATCAAAACCTGCAGTACAACTCCAAATACGGGCAAGTTTGCCAGAGTAAACCCTTTACTCTGGCAAACTTGCCCGTATTTGGAGTTGTACTGCAGGTTTTGATCTATGGATTTGTACCAGTGTAGACAATTTTTTTGTGTTTGTGATTGCATTAAAATATGGAGCTGATTTTTGACAAACCTGATAATTTAAATAATGTTAGGTTACAACTAAACAAGAAAATGAAAAAAAGTAGTTGCAAATTCCTTTTCGTCTAATTTAACAGCTCTATTAAAAACTTTTTACTCCATTATCTCAGAACCATTCTTTTGTGACTTCGGTGCTTTTACGCGGGAGCGAATAAAAATATCACAAAGTACTTAATTTTCAAGCAAAATGTAAACTCATGGTAACTTCAAAAATCCAACATCGCTGCCAGGATCAATCATCCTCCACTTGCCGGCAAGTGGCCTCGCACTAATCAAGGATTACGCTACGCTTGGCAGGCCACCGATTGAGCAATGAAGTACCTGCCAATTTCCTCAACACTTCCGCAGCGAAGTCGCGAACAGAACAAATCCGATTATCGCTTCCTCTCGCGCTATCGTTGCGATGGCAACTGGCCACAATTCGCGGAAGAAATGCCGTCATTAGCGAATGAATTCGCGATGACAAACACTGTCAAGGCCAGCGCAGGTGACGCTAACTGGTTAAAACTTGCATTTGTGTTTTTCTACCGACAAATCAGCATTGGCTGAACTATTTGGCTAAATTAGCATTGCACCAACAAACGGGAGTTTGCAGCCGATAGATGCCCGATAACAAAGCAGATTCCGGCCGCCAAAGCAACCGCAAAACATGGTAATTTCGTAAAACTCATGTCAGCCAACGGGCAAGTTCCAGTTGAACCAAAAGAATTCCGCACCTTTGATTTAAAACGTCGCGATTGGTTGGAGGGTTTTTTAAGATTTTTCAAATTATTTCTATTAAATTTTTGATGTTAATTTCATGACACAGCAGATTTCTACAGGAAAAATCCTACAAAACCCAACAGTCTGTTTCAGCCGTAAATGTGATTATATGATAAATAGAACCATAACCCTGATGATTTACATGCGAAACAGACTGTATCGGGTTTTATAAGATTTTATTTTTACTGTTTTAAGCTTCTAATCTATGGTAATCTTTAGTGATATTTGTTTTAACTCTTCGTTATTATATTAGTCTGACATCAAACCCAGATATCAACCGCAAATTTATTTTAATGTTACTAGATGTCTAAACTGATGATAACACAACATCTCGTATCTACTTTTTATCTACTTTTACAGCATCTCGTATGGGATAAAAAATGAATGACATCACAGCAACTTGGTTCTCTTTGTAATCGCAATCACAAAGTAGGCTTCTATCCAGCAACGACCTATAAGCATCACTGACACTTTTTGGAATTTGCGACGCAAAACGTTGGCGCTTCACTGACAGGCCCACAGCACATAGGGCGAAGCTAGTTAAACTGTTTAAAATTTTACCAAGTGATTTGATAATGGATCAACTAAGCAAAAACGTTTCTGAAATTGAGAAATATCGGTACTACTAGGATCAAAACTCAACGACTTTGGTAAATATAACAAGAAATCGATAAATAAGCACTGCACTACATTTTCCACCCACCATCAAGCACCTACCAACGCGCAACCAGAATTTTGCTAAAAGAGTGAGGGGTCTTGAACCAAAAGTTGAAATATTTTTATTCGAAAATGTCTCACTTGTACTAAGCAAAATTGGCATACAAACTTCGACAAAAAAAAAATTACCAATTTTAACGTAATTTCGATTATATATCGCAAGTTTTTAGAGTTACCGGTACCTCAAAGAAGTAAATTGTTAAAATTCGGAAATTATTTAAAAGAATAAATTATCCAGCCCCCTAAAGCCTCCCTCTTACTCACAAATTAAGTACAAAACACGATTAAACGCTTGCATTTGGGGTTCAATATTGTTATGTGATTAGGTTCAATATTGTTATACGGTTGTGGTCGCACCACAGCGCACGTATGACAACCTGATTATAGGTCGGGTTATACAATCAAATTGAATTAAATTCAAACACTTCCGGTCAAAATGATCGAAATCTTCCTTCACACTTCGCAGACAAGTGGGCGACGGCGACAAACGAAGCGGACCGAAGGATCTCGATCACACAGATGTTGGAAAATCGCAGTCACTTGTGAAAACCATAATTTTTTCGGCTGTTCTCGGGTGGCCACTTCCGTGATCAGTCATGCGAGACAATAAAGTTGTTGTTATTATGACGTCGTCGTGTGAACAAATAGAACACAAAAGCGCAGCGCTATTGTTTTGATAAAATGTCCAACAGTGGGAAAGTGATAGATATGAAAACGACAAACGAGCGTGAAATGTTTCGACACCAAGCACAACACCGCAATCGCAAAGGTTTCGGTTCTAGATGCCTTTATGTTCTAACAACGGGTGCTGATGCGGGGGAGTTTATTTTTTATTACGGGTTGCAGTACAAGAGCTAGAAATTTTGCCACCACACGCCGCGTCCTCCAACTAACTCTTTCATCTCGCTTTGATGTTTAAAGCGGTGGATTTGACAGGAAATATTTATTTACAAACAGTTGGTACCTCCTGAACAGCAGGAAGTTTGAAACTACTTCGCGCCGAGTCGAGCACTGCACCAGCATCGCGGAAAAACTTGCCCCTCCAACTTTCACCAGACTCGCTAGGAGTGAAAATGTTGGTTAAAAAGAGCATTTAAGTCAAGTTTTTCACTATGCCGAAATGTTGGGATATGCCTAAAATGCATTCTCACCAAATTTGAAGTTTCTACGCCTTCCCGTTTTCATGATAACGCAGTTCAAAATTAGCCGTTTTCCACTTACTTTAAAAGTTGCCAGTTTATCAGTATTGTGACAGAAGATTAACTATCGGAAAACTGGTTTACATTTATTGAAAAGCAGCTAATTTTGCAGTTCTAAACCTGTACTTTGTTTTACAATAACTTCGCCGCAAAAGATTTATGAAGAATCAAGAAAATGCAGTCAATTTTTGAAATTTTGTTTCAAATTGGCAACCCGGGCAAAATTTCTAAGGGGAAATCTAATCTGTTATATCTCAGAAACGAAATGTCGTAGAAAGCTCAAATTTGGTAAAGTTAGTCTTCAGATCTGCCTAAAGTTTTAGACAAAAAAATGAGCAAAAAAATTTCCGACCTGAATGCCCTTTTAATAGGGAGCGCCTGAAGCCGTAAGTCGCAGATTGCTCACAACGTAACCAACCTCGACCCCACTTCACAACGTCATGACTGGGGACGCCCCACTTACCGTTGACGTCGAGCATGAATTCGTGGCTGACCGATCCGTAGCTGTTGTTGGCCACGCACATGTAGGTGGCGCTGTCAGATTGCAGCAGTGAATCCAGCGACAAAACCTGCCTGTATTTCCGGAACTGAAACAAAGCAAGTCCGTAGTTTAGTTTGAATCGTTAAACCACTTCCAGGCATGAAACCTGCCTCAACATGCTTTGTTGGGTAAATCCCGTCTCTATCCGAGAATATTCCACGTTAACTCTGACCGTGCCAAGTATAAAGTACAAGTTTTTCTCAAACGAAACCGTGAGCGGAACAAGCAGTAGTCCGAGTCTTGTTTACCATCAGACCGAAAGAGTACTGAGCAACAAACTTATTCGTAGCACAGCTGCTCCGAGTGTCATAAACCGTGGCCCCGCTTCTCAAACATTCCCAACACTACGCGGCTCAGCAGTGGAGCAAAAATTGTGCAAATAAAAAGGTACATAAGAACGCTGAACCCGAGAGTCACCCTGTAGACACTCTGCAATATTTCGCCGAGGACTTCAAAACATAAGCGCCAGGAATCGCTGTGATCCATGACGTGCAACAAACCAAATATTTTCCTCAACCCACCTTGTATTCCCCCATCCTCGCCCCCTTTTCTATCAATTCGCTGTCCTTGTACCACCTCATTTCAATCGGTTCTGCTCCAATGACTTTGCAAGACAGCGCGACCTTTGACCCTGCAAGCTCGACGTAAAATTCCTTCTTCATCGCTTTGGGGTTCAACCAGTGAGGAGCTGCAACAAAGAAAGTCAAATCAAAAAAGTCAAATCGTATCTTTTGCAACCAGCGGCTCGCAACCGAAGCATTTCAAATAGAACAGGCTGATGTGGAGGTGAAACTAATAACCGCATTGATTGAGCAACTGGCCCGGCACGTCTTGTGATGTTATTCACAGTGATTTTCGTGGCTGGCTGCGTCTGAAGTTTTCAACTTTTCGTTATTTACGCCCTAGTTTATCACGAAAACATTTTTCTGCAAACCGCAACCTCAAAAGTCTACATGATACGAGATGGGGCCGGAAGCTGGGGGGTCCCATTCGTTTTAGGTACTTCATTGTATTGCTTGCGTGCAGCAGATGGATGCAAAATTTAATGGCAACCCAGCAACTTAAACGGCGGCTACAAATAGAACGTTTACTGAAAGGTAAAAAATGTGAGTCGACCGCAGATTACGTTGATAAACAGCAAAGCGCCCGCGGGCTTTATCAGAATGCTGAGGAGGCGATACCTGCGCTCTCATGGTCATGACGAACCAAGAAATTTCTCAGCGACCGGAGATTATTAATTCGCTAACTACGAATATACTTATAAACAAACTATAGCTCGGTTTTACATATCGTCACTAATTTCAAAGCAATTAAAGCGAGGTCTTCAAGCAATTTGAAACCGCGATCCCGGAGCAAACAACCTCGCTTAATTGGTTCTAAAATAATTTTGGAAACATTTTGTGTTCCGAACATTACGTAATCCAAATTGTCAATTCACAGTTTTTCTACCGCGGCCGTTACAGGCCAGTGACGTCACTCCTGAACCAAAGATGACTAGTACCGCCAAGATGTTCGTAGCACATCAGTGACTCTTTTCGCACTTATTCTTTGTTTTTATTTCCTCCGGTATATACTTTATTTAAAATTTCGCCCAGCCTATTTAGCAGCCGAGCGACAGCATCCGAATACCTCGCGCGGATCATAAATTTGCGCAGATTTCTTCAAAAGATGAAAAACTTAAGAAAAGTAATTAATTCGGAACAATTAACTCTTGTACGCATCTTCTGGTTGTTTGATTTCACCAGATTTATATTTCCTTATCTTTCTTCTTAAATGACGTCAGATTAATGTTGATCACATAACATCGCATAAAGATCATGATATAAAACGGACGAAGTCGTGAGAAACTGAACACTTCTCGCAATTCCCAGCTTTTGACTGCCCTAATTTAGCGAGCAAGCACCACAAACGTCGCAAGACTTGTTTTAAAAAAACGTTCGATCTTTAGTGGGATTTTACGTGGATTAAAATTGACTCAGCCGGTTTATGAGGCTAATATTTTATTAAGTTCAGAGCCCCAAACGAAACATCAATCTGCGGTAGGTGAAGAGAAGACGACAAAGTAGACTGAAGGACTGTAAACACGCCGTCCATAGAAAGTGCAATGTATACGACGCAGCAAATATTTGTTTACCGTTCGATTATGACTCGACTATCGGCCATTTAATAACTCAATAAACTTAAAGACGGTCGTTAATACAACAAAGTGTCTATCATTGTTTGCAATGTCATTTGATTTTGAATATTTTATACTTTGTCATTTAACCAAGGGTCAAAGTGTGAAGGAGATTAATTGCAATGAGCCCAGGAATCCGGCAATTGAGCCCTTGGTAACCCCAAACATAGCAACAAATAAAGACAGAAAAGCGTCTTGCAGATGCAGAAAGAAAAAGTGATTGTAGTCTGCAATAACGGCCTTCACAGATTAGGCGCTGATACCAAACTTGAATCGATTACCGCACCAACAATCCTGGGTGATGTAGGCAATACTTAAATGGTAAAATTTTGCATGGGAAGACGCTTTTGCAGCCTTCACCAACTTTACAAAAAGTTTAGTGAAAATGAAGTATTTCCGTCGCCGAAATTGAATGAAGACCAAAAACAAGAAAAGGTATTCGCCGGAAATTGAAGTCATTTTTCCCCGAAATCGAGTGAAGACCAAAAAGGAAAGGCTTAGCCGCAATTTGCGACCATTTTCGGCAGGAAATTTGTAGGATCTTTTAGTCCTGGCTGGCTATTTTTTCTCTGGTCATTCAGCGCTCAACTCACGATGAGAGGTCACCTAAATCTCGATGGGGGGGACGCTAAATATCAATGGGGGGACGCGTCCCCCCTACAATTTAAGTACTGGATGTAGGTCGTATCTCGTATGAGGTGTGTTGACGTTGGAAATTTTAATTTTTTGGCAGGCTTATTTTGTTTTGCTATCATACAGTATTCAAAACAATATCAAGCAAGCAGACTGATATGCAAACATGCGATCAAAGTTTTGGATATATTTTTTGCACTTTACCAACCTTTTTCATCATTGGTTTGATTTGACGTGGATTCGCTGCTCTGTAGCTCAGAATTCACCAGACAAAACAAAAATACAAAATTCAAAAATTTAAAAAACATGATTGCATATACTAAATTACGAGTTTATGACATCTGAAACATGAATTTTTTGAAAAAATTTTTTCACGTGATATCAGCAATGCGGACATTGTTAAGTGCAGTACATTCAAGAACAACATGATGGGAGTAGATATAACGACAGTGAAGAAAATGCTGATGTCTTTTGCACATGGAAAGGATAAATTACAACCCGTACTGCAGTGAGAGAAGGACGCGTTCACTACCAGCAAATCAACAGTTTGGCAAAACCACTCACGAGTAAATGACAGTTTATCAAAACATACACTTCATCATCTGAAAGTATTTGATAGCCCCAACAGCCAACAAACCTATCTTTCCAAATAGCTTTTAATTGCGTCGGAGCTATCATTTCCACTCTTTGAGAAATGGGTAGCCTTGAAAAAGGTTGTTTTAGATTGAACGTTTGCGTCCAGCTCTCTTCATGAATCTGCACTGGACTGAAGAAATACTAAAATGCAGTGGGATACATAGAGGTTGACTGCATTGAAATCGACAATGGGTTGCTACTATGACGTAAGTAAGAGGCTGCAAAAATCACCTAAAATAGAATAAAGTTAATGCAATACGAGAAATTTTCTAGATAAAATACAAGCTTTTTAAACCTATCTTTGTCGTAAAACTATTTGTGCATAAAATAGCACAAGCATCATTAATGGAGAGCATCAAAAACAATCAACTTTTGTTATTTTTGCAGAAAAATCAATGGTTATTAAAATCAAAAAACTTTTTTCCTCATCTTTAGTTAAATTTGCTGGCATGGTAGCCATATATTTAATATACTGTAGATTGTTGCACGATCTGATTAATCGGCTTGTTGCACAATTTATCGGCATAAAATCATTACTAGGTACACCACACAAGAAACATTGCAATTTAAGAAAATACTAACTATCAATGGTGTGTTTACTGCCTCGAAGTCTCACATCACAAACAAACAAAGAGCATAACCACAGTTGTTACATATATATCAACCAATCAAGAACACTGAACAACTTTTTGTTTGCTTGATATATATGTAACAGGGACAAAAATAACAAGAAATAACGTTATTTAAACAAAAACAACACGAAAAAACACGTTAGCATCATAAGATAAAACGGAAAAGCAACCAGCATCTGATTTGGGAGAAGAAGTAGGGCAATAAAAATAATACACACCAAAAAAAAAATTAAAACAAACCAAAAAAACCTTACAATCACAATTCAAAATTACGACAAATTTTAAGTATTGTTTCACTATCATATTGCTAATATACCAATAAGCTTGCACATTTTGAAAGAATACAAACCTGGGCAAGCACAAAGTAGCCAAAGGGTAAGTCTTGCGATTAAAAAAACACCAAAATAACAAATATAATTTTTACATTAGGCTACTTTCGTCATTAAAAAATACAAAAAAGCACAAAAAAATAACAAAAAAATGTTTACATTCAGCAATCTTGACCTGAGACAGTGAAGCAATTAGTGAAAAATTTGCATTAAACTAGAAACTTAAATTTTTATTAAATACTATGCAGGTTTTAAAATTTTCAATCAAACTTTTAAAAAGATTTCAACTATTTTAATGAGGATAACACACAAAATTAAAACAATTCTATTAAATCATACAGCATTCAGTGATGCAAACAGCTGAAAACAAAATTGGCAAGGATTTCAACAAATACATTATCAACGTCCCCTAACACAAAGTTTACCAAGGTTTACTGATATGGAGATTAACTTGATTCTGCAAGAGTATTTCATATATAGGCTGTCTACTCGCCTTTGAACAAAAAAAAATGAAAAAAAATGACAGCAATTTACAGAAAAAATGACAGAAGTTTTTAATTATTCTGGCTACTATTTGAGATTTTCCAACCATGCTACTTAAACAATAAACAGAGTGACTTGCACCGAAGTTAATTACGCAAACACTGTATAATAAACGAAGACTTTATTTTCAAACCAATTAAAGCTAAAGATACAAATGGCTTAAAACAAAATCTGCAAGGAATTTAAAAAATGCATATTAACGTCCGGGGGGCTTCTCCCCCAGCACGCATTTCATTGACGTATAAGAGCAGTGGTGGTCAACCCATGTCTCTTTGCCAGGTTTTATACGGCTCTTGTTTACAGGTCCTCTTACTTCTACCCGGTGTTGCAAGAAAACAATGCGAAAAATTTTGCATTTTTTTTTTCGGTTTCATTTTTAAAGAAATACGGTTTGAAATCGGTTTTATTGAAGAAATGAGAACTTCTTGCGATGATAAAGAGATGCCCCAAAGCTTTTTCCATAATTCCACTTATTTGCGATAATATGTTGTAATCCACTTTACTTCATACCACTGGCAACCCTGCATTTCACAATTTTGTGACATCAAAAAGGCATGCTGTAGACAGGGATGTGAAAGCAGAAGTGATGAAAGCTGCAATTTTTTGTGGAAGCTAGAAGTCATAAAAGAGTACTGCTTCCACTCCCACTTTGGCCATCCGAACATCAAAACTTTAATGTGGTGCAATTTTTAAAAAAATATACAACGAAAAGTGAATGTTTGATCAATCATCATTTGCAAAGAAACATTTTTAAAAGCTTGTGATTCACTTAGATCCAGGGCAGCCCACATCCCTATCAATGCAAAGATGAACTACAAAGCTAACCAACTCATTTTTAAAATTATGTGTTTAAAAATTCTCTATTTCAGTCCTAAAATTTAAAGATTTTCTCAAATATACTTTGAAATGGGGCTTTGCCTATTTTCAGGGCCATACACAATTAAAACAGCATTCACCAACATAAACATAGTTTACAGTTCCAGCATTTCAATTTCTTTCTCTGCAACAATATTTTTCTTGAAAACCAAACAGATACAATTGAAACAAGTTACTTTCCCCAGCGCTTGAAAATCCATCCCCAAGCCCCAAACAATCACTCATTATTTTACACTTGTGGTAAACATCCAGAGAAATTGGCATCAGCTAAAACGTAACAACCATGCGATTAATTGGACTTTTTGCTTCAGGGGCGCTCCAAATCTGAATTCCTGACTGCGACCATTCGCAGATCCTTGCGATAACAAACAACCGAATACAATTATATATATAATTTGGTTCTATTATATATGCTGTTTTTAAGATGATGATAACAAAACTATGTTATTTTGTTTATCTGAAAAAGTTTTTTGCCAAAAAATTTTAAGATAAAAAAATTTCAAGCAAAAATTACATCATCTAGTGGTGGAAGCAGAAGCACTAAGAGTGGAAGCAAAAGTGATTCAAAAATTGCTGCTTTCACATCCCTGGGTTGTAGATCAGCAGTCTATGACTTAAAGGTGCAGATGTTTATGAGTGGGAGGTTTAGGCAACAGTACTTTTAGGTGCTAGACGTATAAAAAAATTTTCCCAAATTTTTTTCAAAAAGTTTTTTTCAATTCTCAGAAAAATAACAGTGACTTCAAAAGCAGATAGATGAAAGGAGAAAAAAAGCTTTACAAGAATTGATTTCTTATTGTATTTTTTTCAATAATGAAACTTTTATCAAAACTTTTAACCCCACCCTCTGCTGACAAAACGAATTTGTTCTCAACTTAAGGGTGGTACACAAATGATGCTCTTTCATCGATTCTTTTCCAGCCAATTACTGCTCGGCTTTTTCCTCTAACCACTCCTTTTCATATGCTCTTCATTCTGACGATTCCTCTTGACAAGTGTCAAATGAAAAGCTTCAAACATATTAACATTTCAATCGAACTAAGACTTTTTTATTTGAAAAACGTTTTTTGGGTGGGAAAAAGCTTTTATGTAAAAGAAAAATACCTTTTTGAAAAAAAATGCTTTATTTCGAAAACCGTTATTTGAAACAAAAAATTTCTTTTGAAAAAAAATTTTTTTCGGAACTTTTTTTTGAAACAAAATTTTTGAAAAAAATTTTGTTACATCTGGCGTTGAAAAGTCCCGCTGCCTAAACGTCCTGTACCTAACAGTCACAGTCCAGTAGATCAGAGCAAGTAACATAGGTCTAGAGGTTCCAGTAAAAGTAGTCAAATTTTCAGATTTGGTTATAGGCTACTCACTGCTACCAATGGCAATTGCGTTTCTTAGTCAGTGAAAATTTTTGAAAAATTATGCCTTTTGCGATGCCACAAAATTGCAAAATGCAGGGCTGCCAATGGTTTAGAGTTAAACAGATTAAATCAGATTTTTACAAATGAAGGAAATTGTGGACAAAGGTTTGGGGCAGGTGTTTATTACCTCAAGTATTTTTCATTTCTTCAATAAAACCGATTTCGAGTGGTATCTTTTTAAAACATTTTTCACTCCTTAATGTTTCGCAAAAAATTTCAGCATTTCAGCTGGAGCAGTTTAAAAGATAATCACAGTAGAAAATGTAAAATATGATGCAAAAAAGAAACGTTATATAATGATTGCTAAACATTAAAATAACAATATTAAATCACTACAATCAAAAAAACAAATTTTTAGCTGTTCCATGATCGAAAAAGCTATCTACTAGAAGATATTAATTTCAACAATTACACAAAAAAGCCTGTAATTCCTGGAACTTGGTAGAAGTAACTCAAGTTCCTTTTCGTAGCAGAAGGCAGGTATATAACGTAGTTCTGTAGCCTGTATTAAGCATTTTTTGTACGTACTTCATATATTACCAACTCTATGACGATTTTAGTCGAAATAAATCCCTTTAATACAACCATTTTGTTGACCAGTATTTAGTTATCTTTTTGCAAGCTAAACATTTAAACTTGCTCAAAGATTTATGAGAGGAAATGAATGCCGTCATAACAAAATTAGGCTTTAAAAGTGTTTTAACGAAACTCGAAAGCTACTTCCATTAGAAGATGAAACGTTCTGGAAACTTACCATACTTTAGATTGAAAATCGACAATGTAGAGAGATACAGTTCAGGGGCGGATCGAAAGTTTTTGCAGGGGAGGGGTCTGCTCAAAATATAATATTTATGCAAAGGTTTTTATACCATTTATCATTTTGTAACATTACCATGCAAAGGTTTTTGCACCATTTACTTGTATACTGGCTGTCAGTTTGACCTGGCACATAGCCAGAAATTTGCAATGGGACTATTTTGGGGTCCGAGGGCAGAGTTGCCCCCAACTGCCAGAGGCTAGGGAGTCCCCAGGGCTCAAAGATTTTGCAATTTTTTGCCAAAACAACTTAATTTTAGGCATACTTTAGTAAAAATTAATGTTTTAAAAATGTAGCATAGACACTAACCATGCGAAAACATAATTAAACTGGCTTTGTAAAAGGGCTACTACTACTAGGGCGGTGGCCAATGGTAAAATCTCAGCCTTTTTATTACAAGCGGATAAATCATAAAAATAATAAAATTACAAGTTTTAACCCAATTCATCTGCAATAAAAAATAAAAAAGACAATTTTGGAGGTGTTGCATTTGTCAAACATACCGGTAATCATGATAATCAAAAAAAGTTGAAACCAATATCACTACTTAAAGCTTCTCTCATTTTCCTCATACAAAGCAATTCTATGCTTTAATCCCCCCAAAATATACCAGTGTATAAATAATAAACCACAAACAACGGTTTTGAAATAAGAACAAAACATTTCAAAAATTATATTTTAATTTTAGCTACTGTAAACAGCTGGAAAATAGGCTGGATGCCTCACCTCCTTTAATGCAAATACCGGTAACCTATTCAGAAGATATATACTTTTCACATAAAATAGTGAAAAATTAGAAACATTAGCCTACTGTGTATATCAAAAACCATATTGAGGCTGGATGCCTCACCTCCTTTAATGCAAATAAACTATTCAGAAAAAAAGATACCGGTACCGTATAGCCTATACTATTTCACAAAAAAGTGGCTATTTCGGTCTTCGAGTCAAGCTGCCACCTGCCCACCTGTCTACCACACGCGGTGGAGGCTTCACACTGTCCCTTTTAATGCTGAACGTCAAGAAGGAAAGCTGTGAATACCAATTTTTATAGACTTTGGTTTGACCCGACCGGGAATCGAACCAGAGTCTACCGCTTCAGTAGCAGACGCTCCATCCATTCGACCACTGATCGGTTAAACTCACTCAGCCTTCTAATTCAAGCCGGCTAGGCTACTTCTACTTAGAGAATATCTGAATGCAGTAGGTCTACTTTATCACTCACTGCACAAAGTTTTTACTTTGTGTTGTCTTACTGACTGCGAACACAAGCACACTTGGTCGTAGTGGATCGCGATGCAGAGTGCAAACGTAATTTTTGCAGATGCAGATTTCTGCACGTTGCCTATTGCTTACTATTACCACCTAGCGGTATTTAAAAAAGCTATAAATGTGAAGTTAAAAAGAACAGTCTGTAACTCAGGCGTGTAGCCAGGATTTGGAAAAGAGGGGGGCTTTTTTGAGAGAGTCAGACAACTGTAAGTGACCTTGACCCAAATTTTCATTGCTTTCGAATCAGATTCAAACGGTTTGTCAGAAACTGAGGCGGATATTTCGTCCAAAAACAGGTGATCTCAAAAAAAAAAGGTCTTCGCCAAAATAGAGACGGATATTTCGGCCGAAATCGGAAATTCAAACGGTTTTTCCGCCAAAAACAGGTAATCTCCAAAACAAAAAAAAGGTCTTCACCAAAATTGAGACAGATTTTTCGGTCGATTTTTAACGCTTCCTCCGCCCAACTCACGGCAACTCCCTCACAACTTCGTCACCAAATCCCTTCGAGAAGGGCTGTTTTCTTTTTTTGAGCAAAAATCGGCCTCAAAACCACTAAAAACGAGTGGTTTTTGCGTACTTTTCAGGGCAATGGGGGGAGGCTCGAGCCCCTCCCCCTCCCTAGCTACGCTACTGCTGTAACTGAAAATGCTTGATGCCCAGTTCGAGAAAACGCTACTCTTGGTTATTTAGTTGAGCAGTAGATCACTTGCTCAAACCAGCGTTTTCCAGCTGTGTGCATGAGCTCTATCCATCAGCATGGCCGAGCGGAATTGAGCGCTGATTATTGCGTTAGCTATACAACCACGCGAGTTCGATTACGGCTGCAGGCCACCAGGTTCGACACATACGCGCGTAGCTGGAGACTCGAAGAGCGCGAGCTCACTTCCCAGTCACCCTCATCTCTCCGTTCTTATTAAGTTCGTTGAGTTGTAAATCCTCAGCTGATTTATCCTGTAAACAGTATTTAAATTGTAGGGGGACGCGTCCCCATTGTTTCAATTTGCCAAACAGTTTTTCGTAATTGCGGAATTCTTAATTTGAAGATCTGCAACGACTTGCCAATCAAAACTGTTTTGTGTTTTACTACAAAAGCAGTGATGCGGAGTTTTATAGACAAATTGAATCACGTTTAGAAGAGCTACGCCAAACTCTCCCAATCCCTCTCTTCTTGGACTATCTCAACACTTGATTTAATGATTTTTTAATGAGGTTTATCATTCAATAAATAAAGAAAAGTACAGAAAAACAAAGAAGTCTTAAATTCAATGCAAGGATCAATTCAGGGCCTTTCATCCACTTTATAGGACTGTTCCCTCACAGTCAATACACAAATCCATAGTGAAGGAGGGGAATCGCAAAACGCAAAAACACGTTTGATAAAAACTCACACTGTTCACTTGACAATTTTCAGTAATAACTTACTGAACTCTAAGACTCCAAGTACTTTTTAAATAGTTCCAAGTGGTGATTGCACAAAGTAGATTGCCTTTTCTAGCATTCAAGAGCTGGAACTTAAAAAAAAACAACAAAGGTTGGCAGCTGGCAATCTAAAGTCGTCTTGAAAAACAAATAATGCAAAAGACCTTCCAACTCAAGTAGCGAGTCTTAAAGACGGCGTTAATAGACGGGCTAATTATTAACAGTTTCATTTTAACAAAGAATAATAATTACTCAATAATTTGACTTTAAGCGCTGATTAGACGATGACCAACAACTCTTTTGTAAAGTCACAGGATTGCGAAAAAACAATAATTTATCGGACACAAATACACAAACGAAGATATAAATTGGTCTTGAGTTGAAAAGCAGGGCAGATTATTTTTGTTTTACGATTTTAACACCCCTATCGAGATTCAGAATCCCACGAAGGAGATTCAGCGTCCCCCACTAAAAGAAAGTGTTTTGGACGTTTAGACGAAAAAGTAGCTGATAATTCCAGTAAATCCCAAATTATGGTCGAAGATACTTTCGAATTGCGGTGAAGACTTTTTTGTCTTTGCTCGAATTTGGGGGTAAAATCTGTAGCAAAAAAAATCCTTGCATTTTTCCTGATTTTGGGGCAAAATTTTCACCAAATTGCTGCCGCATTCCAAATGCGTCTGGTTCGAGTTGCGAAAGTGTCGCCCCATACAATATTTTACAGTTTAAATGCTGCCTTTAAAGCACATTGATTTTACAGGATTTAAATGATCTACATTCAACTTTTCACTTTACGATCAAGACGAATCCTTCAGTCACGAAAAAGCGACGATGGCGTGATGCTTCTCCGGGCGCATTTGCTCTTCCAGTTCAAATGGGTCCAGTAGCGTAGCCAGGGGGGCGGCGGGGGGGGCTATAGCCCCCCCATTGGCCTGCCGACCAAAATGCAGAATAAGGAAAATACCACGTTTTTAGCACTTCTAAGAATCCCTTTTGCACTGGATTAGACTAAAAAATGCTTTAAAGCATAGTTTGAAACGCTTATTGGGGGGGGAGGGGGCTAATAGACTGCCGACCAAAATGCAGAATAAGGAAAATACCACGTTTTTAGCATTTCTAAGACTGTCTTTTGCACTGGATTAGACTATTTTGAAACGTTTATTTAAGGGGGGGGGCTAATGAACTGCCGACCAAAATGCAGAATAAGGAAAATATCATGTTTTTAGCACTTCCAAGACTCTCTTTTGCACTGGATTAGACTAAAAAATGCTTTAAAGCATAGTTTGAAAGGTTTATTTAGGGGGGGGCTAATAGACTGCCGACCAAAATGCAGAATAAGGAAAATACCACGTTTTTAGCCAGCAGCGTAGCCAGGGGGGGCGGGGGGGCTATAGCCCCCCCCTGATTGACATGTCGATCAAAAAGCAAAATGGGAAAAACACTACATTTTTAGCACTTTGAGACTGTTTTATGCACTGGAGTGGACTAGATAGTGATTTAAAACATCTTTTGAAACATATGTCCCGGGGGGGGAGGGGGGGGCTAATTTGACAAAAATAAAACCAACAAATAAATGAAACCTTTGATAAATGGTAAGAAATAAGCAATCAAATTTGATCGCAAGTGTAAACATGCCGAACATAGGTGTCATCAACAAATATACTATAAACTAAGGAATAGGGGGGGGGGGGGGCTATTCAGTAATTGTTAATTACCAATCATTTCTCTCAAATCTTTTTTCATTAGCCCCCCCCCCCGATTATTTTTCTCTATAAACTGTATACGAAATAGATTACTCCGTGTGAGTTTTATTGAAGTGTTTGATTCTATAATTTATCAGCATCTAAACAAGAGAACTACATTTTACCATTAGCCACCTCCCAAATAGCCCATTTATGCTTCCAGTTTAATCTTGTTTGCCCTGCCAATTTCTAAGCCACGTTTCAAAATCATTATTTTTTGATCAAAAAAGCCCTAAAATGAAGTTATTTTTGCAAAAAAATGCAAAATTTTCGAGCGCCTCCGTGCCTCCGGCGGCTGGGGGCTCCGCCCCCAAACCCCCAGCCTCCGGCAGCTGGGGGCTTCGCCCCCACACCCCCATTGGCCTCCGGCGGCTGGGGGCTCCGCCCCCCCCATTGTGAATTTCTGGCTACGCGCCTGAATGGGTCCCTGCTGTTTTTCCCTAAAATGAGCTGGCTTATTCCTTGATCAAAGTAGAAACTTGCCCTCCTGCCGATGTGGTTCCTTCTTCTTCACGCACAGCTATTTTTGGGACTTCTTTCTCAACCTTTGGTCTTGACTTTGGAATGTGGTCCGACTGCTCGAGTCTCCGCACTCACTTAGAAGTCGACTATTTTCCAATTTTTTGTTAACTTCTTCCCATGCTAATTTAGTGCTTGTTCCTAGCCACAAAGCAGAGACAATTGTCGTAGAACATCTCATCTAAGGACGAAACACGCAAGAATGGGAATTGAACCTACATTAAGCCATTTGAGCCGCCGTGAAAATGCCGACTTTACCCGCTAGGCTACGCTGCTCATATACGTCACAACAACGGTGATTGGTGAAACGTTTCCACAAAACTGTCCCAAATTTATTTAGGCAACATCGCGCAGGTTTGCAAAATGCTGGCGCCTTTATTTCGTCCAAAGCTTAGCCAGAACGAAATCGGTGCGGCAGTGAACGCACATGTCCAACCAAAGCCACTCGCGGCGAAAACAGCGTCCAAGTGGTTATGCATCGTCTTGATATCCACGTCATCGATGACGTCATCACCAACAGCAATGACGTTATTTATTTGTCAGCGTCGGGCGAGTGCGTGGCGATATGGTCGATGAGTCCGAACTGCTTCGCCTCCTCGGGATCCATGAAGTTGTCGCGGTCCAGTGCACGCTCTGCAACACAAGAACAGCTATTTTCCAATTCACTCCTCACAGCTCTTGAAGTGCTCAACTGCTCAATACCATGTCTACCAATAGAACGACAGCAGTGACGACCCAACCAATCATCAGCGCTAATTAACATTAGCACAGCAGCAACTGACGAGCGGAGTTAAGTTTGATTGGTCGATACATATTTTATTATTTAGCCTCCACTTAAATTTAGGTGGCAAGAAGTCAAACGTCAATCGGGAACTCATTTCCTAAGCGGATGAGGATTCGTCCAAATTTAAAGCGCGAGCGCCGCTTCCTCGAAAGAGAAGGATAATTATTAAATATGGAGCAATCAATCCAAGTTTGTAGTCGTCAAACGCAGTGGTTCCAAGATGGAAACGAAAATTTGCGATTTAAAAATTTAGGCTAATATTAGCCATCACCGAGCGGAGTCAGCAGACGAGATTTTAAATATGAGCGCTGCTCTCTCGTTACCTCGGCAATCTGAGTTGCATTTACAACCCACACTCACCGACGTTATCGAGGGTTTGCCCCGTGTGGCGCACGTACAAGTTGTGGAGGTTTTCCTTCACCTTTCGAATCTCGTTCGCCTGGATAATGATGTCAGAAGCCTGACCCTGCAAATTGCGACAGTTTTTACGTTTTAAGTCGGCTGATTTTCCTGCACTGTTCTCAAATCCGCCTTCAAAATATGAAATACGAGGCGATCGAGATTCAGAACTGGAGGAGAAAAGAGGTTTGGTCAAAAAGAGTAAATTGCCAAAGGAACGATATCGTCGCCAATGCAGTGTTGCAATTCTTGAGATTTTTTCCAAATCTGGTATATACCAATAATTTAGCAAACGGAAACACTGCTGATATAAACCTTGGGAGTTTTTAGTAATCCATACTTGGGATTATTGATAAACTTAACTTAAGCAACACTAACGTCGAATAATCGACAAATTATCGTTTCAAAGTATCAAGCAACGAGACTAAGAACATGATGTCAATGACGTACCTGCAGGGCAAATCGCTATAAATTGCAAAATCGAAAAAACATTTACAGTATTTTTGTTTTTCGCATCATTCAACTACAAAATAATATCGCCATTCGTCACTTAAAAACTTTGAGCCTATTGGAATTGGTGGCTATGCGCTAAGCGGCCGATTTCCTTCCCTAAACGTCTCCATCCAAACCAGAGCAGCATTGAATGAGTTTCAGTGAAGAATCGAGCATCAACCAGGTGAAAAAACACTTGATCCATTCAAGCAAAGTGGCAAACGATATTTCATGCCACTTACACTAACTCCTCCTAAAGGCTGGTGCACCATGATCCGGGAATTGGGGAGGGCGTTCCTCATTCCTTTTGTGCCGGCTGCGAGAATGAGAGAACCCATACTGCTGGCTTGGCCCACACACCATGTTGAAATGGGGCATTCCACCAGCTGCATCGTGTCATAGATCGCAAATCCCGCGGTAACAGAGCCACCTGCAAAAGGAGATGGGATTAGGTTGGTGAGAGAAACGTCGCACAGTATCAAGTAACTGCCGCAAAATACAGCAGTATACGGTCACGAAGTCCCCATATACCGCTTGCGACGTCACATTCTAGTTGCTTCGTGTTCTTGCAGGACAATCATCGAAGTGAACAGTAAATACCGCAGCATCATCTTTAAAGTGGACCACCATCGCATTGCTGGCTTCTTCCCTTTTCATTCCTAGTTCTAACAAATGACCGCAGGGAATTCTAGGCAACGAATACGTAGCAATGCACGTGACTATTAGATCAGTGCGCAGCAACCCTCAAGGTTCATGTCCAATGCAAGGAACTTATTGAATGATGAGAATTACACACAACCTGACAAATTGACATGCAAGTCACTACTGGCAAGTTGCGGGCGTACGGCAGAGATGTGAATCGACACCGACCTGGGCTGTTGACGTACATGTGAATTGGTTTCTTCTTGCTTTCTGACTGAAGGAAAAGAAGTTGCGCAACCAGCAACCCGGAAACGAAATCGTCGATCTGTAGGGAGAGAAACATGGATATTATCTCGAGCTAAATGGATGGGAATATTAGGCATTGGGCTGCATTCTGATTATTTTTACTGAACTTGTGCTGTGTAATGAGCTTGGCTTGCAAACTTTACAAGTCAAAGATCAAATTTATCTTTCTGTTTGGTCAAGTATGAATGTCTGGAGGTGGTTAGTGGCTACTCTATTTAGGCATAGCATGGAAAGCATAGCTGGGATTGCTGCCTATCAGAAACCACCTATAATGCCTAACTAAAAGAACCCTTTGACTAGTATTGATGGAAATAACTCTTATTTTTTTTAACAGAATTATTGGGAGAATACAATCGTGTTATTTAACAGGAAGATCAGAATTTCAGATCAACCTGTTGTGAGTACCTTGGAGAACATTTTAAGGTTTATACAACGTATGGTAACACACCAACATAACAACAGTGAACTTACAGGAGCCATGATGCACACTATTCTTTCCTTCAGCAAACGTGAGTAAATGTCATAAGTTCGTTCTCCTCGGCCAGTTTGCTCAATCACAAAGGGGACTCCAAGTGGGGATCTGAAGCGAGATGAAGAGTGAAAAGTCTTTAGCAACACTTTGTGTTCCTGAAACAATTCATCAATTAAGCAAAAACAAGGTTATCACTCAACCTCAAATCAAACAATGGCATACGTTAATGTTATCACCATCAAAACTGAAAATGTCTACTGTACTTTAGTGGAACAACTTAAGGAGCATCTTCTGTACCATTCAATGTCGGAATACTGGATTTAGCAAACAAAATTCTTGGTAGTGTGCTTTGTTTTTTCTTCAAATTTACATAAGCAATGCAAATAAAATTTACAATAGAATTTAGTTGATTGGGAGAAGACTAACCACATATGCACATCAACAGATTTGAAGATAAGAGGCACTATTTTTTTGCTCTTTTGCCACTACCGGTAGACAAATATTGAAATAAAGAACTCTTAGTAGTTCCAAAAAATTAGTTAGCAGCTGAACTGCAGTAAATCACTTATGCTGTCTTCAAGACACAGAAACCATTAAAACATCTTGATTATCAGCAACTGACCAAGCATGAAGATAAGTAACATGGTCCAGCATTGGAGATACGGTAGGCCAATGGACGTATCATGACTTCATCAATTTAGATCGGCCTATCAAATATGAATTATAACACGGTGATGTACGGTAGCCTACACTAATCCAAATAATTAGCTATTCCTATGACTATCAAAATTTAAATTATTCATTACGAAGTGGATATTGATATGCTACATAATACCCATAAAGAGAATCAGTGAACAAAGATCAGTGCTCATTTTCTCTTATTTATTTTCCAATTTGCCAAACTTGGCAATGCCATGTTGGACAATTACCCCTTAAATAGACCTTCAAAACTATAGGATGAATTTTCACAACGAATTGGCATCACAGAAAAGTAGATGAGTCAAACTTATGGAATTACTCCAACATTTTCAGGTTAAGATGTTGAGAAGTACTTCAGCTTAATGCCTTTGTTAGATTTAAGCTGGATGGCTGAGGTTTTAAATAAACTCCATCACCTGTGACGTTGAGAAAATCTTCTACCTGCTTTTCAAAGTTTTTGAACAATTTCATTAATAAAGCTTTCAGCTACATAATGCATGTAATACAATATACTGTGCAATATCTAACATGTTGGTCATTGAATAGCAATGCTAAATACCAGTAGCATTTCCAGAATTGGAATGGCTGTAAAATGCGTGCATAATTCTGGCCGTGGTTAGTGTTAAGTATGGCTGATGTAATAACATTTTGCTCAAAAGTCAATGGAATTTTAAAGATTGCTATATGTTAATTCATATTAAAATAAAAAAACTGTCAGAAACTCCTAAAAAATGCTGAGTTTTAGCGTTGTTATATCAGATAAGAGCTTTTTGATTGAAGTTACATCATTATCTTCACAACTTTTTGAGACCTTTGAACCTTGAGAGCGAATAACCTCAAAGCTGCTAAAATAAACTAAAAAGAGTGTAATGTGCAAAGAACTAGATAATTTTTAGTAAATAGTTGTTTAACTTTAAAACATTACACCTAAGGTTCTCAGTTCTGTAAAGCATCTCACATAGAGTGGAGTAAATTAATACGAGTTTTCCAAGTAAAATCATTGTAAAGTTAGACTCTGCAATATCACTTATAAATTTATAAGAATTTAATAGCCTATTTTGTTTCTAAATTTTGCTTGTGTATGTATCTTTTTCTATGATAATTGGTAAGGCAGGCATTGTTTTGATTTAGTACTCAAATTTTGAGAAAAATCAGTACAGAGTAGAACTGAGAACTGCTCATACATGCCGTGTGCTTATATAAAATTCTTCTCAAAAAATATTGCAGTGGGCTAGTTGAGGGTATAGATTTGATATTTTAAAGGATAGCGTGTCAAATTTCTGGTCAAGATGATGCAAGTTACAAACATTTGAATATATTGGCATTTTCAGATCAAAAAGCTTTATTCCAGTTATTGAGGAATGTCATTATTCTGGTTATAATTGAAGCATAAGGTTACTGTTGATAAAATTTGTTTTGACAAGGGTTTTGTTTAAAGAAAATGTCTTAGCGCAATGAACATGCACAGCTAAATAAACAAAATTCCAGTGACGTCATTTGCTTTCAAAAATTTTTGTTTGGGTTATTACAGTTAGCCCATAGGTAAGGGTTAACAATTGCGCTAAGTGAAAATTGCTACAAACTCTTCAAAAGTTAATACGAGAACTAAGCAGAGTTGTAAAATTTTAATTGACATTTTATAGAAACTTTTTCTCTGTCCTAGACACTTAAACTTTGAAAGCTGTTTACCTCAAACCTGACCATTAGATTAAGTTAGTGGAACATTATAGATTTATAAAATACAAAAGCAATGTATTTCAAATCTGACTTAGTGACTATCAACAACCATAAACATGCTTAACGCTATTTGGAACGCTATTTTGAAGAGTGAAGTAGTTTAGTTCAGTAAAGTTAGATACTTTTGCGAAGTCCCTGGCTCAGGGATATTCGATCGCTTGCGATGTCACATTCTAGTTGCGACTTACATTGACACAACAAGTGACAATGATGCAGAGTCATACTGCCATACCTTAAAAATTGCAGCTCTGAAGCCAGAGGTGTGAAGAACGAGAGCTCTGGAACCATGCCTTTTTCAAACTCGGACCACTTGCTCTGCAGCTTGTCAGCGGTCACAGCAGAGTAAGACTGTCACCAGCCAACACAACGTCTGAAGTACAGTACGCTAGTCAACTAGTATTCTTACCACTTACCAGTAGGCTACAGGATAATTTAAGGCCTGTGCCATCTATCATTCAGTTGTAGGCAATGCCACAACTAGAACGTTGTTCTTTGGGAGGCAAAACTTGTTTCTGTGGGTGCCAAAATTTTTGGGTTGGTCTACTTTTCTCCAAGTTCTCTGTTCTTGGTCTCAAAAAAAAAGTTCATCATGCCAATTTGGTCTACCTTTATCGGACTTCTCTGTTGATCACCACAAAATAAATAAAAAGGTCATCGTGCCAATTTGGCCTACTTTTGTCCGAGTTCTATGTTGATCTCAAAAATAAAGGTCATCTCGCCCAGGGGTGCCGAAACCCAAGGGGATATATCCCCCCAAGAATTTGACTGTAACCCCCCAATAGTTTGAGTATGGTCAACATCTGCATCCCCCCCCAATAATTTGACTCTGGTGTGCATCTGAGCATAGGTGTCTACTTTAATTCAGGGAAAAAAAGGTGTTCCATTTTGGGTGAAGACTTTTTTTTTTGGTCTTCATCTGAATTTGGGAAAAAAGTTGTTTTATTTTTGGTGAAGACCTTTTTTTCAATGGTCTTTACCTGAATTCGGGGAAAAAAAGTAATTGCTCACCTGAACAAAATCGTGGTTGAGATTCATCCCCCCAATGTTAAAAATATGGTGAAATTGGGGAAAAATTGCAAATTATCCCTGCCCAATGCTAAACAAAGATAGGCACCCCTGATCTCACCAAATTATTTTACTCTCCTAGTTTTCAGTTGCTTTCCAAAAAACAAAAAGGCCATCATCTTGAAACTGCCGCAAGGAAAAGGGAAGTTTGGATGGGCATGCTAGGCATTTTAGGGGGGAAAATTTTTCTTTAGGGGGGTACTGCCCCCTTTTGCCCCCCTAGTTGCGGCCCTGGTCGTAGAATACATTTACTTTGGCTGATTTTTTTCTCTTCTTGCAGTTAGGTGAGTACCGGTATCAGTGCCGTCGCCAGAGCAAACTAAGTAAGGGGGCACTAGCAGAAAGTGGGGGGGGCACCAAAATAGACTGAACTGTTACATATAAAAACTGATATTTCACGGCAACAAATTATGCGCTTTTTTTAAAATTTCATATTTCTGTCTAAAAAAAAACAGACATATAAAACCTGCTGCGTTTCTTAGCTTGTTTCAAATGCGGCCCATATAATCACTTGAAAAATCTGTCTGTAGCACTGAATGCGACCAGAAGCGCAACTAGGATTTTGATTAGAGGAAGGGATCTTGAACCAAAAGCAAATTTTTTTCCTCAAAAATTGTTTAAGTTAGGCCCCGTGCTGAACAAACTGATGCAACTCAAGTGTACAAGATGGGGTCAGGAGGCAGAGCCCCTAGCCCCTGGGCGATTTTTGAGATTTTGTGGGAAAAATAGCAATTTTAACGCCATTTCAATCACTTTTTGCACGTTTTTGAAGCCATATGAATAACAACAATAAATTGCTAAAATTTAGAATTCAAAGAATTGAATCGCCTGGCCCCTTTAGCCTTCCTTATACTTAAAGTGAAGTCCAAAACACGTTTAAATGCTTATATATTGAGGTTAAATTTTCTAAGCGACTTAGCTGAAGCTCCTTTAGCCCCCTTCTCCCTGGTTGCGCAACTGACTGCAACCTAAAAAAATTTTGAGTGTGCTCTAAAAAAATACAAACAGCTAGTCTTGTAAAAAATGTTTTCATGTATTGTTGCAAGACATAATCACTAACGAAGTACCGGTAATGATACGAAAGGCTTACACCCCTATTCAGCGACACATCCGTAAAGGCGCGTTAATATTTAATAATAAGACAGATTATTGCCTCACATTTATGTACAGCAGTTGATGGCCAGCAATTTCGCATAGAATGGAGAAAACTTACCGAGAATTATGTTTCAACGTTATTATTCCTTTTTCCATTGCTGCCTGTTGTCTTGTCGTTACGTGATGTTCCAAAAACGCATTCTGAGTGAACCAAAATGGGGGGGCACAAGCAGTCGTTAGGGGGGGCACGGCCCCCCCATAGCGACGACACTGACTGGTATGTGTTTTTGGATTAGCAATACCCTACGGAAAAGTTTGCAGATCTTACCAGAAGTGGCTGGATCACAAATTTAAAGACCTGGAACCGTTCCCGATCCAACAAGAAGACTAGAAGAGATGTGGATCTTTTAAATTTTAAGATCTTTTAAATTTTAAGATCTGGATTCGCCAGTAAACAACTACAGTTTGTTCATAACAACGAACACCAAAAGTAGACCAAAGAAAAAAAGGTCTTCACCCAAAATTGAGGCATTTTTTCTGCCAAAAATTCAGGTGAAGACCAAAAAAAAGGTCTCTACTCAAAATTGGGGCAGTTATTCTGCCAGAATTTAGGCCAAGACAGGGGGCAGTGCCAAATTCAAATCTGGATCTTTCAATACAACTGGATCCGGGCCTGCGCTGGATCCACAACAAAACACGAATATCTGAGTTCGCTACGGATCTGTTGCCACCTCTGCATCTTACCTTGCGCCAATTTGGCGTAAAAAAAACAAACGCAAAAGTTGCGGTGCGGCACAGAGGCTATTTTTCCTCAGCAGAGGTGGCAATGGATTCAGAGCACACCGAATCTGTTTTTTTGTAGGTTTGGAGCGGATTTGGCACTTCACCTGAAATCTGGCTGAAAAACCGCCCCAATTTTGAGTGATGACCTTTTTTTTTGTCTTCACCTGAATTTTGGCAGAAAAAATTTTTTTTTAGGGAAGACCTTTCTTTCTTTGGTCTACTTTTAGTTTTTGCTGTTGTGAACAATCTGTTGTACCGGTAGTTGTTTTTTTTGTTTTCGTTGTTATGAACAAATTTAAAAGGTGGTAAATCCGGAACTCTTTTTGTGGGATCAGAGTGGTTCCTGATCTTTAGATTTGTGTTCTGGCCACTCTGCTCCTCAGTCCCCAACCATGCCTGTCAACATTTGAAAATGCCAAATTGAGAAACTTCTTACAGCAAGCTCAATAGCTGAGAAGTTTCGCCCCAAAGACCTTGCTCCTATTTCTACTGCTTGAATAATTATTGTTATCTTTTAATGTTGATACACATTACCAAAATTTTAACATTATGATTACCATTTCAGGTTCTACTAGCAGTTTTAGCTACTAAAAGGCAGACTAATTCAATCAAGCAGTCTTTTTATTTTGGATACGATACCACTACCAGGTAACCGGTAACATCATTACTGTTTCATACACTTCACTGACACACGGCATAAAAAGTCATGCACTCATGCTACAGTGCATTCAGCGCAGCAGACGCTTTCCAAAAAACACTGAACGATAAAAGTAAAATATCATTCAACCAAGTCTACTTTAACCAGGCCCGCAGCCCCTCAGAAAAATTTTTTGCCCCCCCCCCGGCCTAGACAAAATTAGTGGTAGATTAATTTTCGCTCCCTCTTGACTACCGTACCTTTTGCCCCTCCCCCTCCCTAACTTTAAGCATTTGCTTCTACTTGCGAGCTTGATGATATTTGTATGTGGCGTTTTTGGCAGTATTCAACTCTGCTTTGGAAGGTTTAAAGCCAGCAGCACTGCAGTCACAATTTAATTTGCAACTTTAAAGAGATCGCACAGTGTCATTGTGCAAAACTGGTTCGGTTTTCGATTACAATCTTACGCATCATGGAGAAGGTTCTTTCTCTAGAGGAGTTTGAGTGAGCAAAACAGCAAGTTGTTCTTCACCACGAACATTACAAATTTTGTTTCAGCATAAATAAGTTTATTGCTCTCTCTCTCTTCCGAATCTTGAACTAAATCTCCTTTATGGCTTCCACATATGAAAGGAGGATAATCTTTCTCCCAAGTTTGTTTGTACTTGCAGCTATATTTCTTTTTTTATACTTTTACCTGTCTCTTCTTGCAACTCTCGCTGACCATCTTCCTTGCGCTTTTTAGTACCAACACTTTCTCCAACAGAAGCCATTACAAAAGCTCAGCTCTTCACAGTTGCAATAACCATTGACCAGTACCAGAGACTGCAATTCGTGCATGCAATTGTTATTTGTTACATCATCAATATTCAATTCTTAACTATTCGAATTGATGTTACCTATTATGTGAAAGCAAGATCAGACATTAACTTTCGGAAAATACCGGATCCAACATGTGATATGATGAAGATCAGACATTAACTTTCAAATCAAAACTCTTGAAAAATATAAAATTAGTGGAGTAGGACTAGAAGTGTATTTTTCCCTTTTAGAGAAAAAAAAGATTCGCGAACGAAATTGATTAATTCTTCAAAAAACTGATTAATTTTAAATTCAAAAAACTTAGCTAAATCCTGATATCGGGAGATTTTTTTGTTGAGATCGGGTGATCGGGAGAAATCTTCAAAATCGGGAGTCTCCCGACGAAATCGGGAGAGATGACAAGTATATCCCCAACTTCAACCAAGAAAATTACGGCGTCTACTTAAAATTAAATCACCTGAAAAATTTCGACGTTAAGAGGTAAAGCCTTCATACTTTTGTTTTCATAGGCCAAGTGTAGCGAGTGGAAATAACAGACAATTTCTAGTTGACAGCGAATTTTATACGTCTTAATTCATTGGCGTGTTTTTTGCCCGTTCTTTGGCGCGGCGCAGAAAATTAACTTGACATGGTTGACGCAAAATCCGAAGCAATGGATTATTTGAACTTTCTAATTTGGTTGCAGTGGCCTAACGTAATTCACGTGAGAAACCTATAGCACACATCTGATTTTGAGTGGAAAATCATTCATTTATTCATTTCGCTACTGTAAAAAGCAGCTAAAGTAGACCGGCTCCGAATCTATGCCAAATACGACCAGTAAAAAAACAATAAAAAAGAACAAAAAACAAGAAAATACTTGGGAGCAGAAAAGCGGGACGATGTGAAAAGTTTTGACAAAAAATAAACAAAAAAACACTGCCAAGATAGAATGAAACATTTTACAAAGTTTCGACTTAAACTTAAGTAATTTTTAAAAGAATGTTTCGTTTTATTTATCTTGGCTCAATGTTGTTTTTGTTTTTATGTCAAACAATATATTGTTTTTATGTTTGTCAAGGAAAATATAGTTTTTGTGTTTTTTCTTTTCTCCTCTTGACTTTGCCGATGCGCTAGCGGCCAGAAGTGGCAGCGGATCAAGATCTTACCGTTTTTTCTCGGATCTGGATCTAGTTTCATTAGAAGATGCAGATCCGGATCTGAATTTGCTGATTACTTTCAACCTCATTGTTGATGCTTGTCAAAATATTCGTTGATTTACGATCTCTTATTTACGATCTAGTTGTATTAGAGAAACGTTCCAGGTTGTGTTTAGTTTTCTTTACTTGAATATAAGCTACAGTTGAAACCGGGTATTACGACCTCTAAACGGACCGCAAAAAAAATAATGTTGAAAGCAAATTGTCGTTACACCGGTAGAAATTCTGCTGGTAGGAATACTGTCGGAACCAACAAAAATGTGTTGTTAAAAGCAAATAGTCGTTATAGCCAATGTCGTAATATTCAGTTTCTACTGAATCTGCCTTCTTTTTTAAAACAATCGTAAAAGAGGACTAGAAGAGTTTTTTTTACGGTGATTAGGTAGTGGGTGGTATGTTTATTGTGTATTGGTTTCTGGTTGTGATCTGTAATACTAAGTTGTGTTTGTTTTTTATTATTATTATTATTATTTTTTTTATTTCTTTTGCGGTGAGGCATGTAAATTTTGTCCCTTTTAGTTTTTTTTTTTTCTTGTCTTTTTGTCGGGCGTTCGGTTGGTTATGTTTGCTTCCTACTATCGTAGTCGTTTACGCTACTACAATTCAGGGCTTTTAGGGAATAGATGCAACCGATCCTTCGGCTTGACCTTAAAATTAACAGTGTTCAACGTTACGCCGTCGGTGATTCCTTGATGGGACCGCCTTGCAGCTTGCCAGTACCTTTTCTTTTTTTTATGTAAATACTTTTTTAATAAAATAATAAAATACAGACCATAAAAAGTAAAAGTAATCTAAAACCCCCTACAGCCTGTTTCGTCTTTCGACTCGTCAGGAGGGTATCTTATTCAAATCTATTTGAATAAGATACCCTCCTGACGAGTCGAAAGACGAAACAGGCTGTAGGGGGTTTTAGATTACTTTTAGTTTTTATGGTCTGTATTTTATTATTTTATTAATTGCTCTGAGACATCATCGAGCACTTTCTGACAGCACCGACCTATCTTACACTAAATACTTTTTTAAGTAAATGTTGTTCAGTTAACAAGATTGCTTGATATATCTGTGGGCGGACGCTTGGGTGTAAATTTTTTCCCGCCTACAGCAACATCTGACTTCGCAGGCCCGCCTCGGACTGGGCTGCTTTTGATTGAGATTGGGGTAATTAGGGTTGGGTGGGTAACTTTAACCTAAATTTATTGTTTTGTTGTTCGGCCTATGGCGTCGGTTGGGCCAGTGGGTGAGGAGATTGTGTTGTTCAAGTGCTTACCTACTTTGCGTGGTTTTGTATTATAATTTATTGCCAAGTTTACGTATACGCCTATTACAGTTAAGTATTGCTGTAGGTGAAGTTGACTAAGATGACCGAATGGTCTTTTCACTGATTCCTTCCTGCGTACTTTTAACGTTTGGTAAAATAAACTTGACTTGACTTGTGCAAAGTGCAGTTGCATACTGTCGGATCCGGATCGGATTTGGATCTCAAAATTTACAAAGTTAAGGCTCCGTATCGGCAGGGGCGCCGAAAGCCGAACGTAGGCCCGGGGCCAGCTCAAATATGACGGATTTCCGGTATTGTAAACTCCAAAACACACGGAGACAATGCCGCAGTTTTTTCCAAATTACAGTATGATGTGATCTTCAAAAAAAAAGGTCTTCACCGAAATTCTAACATTTTTTTCGGTCAAAATTAGGTGACCTCCAAAACAAAAAAGGTCTTCAGGCCTCACATGCTGATTTCTTAGTGTCATTTCGATGGGCCCCTTTCGAGCTCATGGGTCCTCTGCTGGGCCCGCTGAAGCCAGCGGCCTTCCTGAAGCCCATGGGCCCCGGGGTAATTTTACCCCTTGCCTCCCCTCTCGGTGGCCCTGCGTATCGGTTCCAGGTCTTTTAATATGTAAATCCAGCCACCTGTGCTAGCGGCTATAAAATGTTGCTCTGCACCAGTTGCAGTCCAGCATTTGTACACAACTTGTTTTTCCGATGGTACTTTAGGTAAATTGAATCTCAGAAACAAACTGAGGTGGGCATCGCCATCGATACTTCAAAGTAAGCAGGCGCGTAAACAGAAATTCGCAATGGGGGGGGGCTAATTTTTGGGTCTAGCCGCCAGATGCCAATGGGTGTCTCAGCTGCTGGTGGCTGAATGTCTGGGGACAATGCCCCCAACCGCCGGAGGCACGGGGGCCTGGGGGCGGAGCCCCCTGTGCTCGAAAATTTTGCATTTTTTTTTGCAAAAATAGCTTAATTTTAGGGCTATTTAATAAAAAATAATGTTTTTAAAACGTGGCATAAAAATTGGCAGCTCAACATGATTCAACTAGTTGCATTAATGGGCTATGTGGGAGGTGGCTAATGATACCGTTGTAGTTTTCTTGTTTACATGCTGGTAAATCATAAAGTCCTGTTCACACGGAGTAATCTATTTCGTCTACATTTTATAAAGAAAAAAAATTTTATAAAGAAAAATATTTAACTAATGGAAAGATATTTGATAGAAGTGATTGGTAATTAACTAATACGGAATAGCCCTCTCCCCTTATTCCTGAGTTTATAATATATTTGTTGATTAAATCTATGTTTGGCATTTTTACATTAGTGATCAAATTCGATTGCTTATTTCCGGGCATTTTTTCGAAGTTTTCATTGATTTGCGACTTTTATTTTTGACAAATTAGCCCCCCAGAACATATGTTTCAAAAGATGCTTTAAATTACTTTTTAGTCCATTCCAGCTCAAAAAAACAGTCTCAGAAGAGCTAAAACATGGTATTTTCCTTCTTCTGCATTTTGGTTGACAGGCTAATGAGGGGGAGGGGGGGCTATAGCCCCCCCACCCCCTCCCTGGCTACGATACTAAAAGTGATTCGGTACCGCTAGGCCTACTCTTTTCAAAAAGTAGTGAAATGTTTAAATTCTGTGATGGGGCCAGAAAAATTGCCAGCAAGCTGTAACCTCTGCACGCGTATCATTTTGCTTAAAAGGGCGTTCAGCTCGAAAATTTTATCGCTTGATTTTCTCTCAAATTTTTTTGACAAATCTAAGACTAACTTCACCAAACTTGAGCTTTCTACGACCTTCCGTTCCCAAGAATTGACAATTTAGATTTCCCCTTAGAAAGGCTTTTTCGCCTTGGAAAATTTCCCAGGGTTGCCAACTGAAAACACAATTTCAAAAAGTTAACTTGTGCTTGCAACTCTCAACAAATGTTTTCAGCAGCGTTGTAGTCAAAACAAAAGTAAAAGGGTCAGAATTGGAAAGTAGCAGCTCTTCGAGTAAATTCAAGCCAATTTTCTAAACGTTAAAACTTCTATCGCAATACTGGTAAAATGACAACCCTGAAATTAGGGAAAAATTGTTAACTTTGAACTGCAATATCTCGAAAACGGCTTGACGTAGAAAGTTCAAATTTATTTAGAATGCATTTTAGGCCTTTTTCAACATTTTGGTTTACATGGAAAAACTTGACTTGAATGCCCTTTTAAGTTGGCTATTTAGAAAATTGGCTAATCTTTTCTAAGTACTACAAACGTTTACAAAACGAAAATACGCTAACCAGAACAGAATTTTCCAGCTGAGAGATCGGAATGGAGCATCTTTTCTGAATCAGGATTGTTGTGTTGCCAAAAAATATTTTAACTTTCGAAAAAAATGAACAAAACAAAAGTACCGAATTAGCAAAACTATGATTACTTCGAATTAGGTAGGCCCAGTGTTGGGCATTAACTCGTAAATAGCGAAGTTAAGTTTTTCATTAAGGAGTTAAAAAGCTTTTGTGAGTTAACTTATTAACTACAACTTTCGTTATACTACTTTAATGTTTACGTTAATCCGTTAAATTTCTTGGTTACACCATGCGTGCTAATGCCATAATAATTTTACTATGTAAAGTGATTAACTAAATACCATAGTAACAGAAATCAGAATGAGTAATTTTTATCTCGTATGGAACAGGAATTATTTAATTGGGCATCAACTGCAGGTTAATATGGAATATTTTTTTTAATTAGCGAATTAACTTTTTCACATGCGTTACTTTTTGTTTTTCAGTTACCTACTTACCTTTACCTGAGTCAAAAAATTGCTTGAAAATTCTAAGCGAATTAATTCTTAACGAAGTTAACGTTTCTCATTAACTTGCCCAACACTTGGTAGGCCTACAGGTATTGGCACTGAAAAATTAATTCAGATCTAAAGTACTGCGGTACTGCCCACCTCTGGAAACAAATCACCTTAAATTGCTAATTGCACTGATGAATAAAGGAACAGTGACCGTCGCATCTGATATCATCAATATGGAGACACTCCGAGACAGCGACGTTTTCATGAAACATTTATTCATATAAAAATATATTTAGCTTATATTTGTTTACAGTTGTCATGACGAACATACGACATCGTCATGAAAAGATTTTGTAAAAGTACAGCAGAAGAAAAATCATTTGCACAGCGATAAACTTAAAAATAGGAAACCGGTACAGAAAGTTTCAAAAATCAGTACAAATCACAGTTTCGAAAATATGATTATTATCAACAAAAATGGTAAAAATGAGATTGAATAAATATTAAAATCGACGCCACATTATGCATTACATCTTTCAATAGAAGCATACGCAACGGCAAATTATCCAGCGAAAACTGACTAATACAACAACACGCATCACAGTTGGCACATGACACTGTTTGGTAAAATGCATTGCAACAAAACCTTGAAGCTGTTTTCTTCAAACTTTGCGAACAGCCAAGCAAACGTTATGCAGAGCGCGTCGGGTTGAACTTTACGTGGATTTCAATGTTTTTATCGTGCTCTGTGAAAGTCGGTGCGTTTGTGGATGTTGACAAGATCGACGGCGAATTTGGGGCGAATTTTTAGCACATCGAGGCGTACGCAGTGTAACAAAACCACCGAAGATTTGAGGAAAAAGTGAATTCGCACAAGCAGCGGACTAAAGGGCATCGTCAGCCACACTGCTGGCATCATTAAAGTTAACGCTTTCAGTTTTAGCAGTGCTGACGTCATTAGTTTTCACTTCTATAACACAATTGTTTGATTCATCTGTTGAATTCCTGACGACATTAGAAGAATCGGCTGGTTTTTTGGCAACATGAACACTACTACTCTCAACGTCTGCGCGCCCGCTGACGACATATTTGTCATGCTTTGTTTTGAAGAAATGGGTTTTCAGTTTAGCACGGTTTTTGTAAAGATATTGACGTAGTTCGGTGATTCCCCAAGTAGTGACGAAGTGATAGAGAGGCACAGCAATAAGGAGAATCCCAAGGGCGTAACCCACTGCCATACCCGGTCCTCCCATCCAGTCCAGCACAGCGTAAATGGAGGAGATGACGCCGGCCCAGTGGAGGATTAGGGTAAAGACAAGGTATATCGCTCCTAGAACGATTGGGCAGTAGCAGTGTAGAATACGGACCTTCAGATTCCCTACCAACAGCTCGATGCTCGCGAGCACTGTGTTTATGACGTGAACATGAAAGTTGACGCTGGCAGCTGACTTGGCAGGAGAGATCAGATCGAATGTCACTCCCACCCAGTATGACGTCGTGATGATGAAAGCGATGGTGACGTAGATGTTGAAGACGATCCAGGTGATGACGTGGAACCACCGTAATGTCGCGTCACACTTCGGCCTTTGTTCGCTTGTGATGCGGTTGGCCAGCTCCAGGTAGACGATGAAGAAAGAGAAAACTGAAACGGTGCGTCCAATGAATTAACGAGACAATCATATTCAGATATAAAATTCTTGCTTTTTTTGAATAACCAGAGTAAGCTTAATGTTACCAATCGACCCCGTGCTTTCCGAGCTAAAGGCTATCATCGCGGATGCTTGAAAAACCCATAAGAGCCACCAGAACGGTGAACACTTGTAACGAGCAATGCAAAAATTTCTTCGTAAAGTTTGTTTTAAATGTCGCGTATGGGCGCCGTTTGCGTACCCTAATTTGTTCAATGTTTTTTTGCATATTTATTTAAATAGTCATTTTAATTAAATGTACAAAAAATAAATATACTAAAAAAACACGAGCAAAAATAAATATGCAAAATTTTTTGAACCTTTATTACACCATAATTTGCGCAACGTTTTTTTGTATATTAAATTAAATAGTCATTTTAATTAAATATACAAAAATATATGCCGCAGAATACACCGTTGCAAAAATAAATAGACAAAAAATTGTTACACAAAAATTTTTCGCGCAAAAATTTTTGACGCAAAAATTGTTCTTGCAAAAATAAATCCACAAAAATTTTTGTGGTTTTGTTTTTGCAACATCATTTTTTGCATCAAAAATTTTTGCATTACAATTGTTTGTGTCACAAATATTAGTACATTTATTTTTGATAGCAAAAGAACAACACACGCCGAAATAAATGTGCAAAATTTTGTGACGCAAAAAATGTTGATGCAAAATTTCTTGTCGCAAAAAAAAACGCGTGCAAAAATAAACCGTCAAAAATATTTGGTATAAAAGGCATAAGGTAAAAAAGGTATAAAACTGGAACTACATCAAGACGAAAGCTTTGGGATGTACGGCAGCCTATATTAAGGTACTAGCCCGTTTATGAAACCTCTCGCTGGGATGGGAAATGAAGATTCATTCACCCATACCTTTCCGCCCGCATAATTCCAACCCTTTATCATTATGGACACGAACTAAATAGTCAAATATTTTTGACGATTTATTTTTGCACGCGTTTTTTTTGCGACAAGAAATTTTGCATCAACATTTTTTGCGTCACAAAATTTTGCACATTTATTTCGGCGTGTGTTGTTCCTTTGCTATCAAAAATAAATGTACAAATATTTGTGGCACAAACAATTGTAATGCAAAAATTTTTGATGCAAAAAATGATGTTGCAAAAACAAAGCCACAAAAATTTTTGTGGATTTATTTTTGCAAGAACAATTTTTGCGTCAAAAATTTTTGCGCGAAAAATTTTTGTGTAACAATTTTTTGTCTATTTATTTTTGCAACGGTGTATTCTGCGGCATATATTTTTGTATATTTAATTAAAATGACTATTTAATTTAATATGCAAAAAAACGTCGCGCAAATTATGGTGTAATAAATATTCAAAAAATTTTACATATTGATTTTTGCACGTGTTTTCTTTGTATATTCATTTTTGTACATTTATTTAAAATGACTATTTAATTAAATACCCAAAACATTGCACAAATTACACAAACGGCGCTCCATAGTCGCGTTCTGTTGACTCTTTCAGAAAGCACGTAAATAATTATTACGCAATCATTAAATTGACGGTTTGTGAAACTTCTCGCGATATTAAAGTAAACTGCACACCACATGATGTATAGCCATATCTGTCCGAACTACTACGGAAAAAAAATCAAAACCCGCATTTTGTGTTCTGCAGGATGCTTGGAATGACGTTGTTTTTTCTTTCCGGATATTTTATCAAGTTTTGGCTCCACATCGATTAACGTAGCATTGAACGTGCAGTGCCAATTAATGAAGCTGAGTCAATGCATTTCTCAGGCGCGTTACCCTCTTCCACGGCTGGGGTGGGATTTCCAACATAAGGTTAATTTTAGTACAAAATGTTAAAACTTTGAACTAGTTTGTAACGAAGGAGGAGCAGAGAAAACCTCTGAACTGGTATTGCAGCACAACGCCTTCCTCTTCTACATAGAGCATGGTAAATCAAAATTGTAGCTTTGGCAAAAAAATTGCTGAGAAAAATAATTTGTTCTCTAGTTGACATTAGTTTCAAAATGTAATTACATGTTTTTTGCCAAGTTGCCTGGAGACCGTGAAGGGATCTTTCCGTCTTCGAATCAAGCTACCCCCTGTCCACCTACAACACACGTTGGAGGCTATACACTGTCCTTTTTTAATGCCGAACGTCAAGTAGGGAAAGCTGTAAATACCAATTTTTGGAGTCTTTGGTTTGATTCGACTAGAATCAAATCGTTTCAGTAACAGACGCTCTATCCACTAGACAACTGATCGGTCATCGAAGCGGATTTGTGGAGCTAATTCCGCGCAGCCAACATTATTTGAGCCAAGTCTGCTCAATCGTTTGCGGTCTGCAAGCGGTTGGGTGGAATGCTGAAGGGCCGCTGCACAGGATGCAACACCGCATTTACCCTCGAGATGCGGCTGTAAAACGTCTTCAAACAATCATTTAAAATGGCAGGATGGCCGAGAGGGTAAAGGTGTCGTTTCTACAACGACCCTGATTGTATGATCCACGTTCAACCCGCACCCTGGTCACGTTGTTGCGTCCTTGGATAAGACGCTTTACGATGATTATCTCTGCTTGGTGGCTTCGAACAAGCAACAAATTTAGTGGATAAGAATTCGAAGAAACCCACAGGAACATTGGATCACTGGAAACTCTTAAGCAGGTGCGGATTCCTCCGACCACGAAGAAATGAAATTAGTCAAGAAATGAAAGAAAGAAAGGAAATAGTCATTGCAATAAAAAGTGCGCGGATCGTCCAATATTTAGGGCATGATGCTGTCCGGTGACAAGAGGACAAATATGCGCTACAATAACAAAAACACTAGACTCACCGAAATAAAGCACCATGAAAGTTTGTCCCCAGTGGGTGAGGAAGGTCCAGTAGAAGGGGTCTGTGTTGATCACCACGTCAACCACCAACCACGCGATTACATAGAGCATCATAAAGAGGCGGTAGAGAGTAGCATAAAGCACGGCGTAAAGTGGGGGGGTCCACCCTGAATCCGGCGGATCAGGAGGCTCTCCTTGGCTCCACTAAAAAAAAAGTTAATCAAATAATGTAAACACAAGCCTTTAATTTTTTGTAATTTAAAGTTTAACCAAAGATCAAGCGACACAACGAAACAACGCGGCAGAGGATGAAAGAACAAGCAACGTAACGGAGCAAAGTGGTAGAGATTCTTTTTGATTTCGAGATTGATGACGCCACAGCGGAAATTGACTTCTTCTTGGTTACATTGTTTTGCTTTGTTGGTTAATTTTAGTTAAAATTCCAACGTTATGTAAGCAAAACTTACCGCAAAGTGTCGTTTTTTACCAAGAACCTTTAGCGTTTTATTGCTTTGCAAAACTCTATGTCTTTTAACTACTCGGAAATACGTGAGATAAGGTAATTAACTAATTACACTCTTCGTGACCTGTGTGCGATTGCGTAAAAAGTTAAGAAGCACACCACACAAAATATAGCGTAGAATTCCACAGTCAACCAGGATTAAACTTGAATACCACGTTAAGAAATTGCATCCGCTAAGTAAGCCTTCACAAAACAGCAGAAAATTTCCACTTTTTTGTACCACATAACCTCTTCAAATGTCTATCATCAAACTTTCTGGAGAGCTCCCAAGCGCTGCCTCCTCCCACAACCTCCAGGCAGGATAACAGCAGCATCTTACAAACTAAATTAAACTTTTGCACACAAACCTGCAGTGTCAGGAATCTCCACGACTCGCATTCGAAGTGAAGACACTTCCACTGAAACTCCTCGCGTATCCGATTCGGAACTTTGAACCTCATTTTTTCATTTTATTCATTCAATTAATTTAACTTTACTTAAAAAGGATCCTTATCAATCCGTTCTACGCAGACACCACTAATAATGTAATAATTTAGTGTAACCAAAAAGTGTTCTAAGCAATAAAACAATTTTTGACAATAAGCAGAAAGATGCTGTAGGCATTGCTCGCACATTAATTATTTATGATGTTGATTTCGTTCCAATTTTCAACTCATGATCGCGCAATTGCTGAACACTTACAGCTCTGCATTCCGTGACTGATTACGTAGCCCAAATCTTTCCAGTGCCCAAACTGACTTATCACACCAACCTTCCCCCATATTCAATAATTGTATTTGTAAAAAAAAGCTTGAATTTAAAACATGGCTGCAGGTCCACTGCGCGTTACGTCACACACTCACCAACTATAATTGGATTCAGAACAAAAGTGAAGTGTTTCGTACTTCCTTCCAAATATGACTGCACTGTAGTTGTGTTGTTTTATCTGGCTTCAGTATTCGAGTATTGTCCACTAATTTTTGGACGATTACGCCGTTATGCAATATTTTTTCGCGTATAGAGAAAATCAAATTTGAGTAAATAATTACCGTTATCAAGGGCGTACGCAGGGGGGGGGGGGGTTGGGAGTTCACCCCCCCTCCCCAGTGGTCTGTCTATTAAAATGTGCAATGAAGAAAATATCACCTTTTTAGCACTTCTGAGCCTTTTTTTTTTTTGCTATAACATGGACTCCAACATGATATAAAGCCACTTTTAAAACATTTAAAGTTTCTTGAGAGGGGTAATTTATCGAAAATAGAACTTACAAATCAGCAACAACTTCAAAAAATTGCCAAAATTAACTAATTTAAGCGCTAAAAATGTTTAGCATTGGGTTCATCAAAAATATTGAGATAGAGTTTCAGTATTTGATAATTAATCAGTATTACTTACTTATTAATCCACTTAAATCTTGTTCCATTAGCCCCCCATCCCCAACTGTCTCACTCTATAAACCGCAGAAAATAAATGCTAGTGAGTTTTTTCAACTTATAATTTAGTGATTTACCGGCTTGTAAATTAGAGGACTAAAATGTTACCATTAGCCACCGTCACGTAGCCTATTGATGCAAATAGTTTGATCAGGTTTGCACTTCCAATTTCTATGCCTCTATTCAAAAGCTTTATTTTTTTATCAAAATAGCTCTAAAGTTAAGTTATTTTTGAAAAAAAATGTAAAATGCTCAAGCGCTGGGAGCTCAGACCCCAGACCCCCTAACACAGCCCCCCCATTGCGAATTTCTGGCTACGCACCTGGCAACTTTGTACTGTTTTTAATTATACGCGTTTGTAGCTTTTGTTTTGAGCAATTTTTTCTTCATCGTTCAGTTGCAAACCTTATGATGTTAATAATAGATGTATGCCTAATGCTTAATTGTTTTTTGTTTGAAAAGTTTTATTTGCATCACGCACTGTGTGACTTTGATTCCATCTTGTTACATTGCACTAAGTTATTTATTCGCCAAAGCATAGATCGCGAACAAATTTTTGATGTCACTTTTGAAATCTCCCCATTGAAAAATCCTGCGTACGCCACTGACCGTTATTATCTCGTATATCTTTACCAGTGCAATGGCAACATGATTAACTTTTTTTTAATCTTTGATTTTTCTGTCTTCGCTTGTGCGTAGTCTATAGCTTATGGACTGAGGCACCAAAATTGAGCAGCGAAACAGGCCACCTCATGCTCCACTCAGACGCCGTTCAAGCTGAAACCCTAGTAGTCACTAGTTCTTTAGTTTGCACCGGTAAACGTTTTAAAATCTTGTGGTCTGTATGCGTCAGGTCTGTTTGCACGCAATTACGTATGCTTCACATGCAAACTGGATGAGCCAATGACTACAGGTTTAGAAAATAGCTAAAGAAACTGGTACCTCCTACGTAAAGTGTTGTAAACTCGATGGGAGACAATGGCCTGCGTAAATGCTATCGTCAGGATTGTTTACTTTATTTCTGACGTCACAATATAACACTGCGCAGGCGATTTGTTTGTGCACCAAAGCTGTTTGTGAAAAGCGGATCGAAAAACATTATCACAACATCATTGTCGGGCACAGCGGTCCGTGATTTCCGTCCGGCACCGAAGCTCAACATTAAACTCCATTATTCTTCCGCAACATGACAGGTTTAGCGAAAAAATAACCGGCGCCCCAGCTTCCACGGCCAGCTTCCAAGGCCAGCTTCCACGGCGGCTCACGGGACAACACCGATGGTTATCACGTACGACTGCAAAATCATAAACTCCATTCGATTTCCTGCTTTCACTTAAGGACAAACCAGTGGTAAAAACCTGGTACCAAAATCGCGAGGTCGGTGTTCAATTTCCCGTGCCGTTTTCAAATCAAGTCTTTCATTATGCATGCTGCGTTACGCCGAAGCGTGTAACGAGTTGTCGGGGCCCATCTCCGCGTCATTGCACCCGGGCAACACAGTTTTTTCATAGAAACGTCGCAGCGGTGGCAACCGCTGCCCCGTTGACAACTCTGTATCCTATTTGATCGGCCAAAGATTTGAACCTAGGACCTCTCGCTCCAGAGACGAAAGCGTTACCGCTCGACCAAATAAATGGCTATTCCGGCGCCGTGGTCGATTCTGCGAATCCAGAATACATCGTGCATTCGTTTTATAAAACTTTCACTGTTTTGTTCTAAAATTAGCTTGTCCTCTATTTTTTTAGTAAGAAATTCCCTTGTCACTCTGTCGATTGCAACATAGGGAAGTTTTGCGGTTTTTTACCTTTCTATCAAATTTGCTGACTGCGCATACGAAACTGGCTAATTGTAAGCGCAGTGTTGCCAATTGAAACAAGTCTTAATGAATAGTTCTAATAAATGAAACAGTAACCTCATCCAAAAAGCTGAAGAAAGCTCGATAGAATAGTTGCGGTTGTTGTGCTGGGGCTAAACCATCCGAAAACAAATTGATTTAAAATATAGCTATTAATTTTTCTGTCACTGTGATCTCACACTTCTACTTAGTTTTATGTCCACGAAAAAAACAGCGAGCTGAATTCTATTACTTGAAGCTCATCCCCTCGTGCAGCGAAGGGCGAGCTATTTGCTGCTTTAACCACATTGGTTTCACCAACCCGTTTGGCGTTTACCAGCCGACCGCCTCAGCTAACCTCAAAGACTGGCTGAAAAACATCAAAGGAATTGCTGCTGCTGTCTTCAATGGGTTGATGGGTGGTGTCGGTCGCTTTGTGACGTCACTTCAGTTCGAGCCGACAACTAAGTAGGTATCGAATTCCACCATCGCCGCTCTTAAGTTTGGTTTCACACTGTTTTCGCTCGCAACACTGAACAACAGCAATGCCTCGGGCTCAATCTCCATTCAATCAGCTGCTTCGCTTGTTTTGATGCACACACTTATCATGACGTCACACGATATTCTGATTTTTGGTTCTCCATTGCTGCGTGACTCAGCGTCAATGGCGCAATTGTCACGTGCTTCCGCTTAAATAGTTCGTGATGCCATTTTGTCTATTAATACTTTTCTAATCATTTTTCTATGACAATCCAAGCAGTGTATTTCGATCATACAATGACAGTTCCCGAAACAATAGCACGATTGTTCGACCATAATCAAATTACAAGCAAGACCGAAGTTACCTTGTGACCAACTTTGAATCGTAATGTATCCAAGCTAGATTATTTCCCTAGTACAGTACGTTGCACAGTTGTAAACGGCCGACAAGTGCGAAACCGAACCCGGCATGAGAAGATAAGCCCGAACCCGGCTCGAACCCGAAATGTGATTTGAAGCCAAAACCAGGCCCGCAAAAGCCTTAAAATTAGGTTATTGCTCGTAATGAAACTAATCGTTGCTTAAAAATGTGACGTAATAACAATAGTTCTTTTTGAGTCCGTTAATAAATAAATAAAATAGTTCTATAATAATTGAGACTTCGCGTGAGCAATTAGTTGGGACTTCGCGCGAGCGCATAGAACCTTTGTTTTTGTTCGCGAATTTTGGCAGATGAGAATTGATTTGCTCAGTGGCGTACGCAAGATTTTTCAATGGGGGGGTTTCAATGTGACATCAAAAATTTGTTCGCGATCTATGCTTTGGCGAATAAAAACTTAGTGCAATGTAACAAGATGGAATCAAAGTCACACAGAGCGTAATGCAAATAAAACTTTTCAAACAAAAAACAATTAAGCATTAAGCATACATCTATTATAGTTAACATCATAAGGTTTGCAACTGAACGATGAAGAAAAAATTGCTCAAAACAAAAGCTACGAAAAGCCATATGATTATAAACAGTGCAAAGTGTGGAGGCGCGTAGCCAGAAATTCGCAATTGAGGAGGCTGTGTTAGGGGGTCTGGGGGCGGAGCCCCAGCGCTTGAAAATTTTGCATTTTTTTTCAAAAATATCTTAGTTTTAGAGCTATTTTGATAAAAAATGATGCTTTTAAAACATGGCATAGAAATTGGTTGTGCAAACCTGATTAAACTGTTTGCATAAATGAGCTATGTGGAAGGTGGCTGATGGTAAAATTTTAGCTCTCTTGTTTACATGCTGGTAAATCATAAAATCGTATAGTTCAAGAAAACTCACACAATTTATTTCGAGTATATTTTATAGAGAAAAATAATTGGGAGGGGGGCTCACGGAAAAAATTTTGAGACAAGTGATTGGTAATTAACTAATACCAAGAAGCCCCCCCCCCCCCTATTCCTAAGTTTATAATATGTTTGTTGATGAAACCTATGTTTAGCATTTTTACACTAGCGATCAAATTTGATTGCTTGTTTTTATCCATTTTTCAAAGTTTTCATTGATTAGTGAATTTTATTTGTGACAATTTAGCTCCCCCCCTCTAAACTTACGTTTTAAAAGATGTTTTAAATCACTTTTTAGTCCATTCCAGTGCAAAAACCAGTCTCAGAAGTGCTAAAAACGTGGTATTTTTCTTATTCTGCATTTTGGTTGAAAGGCCAATGGGGAGGGGGGCAATAGACCCCCCCGCCTTCGCTACTGAAAGTTACTCTGACTCGTAACACGACGTTCCAGAGTTTCAGTATTACATTTAGTCGCATACAATGTTGCATTAAATAACAAAAAATTATTTACTATAATTAAATATTTCGTATTAATATGAGGGTAAAGAAGGAGCTTGTTTGTTTTTCGCAAAAAGACGATATTTTGAATGATATACGTCGGATCAATCGGAAGGTTGGTTTAAACCATCACCCCCCTGCGTACGCCTTTGCGAATAAGTGAATTATGTGGGCGGTGGCTAATGGTAACATTTCAGTCCTCTAAGTTACAAGCCAGTAAATCATAAAATCATGATTTGAAAAAACTCACAAGCATTTATATTCTGTGGTTTATAGGGTGAGACAGTTGGGGAAAGGGGGGGGGGGGTGGCTGGTAAAGGGGGCGAATGAAACAAGATTTGAGTGGATTATTAATTAACTAATATTGAAACCTCATCTCCATTATTTTGATGAAGCCAATGATAAGTATTTTTAGCGGTTAAATTTGCTAATTTTGGCAATTTTTTGAAGTTGCTATTGGTTTATAAGTTATATCTTTGACAAATTAACTCTCTTAAGAAACTCTTAATGCTTCAAAAGTTGCTTTAAATCGTGTTGGAGTCCGTGTCATTGCAAATCAACAGGCTCAAAAGTGCTAAAAACGTCATATTTTCTTTATTGTGCATTTTAGTCGACAGACTAATGGGGAGCTTTGAACCCCCAACCCCCCCCCCCCTTGCGTACGCCCTTGGATTTGCTCATAACTAGCAAAAAGTGAAACATAGAAAGTATTTTTACTGAACGCGAGAATTAATGAAAGCGTCATGTGTGCCAATTTCGGGGATCTAAAGGTCACGTGATTGTGAAGTGAAACACAAAAAAAAACATAAAAAACTGCGACTTTTGCTTGAAAATTTATTAATTCGCTTATAACTCAAATCGCAAATATACGTTGAAGATGAGATATGACAAAATTTGGGGATTCCGGTACTGAAATATAAAGAGTGTCCTCCTCAAACGAGGCTAGCAAAATTCAAACTTTTTAACCACTCACGCTAGACTCATGAAATTTTCAGGATAGGCAAATATGAAGGAAAGGTAAAATTCGACAAAACTTGGAGGTATCAAAATGGGGGTCTCCTCAAACGAGGACGCCTAAATTCAAACTTTTTGTTTGTTTAGGATTTTAGGTAAATACGTCAAAATTTCAGGATACGCAAGCAATTATGAAGGAAAGATAAAACTTAACATAATTTGGGGCACTAAAATGAGGGGGTCTTTCAAAATTCAAACTTTTCGACCAATAAGGTCAGACACTTGAAACTTTCAGAATAGGTAAAAATAAAAGAAAGGTGAAATCAGAATAGGTAGATAAAATATGACTCATTTTAGGTGCCACATTTGGAGAATCCTCATCAAACGGGTCCTTTAAATTTTTTTAACCACTCAAGCTAGACAAATAAAATTTTTAAGATAAGTAAAAATATAATATCAAAAATTGCGAAAATTCCATACTTCAATTGTGTTGACACCTAGAGATCTTCCAATTGTGTTGACACCTTCCCCATTAACTACAAAACCTAAACAAATTAAATGTATTGGATTGATTAATATGAATCAAAGGTTAAAGATGACAAAATTTGGTTGGCCACATTTAGAAGACAATGCCAAATGAGCCCCTCAAAATTTTAAAATCTTCATTCCGAAGTACTCCAGAAAGACATATCAAATTTTAAGAGTACCAGCAGGATAGTAAAAGACAAAAATAACACATGCCAAAAACTTTGCAATGACATGTTGGACCTTCAAACTATAAGATGAATTCTCACAATGAATTGGTATCACAGAAAAGTGGAAGAGTCAAACTTATGGGATTACTCCAACATTTAAGACGTTGAAGTACTTGGCTTAATGGTTTTGTTAGATTTAAGCTGGATGGCCGAGTTTTTTACTAAACTATCACTTGTGACTTTGAAAAAATCTTCTACTTGCTCTTCAAAGTTTTTGAACAATTTTTTTAGAAAAGCTTTCGTGCTGAATAATAATGGATGTAATACAATCTTGTGTACAATATCCAATTTGTTGGCTGTTGGGTCGCACTGCTAAATAGCGTTCTCCAATAGGAATAGCTGTAAAATGCGTGCATATTTCTGGCCGTGGTTAGTGTTAAGTTTGGTTGATGTAATAAAGTCGCTGAAATTTTAAAAATCACTCTGTGTTTTTTCATAATAACTACATAATACCACCAAGGGAACCACAAGGGTACCAGAGATACTGCAACTCCGGGCGGGGAACCATAGGCGATTTAAATGGAAAAGGAGAAAACAATGTCGATCAGCAAGAATGTCGATCCACACCACAGGAATTGCACTGGTGAGCATCCGCAACCGGTTTCGTCCTTGCTCAAGGGACTCATCAGGCGGAAGAACAACGAGAAAACCAAGTTAAGCAATGCAGCAACGGAAAACAGAACTTGCAAACCGACATTGTGCATAGGCATCACGCCAAGCAAGTGTTCCTTGTCAAAAGAACAAAGCCATAGGGACCCCAAGTAGACTGTCAAGAACTACATAAAACCACCACAGGAACCACAAGGGTACCAGAGATATTGCAACTCCGGCGGGGAACCATAGCGATTCAAATGGAAAAGGAGAAAACAATGTCGATCAGTACAATGTCGGTTTGCAAGTTCTGTTCTCCGTCGCTGCATTGCTTAATTTAGTTTTCTCGTTGTTCTTCCGCCTGATGAGTCCCTTGAGCAAGGACGAAACCGGTTGCGGATGCTCACCAGGGCAATTCCTGTGGTGTTGTGATCATCGACATGCTTGCTAATCGACATGGTTTTCTCCTTTTCCATTTTTCATAATAAAGTGAAAAAACTATTAGGAACTCCTAATAGCTTTTTAATTGAAGTTACTTCATTATTTTGATAACTTTTTGAGACGTTTATAAACTTTGAGAGCGAATTACCTCAAATCTGTGAAAATGAACTAAAAAGAGCGAAATGTGCAAACGAAGTGAATAATTTAAGGTAAATAGTTCTTTGACTTTAAACATTACTCCTAGGGCTCGGGAAAGCATAGAGTTGAATAAATTAATATAAGTTTTGAATGTAGTCATTGTAAAGTTAGACTCTGCAATATCACTTATAAATTTAAAGAATTTGATTTTTTGTTTCTAATTTTTGCTTGTGTAGGTATCTTTTTCCATGCTAATTGCGAAAGCAGGCATTGTTTTGATTCAGTTCTTAAATTTTAAGAAAAATCAGTAGAAGTGTTCATATATGAGCTTGTAGAAAATTCTTCTTAAAAAAAATAATACAGTGGGCTAGTTGAGGGTGTAGATTTGATACTTAGGATAGTGTGTCAAATTTCTGGTCAAGACAATGTTAAGTTTCAAAATCCAAAGCTCATATTGGCATTTCAGATCAAAAAGTTTTGTTCGGAGCAAAATCTTACAGTCAAAATATTTGTTTTAAGGAAGGTTTTGTTGTAATCGCATTTTTAACAGTTGCGCTACTACGTGGAAATTCAACAAACTCCAGCAAGTTGAAAAGAGAACTAACCCCAGTTGTAAAATTTTGACTGACATTTTGTAGATACCTTTTCTAGAGATTTAAATTTTGAAAGCCGTTAACCACAAACGTGATAAGCTAATGGAGCAATGTGAAACACGAACGCAGTGTGTTTCAGATCTGACTATCACAACGCAATTGTGAAGTTCTTCAATTTAATAAAGGTAGATACTTTCGCGAAGTCCCAGGATATGTCTTGCGATGTCATATTCTAGTAATAATAGCGTTGATGTTCTAACGAAGTCGCGCTCAGCGTTGCATAGTTATGTGAATTACGCTTTCAAAGCATCTATAAGGCGAAAACACAAGCCAAGAACGTACATCAAGTCCAAAATAAGCCCGACCCGACTTGACTGTGGTATGCTAATACGTCAAAACGCTTTTTGTTAGAAATTAGTTAAGGACTGCGAACTCCTCCAGCGAAATATCTAAAGGCGCCCTGAAAATTTTCCTGCTGAGGAAATTTTGAAAAAAGAAACTTATACTACGCTAACTATACCATGTTGAACGTTCGCAAACGAGGAAAATTTTGAGAGTGTTGTTTTCATTGTAATGTTAGACCTTTGGTCGTCGATAAACTACGAAAAAAAACGCAATAACAAACAAACAGAATGGCTACGTTTATTCGGAGCGATGTTTAAAGTAGTAGCAAAATCAAATGAGACACCATTTTTAAGAAACGAAATTTAACTTCACGATTTGCGTAAAGGAAGTCGCGAACAAGTTTTCATCTAATGCGGTACCGTAGGCTTGTAGCCAAAATTTTGCATTGGGAAGCTCTTCAGGGGTCTGGATTGCGGAGCCCCTAGCAGCCGGAAGCCATTCGGACTAAGACGAAGCGACTGGGACTAAGCTCCATCCGCCGGAGACTAGAGGGCTGGGGCAAGGCCCCCAGCAGCCGAGAGGCGGTTAGGGGTCTGGGAAGAGCGTAGCGCTTGAAGGTTTTGCAGTTTTTTCTTTGCAAATTGACTTAATTTTAGGCCTATTTGGTAAAAATTGATGCTTTTAAAACGTAGCAATGAAATTATAACTTCACAAAGCAATAATTAACCTGGCTGCGTAAACGGGTAATTAGGGTGACTTGTGGCAAAATTTCAGTCTTTATATTACAAGCCGGTAAATCATAACATCTTATGCTGTAATTCAAAAAAACTCGCAAGTGTTATTCTAATTATTCTGCATGTTATGCAGAAAGATAATTTGGATGCAGGGTCTTATGAAATAAGATTTAAGAGTAGTGATTGGTAACAGGGTTGGATCCATTCATTTTGTTTTTAATTTTTAAATTCTAATTCAAATTCATTGACTTTGAAAAAGCTAAATTCAAATTCAAATTTATTGACTTTGAAAAAACTAAATTCAAATTCAAAGTCATTGACGTTGCAAAAGTCGAATTCAAATTCAAATTCATCAATAACTTGTGAGCGGATTCAGATTCAAATTCAAAATTCAAATTCAATGCAACCTCATTTTTCACACCAAACATTCAAAGAGGATTTTGCAGTTTGCACCTAGCAAGTCGCAGTCTCGTAGTCGAAGATGTGAATTAGCGCATCACAGGTGCGTAATACACCAACAACTCAAGTCGATTGAATCCAGAATTAGTACAGTGCCCTTGCCAGAACAAACGAAGGGAGGGGGCAGCAGCCAAAAGTGGGGGGGGCATTAAAATTTGCTTATAAAAACTGCTCTTCGGATCTTGTACGGCTACAATTATGTGCAATTGTAACATAAGGCCGGCAGCGTTACTTAGCCCGTTTTTTTATGGCCAATAATCGCTTGAAAAATCTATCTACAGCAGTGAATGCTGTCATACGTTCGACCAGGATTTTGCTAAAAGAAGTGAACCAAAAGTAAAATTTTTTTACACAAAAACTGCCTGATTTAGCCGCCATGCTGAACAAACTGATGCAACTCTAGCGTGTCACAGACGGACATGGATACTAAACATTAAGTGAATGTGGATAGGGCCTGAGGGAGGATCCCCCAGCCGCTGGGCGATTTTGAAGCAAAAAAATAGCGATTTTAACGCCATTTTAATCATACTTCGCACTTTTAGAAACCATATGAAAAACTAAATTAGTAAAATTCAAAAGTTATTTTAAAGAAGTGAATTGCTTTTCACCTTCGGCCCCCCCTTACCTTCGGTCAAGTTTAAAATACGTTTAAACGCTTGTATTTTGAGATTAAATTTTAGAAATGACTTTGCAAATGGGGCTTAAGCCTCTTCATCCTGGTTGCGCCACTGACTGTGACCTCAAAATCTTGATTGTGCTCTAAAAATCAAAACAGCCTGTCTTTGAAAAAAAGTTTTCACGCAAACAGCCGGTCTTTGACAAAAAGTTGTTTCATTTCATAATCACTAACGAAGTACTGGTAACGATTCTGCAAGCTTACATGTCTCTTCCGCGACACATCCGTAAGGACGTGTCGTCAATAAGACGGAATATTGCGTCAGATTAATGTACAGCAGTTGGTTGCCAGCAATTTCACAAAGAATCGAACACACATCAAAGAAGTATTATGTTTAAAAGTAATTATTTCTTCATCCATCATTGTCTGCTGTCTTGTTGTTGCGTGATGTTACGAAAGCAGTATTTTTAGTAAAACAAAATGGGGGCACAAGCGGCCGTTAGGGGGGTACGCCCCCACTGCTCCTCCTCCCTTAGCGACGGCACTGGTTGGATTTATTCATTTTGTTTTTAATTTTTAAATTCAAATTTATTGACTTTGAAAAAACTAAATTCAAATTCATTGATTTTGCAAAAGTCGAATTCAAATTCATCAATAACTCGTGAGCGGATTCAAATTCAAAATTCAAATTCAATCCAACCCTAATTGGTAGTTAACTAAATCAGCCTTCCGTTTTTTTTCATGAAGCATACTTCAAGGATTTTGCATCAAGCAATCAAATTTGCTTTTAATGATTTGTAAGGTTTATTTTCGGTAAATATCATCCCCCCTAAATAAATGTTTCAAAAGAAAAAAGTGGTCTTGAACCACTTAGGAGTCCAAATCATTGCCAAAAACTGCCTCAGAAGTGCGAAAAACATGGTAGTTTCTTAAACATCGTACATTTTGTTCGACAGGTCAATGGAAGAGACAGTTACAGCCCCCTTACCAGGCTACGCGACAGGTGGGCTTACTTTTGACATTTAATAATTTGATCTACCCGATACGCATGGACATTTGTTAAGGTTCAAGATGAAACCAAAAAAACAGGAATAAATTCTGCGCTCCTCCATCTCAAACATAACCGGTTACAGCGAAAGCCAATTGGACAAAAGCATTTTAGGTTTGCATAATTGTTTGATTGTAATGACGCAACAAATAAACGAAGTAGAAAAACAAGCTCATAATTCTGCACAACCACTATTGACACAAACATTAAACAATGCGTTTTTGAAGCAACGGTAAAAACATGAACGAGTCGATCAAGAGCTAACAAGAGGAAAAAACATTATTTAACCGACATTTGAATCTCAACTCAGGCAGTATCTTCAGAACCGATAAGTGCCGCAGATAAACACATACACTTTTTTTATAAGAACTTGTAAATTTGGGTTGAGGCTGGTTAAATTTTCCTAAATTGTCAGTCGCATTTGTTCTTAACTTTTATTGGAAAATAAAGGGAGACAAATTCTTTCTTGTTCGATTAACGTAGCCGAGTAGACTTTATTTTGCTAGTCAACGTCACAAAAGTGACAAAGCACACATAAGCTGCAACAAAATTCACACTTGTCTGTTGGATTGATCATGATTATTGAAACCTGGTTATTTCGTTGCGATACGGTACTGAATAGCAAAAAATGACCTTTTTTTAATTTAGCGTATGGGTTTTTAAATTATTTTTTATGCCAAGGCTGACATTGCTTTTAAATTTTGAGCAAAACTGAGCCTCGTGTTCTTGTTAGACGAAAATAATGAATAAAAAGTCAAACACGAAGAAACTGGCGATTCATAGTTAGTGAAACGTTTCTAATTAACTGTAATATATTGTGTAATTCTACAAAAAGTCCTGCCCTGGAAAACCTTCGCATTCGCGGGGGATACCGCATTATCAAATCAAAAACATGAATTGAGGCAACGGTTTTTTCTACATTATTGGATGTGTAAATTAAGCGAACCAAACCTTGCCAGTTGACAGATGGGTCTAAAAACCCGCTTATCGCGGTGCTGGTCCACAGCTATCAGGGTGAACAGTTGGCACCGCGTTTAAAAGAAATCCAATAAACTTATCACGTGTTAATTTGGCCTTTGTTTTGCAATAGAAGCGTGATATCTATCATTGCATAATCAAATAGCTTGTCACACATGTGATGTTTACCGAAACGAACGAAAAATAAAAAAAAATTAAAAGTTTTAACTAGTTCTAGCGTCGCCACAGTGCTTCTCATCGACGAAAACTCGCGCTTTAAACACGCAATAAACGAGTAAGTGAACAATAGGGCAGCCCAAAAATATCAGACCGAGCGAAACAGCGATTGCGAGCTGAGGCGCAGCGGCCCAGTCCAAATATTCGGGATATATATTAGAGACGCCCCCGGCCCAATGAGCGATCAACGTGAATATGACGTAAACGGAACTGAAGAGCATCGGCAAGTAGGCGTGGAGGAGTCTGACTTCAACTTTCGTCAGCATGACATCACATAAAGCTATGACGGCGATGATGACGTGAACATGTATCGTGAGACTAAGAGGGCACTGTCGCGTCGCGCCGTACACGTGATCCTGTCCGACCAGTGCAGCGATGCAAATCCCGATCGCTAGAGTGACGTAAACATTGAAAAACCCCCACACGATAGGCTGGAGTCCTTTGAAGCGGAGTATAATGGAGTAAAGAAAAGAAACACCTACAAATAAAAAATTGCATTGGACGAAAAATGGGTAAGAGTTTATCAAAAGAGTTTCAAATTTTGAAAAAATTAGCGCAAATACAAAATGCCATCCCCATCCACAAACTTCACTGAAAGAATTAACAACTCCCAACGATCGTAATTGCTTGGTTTGTTTATGGATTTTAGTATCAAAAATCTTCCTGATTCACTCTTCTTGGCGGACGGACTCGTGCTACCACCCCTCCCAACAGGATTTGCTACAGTAGCTAAACAAAAAAAAAACAACGAACTGTTGCTATAGCAACTTACCCAGATAGAGGACCGCCACAAACTGCACCCAATTGCTGAGGTAGTAGAAGTAGTTTTCATCACAATTGTGCAACGCCAGATCGAATCCCAGCCATGCGGCACAGTAGAGGAAAAGCGCGGCGCGGTAGACGGCGTTGACTTTTTTTGAAGAACACCACTGCAAAAGAGCTCCGTGAGACGAGAATAAAAGCAGCAGCGCGGCCCTACAATCTCAAATGACGCTGGCGTAAAAGAATGGACGATTAAACAGAAAAAGTTACTTTCCAGTAATTTTCTATCTCAATCAGGGCTTGGGATTATAGCAAAAGTATTCAAATAACGATTCTACTTAAAACAAACTGCGCCGCACAACTGATGAGTCCGAAAGTCCACACATCTGGTGAGTCCGACAATGAACGAACTAGCTGAGGAATTCTGCTATGATATGATTTCAACTAATTAATTGGTAAGGCATTCCGATCCTTAAGTACTTCCTGGTCCGCCCATCTTAAGGGATCGACCTCCTGGGCAACCCCATATAATGCTGTGGCCCTTATTTCCTTTTCGGCAGTGTCATTAATTCAGCTTAAGCTGGAGATTTAAGTGGTATTTTACTTTTCGTGGTGTGTTGTAATTGATAATAGTTTAAACATAAACCGAAACGGGAGCTTTTCTGTCTCTGATTGAATTAGTGCAAAACCCGTCTTTATTTCTGCTCCGAAAAAAGGTTTTGTCGACTTTTCTTGATTTTGAACATAAACAAAAAAATCACCTGAAACGACAGAAATTCGTCCGATTCCTCTTCGCTACAGTCAGGAGTGAGAGATAAATTTTTCAAAGTAAATTCTTCGCGGATTGTTGCTAAACTTTGTTTGATGAACTGTCCATCCAAACAATGCGACTTCATTGTCACGTCATCAATACATGTAGTGCAGCAAAATCTAATTAAGGGAAACTGAAAAACAGCGAAGAATGAGGTTTTAACTTGTTTTTCTTTATTTTCCCAACTGTCATTATCAGAACCCCAGTAAACAGATTTTGAAGCTTTATAGTAATCCAAGGGCACATTTTGTGTTTTCAAAGGGCAAAAGCTTACAAACGTCCAAGAAAGCTTACAATTCGTGACACCCGAAATCCAATTTTTCGGCGATTCTGTATCTCACTGACTTCTTCTTTTCATAAACGAACCAAAAAAACGACTCTAACAAAATTGGCCACGTAAAAGAGCACATATTGTTCCATATTGCACTCCCTCTCCCCCGGTTACCTTCAAGCCGCCACCATTTACCAATTGCTTGCTAATGGAGTTGCAAATAACCAAACGGAACTAACATAGCCAATTTATTATGACAACATAAAACTGCAATCCTGAACTTGGAGGCTCAATGAGCGGAAAAGCAAAGGGCAACAATTCAAATAACATGTCAATGCATTGGCTGTTGACAGACAATTGACGACCCAACAGCGCTAATTGTCAAACAACAAATGCAATTCTCGCCACGGTTCGCCAACAAGAATACTCTGTGACCGCATAGTTGTGTAATGTTAAACCCAATAAGGTTGTTCCCACGTTACAGTGCTTCTTTAATGAATGAGTCAGTTAGTTAGCGGCGGCGATAGCTCAGTGGTAGAGGTCGGGATCGAAAGGCTGCTGACCCTGGTTCGATTCCCACAAATTATACTTATTTCCCTTTGGGGCCATGCAGTTGTGGTGGCCCTGCCTGACGAAAGACTTGCAAACAAAACCAAAAGAAGTGCTATGCATTGGTCTGGTTGCCTGGTTCGCACGAACGAACGAGTAGTCCTCAACAAAAGTATGTCTTCCAATAAATGTTTGTTTTCAATGGCAACGAGGAGCCGAGAGAAACCGAACTCAAGGAGCAGTCATCCAACCTCTTTAAACTACTAATTCATTCGCCGTAAGAAAGCAAAGTCCTCGCGAAAATTTTTAAAGTTTTGGGTGCGAATTTTTGGTTCCACATCGTTGGACACAGAACAAATATTCTTACATTCAGAATTTTTGAACCTGTGTGTTGAGGCAACTTGCCTGGTCGTTCCGTTGCACTGAGTATAGACCTTGCTCTGGGCAAACTCTGCAAACTTTTATTCAGTTGGATTTGTTTAATCTTAGTTTACGCATCGCGAAACGTCGATTCTCTCGGTAAAATCTTTTTAGATCAAACCGGGACGAGAAACCCGACGACAGTTGGATACCGGTACCCGAAATAGCGTGGCAACTCGCAAAACTATATTAGCTAAAGCTTCTCGGCTCTTACTCAAATATTGCAAACAAACAAAGGTAAAGTCCTCAAGGACGTCTTTGGCCTCGAAGACTCATTTTAAAGTCCTTGGCCTAGAAGCTCAAGTCCTTAGCCTTGGCCTCAAAGTCTTTGCTAATGTCCTGCCCTAGGCTCGAGAACAGCATTATTTTTTGATTGGTTGAAAAGGAAAATAACCAAACAAAAGACAACAGAAACTTCTACTCTGTCAATTCGTTTCCTTTCCTTAATCTGAAAGATAATACAATGTGATAGCCATCTAAGACAAGTGATACTGTAACTTATTTTATATGGTATTGTTTGAAAGTACTGAAAACAGAGAATGAGGGGGCAAAAACCCTTGTAGAAAATTTTTGTTTTTATTTCAGCTAACACTTTCGGTGCGACCGGTACAAACTGCAACGCACTCAAGCCATAACATGGAATCCGAGGTCCGGTCAAACAATTTGACCGAACCTACTCTGCGTGTGAATTTAGAAGAAAGTATGTGTGTGATAATGAAACGTATTACCGGATACTGAACGCGTATTCATATTATACTACAGTAAATATGTTAGTATATCCCGATATAACAAACAAAACGTATCTAGAGAACGACAACTTGGTCCGAAAATACGGGAACGTGAAGAATTTGTTTTGAGATAAAGAAAGAACAACTCTAATCACTGACAAGCGGTTTGGGGGGGCAAAACCATATCCACTGAACAATTTGTGAGTAGGAAATCGCAGCTAGGAATACCAAATAATTTACTATTGGATCACAAAAAGTGCTGCATGAAGAATTATTAAGAAATTAAGTGAAAAGCTAAGTATTGCTACCGGTACAGTATAATAATTGTTCGAATGCCTGGAGAGATGAGCGCTGCACTTAAAAATTTTTTTACACCACGTCATTAGAAGATGAAGAGATGAAGCTCCGACGAAAAATTTGGGGATTTAAAAAAAAAATTAGTGGTTTATTATTTTTCCGTTTCAACGATTGTATAGCGTTTGAAGGGAGGCCGGGGCAAATGTCTCTAATGCCTTCTTTCTTAATACGACCTCAGGTTATTTTTTGAAATTACTCTAAATACCTTATGCTAAATTAAACAGTGTTTTGTAGAGGCCTAAAGGTTCGCGATCATTTCTTGATAAGTATGAGATGTGAAAAAGACTTCGCATACAATGAAATGTAAAGAAAAGATGGGCTTAAAACTAGAGTTGGGAAATTGTGGGAAAACTAAAGTTTTTTAACTTAACATTTACGGTATTTTCTTTCCAAATTGCTATTTTTTCCGAAAAAAAAAAAAAAATCAATATTATTATGCAACATGGGGACTTTGCCCTCGCTCCAGAACCCCTTTTTTTAATGCCAAAAACTTGAGCTCACAAATATACTCGGTATACGGTACCTCAATTCATTTTACAAACATAAATTTACAGCATTTGAAATACTTTTTAGACATTAATGTTTAAAAAAATATCGTGAAAAGCAATCGTTTAACCTAACAGTACAGTTTGCGTTGAGGAAACTACGAAAAAGTGGGGATCCGAAATCAGTGGACATTTGCACCGGGGCTATAACTGATGAAACTAAGGCCTTAAAATTGACCATTTCTACGTTTATAATTTAGCTATATTTCCATTCACGGACTGTGGCCTTGTTTCATTGCCACGGTACCGCCACGGTACTTAATCAACATCAGCTGCTGACGTGTAAAACTTCAAAATCGCATTCATCATCATTTCTAAAAACGACTTTTTTTGAATGTCATCAAAAACTTAACAAAATGCAATATCTTAAACACTCTTGCGTTTAAAAATCATGGAAAATTTGCCGACCATAATTTAGAAAAATTGTACCCTTGATCTTTGGCCTCGACCATTCTTGTCCTTGGGATGGTATGTCCCCGAAAAGTCGGTCCTTGGCCTCGGATTTTTTTTTTGAGTCCTTGGCCTTGAACGTTGTGTTCTCGACTCCAACTGTGCAAACAACTGTAGCGTATAGAAGAATCGACTTGTGGCCACTTGCTTATAAGCTTGTGCCAAACTGATTTGATGAGTAGTAAATGAGAGACGCGTCTGTATATATCCCCGACAAATATCTTTTGGTCATGCAACGTCAAACAAAAACCTAAAAATTCAGCGACTGCAAGAGGACTCTCGCGTACGAACACAGCACACCATCCCCCACCGATAAGGAGTGAAACAGGGTGCTCCATCACGAGCCTACCTAACTGAAGAATATCAAACTCTTCCGTTGACGATTTCAAATTCTTCAATGAAGCCGCAGATACTTTTGTTGAAAAACATTCTCATCAGAAATTAAAAGCTGCCTTTGAAACTCTTTTCCGCTCTCAATATCGACACTATACAGTTGCACAACGACCACAACAACACGGGCTGGTCATTATTATATTAAATGTTATGAACTGGTTTAAAATTGATGATGTCGTCCATCAACAATGCTCGTATCGTTACATTTTTGATGATCTAAGTAACTTAAAAGCGGTTCAAATTTTAGTGGTTTTTGGTGCAAGTACTGCTCAAAAATGTCAAACGTAGTAGAGCTAAAGTAAGACTGCCACCAAGCTAAAAAGTTTATTTTTGGCAACAGATAAAACTTATTTGTCAAATATCACGCGAAAAAATACCTACCAGTATACCAGTAGTTGGCACCTGAATCAATAAATTTGTCAAAAAATGTCGCTCTACGAGATAACTCGTAGCTGAAAATGATCTTTTTTTACACATAACCAAATATTGCTTCACAAATTTATCAAAATAACTTACGTAAGTTTGGAAAGCTATAAGTCAGATTAGAATCAGATAAAATTTGAATTTGGGGTTCAACAGCTAGTGTAAGCTGAAATCAATTGCTAATGGATAAATTCTTATAATGCTTCTTTACTTGTGAACAAGAAGTCAACCAGGCTACTGGTAGCAATATTTACCAACTTGCAGTTACAGTACCAGCATCTACAGCACACCAATAACCTTCCACTGTTTCATAAACCAGAGCAGCATAGTTTACTTTTATCTTTCTACAGTTTACGGGATATATGTCTAATAAACGGAGTAACAGTAATCCTATTTCCTACTTGACCAAATTTTTTGGAAAAGTTCAGCCATACACACCCTTGATTGGGCTACTGTTCAAATACTGGTACTGTAGCCCAGTGCCATCGCTACGGGGGGCCAGAGAGCCGTGCACCCCCTAACAGCTGCTTGTGCCCCCCATTTTGGTTAACTCAAAATACTACTTTAGGAACATGACGCAAAAACACGACCACAGACAATAATGAAAAAAGGAATAATTACGTTCAAACATAACTCTCCTTGGACGTTTTCTGGATTCTTTGCGAAATTACTGGCAACCAACTGCTATACATAAATGTGACGCAATATTCCGTCGTATTTACACGCCTTTACGGATGTGACGCGGAAGAGACATGTACGCCTGCAAGATCGTTATCGTTGCTTCGTCAGTGATTATGAAATAAAACAACACGTGAAAACATTTTTTTTTAAAGACCAGCTGCTTTGATTTTTAGAGCACTCTCAAGATTTTGAGGTCGCAGTCAGTCGTGCAAATAGGATGTAGGGACAAACACCCTTAACCAAGTCACTTAGAAAATTTAACTTCTAAATGAAAGCGCTTAGATGTGTTCTAGACTTAACCTGAAGTAAGGGGGGTGGCTAAGGGTGCCAAGCAATTTCAGTAATTTAGTTATTCTTTGGAATGATTTCTGAATTTTAGCAATGTAGTTATTCATAGTGCTTCAAAAAGCGAGAAATGTGATTAAAATGGCGTTAAAACTGCTTTATGTTTGCAGCAAAACTGCAAAAATCGCCCAGCGGCTGGGGCTTCGCCCCCAAGGCTCCCGTCCACAGTCCCTAAATATTCAGTGGCTATGCCCGTTCGTGACACGCTTCAGTTGCATCAGTTTGTTCAGCAGGGGCTAAATCGGGCAGTTTTTGTACAAAAAAAATTTTGGTTCACCCCTCTTAGCAAAATCCTGCTTGCACATCTGGAAGCATTCACTGCTGCAGATAGATTTCTCAAGCGATTTTGGGGAGCAGACAAAACGAGCAAAGAAACGCTACCGACCTTATTTTAAGATTGCGCATAATTGCAGCCGTAAAAGATCTGAAGATCAGTTTTTTAAGCAAATTTTATCGTGTCCCCCCACTTTTGACGAGTGCCCCCTCACTTCGTTTGCTCTGGCGACGGCACTGGTGTAGCCTAACAGGTTTATCACTCTGAGTAGGCTAACCCAAATTTTATTTTTTATGTTTTGTTTTTTTAGATATTTTAGCCTTTTCCTTGTTTCTAATATTACTATTACGTTTTCATCAAGTGGGTTAAATTCAATTTAGCTTACTGTCTAAAATTAAGTCTACTAACACTGACTTGGTACCATATGGCTGAAAAAAGATACCATCTCAGGATGAATGGGATGATTACTTGGACTTAAGTGACTCTCGTTCAGAAGATTTTTCTGACTTATCTGATTTTGAAGATGATGTACATGCAGGTTTGCACTATACGTTGCATCAGATACAGATGAATCAAGGTCAAATGAAGATGAAGTAGTAACTTGCCCATCTGGTGATTCGACAGCAGTTGCTGCAGCAAGTTCCATACAAATCTGTAGCTTTTCTTGAAAAAAGGAGACATCCCACAATGTTTACCATTTCCAAACTCTGCAAGGCTTTAGTGAGTTTGCACAAATATTACGGGTGAAACTGCTTAAGTAGCAACTTCAGGTGTTTTACTCAACGTGGCAACAATGTTTGATACGCAATATAAGCATGCAATACATCGCATATAAAACGTTTGTTGGACCAAAAATTTCGTTTTTGTAAACTTGTGCAACTGTTTAATTTTTGGAGGCTATTGTTAGTGTTACAAGTGCTAAAGTAATTTTCGTGTTGTGCTACATATGCCGAAGCAGGGGTGCCGAAACCCGGGGGGGATGGGGGTATATATCCCCCCAATAATTTGACTGTATCCCCCCAATAATTTGAGTGTGATCTTCATCTGCATCCCCTTTAATAAGTTGACTCTGGTGTGCATCTGAGCGCAGGTGTCCACTTGATTTCGGGGAAAAAAAGTGTTCCATTTTCGGTGAAGATCTTTTTTTTCTTTTTTTGCTCTTCACTTAATTTGCTCACCTGAAAAAAAATCGTGGTCGAGGTTCATCCCCCCCAATGTTGCAAATAGGACAAAATTGGGGTAAAATTGCAAATTATCCCCCCCAATGTTGCAAATAGGACAAAATTGGGGTAAAATTGCAAATTATCCCCCCCAATGTTTAACAAAGATTTGCACCCCAGTGCCGAAGGTTCGATTTCGTGCATTAAAATCACGCATATACTCGTACTTTTTCTTTCATTGGCGTTTACAGTCTACGTGTTAAAAGCGGTTCAAATTCGAGCGGTTTTTGGTGCAAGTGCGAAACAATCCTGATGACGTCGTCAACTTCAAAATTTGGTACAAAATAAGAACACAATTTTGACAACTAGCATCCATGCGCTATGCGTTAGGTTTATCGGACAAAACTCGAAACAAAAAAATTTCTATGACCAAGCCAACAGCGCAAAATTTTGGATTAGCTCGGAAGACCCAGCACTAAACTCGCTGACTCTTTAAACAGTTAATCCATTGGAACTCGCTACACTTTATCCTGCTTTTAAAGATCTTTGGTTTTTGCTTTAATTTGGTCCCCGCTTTCCCACTAGGCAATATACAAAGTAACCGAGTTGCTTGCGAACTTCAATAAAGGGGCCGCACCAAAGCGAAAAAAAATTCTTTGAGAAAATTTTCCGCCAGTCGAGCGAATCACAGCGTTAAGTAGTTATTTTGCAACAAATCATCAACAATGAATTGTCACACAACAGAAAAAAAAATTTATCGAGAACCAACGCCCAGGATTTTTACCCGAAGCAGTTCAACTCTATCAATCGGAGTCTGACTCTATTGATTAGAGTCTGGCTCTCAAACTCTGCACAAGAAGATGAATCCAAATCATTTCGCATGCATTGACTGACACTAAAAAGGTTTGTCCGGTTGAGCCGAGAGGTGGCTGAGGAATACTCTTGGTCTAGATATGCTGATGGCTGCTGAAGAGAACTAAAAGCTCGAAACAGCGCTGTCCAGCTCTGTACTAAAAAAGAATTTAACTTGGCACAGAAACGCAGCAGCTTGACCACGTTAAATAATTGCCGTTCGTGACTCGCTTTTCCAACGACAATTGCGGCGAACAAACGCCGATTATAAATTTTGACTCAACTCTGCTCAAAGTTTGCTTTTCCAATGAAGGTCATCAAGCACTGTCACCTACATCTAGGCTTTTGAACGCATAGGTTGAAAGCGTGTCAGTCGGGTTAAAAAATGAGCGCGATTCCGTTTGTTGCGCACTACGAATCGTCCCTGTTGTAAATTTTTTACCGCAATGACGTCAACAAACTCACTACACCACCCAGCGTCAAGGATGGAAGCGCTTTGGAACATCAAGCAGATCCTCCCCCTCGCAATCCTCAGAGTCAGACCTCCCACCGCTCTCATTAGCTGTGACACGAGAGCCGATAGTTTACGTTCCGCCATAACAGACGGCGAAACCACAATAGAAAATTTGACAAGAAGTGTTGATCGATGGTTCCGCATCGTTGGGTAATTAACACGCTTCATTGATAATCTCGTCAGCTTCTGTCGAGGCGTCGAAGTTTTGAAACAGGTGATTAAAAGTGTCAAGTCGCAATAAGCAACCCATCATCAGCTCAAGTTGGGATCTGTTGCGAGGAATCTGGGCTCATATATCCACAAATATGCGAAACAACATTGTTGGAAGTTTTGTCCGGACGCTGGTGAAGACCTTCAATATCGATGTATTAAAGCTCCGTCAAAAAAAAAATTGAAATCAAAATATCATAATTGACAACGACTTCAGCAGCCCAAAGTTGCGAGGGCTTGTTTAGTGCGAACGAAATTTTACATAAGGAAACACTGAAATAGCTCAGCTTGAAAAAAATTTCGCCAGTTTGAGCGCAAAAATAATTCAAGGTTCGACAAACATCTTAAAACGAGTTTACCATGTGAACGGTAGCCTTGCTTCGGCCTGTCTCAGCAAACATACGGTGCTGTATATTGTTTACTTTTTGGGTTTCTATAACTTTCCTTTCTGTTTTTTTTTTTTTTGGAAGGCTTTTACTTCACCGGAATTTTTTACCTACTTTTTTATTAATTCTGACTCAAATCTAACCCAAACGCAAATGCTTACTCTAAAACTATTCCCAAAGCGAAACCAAACCCTAACTGAACCTTAATCTTAACCCCTTAAAGCAAATGAAAAAAGCGCAGATGAAAATTTCTCGCTTTTGTTTTATTCTCTTTAACTTGAAAATTTTCGGTGAAATAGTCACTATCTTTTTTTTACTAGTTTGTGCTAATTTCAGCTTCGCAACTATTTTCAGCTTCTCTGATTCCGCCAGCGGTTGAGCACACGGTGGAGAACCTGTACGTACTATGACGTCTACATTGGCAATTTTACGTTTGACCTCCAACCGACCTCAATTTTCCATACGTCACTATTACAATTGTGCAGTATAAATTATTCGATAATGAGGCAACAATACGAGCGCACTCGTGAAAATGTGCTGTAACCATAGGTGGGCACAAGTCCGTTAATCGTTAATAACGAAGCTAACTTTTTCATTAACTCGTTAATCCGTTAAAAAGTTTTCCGTGTTAACGAACTAAATTATCTTCCGTTAAGCTCTGTTAATTTCCGTTAAGGTTTTTATCGTTAATATCTTGCACCATTCATTCATCGTACCGCTACAAACCAATTTGCACTGGTAACACTTGTTGCGTATTGGCATAGGTTTTATAGAACAAAGCGAAGAAAAGAGCTCTTTTTCGTGGCAAACAATAAGCTGCAGTCTCATAGGTCTATTAATTACACTGTACAACACAAAAAAAAATTCAAGAACAATTTCATGCGTTTTAGGGTAACTTGGGGTCGCTGAACACGAATCTGAAGTTAGTTTTTTTGTATCAGGTTTGAAACTTCTGAAAAATTATTTTTTTTTTTATTGCGATAGTATTCCATTTGATGCAAATTGTGGCTTATCCTGTAAACGCAAGTTAGAATTGCATCATTTCAAAAGTTAAAACGAGCACTACAGTAGAATTGCACTACTAATTGTCGCTAAATAGTTGTCTATTTATCTCATAAAATTTGCAACTCTTTTCATTTAACTTTAGATCGACATTGAATTGTGACTCTAGTCTAATGCAATGTTTTGCTTTTTTATAGATTTGTTTAGTTTTAGATTTCAAAACACTGTAGAAATTTATATCTTTTAATAGTTGATCATGACTTCCTTTAGACGAAAGTGCAAAAATGACCCTGACTTATTTTGTTACATCTGTGGAGAGATTACAGCAAGCAAATATAGACGAAAACTAACTGATCGGATCAAGAAGCTATACCTAGCATACTTTGGATGTGCAGTAGGGGATCAGGACAAAAATTGGGCTCCACATGTTTGCTGTCTGGACTGTTCTAACAGGCTCAATAAGTGGTTTGCAGGTGGAAAGCCCACATTGTCTTTTGCTGTTCCAATGGTGTGGCGAGAACAAAAAGATCATGTAACGGATTGCTATTTTTGCCTCACGGACACTCAAGGATTTCGCCACAAAACCAGAAAGAAGATACTATACCCAAGTTTGCCATCTGCAATTCGCCCAGTGGCACATTCTGATCAGTTACCTGTGCCTAAACCACCGGTCACGCTTTCCGAAACTTCTGCAGAATCTTCACAAAGTTCTTGCAATAGCGAATTTGAAGACGAACCAAGCACTAACTGTCCACACCTGATAACCCAGCAGGAGTTAAATGACCTTGTCCGAGACTTAAATCTTCCAAAAAGCAAGAGTGAGCTACTTGGGTCTCGGTTGCAACAGTGGAACCTCTTAGCTCCTGGAACAAAAGTGACAGTGTATCGTCGACGATCGGAACTTTTCTCTAATTTATTTTCAGAAGATGGAGAGCTTTTTTACTGCAATGATATTTTCGAGTTGATACATACATTAGTTGGAAAATATGACCCTAATGACTGGAGACTCTTTATTGACTCTTCCAAGAAAAGCATCAAAGCTGTACTATTGCATATTGGAAATATCCTGCCATCTGTCCCTATTGCTTACTCAACAACGATGAAAGAAACATTTCAAAACCTCCAATTTATGTTGGAAAAAATCCGTTACTCTGAACACAATTGGCTTATATGTGCAGACTTGAAAGTTATAGCAATCCTTACAGGACTTCAGTTGGGTTACACCAAATATTGCTGCTTTTTATGCTTGTGGGACTCTAGAGCAAGAAGTGAACATTATGTCAGAAAGCAGTGGCCTCCCAGATTGGTATCTCACCCAGGTCAGCACAACATTGCCAATATATCCCTGGTTCCACAAGAAAAAATTATACTTCCACCTCTTCACATTAAACTAGGACTGTTTAAACAGTTTGTGAAAGCATTTAACAAAGAATCACCAGTGTTTCAATTCTTGCAAAAAGCTTTTCCACATCTGTCTGAAGCAAAAATCAAGGAGGGCGTATTTGTTGGACCGCAAATACGAAAACTCATTTTGAACAAAGAATTTGATAAGATATTACATGGAAATGAGTTGGATGCCTGGGTTAGCTTCAAAAAAGTTTGCACAGACTTTTTGGGTTGTCATCATTCCGAAAACTTTAGAGACGTTATTGATGAAATGCTAAACACTTACAAAACTCTTGGATGCAAGATGTCCCTGAAGGTTCATTTTTTGGATTCCCACTTGGATTTTTTTCACGAAAACATGAGTGATGTTTCTGATGAACATGGAGAACGCTTTCACCAGGACATATCTGTTATCGAAAACCGGTATAAAGGAAAATGGTCGGTAAGCATGCTTGCAGACTACTGTTGGTCGATACAACGGGATGATTCGGAAACTCAGCACAAACGGCGTAGACGATATTAGATGAATAAACTTGTACTGAGTGTTGATTTAATCATGTACTGAGTACGATTGTTTGGTTTGTTTGCACCTTTTCAAAAAAGCTAGACTGCCATGAATAGTTTCAATGCATGAGCTCTCCACTGAAAAATAAGCATAGAAGGATGTATTTGATAGCAACACACTCAATGAGGGTATGAAAGCAGCAAAATTTTTAAAGTTTAGGCCAGATACCAATTAAGTGATTTTAGGCACATCTTCTGTGTGCTTTTTACTTCATGATTCCTATAAAAATGATTGTGCAACCTTATCAATAACTGTTAAATTGGCTGCACTGCGCAGTTGTAAACGAAATTAAATTGTAGAGCTTCGGCAGAGAAAAACCACAGCACCACTTTAGTCAACATATTGGTTATGTTGGGAAATTATACTGATATATTACTAAAAATGCGAAAAAATTAAATTGCATTTTTTTCAAAACGCTGACCTGATCGGTAAAAACGGAGTTCATATTTGGAATCAGAGTCCCCAAATTTACAAAGGGCACCTATTCTTGTTCTTGAATTTTTTTATGACTCGAAATTTGTTGGACAGTGTTATTATCGCTGTTCGCAATTTCTATAGATTTTTTTGATTGCAGCTTCGTTAGTGCATTTGAATTATTTTCATCTTGAAATTAGATTAGACTGTAAAATGTAACTTCAAAAACACCAAAAGATCAGCATAGCAATAAATAATTCCTTGCAATCAGCTCAACAGCGTCAATACGTGTTCCAGAAGCGACAAGCGAGTGAATAAAAAAGAAATGTAAATTACACGCAAAATTTTAACAACTTAACGGACTTTATTAACTTTCGTTAATCAAAGCTGAAAATAACGGATTAACGTTAACGGAGATGTGAAGTCAGTTAACGGACTAGTGGTTAACGAAGCTAACGTTTTGCATTAACTCGCCGAGCTATGGATGTAACGATATGTTTAAAATCACGATATTTTTCGACAAAACGCGTAAAATTTCTGTGAACAAAAAATATAGAGCGAGGAGTGGAAGTTATTTATAAAGATCCACTCCATCAATTTCCTTCAATTTTAGCACCAAGATCCGCTGGTCGCATTTCGCTCCCAAGAAAACCGCAGGGGCGGACTTGCGGAGAGCAACCCGCCGCAATCCGTCCAACAGGCTGACATAATGGTATTCTGGTTTTCTCTATCTTAAGTAACTTGGCAAACTTTTTTTCGTTCCCTTGAATGGCAAAAATTTCTTGATTGCGTCGACTGCAGCCACCCAAGCTATAGGAGGACTTTCTGATTACGTCTAAAAAATTATTGGCTTATCGCGCTGCCTGCCAGTCCAGGCGGAGGGAGGGTCGAGCTTTTTTGATTCAAATGAAAATCAAATCACATTCTGATAATCTAAGAGATTTAGGCTTTTTATTTCTTGTCTCAACTATCGTTTAATTTTCTTGAAATTTTTTCCCGTTATAAACATACCTGACTAAACAATGCTGTTTGTTTACTGATGTACCGTAACCGTAATTACTTAAAAACCAGCGACGCCCCACCTCAGTTTGCCTAGGATTAAGATCATCTTCTCCAGCAATTTCATTCTGCCTTAGCTTTATCTGAGCTTGCAACAAGTTGAAACGTACCACCAGAAGCTTGTTGGGCAATCCGCTTTGACTTCCTGTTTTTGCAAATGGCGCAAGCTCGGTTTGATCCGCTGAGGTAAGCGTTTCTCGAAGCAGTCACGCTAGAGTGAGCACGCGTACTAATATAGCGGTCAAAGTGCGAACAAAAAGTGCAAAATTTGCAAAAAAAGCGGTTGATGTGGGAAAGAAACTTATTCATAACATCTTGGTGGTAAACACATTATTCACAGCTGCGGTAAACAAACTATACACTCGCCGCAGTTGTCTGAAGTTGTAAAGAAAATTTTTAGGCATACCCTCCGGTATGGTTTTTCGCAAGCAAAAAGGAATATTTTTGATCAAAGTTTTATTTTGCTTTTTCTTGAAGCGGTCAATTTGGTCTGACCATAAACTCTTTAAGTAGTGACTATTTCACCGAAAATTTTCAAGTTAAACAGAACAAAACGAAAAAGAGAAATATTCATGCGCACTTTTTTCATTCGCTTTTTTAGGGGTTAAGATTAGGCTTTAGGTTAAGTTTTGGGTTAGGGTTCGATTTGGGGATAGTTTTAGAGTACGCATTAGCGTTTGGGTTAAATTTGAGTCAGAATTAAGAAAAAACTAGATAAAAATTTCTGGTGAAATAAAGCCTTCCAACTCTTTATTAGCCCCTTCGGACACGATATAGTAGTTCTTCATGTAAAACTTTTATTTTGCGTCTTACTAGTTTTTATATGCCACTAAACTTAAAAAACAATTAATTTTTAATTTTCTTTTATGAATATGCAAATTCTGGAGCGGGAGGTCTGAGGTTCAAATCTTGGGCCGGTCAAATCGGACACAGTGTTGCCAACGGCTCGCCACCGCTGCGACATTTCGAAAGGAGCTGTGTTGCCTGGGCGCAATGACGCGGAGATGGGCCCCGCCAACTCGTTACACGCTTCGGCGTAATACAGCGAGCATAATGAAAGATTTGCTTTGAATATGCAAATTAGGGGAGTGTACAATTGTACGACATGTGACTGACTTGGTTGCACAATTGTACGGTTTGTGACTCACCTGGTCAAAACGTACACATTGTATGTATTTATTGCTGCCGTTTGGGGTGAACTCGGCCAACCAAGTTTCTTTGAAAGAAACTTTTTTTCAATAGAAACTTGTTTTGGTTTTCTCTTTTTATGCACAGTAGAGTCGAATAGAAATTAAATTATGTTAAATTTCTGTTTATTTGCTGTTTGTTATATGTTTTATTTCCTAGGTTATTTCCAAACCAAGGTTATTTCCAATAAAATTCAAATCAAATATCCTATTAGCGAGACTACAACTTGAAATCCTTGTTTGATACGTTTCTGTAATGATTGAGAGCGCAAGTGGCTAAAAAATTGCAGTTCTTTTGCCAAAAATAAATCTATCTTACTCACATTAGATTTTGCTGCTTAAGCTACTTTGAAACGTACAATTGTACATGATTTTGATTAAAAAATTCTGTAGGCTAATCTATAACAAAAATCGAACCAAAAATATTCCGTACATAATTTCAAAGAATAACTAATTCAAAATTCAAGCCTAATTGTTCATTTACACGTTCATTATTTATTTGACGTATTTTTAAACTTATTTTGCTACTTTCACTTGCCGCAAGCGTGTTGGCAGCCATCGTGTTTGCCGTTGACTATTGTTTTAACGCTGCACGCTTGAAGCCATAACTGCTGTCACGGGGTGGTGTTATCAGTACAATTGTACTACTAGTCACTCAAATGCTCTACAATTACAGCAGGACGAGAAAAACAACGCCAAAAAAATGTACAATTGTACATGTGGTGCCCGAAGGGGTTAGTAGACATAAAACACAGTTTTGACTTTTTTTCTTCGCTGTTCATGTTCTAGAATATACCGATTCGTCCAATGAACGTGACTTTTTTCTTCACGATTTACTCGTTCTACAAATATGTCCAATCAAATCAGTTGAAAACGCGTGACCATAAAAAAAATACCTTTGCAGCAAGACCAAACTTTTTTTTGTTCGATGCTCTTCTCTTTGTCTTCGCGTGTCTGTTTCTAGTCTATTCAATAAACAGTCCATTGTCCGACCGAGATGAGCATAATCCCGAGTACGTTTAAAACAATACTTTTTTCGCAGCGGTACAGATGGTATTTTTTCAAAATTGAAATCGAAGAATACTTTCAAAATAGTACCAGAAAAGACGGCACTTTGTTTTGCAAGTACCAATACCGATGATACTTCTAGAAAAGTACCGCAACCACCTCTGACTTTAAAATAGTACCCAGCTCAAAGAAACCACTGATCCGCCATCACTGTTCTTGATGAAACTTCAAACTTTTCGCGATTATTGATCATACAAAAACGATTACTGTAAGTGCACTCCAAATAAATAACAAAGAAGCAAATCGTTCGCTTATTTTCCAGGACGATTGCGATTTCTCCGGTTGATGGCGCTACAGATTGATCCATCTAGGGGCGAACCATCCAACCTCCCAACAAAGAGCATTGAAACTTGCTCTCCCGCAGAAAGCTCCTTTCGACTGGGCAGGGTAAACTGCCGGCGCCCCTCGAGCGACTCGCTGTCGATCTCCACGTAATCCAGGTCGCCTTCGACAATCTGGAACAAAACAGGGGCGTGATCACATTGAAAGCTCTTCGCGACCCACGCGTTGGAAATGGAAACCTGCTCTCAAAAGCATCTTGCAGATGAAATCACCAGCTTCGACGCTTGCTGTTAAACTTTAAAATAGCAAAGCGTAACTTTGTGGGAGGAAAACTGCTAAAGCATCAAGATTCGCTGTCAAACGCGCCTATCGTTGATCAACTTGATTGCATCGGACTTTCCGCATCAGTGTGATTCAGGCCAAAATCAGCACACAGGTACAACAACACATCTTTAAAAATTCGTTTAACAGCACACTGTAAGAATCCTCGCTTTTTGCGCTCGGCAGCATTTGCATCCGCATTTGAACCAAAACCCGCAAATCATAATTTCAATAAACATTACTGTCCTCCTCTAGCGCCAATAAGTGTTAGGAGGATTACCCATCTGTGGTCACGTGCCAGGTACTTACGCAAAAGTCTCCTGCAATGGCGGAGTTGAACCTGATTGAACCCAACCAATTGGCGACATCGGTGTCGGATTGGAAGACGATTTTCCCCCAGAACCGAGTTGGAGAACTGCGATGGATCGTGCAGCTCGATTTGACCAAATCGCCTGAAACATGACGAAACTAACATTAAGAAATAAATCAAGCTGAGTTAGGCAAAATTATGGATTAAGTTGGTGCGTCTCGTGAAAGATTTTAGAGGCTCAAAGTCACGTGATAAAAGTTAAGAGGTCTCACTAAGCTTGAATTAGTGAGCTTATTTTTTAGGGGCTAGAGAGGATCCTATCACCTCTCGATACTTCAGAGTTTTATCATTCGTCACGGGGTGTCGCACCAATAATCAACGTGGCACGACTAACAGCGGAAGGTCCACCCCAAGTTGTGGTGCAAGCTTAGCGACGCAGCAGGCGACTAAAACCCGCTGTTTAAGCCGGCCAGGCGATTGTTTAGCGCTAGCACGCGGTTACACACAACGCACTTACTTTTCCGTTGGAAGCAGAGTCCGAGATGCCAGCAGCAGCCGAAGAGTGCACACTGATCGCGCGTCATATTCGCGTCCTCCTGGTTCATGCAGAAGCCAATGTCATTAGGACCCAGGATCGCGCCCAGAGAGCACAATCGACCCACTGTAATGTAACAATATGATTAGTACGTACAGTAGAAATTAACTTTTACCCCAAAACTGATGTCGGCCAACGAAGTCTTTGAACAAGACAAAAGAGGCCGATGACAAGGTTTGTGTTTCCGATTGCAATCACGGCAAATAAATTGTCCGGATGCGAATTGCTTTGGGAGCTGACGGAATATGCAAGTTTGGGCCGCCAGCCGCGTCGGCGAAGGACCACAACCACGTGATTTTAGCTTTATGCCAATAACTATCAGAGGTGGTGTAAATTTTGAAGTTCTCGGCCTTGGCCTCGAAGGTAGCGTCCTCGACTCCACCTCTAATAACCACATCATTGCAACCATTTCGATTCCGGTGTGTTTGATATTTTTGAACACAATACTAGTCATTCCCATTTAACCATCCCACAAACGGCAGCAGCTGCACTCAACGATTCTCACGTCAAACAAAACTTACGGTTGCTAGAGAATTCGCACGTCAGTTCCCCGATGCCTGGAAAACAAACAGCCAATTAAAATCAAGTACGGAGCAAAGGGCGGACCGAATAACATGGCAGTAACTTACGCTCCTCAACTCCGCTGTCCTCCCTCCTACAGGTCCTCTCGCACTCGTCCTTGCTGATGAACACGTTCTCCTCCGCTACACCTCCTCCCCAACGAAAGAACTCGCACTCGTTCGTCTCGGCGCGGTATCGATAACGGGGGTGGGTCGCCCTTCCACTCCCATCTGACGGGAGGATCAAGCAGTAAGCAGGAGTTGGGCGGACATCTGGGACGAAAATTTCAAATAATTTTAGTCAAAGCTTTTAAGATGACTCTTGTCAGGTGATAAATGAATCGTTTGAAGTAGAAAGCCTGGTTCGAGACCTGCCCGTCCCTAGGGCTTGATCGTAAGCGGAACCGAGACCATACATTATAATAGGTTGCGATGTAAAACGGGCAGAATCAAGGATTCAGAGGCGTTCCCATCAATATGCTGTGTGGAAGCAGTTGGCGGGGCAAGTACCACCAGGTCAACTATAGAAGAACAAATAATGTCTGTTTTGGGGACAAAACTGGTCATTAATTAGACCGACGCCCTTCGTTTCGAACAACTACGACATCACTACTTACCTCCATCCACATTCGGCATTGCCATAGCAACCACGGCGCAAATCACAATAATGAAAAGTTTTAACATTTTGACGTAATATAGGCTAATTTTCCTGTCAAGTAAAAAAATTTGAGCACTTCGATAAGTTGTTGCAGTAGACAATCATCAGCGCCACTAGTGGATGGCGCTAAGCACCGCAAAGGCCAATAATGAAGCGGCCATCAACTCCAAATGACGGCCAAACTCAGTACAATCTTGAATTACCGGGGCAATAGGCGTACGACTCAGCTATAAATTTTGCTAAACTTAGCGTACTGAGTGTTTTCATAATATGCTGTAGAGACCATAAGGGTAGTCAAGGGGGGAGGAGGGAGGCAGCAGGATTGGCCCCCCAACTGAAATGTCACCAATGATAAAAATGTGACAGAAGAGCTTATTATTTCTTCATTTTCAGTTTCATTTACCATTTTTTGCGTACAACAGTACACGCGTACAACTGTAATTACCTATAATATTGACGACCAGGGGGTACAGGGCCCCCTCAATTCAATTTTTGCCGACCAATCTAAATCTATAACTGAGGTGAAATTAAGGATTTTGGTCCTAAAAGTTGCTGTCGCGGACCCTCATCTAACTTTATGACTACATCTAACTAACTTTATGAGCGTAATGCTATAACCAGGGCAGGCGCGTTGCCAGAAATTCGCAATGGGGGCGGCTGTTTTGGGGGTCTGAGGGTGGAGCCCCCAGCGCTCGAAAATTTTGTATTTTTTTGCAAAAATAAGTTAATTTTAGAGCTATTTTAATAAAAAATAATGCTTTTAAAACGTACGTGGCATAGAAATTGGCAGCGCTACATGATTCAACTGGTTGCATTAAAAGGCTATGTGGGAAGTGGCTAATGATAACATTGCAGTTCTCTTGTTTACTTGCTGGTAAATCATAAAATCCTATTATTCAATAAAACTCACACGGAGTAATCTATTTCGTTTATATTTTATAAAGGAAAATAATTGGGGGGAAGACCAATGGAAAGATATTTGAGGGAACGATTGGTAATTAACTTACACTGAATAGCCATCCCCCCTTTTATTCCTGAGTTTACAATATACAGGGTGTCCATAAAGTCCGTGTGCACTTTAAAAAATTTATAACTTTATTTTTGTGTACAATAGAAATAATCTGTAAAAAGGATTTAAAGAAGTAAATCGATATTTTGTAATGTTTTGTTGAAATTTTATTTAAGTTTCCACATGTCCTCCATCATTAGAAATGCAAAGAGTAATACGATTTTGCAATTCACGAAAAACCGTGGTAATTCACGAAAAACCAGACCGTGGTTTATCATGAACAGAGCCTGTCTCTTTAAATTTTTTCATCCATTTAGCAATGGTGTTCCTATGAGGCGGTTCTTTATTGTATTCAATTCTAAACTTTCTTTGTACAGCAACAGTAGATTTCAGTTCAGCCAACCAAAGGACGCAGTTTACTTTTTCCTCAATTGAAGCCATGGGATTCAAATTAATTGTGAAAAACAAAAGAAAATAGTTTTACTTATAAATTTTACTTATACAAAAATTGTTATAAATTCTGTAATGAAGAATTATTCAATAGTTATACTAAAACTAGGTACATGACACTTTTAAATCCTGTTTACAGATCCTTTCTATCACAAGCACAAATAAAGTTATAAATTTTCTAAAGTGCACACGGACTTTATGGACACCCTGTATTTGTTGATAAAATCTATGTTAGGCGTTTTTACACTAACGATCTCATTTGATTGTTTATTTTGGCATTTTTAAAAATTTTCATTGATTTGTGAATTTAATTTTTGACAAATTAGCCCCCCCCAGAATATATGTTCAAAAGATGCTTTAAATCACTTTTTAGTCCATTCCAGCGCAAAAAACAGTCTCAGAATAGCTAAAAACGTGGTATTTTTCTTAGTCTGCATTTTGGCTGACAGGCCAATGGGGGAGGGGGGGCTATAACCCCCCGCCCCTCTTCCCCTGGCTACGCTACTGAACCAGGGCCGGATTTACCATATGGTACAGTGTCAGTGGGTGCAGTGCCAGTGGGTACAGTGCCAGTGGCCCCGTGCTCAGATGGTGAGACTATTTTTGGTCTTCACCTATATTTGGCAGGAAGATGCAGCGAAAATTCCCAAAGTGCCAGGCGCCCCGGGCAATAACATGGTTAGTAGGCCTAACCATCTATTATACCATTTTTCATTAGGAACAACTCACCTCCACCTCGCTAGTTTTTTACGACAAAATACTTTTGAAAAATAAATTAGCTAGGGAAATGCTCATTGAACAAATTATTGAATTTGAATTGAGGGGGCATGGGCCTCCTTATCGTACATGTACCCCTACAACCAGTGGCGGATTTAGGGGGGGGATGGGGGGGATGCATCCCCCCCCACCAGCCTAAAAGTTACGATTTTGGCCGAAAAATCAGTCCTTATTTTGAATAATTCGGCTCCATTTCGGGATGCATCCCCCCCCACCGACCTAAACGTAACAAATCCGGCCGAAAAATCAGTCTCAATTTTGGTGAAGACCTTTTTTTTTTTTTTTTTTTTTTTTTTTTGGAGACCACCTGATTTTGGGCAAAAAAAACGTTTGAATTTCCGATTTCGGCCGAAAAATCACTCTCAATTTTGGTGAAGACATCCGAATTTTTGAGGTTTTGGCTTCAAATCCCCCCCCACCAAAATTTTCTGGATCCGCCACTGCCTACAACTGGTTATTTTCATGACAAATCAAAAATCTCTTGGTAAATCTTCGAGTGGATCATTATTCCCTGCTAAAACATTGCAAGAGGCAATGTACCTTACTTCCCCCTGCCTGGGCCAAACCACCTACAAAATTTAGCCCCAAAATGCAAGATTTTGAACGTGTTTTGGTCTTTTGGGCTTAAATTTTGTAAGTAAAAGGAGAGAACAATTTAATTTTTTCAATTGGCTTTCAAATGTTAAAAATTTAGTTCTTTCAAATGGCTTTAAACACATACGAAATGTGATGCAATGGTATTAAAATAGCTTTTTTCAAAAAAAAAAAATATACTAAAAATCGCGCAGCGGCAGAGGGCTTTGCCCACAGACCCGCTTTTGTGATCTGTTAGAGTTAACACTAGTTTACTTAGCACGTCCCCCAATATAGACGTTTTCACTTTTTAACTATTGGTTTAAGCCCTCTGCTTTTAACAAAATTCTGGTTTAGAGCCAAACCAGCCCACTGCTTCTGATCTTCCATTCTACGATATCTTTGTCCCACAAAAAGTTTCTTCGAAAATTTCTCATGACGTCATTACATGTGATTTGTGACCCCGAATCAAAAATCCTGGATACGCCTATAGTTGAGACTAAAAAATTGAAATCTGGAAATTTCTTAGAGTGGAAAAAAGTAATCCTCCCACCAGTGTTAGAAACTGATAAATTGAATGTTGAATTGAAACATGAAGGAATTGCAAATAAATGGCGCCCCCTTCTAGTTTTGTTTTAGGGACCTAAAATAAAAGTTAGGTAAAAGGACACCTTATTTTAACAGGCTTAAAAGCTTTGTATGTATTGCTGATATCGTATCTCCCTACTCAAATTGATGACAGTACATTAAGTCATTGATTTCTCAGGCTGCTGCATCTTCTCTAAGTTTCCACTGACAATAAATTACTGAAGATTTGAATGCTTTAAGAAAATCTTGTATTTTACCTTTCGTACGTTCATAACATCAAATAGTCCTGATAACTTCTCGGCTCTCGCTCTACGTAGCAATCAAACTCGCGCTCTGTCCACATCTACAATAAATTGACAGTATTGACTGGTTTACTAAAAATTAAAGCTTTTTATCGCGCTATGTATGACGTTGCTGCAACAAATCAAGCTGCGGGGCTTTTCGCGTAAAACTTGTCATTTTCTACGTTTGACTTTACTATGACGTAAATCATGAATTTTCTGATTACTCCAATTGACTAAGCTTTTTGTCGTCACAAACTAGCACTTTGTAATTGGAACGTTGACTATTTTTGCCATTACTAACAACTTTTCCTTTGCCTGATCAAATTAACTGATAAAAATATCATCAAAGAGCTTTTCTTGGCTTTTACAAGATTCCGTTTGAGAACCAATTTATAGAGAATTTTCAATGAGTCAACTGTAATTTTTAACCTTTATACCATTTTTTTTCAAACGAAAATTTCATTGCGGATTATTGTTTTCAATTGTCGTTCTAATTACATTTTTATTCACCAAATTGCCTTGGCCAGAAAACAACGAAGGAACCTTTTGATCTTCGAGTCAAGCTGCTACCTGCCCATCTGTCCACTACACATGTAGAAGCTTCACACTGTCTTTTAGTAGTGAAAACCAATCTTCATTGTCTTTGGTTCGAGTCTGACCCGACCGGGAATTGAACCTCAGTCTACCGTAGGAGATGCTTAATCCATTCGGCCACCAATCGATCGACTGAATAGAGCGTCAATCCAGTTTTCCAACAACTGCAGCTTTAATACCGAAAGGTTTTAATCTCAAGGGATATGATGAAAATGTGATTTGGGTGCCTTTTGCGGCAAAGAAGCTTTTGACTCTATAAATGAACGCGATATTTCCGGCGCATATTTGTTGCTACGTCACACACGGAATTATGCATCCCGTGTATGGACAATTTGGTGAACGAAATATTCGCTTTGCTGAATACCACATCCGCGCTTGGTCACGTGGTTTAATTAAACTCAATAATAAAACAATTACAAGGAAAGTATTTTAGAAAATTGTCGCAAAATTTCGCTCTAATCAAAAACGAAAAAGTTGTAACGTCATTCAGAACGAAAAATTAGATACCATTAAGGAGAGAGAAGGCGAGGCCGAAGTGCAAGAGATTGGCCCAGCTTCAACTTAAGGAAGCTTTACGTCATCAACCGAAACGATTTTTCGCTACCGGTAATTGAAAATTGTTAGGCCTTGTTATTAATAATTTTTGTAATGAGTCTTTTTTTTCGTATAAACTAAATGCAGCAATCCGTTTGTAATTTCTAACATTTTTTTTGTCGGTTTCCGTAAATTCTGATGTGTGTTTTAGTTCAAAAAAATGAACTCTCTCTCTGCCTGCCCGAGAATAAAGGCTACGCATGGGAGATGAATCTTCACGTTGGTAAAATATCATGAAGTTAAGCCTTTATTGGGTGGGGGAAAATTGGCCTCCTTTTTATTGTTTTGCTCGGTAATTTCAATCGTTAATGGAGCGTTCTAATCAAAGAAACTCTTTCCTAGGCCAGTATTAAACAAACCATGGAACAAAGTCAAAGTAAACTAGTTTTTGAAATTACAGTTTTTTAGTAATGCTAATCTGTGAAGCTACCTCAAGCGATTGACTAAATGGATGGAAGCCGGAATGTTTCCATCAAACTCATGAAACACAACAAATTATCAAAATGCTTTATTTGTCAAGATTGCTAAAAAATATTTACACAAGACAATGTCAAATCCCTGCACGGGAATGTCCTCTCTCTCTCCCTCTCGCGGACAGCGCGAGCCCCTCTCTCTCAAGGCTGGTGGCTATCACATCGATGTACTTCTCCACGCTATTGTCAGGTCTGAGCGGCGGTGGTGGGTTTCGATCCCAAGATCTCCGGGTCCGTTTCGTGCTTGCTGAACGAACCGACGACCTCCTTCATGGTGTGGTAGATGATGTTCTTCAGCTGGAGCTTGTCCTCGTGGTTGGAGTGAGTGGTGGAAAGGTGGCGGAACTCCTCCGTCAACTTGAAGCACTTGTCCACGTGCTCGGGCGACACGAAGTCCTCGGCTACCTTGATACAGCTGTGCAGGTTGAACACCTGAACGACAACGGGGTTAAAAGGGGCGGCTTCGCTAACGGATCCTGCGATTACCTCCCATTTACGGCACCAAACAACGATTCAATGAAACAGGCTACGCTGCTGGGGATCCTCGAGATTTCATATCATTATGCAGAAAAAAATCATCCAAAGATCGAGGTTTTTAATGACTTCATCGCATTGAGTTACCATCACAATTTCACACATGGCTGGCGAACTTCTAAGCCACGGAAACAAAAACACTGACCTGATGAGGAGCACCGGCCGGTATGAACACGCTGTCTCCCTCACACTGCACCAGTGGGTAGCCCTCCACCCCGTACTCCTCCCTCAGGCGCCTCCGCAGCGCCTTGTCAAGGTAGATCTGCTGGTCGTGGATGGGGTCGTGGTCGTCCGACACCTCTATGCCCTTCTCCGCCTTCACCTGAGTACAGCAGCGGAGGTTAAGGAGATTAACTACCAGCAACACATACTAAGAAATACAGCTGCAGTCGACTGTTCATTGGTCAGTCACTGGTGGTGAGTTCCTTTTCTTTTCCGATTTCCATTACAGCTCAATTGAGAGCTACCCATTCTTTTCTAGTGAGATTATTGTGGAAATGGGTAATGTTATCCCAATCAGTCGGCAATGCATTAAACTTTTATTTCAGCAGCATAACTTTTGTCAAATCCAAGCCTGCTTAAAGCCATTTGCGCAATTCATCTACTTTAAAAACTTGAAACTTAAACCATGCAAGATTGTTTACAATTGATTTTATGACTGAAATCCTGTTTGAAGATGATTTCGATCACTAAAAAAATTCTAAAACTTGCAACAATTTTCAAATTATTGATTCAAAATTGATACCGAATTCAACGGCAACCTAATTGTGGCATAATTAGTGAAAAAAGATTTTTTTGGTTTAATTCATTTTCTGATGCAGTAGACTTTTATGTTCATCAAGATATTGGACAAGAATATAGAGTTTATGCGACTTTTTACACCAAAATTACGTCTCTAGCACATGTGGTTCTTAATGTTGAAAAGTTTAAAAATATTTTACACATGTAAAACTTGACGAATTTCCACACTTTTAATCGCCCAGGCAACTTAAACGATGACTAAAGGCAAAATCAATGGGATTATTTAAAGTTAGGCGAATCGCATTAGACTAGAATGGCGTTGACTCCATCCTTTTTGACCAAGCCGTTTCAGAGATCTTCTACTTCAAACTCGTCTCCAAAAAATGCAACTCCCTACTGGACAAGTTGTTAGAGCGTTTGCCATCAGAACGGCAAACTCGGGTTCAATTCCCAATCAGGCCAAACCGAAGATAACAGAAAGTAGTATTTACAGGTTCCCGGTTCTGCTCCACGTTTATCAAAACCGTGTGTGGCATACAGGTGGCCGTCCTAGAAGACCAAAACGTCCCACACCCCACCAAGGTATACTCATTACTCCCACATTTCATAATGCTCCCTTGTGAGATGTGGGGAGACTTTCATCCCTCGGAATGAGGCGGGTAAAAACAACCTTCGCAGTCTCCAGGCCAAAGCAACTCGATGAATGAAGATGGAGCAGTGATCAACAGAACACGTCTCATAAACAAACTGCAACTTCATCACGTAGAATTTTGTAACCAATCTGCAGACAGCCTCGGCGCGCGACGAGCCCTTACCTTGAGGATGAGCTTCCTGATCTTGTCGGTGTCGGCCGCCTTAAAGATGTGCCACAGCGCGCCAGGCTTCATCGTCTTTGCGCGCTCCACCTGCGCGTCGTCCGCGTCGCCCTCCTTGATTATCTGCAAGTTTATTGTTGGAAAACATTCAGTGAATAATGAACAATTTCAAAGTCGCCAAACTTTAATCGCAGCCGGCACCGAAACCGTGGCAGCTGGACCACAGCCGCTCATCTATCGATGAATCTCTGGATGCTTCACCATGGAAAAGCCTGGTGTTTAGACCAGCTTAGAGGACTGCCAAATATAGCTTCGGGTAATACCGAGGCAGGCTCGCGGCACTAGTTACGTAAAACATTGCGCAAACAAGACGACTTCACGATCAGAACCAGCGTCATACTTACACTAATGAGTGTCTCTTGCGCCTCCGGTGGCTCGTCCTCGGGGATGCCGACGTAGACCATGAGGTTGCACGCGTCGGAAATGTCGAGATGGAGATTTGTGGTACCTTGGCTCCAATCCTTCTCCGTCACCCAGCCTGCAAATCACATGCCATGAAAACGTCAGCGCGTGGCATCGCATTTTTATAGCTCGTTTATACTAGATTAATCCGAGTCGAGTTTGTCCAGCAGCTCCGAGGAAAGCACATCATCAACCGCGCAAACTTCAAGGTTTAAATGCGAGCAAATGTTTCGCTACCACCCGAGCCGCGGAAAGAAAATAACGGAGTGTCACTTTCCACGTTCAACCTCGCAACTCCGCAGGCTCAAGTGCGCCACCGCGCATCTGAGCGAGAGGTACCGCACAATGCACCCACCGTATGCGATGTACATCTTCGGGCCGAGGTCGGGCCGCACGAAGTAGTCAGGAAGGTGAGCCGCCATGTTGAACCTGCCATCGCGGGCAGTGTACTGAGGAAGGGGGAGGGCCCGCATGAGGTCATCAAACTTCTCCGGCATCGTATCGATGAAGTCATCGGCGGTCGGCCAGTCCTTCAGCTTCAGGATCAACTTCTGGCCGGTCCGCTCGTCGCAAAGCCGATCTGAAAACCAGGGTTCGAAACTCAGCTGGACTTTGAACGAACTTAACAGTAAAAATTACCAACAGTAAGATGCTGCAAGACAATGCGCAAGAATTTTCACTACTACACTCCGGCGCGGTAGCCCACTAGCCCATGCCAACCACCAGCGGCGGTCCTGCAGGGCTGATGTTGGGGTGGCAACACCAAGGCTGTGGGAGTGTGGGTTCAACCCCATCCCGCGATGCCGATAGTCCATTAACAGATCAGCTAGTGTTATGAAGCGCTTTAAGCCCGTGATGAAGTCAAAATGGTGCCAATAAAAACGATCTCGGCGATGGATTCTTTGGGAATGACACGAATTCATTCATTAACGCTGACCGTAAAACACAACCTTTAAAGCACTCGCTCCAACATAAACGTCATTAACTCACTTTCAATTTTCTCGAATCCGTTCCAAAAGTCCCTGATGAGGGCATTCGTGATGATCGACCCCTTCCGGCAGTTGATGAGCGCCGCGCCGGTTGGCTGGTGTCCGTGCTCGGCGCTGAACCGCTCCGGGCGCCACAGCTCTCGGTTGAGGTTGTTGGACGCGCCCGACGCCATCACCGGCTGAAACAAAGGAACTGGGTTTGAAACGCTGCCACTTCCCAGCGGAGAGCGGTTTTCCCGAACAGGAAATTCACGCTTGAATCGTAGTCAAACGCCAGAGCCGACATGCCCTTCTAAACCATGCCAATAGACAAGGGATTTTATTTTTGAAGAAAACGGACTCCCCCATGACTGAGCCGCACCACGAAACTTTTTGACGGTTTGTTGACTTGGAACAGCCGATCCCCGCTCGATCTAGTATCGCGCGATTGCAGAGTTGTGTTGATTAAAGCACATACACAGCAGTGCATGAGAGCAAACAACGCATCGCGGAAAACAACGCATCGTGGCAAACAATGCATCGCGGCAAACTCACCATCCCGTAGAACCAGTGCAGCTGGAAAGTGTCAACGTTCACTGAGCTGCTGCTGTCCGTCAGTTGAAGGAGCTGTCCGTTGCACAGCCACGAGCGAGGGGCGGCGCCGGGGCCTGAAAAAAAGAGAGTTAGTGGGGAAAGGGGCTGTCTCATATCAACAACTTACCTGCTCCCTTCCCCTGCAGTTTCTCCGTTAGCTTCGCTCCCTTTTCGTCGCCACTAAACAAAAATGTGTCAGTGATGTTATCACGGGTGACGTCACACACAAAAGCGTTACCTGCTGTTCTTGTTGGTGGAAGGCGCGGTGGAGGTGGAGCTCTTCCGTTGTTCCCGCAGGGCGATGCTGGCGAGCCAGTCGAGCGGGGAGGCGGAGTTCTCGCAGTCGAAGCCTTTCAGGCGGTGGCTGCAATAATAAAGGTTGAGTTGGTGGTTGCGGGACATTTTCAAGGAAAACCCATGTAACCACACAACCTTCTTGAGCAATTTACGGGTCCTTTTCTTTTTAATTTATTTATTTTTTAACGCACGAAATATTCCAGCGTTTTCCTGCATTCATTATTCTACTGATGCAGCTGGCTTTTGATGTCAAGGCGAGGAATTTTGGAAGACTGGGTCGTCGGGGTATTGCAGTGATGGGTCGCCAATTGTGTACTATTTCGATATCACAATATGCTCACCTGTCTCGGTTTAGGGAGTGCTTGAGGTCTGGGGTTTTCCCCGCCGGAGGAAGCTTCCCTCCATTCTGGGATAAAAGTTCACCTGTGGAGGAAGAGGAGTTAGGGTGCACCACATCAAGGAGCAAGCCTGGCCGTTATAGGCCCAGGCACATACAATTTAAAATAATGTTCCGACACATCACGTTACCAGGTAATATTTGAGAAATAAAAATGTCACACTAAACCCTTTATCAGTGAAAAGCGAGAATGTGGTGGTATCGCGTAACAATAGACGTTGCTCGGATTTTGAATGTGGGGACAATTCCGTGACATCACAAAATTTTATAGGTGTTTTGGCCACCATCAACGATCACAGGCGAAAAACTTTCCTGTCCCAAGATTTCCCACACAGCACCTGAAGGATCCACCCGGAGGCAGCCCTAACAGCCACACTGTAAGATGTTTCATTTTTTCATCAATTTCGAGAAAAGCTTAGTTTGGGCGATTTTATGACGGGGTTTTGGGTACAAGTAACGAATCGAGCGTTTTTTTCGATTATGACGTCATATGAGGCGCCGAAATTAGCATATCTCGCGAACGGGTCGGGTTAGGAACCTCATATTGGTGTCAAACGACGCAGAATAGCCGGTTTCCTATCTGCTCTTAATACATTTCATACGTCTATCTGCTACTACAAACCGATAAATCAAGAAAAACCGTGTTTTTTAGAAAAATTTGAAATTTTTAACACTACACAGCAATTGCTACAGTTTTTGGTTAGTTGTAAGGATCTAGAAGTTTTTTTTTATATGGCTCAGAATCTTAGTTTTTGAGTTATGTTTCCGATCTTGTTTTGCAGACTTCTTTACTTACACCAGATTTTATTTAGCTCAAGTATCCAGCTCTTTCATGCTTAAGATACCGGTATTTTTAACATTTTTTATTACCGAAGTTCTAATTCACCTAAGAGATGATGGCTGACTAGCGTACCTCTTCCAAATCTTATAACAAACAATTAGCAAGAGAACAATTTTTAATAGTAGATAACATTAAAACATAAAGCATAACACATCAAACAAAGACGGCAATGTGATTTTCAAAACCGCATTATTTTTGCAAATATTCCATTGCACATAAATATGCTCTAATCTTCACATCGACTAAACCACTTGCAGCATTGTCACTAATTTTACTCTGTACAATTGATCTCAATTTACCAATTCTTCGTTCAGTGGAACGGTTGTTGTTATCAATTGTTTTCCAAAAATTGGGACTAACTGAAGTCATGGTGATGCAGGGTGCATTTTTACTTGCGGAAGTGAAAAAATGACGAAGACGGGAGGTCCGATCTTGCAAAAGAGCTCGAGTATTGACCACATCTGGAAACGAAGCAGTTTTTACAGCTTCCATGCAGTATGGTGGCACTTCAGAGAACACACTGAGGGAAACGTTTTTAGGTGAAAGCCAATGAACAGCATGATCCAAAAAATACTTGAAAACAACATCAGCAATTTCTCTATCAATTTCTTGGTAGGAATTCGACAAATCTCTCTGAAAGAGAGTTAACTGTGGTCCTTCAGCAGCTTGTGGTTTCAAATGCATCATTATGAAAGATGGAACATACACAGAAACAATGTAAGAAACCAATCGTTTCAGAGTCGTTTGCTGGTGGCGGTTTAGTTTATCATAGTAAAACAGCAGAAGTCGCAAATAGCCATTTTCGGTTGTTATCCACCTTGAACGACTAATAGATTCTTGCCGATAAGCAAGAAAATTGATAAGATTTTCCGGCACATCCATAATTAAATAGCTTGCCAGAGTCAGCATCACCATTTGGTCACTGCGAAACTTGTCATCTGTTTTATGATCGGATTTTAATTGGCTAAACCATTCCACTTTTGACTTTATATGAAGAGAAGCAATTTGAGTGGTTCGGATGTCAAGTCTTTGTCTTGAAAGAAGATCTTTCATGTTTGGCTTGCCAATATTATGTATCAGATTCATAAGTGCATCACCTTCTAGCGAAGATGGACCCTTTGTAATTCCCTCAAGAGATTGAATGACATGCGACAAATATATCTCGTTCACATGGAACAAACACTCGAGTGCGTGAATGCCATGTCCTACCTTTTCTTGAAAGTGCTTTTCTAAACGGACATTTACCCCTGACTTCTTGCCAGTATTAACAGCTGTAGTATCTGCCATTACCGATACAATCTTGTTTATGTAACCGCCACGAATTTGATCTACAATGGTTGCAAATATAGCTTCTCCAGTAACAGACGATGTTTTTGGAAAAGATTTAACACCCATAACATGCTCCGACTTGATGGTTTGATTGAAACCTACACCTTGACCTAGAAAAACGTACCTATCAACTTTATTGACTACTCGACCATCATAGCAAAGCTGTAGAGCTTCAGCTCTGTTCAAGGCAGCTTCACACTCTTCAAGGGCAGTTAATCTGAATTTCTGGCGCTTGCGAAATACAGTAGAAGCTGAAGCAGCAACAGCATCTTTTCCTACAACAGAAAGAATAGCATCCGACTGTTGACGAACAGATAACATGCGCTTGTCTGCACGCACGCAACTCTCATCCTTTAAGTGCAACGATTTTCGTTTTATGGATTTTTTTTCACCAACCGGTATATCTACTGGCGAATACTCTTTAGCATCGCCCTTATCTTCAGTTGGATCAGCATCATCGGGATCAACTGTAATATTAAACGTTGTAGCCAAAGATGAGGAAGTACAAGGTTCATCATCCTCCGAGCTGTTCTTGGGTTTACGAGCTAACCGTTTTAAAAACTGCTTTGTGTGAGTTAAGTCTTTACTGGCAGAAATCATCATTCTACGTTCACCTCGTTGATCCTTCAAGAAACATGCTTCCTTTTCAGGTACACGATCTTCGAATGGGCAAGGGCACAGCACTTTTGTTTGATGGATCTTTGGATGATCGCTAATTTTACATTTGCACCTGCTCAAATCAAACAACTCAAATAACCATTTTTCACCTGATAAATCCTTTTCTTTAGTCTTTCTAACTCTTTTTAGAGCAAGGGTATACTTTTTAATGAGTTCCTTTAGTTTAGTTTCAACTCTTTTTGTGGAAATAATTAGAAGACTGGCTTTCCCCCACAACCCAATCACATCACTGATCAGTTGATTCTTGACGTCAGTAAAGTTTGGTAATTGCAGCAAAAATTTTGGATTGCTTTCGGATTCAGATCTCCTCAAAAAGTTATAATAACCTAAGACTTCTGCTGCTAACGGCAAACGGTCACCTTTCAAATCCTCGTCTAATTTTTGGGTACTGGCTGCTTCGTGCCTAGTAACTGGCATTTTGGAAACTTTAGCTCATATGTCACTCGAAAACTGATTTAGCAATTGATTGCGACCGAAATAATGAAATGTTCTATAATTTTATTATGTCGTAGTAACTAACATATTGTCCGCTAACAAAACTTATTGGGCAAGCTAATTGAACAAGTTTCAGAGCTGCCAATTGCGATAAAAAGACCAATATTTTGCTAAAAAAACGGTTTTTCTTGATTTATCGGTTTGTAGTAGCAGATAGACGTATGAAATGTATCAAGAGCAGATAGGAAACCGGCTATTCTGCGTCGTTTGACACCAATATGAGGTTCCTAACCCGATCCGTTCGCGAGATATGCTAATTTCGGCGCCTCATATGACGTCATAAACTTCAAACGGCCGGTGCCACCGGTGAATGACGTCATAATCGAAAAAAAAACGCTCGATTCGTTACTTGTACCCAAAACCCCGTCATAAAATAGCCCAAACTAAGCTTTTCTCGAAATTGATGAAAAAATGAAACATCCCAAGCCACAGCCTTCAACTCACTGTTGCAATGGTTCTTCAGCAGCGGGGTAGGGTCATTAGCCCGCGCCGGAAGAAGCGTCGATGCCGCGGGGGCGTTCTTCTTGCAACGGCAGTGTGACGTAATATTCCACTTGGCGCGTACTTCGTGCGCGAGCTCGCTCAGGTCGAACAAACAGGAGCTGCGAAGGATGACGTCAGATTAACCAAACACGAAACCGCAGGCAGCAGTCAACCGGTCACAAAAGCGAGCTGAGGGCGTCTCGCCTCCAGCAATCGAACACAAACTAAGACTGGGATCGAACCGGGGAAACGCAGTTCTTCACTGGACGTAGGATTCAGCCCTGGTAGCACACCGGCCTGTAGGTCTAGGAAAATTCGACGTCACAGCAAATTGAAAAACGAACTTGGACACCGTTAAAAGAACCTCAGGAGGTATTTTCTACCGGACACAAGGCGCGAGATTTCTCTGGCGCCCAATGAAATCGCAAAAATGTTCCGCCCTGTCAGTGATTATGAATCACTAACACTTCAGCCAAACGGACGACCCGTGCTTCATTCGGTGCAGAAGACTGAAGCCGCCCCCTGATTGATGGTCACCCATTGGCGGTGGTGGGGGTCCTCACTTTGCCCGCTTTTCTTTCCCGGGCCTCCAGTCCAGCAGTGGCACAGCAGTTCTGCAGCACCATGCTCTCACTCACCGAAGGATCGCGCAACAGCACCCGTCCGCTCAACCCCCGACTCACCTGGGGATGATCTGCGTTGGCACGAGGTCCGAAGGCAAATGGGACTTCCCCTTCCCACACTTAAGCCAGCGATATGAGTTGTTCTTGTCGCTGTCGTACGCCTCCATGTCTGCGGAAACAAACGCGACAAATTACAAAACAGGAAAGCGACCACATCTATACCGTTACTGACCACACGAGGTTGTATCGGAAAACATTTTTGAAATGTTAATCGCACGCACAATTTAAACGTTAATAATAATTGAAGTCATAAATCGCTCAGAGCCACAAGTGCTCAATATGACAGGAAAAAGCAACACAACACAAATTCAACTCCCTCGCAAACCGAGGTTCGATTACCAATTAAAACATCCCGGAACAGTCCTAAGCTGGATGAGCGGAGAGGGAGATTAGACTTTTTTTGGAGAGGGCCGGATTACTGCGAGATTAGTGGATGCGGGCAGGGTGCGAATTGAAAACAGATATACAACATTTAGAATTTCCATTGATTCGAATTGAGCGCAATAACTAGCAAAGTCAGCGGTGGTATAGCAAAATTGTGATGGAAATAGATATAGGTTGCTGGAATAGCAGAGTAACTCCTGCGGTGATGCACTAAAGAGCATCGTGTTCTTACTTTACACCTTTTGGCCCAATCTGTAATGGCCTAATGCTTAGAAAACACAACTCCAAAAGCTACCTGTGGTGTGCAGCAAACATTAAAAGGGCATTCAAGTCAAGTTTTTGACTGTTGACCTAAATGTTGGGATAAGCCTAAAATCCATTTACACCAAAATTTAAACCTTTTTTCGTCTTCCCGTTTTCAAGATAATACAGTTCAAAATTGCTAATTTTTCTTTTTCTTCAGTGTCACCATTTTGTCTGTATTGCGACAGAAGAAGATTAACTTTTGCAAAGCTGACCAACATTTATTGAAAATCTTGAACATGCAGTAACTATTACAAATTTTAGTTCCTAATTGGCAACCTTAGAAAAATTTCTAAGGAGAAAAAGCCTTTCTAAGGGGAAATCTAATCTGTTATATCTCGGGAACGGATGGTCGTAGAAAACTCACATTTGGTCACGTTAGTCTTCAGATTTGTCAATTTTTTTTTTTTTTTTTTGAAAGAAAATCAAGGAAAAAATTTCCGACCTGAATGCCCCTTTAAACTTGTAAGGTTGCCCTGTTCAAAAAATGTAGAAATTCAACAAACAGCAATGAACTAAGAACGAACGATTTTAACAAGGAAGTTTTTATAACACAAAAAAAGAAAACAAAGACGAAGAAATTAGCGGATGTTTGGTGTCATTGCGCCGACGAAGATTACACTCTTACAAAACAGTAACACTTTTGTTAGATATCAAGCAACTAGCTGTGCCATTATTGACTTCCGCAAAAAACGTTTTTTCAGGTTCTTCATTAATCATCCGTCACTCAGAATCTATTCTTTTTGCGTAGCGTAGCACTTGTAGTGTATCTTTTATTTCTGCAACGCGTGACGGACCGGATAAAATCATTTCGCCGGCCGAATCCGGCCCGTAGTTTGCTGACCGCTGAGCTTGACAATAATGCCTTCGCCGATATCAAGATTGCTTGGTTGTGTTACTTGCCGTGTAGGAAAATTTTGCTGCATCGAAATGTACAACCAGAGCACATACAGCACTCCCTCACCTTCTTTGTTCATGCCGGCCCTGGTCCGGTAGCAGTCGAGACAGATCCCGAAGCCGCACCTCTGACATACCCAGTGCAGATTAAAGAGCGTCGTCTCGCACGCGTCGCACATCTCACGCACTCCGTGCACTGGCCGCTTCCATCGAACTCCGCCTAAAGCCAACGGAATTGATTGAGCACACACTGGCAGCATGCCATTGCAACTAGCAAAGCAACAATCCAAACAAGGAACAATTTTGATACAAACATAAACATTAGACAGTTTAGACCAGTGCTTCCCAAACTTTTTTTTCAAATCGCAACAAACCCCTTGCAATTTTTTCAATGTTTGACGGCCTTCTCTGCAATGCTAAAAACATGGGTACAAAAAGACCGAGCTTCAGCTAGGCCACAGGAGTAGCTAACTAGCGGCCGAAAAACTGAACTGTCGTGATAAACCGATAAACTCTCTCTGTGATGCCAAAGGGTAGTCGGGTAGTGTGATCACAAGGAAGGCACAGGAAGCAAAATTATTAAGCTATGAGCCAAGTAAGGCCTATACCAAACTCCTTACGCAGACCTTCTGAAAGTGCTTCACGGACCCTAAAAGGTCCGCGGACCCCAATTTGGGAACGACTGGTTTAGACACTGCCATAACTACTACAACAGTGCCATTCCCGGCAAGGAACTTCACCGCGATAAAAGCTGAAGCTTGCCACTAGCCCTGAGTCTCCTTTCGAACGAGGTGTTGAGTGTACAGCACAAGACCTCAGTCCGGCGCAATCAATTTCGAAATCACGAAACAAGTCCTGCTGAATGAGTTTCCGACCACCAGCACCCACCTGCCTTCCGCGCCTCGACCAGCGCCTCCCTCTCGTCCTGCACCAACTCGCAGAACTTCCCCAGGATGTGCTTCATGATGTAGCGGCACGTGTCCAACTCCATCACCGCGTCACCCTCGCGGCGCGGAAGCCACAGCGACAAGTCCGACACGCGGCCGTCCTCAGGGTCAGAAAAGCCGGCGGCTTGCAAGTGGCCGTTCACAAACGTCAACCTGGGCACAAGATGAGGTTACTTCAGGTCACAATTTTGTATTGTATTGTGTTTGGGCGCAATAAGCAGTAATAAAAAACACAAAACCAGGTAATAATGAATTACACAAAACTATTTTTTATCATCTCAACCCTCCAGCCTAAATTAACATACAAAGCGTGTGCACCAATCTAAACTACCTCATCTTTTAGCAACAATTATGTGCACTAACATAAAGAATTCGAGTTTTTGTACTGGGCCACTCACAGCACTCAGCTTCATTCAGACAATTTACCCGGCTTGGGGCGTTGAAAAAAAAACTACACCTCAACCGAACAACAAATTCACTTCACCAACGAACACAATCTCACTTGCGGAAGCCGTAGAAGCGGCAGAATATCGTGCTGTTCTCCTTCCTCTTCGCGCTGCGGCACTCCCTGCACTTGGGGAGGGAGGACCCGCCGGGGCCTCCCGCCTGGATAGAGACCCCGCTCATGCCAGCGATCTCGTGGCACGCGGCGTCCTGCACGAACGCTTCACCTGACTTCTTCAGCCTGGCCTGCTCCTTCCGGCACAGCAGGAGGGAGACCGGGAGGCCGTCTGCAAAGAAGGGTAGGTTGTGGGATATTTGCCTGCGGGGATTAGTCTGAACTGCTTTGGAATCAGCTCCTTAAAATGAACACCCGGCAGGTAGAACCGCACACATGGGAGCGGGATACCGTCGACAAAGTACCGAGTGAGCAAAGGCGTCGTTTTTACAACCGATCGCATGGTCTGGGTTCAACCCGCACCCTGGTCACGTTGTTGCGTGCTTGGATAAGACGCTTTACGATGATTATCTCTGCTTGGTGGCTTCGAAGAAGCAGCAAATTAGTGGGCAAGAATTCGAAGAAATCCAAAGGAACATTGAAAACTCTTAAGCAGGTGCGGATTCCTCACAACCACGAAGTAGTCATTATAACGAAAAGTGTTCAAGATCGTTAAATAGTTAGCGTCTGACGCTAAATATGCATCCCAACAACAACACTTTTGAAGTGCCGAAACAAATGAGTGGTAAACATTTACCACGAGATTGCAGCAAAAATAATAACTTCACTTTTTCAATGAAAAACGGCCGACGTTACGAAAGGCCGCAGCACAGTAGCAGGCTGTCTTTTATAACGAAACGTATTTCGAAAAGCTGTGAAACGATAGTGCGGCGGCTGCGACAAATTTTATTGAATCAATCAGGGTTCGACCCTAAACATGCGAACTCTAATGGCGATGTTTGCTATTGTTGGTTGGTTGAACCTCCAGTGCTACCAGGACAACCAGCCTCTGCTTGAAGCTCAGCTAGGGAATCCGTCGGGGAAAAGTAGATAAGAAATAATTATTTTACTCACTTTCACCGAGGGGCATCTTCGACGCATCCTGCTTCTCACGATCTTCCGCCTCCGAGATGTCCTCCCGCTCTTCCACAAGTTTGCCCTGAATGAACAACTTGCTGCTCGACTGCCGCTCGCCATTCTCCTTCTTAACCTTCCTCCCTTCTTTGTGCTTTCGCTTCTTTTTCGTAGCGTCTTTGTTCTTTTTTTCTTTGTCCAACTTGTGCTTTTTTTTCACTTTTTTCAGCGACTCCGTTGGCGAATCGGATTCCGTTTGTTCGTTGTTCGGGGAGGACGATTCCGCAACAGAAGCGGAGTTATCCGAGGACAGTGGAGTGGAAGTTTTGATTTTATCACCGGATTCATACGAGCGCTTGATCCACGCTTTCTTCAACCCGCACAAAGCTGCCTTTGATGTGACGTCATCGGGAGAAAGTCTTGCGGTCGTTTTGGTTACCGCAGAAGTGGATTGTGGAATCTCCGGGGATAAAGGCCGAATTTCCCGAGTGGAAGCAACGGACACGGACGGCAGCTCTTTAATTTCAACTGCGGAAGGCTTTGAAGTGCTCATATCCGTTGCCACATCTTGAACTTGGGGTGCGGGGTTTTTTGCCTCAAATTTATTCACGGAATTCGCTGAGATCTCAGTCGTCTCAAGTAGGGCGCGCTTTTTGGGGTGGGTGGGGGCAACCAACGAGAGCGGTTCACTACTAGATGGCACTGGAGGTTGTTCGAGGGAGGTTTCTTTAGTGAAGGGTTTATTGATACTCAAGTTCACACCATTCTCATTCTTCAGACCCAGCAGCGCGTCCTTTATCGCCACTTTAGTCGGGGCGCCAGGGTATTCGCTCCCAATCTTGGACGAGTCACCCCAGACAATGTTGGATCCTGAAATGGCGAATATGCCGGCCCCGGCGAGCCCCCGGAGGTGGGGATCCGATGAGGAAGCAACATCACAAAGGTTTCGCAAAGCATCACGCTGGGGAGATGAGGAAGCAACATCACAAAGGTTTCGCAAAGCATCACGCTGGGGAGAATCGCTTCGAGGCTTTTTGGTGCCACCCTCCCACGTTTCTTCCATGCCTCGCTTTCGAGCCCCTTTCTCACTTGCAAGAGTCGCGGGGTTTACCACATTTGGCGGCACAGGGTGGCTCTGCTCGGCAAGCGATTGGGGAGGATGTTTAGGATAAACAAGATGGTCAGCCGAGGACGGGGCCTGGACACTGGGGGCGCTTTCTCTCCCCCCATGCACTTCCGTTACCTTATACTGACCGGTTTTGATAATTACCGAATCTGTACCGGATTTAGTTGTTCTCGTTTTCGACGAAGGTTCAGGAAACCGGTAAAGACTTTTGAGGGATTCCGGAGGAAGAATTCGGGCCCGACTCCCGTCTTCCATGATGGGGCCTAATCTTTCGGGACTAGGGCTGCGCTGGGGCAGCCGGTGGATCAGAGGGGATTTATCACTGATGTACTTCACGCTCTCCTTGCCCCCTGATATGGGGGAGGTCTTCACAATCACCTTTTCTGATTTGGGGCTCGTGCTCCGCTTGCTGGTGGGGGTCGTGGGGCGGTATTTCAATGCATGAATATTGAACACAGAAGAGTTGAGGGGCTTTACCTGCGCCCCACTCGTAGAAGGGGGAGCTGGTAAAGGGCGGGACCACATGTGGCCAGAGTAAGTCTTGGAGATGGCGGGTGACGGGGCTTTCGGGGAATTCCCTGCTTCCGCGTCGGTCATTTGCACTGGGGGTTGCCAGGTTTTGTAGCTGTGGGCAACTGAGGGGGAAGAGGTCGAAAATGAGGGCCGAGAAACCTGGGGGTCGACGCTGGTGGCTTTTTCCTGAACCCCATTCTGTCGCACAGCGTCATCGCGAATGAACTGCTGAGCGCCGTGGGCCGCGAACAATGTTGCGGGGTCGATCATGCCCAGGGGGGTGCGGGTAATGTTGTGCGAGAGGTGCGGCTCCCATTTTTTATCCTCGAGATCTTTTGAGTTTCTTGCGGCCTCGGCAGCCCCCACTTCAGCCTTGAGGTATTTCTGCAACGAAATGAAGCAAGTTTGTTTACGAGTTGCGATGGCAGCAAGTAGCGAAGTTGGAGGCAGCTGTTGTGTGGAGATGCGAACGCAAATTTTGCGAAAATATGGACGAATTAACAGGGCAAACTGCCACTAATATCAAGACGAGTTCTAAGTTGGTGGATTGGTTCGCACAATCGCACTGGTGTCGAGTAAAGCACCACGATCAAGTTCAACTACTATTTTGGCGCTAGTTTTGAGGTCAGCGAGGAAGTTCATTCTCCACCAGCGCCGTCTAGCGTCGGAACATGGGAAACAGGGAGGAAAGGCGATTGTAGTCAAGGAAATAATCGACATCGCAGACCTTTGTATCTCGTCACACTAACACACAATCCTACGTTACTCGTTACTCACACTCACCGCTCGCCATGACTCCTCTTTTTCTCTTTCAGCATCGCTTATCCGCTTCCGCTCCGCATCCCACCGCCGCAACTCCGCCTGATCCATTCCATGCTCCACGCTGGACTGGGCGGATTTGGCGAGATCGCCACGGGGCTGGTGGAAGGCACGTAACCCCGCTGGGGAGTCCACGGGGAGGCGGGGCGAGGAGGAAGCTTTCTTGGCCATCAGTTCTCTCGCAGTTTGTTCGCTGTTCAGCAAATTCGGGTTGGATTTCCTGCGGCAATAACACACGAGGTCAGCGGGCGAGCGGAGATGGCAGAAAAGCCAGTCAGTTAATTCCGAAGCCAACATTTACGACCAAGTTAAACGCAAAAACAAGCTTCAATGGACGTGGCCTGCGCGGGGCTGCATCAGTTGCTTGCACTCAGACGAGCGAAGATGCTGCCAGCTGCGCAAATCCTTCAACCCTACGGTGGTTGATCAACAACAACTCACTCTCTTCGAGGTGACGTGCTCCGGGGCGCTGGACTCTGGTTGCCGCCTAGCTGAGCGTCGGGCCGCAGGAGGGCGGAGTACCCGGGCAATCCATCAAGGGCTTTTGCTCCGTACAACGCCGCTGCATAGAGCGCCTGAAAAAACAGGGTAAAACGAGGAACATAAGTGCGATTGCGGTTGGGCATAAAACTGGCATCAGAAGTGACTTACAGTGAGGGTAAAATCGTGGTCGTACGAGCTTAATTTTAGTTCCTTTTCAACAGGAATTCGATGCCCCGTTTCACTGACGTACAAGCAGTCATTAGCTTAAAATAAACCAAGGATACTCTCATGGGCGCTCGATTTTACGTACAATGTAAACCAGTCCTAAATTGTTCACAAATGACTGAGAACGCAGCCTATTATCATAAACTTAATTGTTAGTAGCCTATTTTGTTCTAATTGTAATTGCATTTTATCCACCAAGTTGCCTTGACGGGAGACAGCGAAGGGACCTTTCGGTCTTCGAGTCAAGCTGCCATCTGCCCACCTGTCTGCCGCACACGGACGTCAAGCAGGAAAGCTGTGAATACTAATTTATAAGTCTTTGGTTTGGCCCGGCCATAGGCGCAGCCAGGATTTTTGATTGGGAGGAGAAGGCTCAAACCATAAATCACATGCAATGACGTCATCAAAATTTTCGAAAAAGAAACTTTTTGTGAGACAAAAATATTGTACATTGGAAAATGAGAAGCCGTGGCCTGTGTTTAGCACATACCCAGTTTTTGCTACAAGGAGAGGGCTTAAATTCCCCAAAAATTGTAAATTAAAAAACGTACTGAACAACCGCCGGTGGCTATGGGAGCCTGGGCGATTTTTTGCCATTTTTGGGAAAAAACTAGCTATTTTCATACTATTGGATCACAATTCGCACATGTTCAGAGAAATTAAATTGTTCAATCTTCCTTTTACTTTTTAAGTCCAAAAGACGCTTAAAAACTTTCATTTTGGGGTTAAATTTTCCAAATGATTTGGTCCAGGAAGGGGAAAGCAACCTCCTGCAATATTTTAGCAGTAAATAATAATCCACTCGAAGATTTTTGTTTTGTCATAAAAATAACCAGTTGTAGGAGTACATGTACTTCAATTCAAATTCAATAATTTGTTCAATGAGCATTTCCCCTATAGCTTTTTTTTTTCAAAATTATTTTGTCGCGTAAAAACTGGCGAGGTAGAGGCGGATTGTTATTAAAAATTGGTACAATAGATGGTTACGCTTACGCCTACTAACCATGTAATTGCCCGGGCCTGATTTACATTGGGCGGGGCCCCTGGCACTTAGGGAAATTTTTGCAACATCTTTGGAAGTGCCACCATCTGAGCGCGGGGCCCCTAGCTGGTAATGTGCCATATTATAGTAAATCTTGGTTATTGCACAACGTTCATAAAAAGTTAGATGAGGGTCTGAGATAATAACTTTTAGGACAAAAACCCTCCATTTTCCCCAGTTTATACATTTAAATTGGTTAGCAAAAATTGAAAAACTCTCAATTTCTCCCGGTACATACATTTAAATTGGTTGGCAAAAATTGAATTGAGGGAGGGGCCTGGTAGTCAATAATGTTCTAATTAATGTTTTAAGCGAAAAATGCTTTTTTTTGCCACATTTTTGTTATTGGAGACATTTCAATTGGGGTGAGGCTGGGCCCCCTGGCTACGCATATGGACCCGACCGGGAATCGAACCAGAGTCTGCCGCTTCAGCAGCAGACGCTCTAACCACTCGACCACTGATCGGTTTCTTCTTCTTCGTGCTGGAATTAATAGTAATTCTATTTGTTGGAGCAAAACACGTTATTTGAAATTTTTTGGGACTAATTAAATCAAAGACAAAAATAACCATTAATGCATACTGCAAACGGGCAGACAGTGACGTCACAAAGCGCAGTTCAACCTGAATTCGAGTCTATATTTAGCATCTACGTCACACCACTTTTCATCGAAAATGAGCGCGAGATGTTTGGTGGCGTAGCCAGCAACGCCACAGAAAAGTTCTCAGTCCATATTTAGTACGATGGCATTGAAACCACTGAAAACCGGCAAATTTGCCTTGATAAGTTCTAGGAAATTGCAGAGAACAAAACAATGACGAGTTAAAGAAACAAAGGACTACTCTGGGCTTTAGAAGTGACAGACACGTACCGACTTTCACCGAAGGTGTTGCATTAAAAAAAATCAAATGACACTGAGTTGCAATGCATCGTTCAGGTCGAAAGCAGCATCATTTAGTCCCCCAGAAACAGGCATAGTTTTCGGGAAAGTTTAATTTAAACGTCATAACCGACCGTATTCGCAAAACAGAAAATCATTTCTACTCACTACAACGTTCACTGACCTGTTGCTGCAGCACTTTGTCTAGAGCTCCTTGCTGGGCTTGCTTGAGCCAAGGCGACACTATCGACGAGTTGTGCGCCAGGGCGGCCGCTTGAAGGTGTGCCTGAGCGAAAGCCGCCGCCTAAACGAAGCTCGGTGTCAAGGAGTATCGAAAGTGTGTGTTCAAGCGCAAGCGCGCATTGAACACACTGATTATGACGAATCGATGAGTGGCCGATATGATTGCTCACGCATGACAAGGCGCGCTGCACATACACGTGCTTCAACCAAGCAATTTAAGTTCGATTCCTAACAACATCAACCGAAACAAAGAAGAAATGAACGCATCGCGGACCATAATTTGGACTTCTTAGCGGTTATACGCAGGCCGCTGTTTTATCCTCATCAACTTTCGTTTCCCTGTTTTACTGTAGGTTAGTTTGTTTTTTTTCCTTCAGAGCTCTTGAACCACTGCAATGTTTTTGCATCCAGCCAAAAGCCATCATTCGGCCCCACAAGAGTCCTGGGTGCAATAATTTATGATTGCCTGGTCTTATGTTTTTCATTTCTGTTTATTGCACCCAAACACAACACAACTGATGATGCGTTGACGTTACCAATCTCAAATTCGGACTTACGACCTTATTGTGGTTTGCTGCACATGTGAATCACAACAATTCACAACGCACGCCGGCTGCGGATTTACTGTTTGAACACGATTTCCTAACACACGAGGTACTGTACAGGCACCGGAGCATGCCATTTCCGAATTCATAAGACTGCTTCCACAAGTAGCGTCTTCATCGTGCACGCTGGCACGACACAGGTTTGGGAATAGTGAGGTGGTGAAGAGCCGAATCCTGACTTCGATTCCACCCACCTGGTGGGGGATACGAGCAAAGCGCATGCGAGGCTTTACACATGGAAAATGTCTTGAAGCTGGAATCTATGTTTGTTCCAAAAAAATACAACAAACGTAATCTTAGCGCAGACACTCACCTGGTTGTTGTACAGGAGCTGCACTCCAGCAGCAAAGGGGTTCGGGTATGTTTGGGCGAGTAGCTGAGGGGGGATGCGGGGTGGTTGGGAGGCGGGTCGCTGCTGGGGCGTTTGGTTCTGGTGCTTCTGGGTCTCGTGCAGCAAGGCCTGGAACAAAAGTTGATCGGACTCGCACACTTTTTTAGTTTGCAACAAGAGTGCAACTTCGAACAATTTAATTCACATTTAACAGCAGGTAGATTATAAACTATTCGCGACCAGCAGTAAGGAACGAACTTGTCAGTCTTCAGGTCAACGAGCTACTGTCCGCGCACACCAGCACCGCCACTTGTAGCAAGGTCTGGATGCGCTCCTCGATAAACCCAGATGTGCAGCCCTAACTACAGCCGCCACAAACTGACATGAGATTATGTGCAGTTTTTGCTGAAAGGCAAGTCCCCCAAATTCCCTCATCACATTGGCCCAGCTGAATAAGTAGATGAAACTTTGCTCATAGGTGGCCAGATGCGGAAGTTAAAAGTAAAAGGCAAACACACAAACCAGCACTTCTGAGCAAAGTTTAACTGGCTAAGTGAAGTTCCAGCAAGTTAATGATTAATTCCTCCGCAATATTTGCGATGCTGCTTCGTGGCAAGTGGGTAAGCAGGTAATTTGGTCAGCAATAAAACAGTCAGGAACTATTTGGCGGAGAAAAAATATCCAAATTATTTCAAAACAAAACATTATGAGCAAACAAAAATCGTGCTGGGATATTAACAGTTAAAAAATGACAAATTACGTCCAAGAAATAGTGACGTTGTTTATCACATGCAACTGCTGCCTAGATATCGAGGGTACAAGAAGTCTTCAATTACAAATATTCATTCAGTATTTTTGTTCAGTTTGGCCAATTTACAACCCTACTCAAAACTAAAACAACGAAAAAAGTGCAGCACACGTCCATTTAGTGATATAGCCAATGCTCCAGCGTTGTGAAACGATTAGTGAGGATGCTACTCGAAATCAGAGGATCTTGTAAGCGGTCTGAAAACAGCATCAAAAATTGCCATAATGTATAGGGATTTTGTAGGATAACCTTACCTGCTGAGCGATTAGGTTGGACAAGGCTTGCTGTGGGCTTTGCTGCATCTTCTCTAAAGCAATCACATTATTTGCTACACATTATAACGTCTGAAAAGGCAAACAAGATCAGGTGAAATAAAAAATTGGCACGAGTGGCATAAAATGACATTATATCACTTATTTTTATCTACTATTTATCCCGTGGGCCCCAAGGTTGGAAATCATAACAGTAGGGGGTATGGTTCGATGCTAAAGTTACACAGGTAAAAAATGTTTTGACAATCTATTGAGATCAAATTTTGCGTTTTTTCCGCGAGCCAGCTACTTAGATCAAATAAACAGTGCTGAATAGCTATGACGTAAAAACTAATGACACAGAGGTACTGCAAAGTTCTAAGAACAGCGTTAGCAAGGCGCGCGTAGACAGCGACATGAGAAGCAAAAACAAACAATTGGGGCGGAAGTTTCAAAGTTTAAAAACATTTCTAGTCAAATGCAAAATCTGCCGGTTGAAAGTGCGCGCGGTAGTGCAACAAATCATAGGAAAATTATAGTGTTTAAATTAGCATTACGTGAATGCACCACGAAAAAGATTAATGACTCGATCGACGATCTGGGATGGAATCGCTTGGAACTAAGCTTTACTTTTTCGCTCAAGAATTTTCGGTCCAAACGTCCGAATTTGTGAATATTTTTGGGTCATTTAAAAGCAATTTTAAGGCTTGCATGCGAAAATATGCGGAACTTATTTCTGTTTTTTCGATCATTGCTACCGAAACAGCAAAGTTTTTTGCGGTCATTCACTACTAATTGAGGTCAATCAATGATAAAAAAAAAAAGTCGTTTGGGCAGAAATCCTTTCCATGTTTTTTCAGTCAATTTCGATCAGTAAGATGTGAGGAAAACTATTGGCGGCAAGCAAAAGTGCTGTAAACAAACATTGATGAAAAAAATATATTGGCCCACTTCTAATTTTAACCGTCGCTACACAGCCAGTTTACTAGTGCTACGAGCCTCGCTGACGCAGCATTTCCCAAGAGTGTTTCCACGAAACGCGTCTGTGATTACAATGCGCAACGCACACACATTCAATCGATTGCTTGAGGCAAAAATCAGCAGCATCACGACTTTGCTCGAGCAGTATTATCTGTAGGCTCGGCAAAAAAACCTTTCGAGCTGTAAACACAAATCCCCTCTGTAACAGAATTGGTGATTAGCTTTGGCTTTCCAAATAATCCAAATCAGAATTTAGTGGGCGGCTTCAAAAGCAGCCAAGCTAAGATTAACCATAAATGTCCCGCAACTTGACACCCCATCGAAGCGCGGCCGTCGACATGACGGTTGAAATCACAATCACCTATGAACCTGATAGTTGCATGGGTGTATCACGATGGAAATAAAAATGCCTCATAATGCTAACAACGGAGAAGGATGTTCGATGTAAACACACTAGCGCAGAGGCCGATCAATTCAACTTTACAAATGACGTGTGAAAGGTAAAATTGAATTCCAACAAACGATAGAAAAATGTAACCGTATTGGGCTGAATTTAATTTTCGCTCAAAATTTTTGAACAAGTGTCCAAATTTGGAAATGATTTTCAGTTGAGCATGATTTAGCTCTTAAACGCAAAATCTTACAATTTTTTGGTCATTTTGACCGAATGAGCATTTGGGTCATTTACTAAAAATACACGTTGGTGACCGACAAATGACCGAAAAAACAGTTTCTGTGAAAAACTCTAACTACAAAGTTGACCTTTAGTACAAAACGACTGCGTCGAACCTTGATTCCGGAATCGCAACTCTATCGGTAAAACCTGTGTTTGTGTTGACTGACTGTGACTAAAAGTGTAAATACTGGACAACATCAAATCTCGTCTCCACTCTGCAAATGCGTAAATCGAACAGCTCTTCACTTGAACAACCAACTGCCATTGCGACTAACGATGCCTTCATTGGGATACCAATAAAAAGGAAAGCACGGGCCGCGATTAGCTTCTAACCCGCTTCCACTACCGTTGCGCTCAACTACTGCGCAGCTGGGACATGCCGGAGCTCGAAAGATGCCAGTCAAATAACTTAGGGTTGAAAGGTGGACACAAACCTCGCCGACGATGACGACCAACAGCTCGCAATTGTTAGTAAAAGGACGGTGACATTTGAGCAGAGCGTCTGGCAGCAGATGGGAAATGAGTGGCTGGTTATTTATATCGCAAAATGATTGAGAGAACGTAGAAAGCCTTTCACGTATTTCAAGCACATATTGTTGCTTCATAATCCTTCAGGAAATAACTTACTGTGATCAAACAAGCAGATTGCTGCCACGTGACGCTTTATAAGCACAATCAATCACAAGAGTACAAGGGAACTTTCAACTCGGCTCTGCAAACCTCCGCATTGCGGGTCCGTACATTTCGGCAGGCGGGGAAGTACACTATGTTGTAACCTTAGGAGCCTCCACCACGTTTTACTTGGCGAAAAAGATGGCAATAAACGAGCTATACCCGGCAAGAAATTGATGGTGATAAGCCCGAGGAAAAAATTTGGTGGCCTTATCGGCCACTTTCAATTTCACAAAACCAAATTTTTTCTTGGGTACTCTAAACTACAGTAATTATGAAATGGCAGTCCTGACGCAACACGTTTTTCTTGGATAACGTTACGAAACTTCACTACCGATTGAAAGCAAACAGAACATCCTGGTCACAGCCACCAGGCAACTGCGGCACTGGCTTGCTCCTTATCAACTCTTACCCTGTCGCTTCATGAACCGCTGACACCGAACTTCAATTTGCTGTTTTCGAAGACCTGTCGTCACAATAAGAAAAGCTTTCGCTCACTCTCTTGTCCTCGCTTTCACTCGGCAAAATGAGGAACTAACCTCCTGTCAGAAAGTAACGTCATAGTGCGAATACGTAAGAATGCGACCACCATATCGAACGACAGACAATTGAAGCAGAAATGACGTCAGAATTACGATCTAACCAATTAGGCCACGACCAACGGAACCGAACCAGCGACGTCATACCCCGCATTAAGCAACTCGACTGATCGAAAAAACAAACCAAATGAACAACGCCAACAAACACTGCACTACAAAGCTTGACCAGGAACCTCACAAGAATGCGCTCTAAATAAAACCATTGTCTCGTAATCACGTGACCGTGTATGACGTCAACAAACGCGAAAGAATTCAAGCAGAGGGCACGTTGTTGTATGCTCAGCGAAGCGTAAAACAGTAAGATACAAAAAGATATGCTTAGCAAGTTCAATGGATCTGGTAAATCATCAACCAGCGACGGTTGGCGTTTGCAAGGATCGCATATTTCGTTGCTTGTTACACTTCGGTTTGCTATCTCTCAAGCTGGCAGTGCCGCCCGGACCCTGACTCTGATCAATGCAAGGTTCTCCACAGAGGTGACTCGAAGAGCATTTTATTAAAAGCGCAGAGCAACGTAACGCAACGACTTTTTCAACCACTAAAAGCGCAGCGCAGGATGCGCAATTTAATTTTTTTTACTTTCTGAAGCGCAGCGCAACTTTCGCAACGAACTTTTAATTCAATTGAAGCGCAACGCAACACCGCAATTGCAGAACCGGATTTTTTTACCAAGTAAAAGTACAACCTAATTTCGGCAACCAAATTCACTAAACACATTTTTTTCGAGTTTTTACGGTAAAGAAGGAAATAATTTGCTGAAGAAGATAGGAGTTTCGCAATAATGCGATTGAAATGAAACAAAGTTTAGTTTCAAGTATAAAATTGCGCTACCAACCAACAAAAAAAAAAAAAATTGAAAGCACAGCACAATTAATCCGTAATAAATTTTGGAAACATAGTCCGCAACACAACTTCCGCAATTGCGGTGGTTGTGCTTCAGAGTTGTAAGTCGGGCCGGGCTTTTCGGGTCGGGTTCGGGCTGAAAGTTGACAAGATTTCGGGCTTACTTAATTCGGGTCCGAGACGTGCTTTTGTCTTAGGTGCACAAAAATATAACGAAAATAACTGGGCAATAACGCTTATGTTTTTCAGACCTAACTTTACTTTCGGGTTTTTTTCGGGAATGATTTGTGCTTCAAATTAGTTTTCGGGTTCGGGCCTAAAATAATTGGTCAGTTTACAACTCCGTTGCGCTTTGCGCTCATACATTGCACCTTGCCCCTCAGGCTCTACAGAAAAAAAAAAAAAACGGTAAGAGAAAGCCAATCCAACTCAAGCGTGGCGCTTCCCGGACGTGTTGACTATAGCGTCATCGAGACAATGCAGTTGACAAGTCAAAATATCGAAGATAGCTCGAGACAAAGAGGAAAAAGCGACAGATCATAACAGTAAGGGTACAATTTGTAAAATTTCAACCCGATCGCGTTCTTTTCCTAAGAGCTTTGTGATGTCATTGGCCTGGTACATCATTTCATGGAGCCAACACTGAAGAATTTCAGCCTAAGTTCTGACTAACGGCGGACATGAGGGTCGCGAAGCATCACGCGCTTTATGAGCGCTACATCGCCCGACCAGCCTGCGGCATTACCACGTTTGATCGCGTGAAGACAGCATCGCGACGTCACAACCGGAACTTATCAGTCACAACAATTTTGCTTGCTCTCATCAACTGGATTCAAACAGTGACGGTCGCTCGGTAGCGGTGGCGTCTCCGTAAAAGAAGCTCCAATAACATCACGGCTGAGCACTGATATTCAAAGTTTGAATTTTCGGGAGCAAGAAAAACTTACATCCGCACTTTTTCCATCCGCAAACGACGGAAACTCTTGTGCGAATGGAAAATTGCCAGGGCAGTTTTTAAAGAGCCCCAAAATCACCAAGGATAAAATCGACATCTTGGAAACCTCGCAAAGATAACTCGTTACTGACGTCTGAACAGCGACCCATGAAGTTAGCAACCAGTTTTTCGCGCACCAGCAATAACCTAGTATCACTTCCTTCTTCAAGTTCAAGGGTGTAAGCGCAGTACGTCGGGCATTTGTTGCGCGTGCAAACAATAGGTTGTATGCCAAGCGCAGACCAAAACAATGTGAAGGACTTGATACGATATCAGCGACGGGGGAAGTTACAACCGCTCCGGCCGGTGATAGATCGCCGGCAAGTGTTTACCGCATTGTGGTATGACTCACGTATCTCGCGAGTTTGACTCAAACAGGCGGCTGAAGCGCGAATTATCTCGCGAACCAACTAGAAAACAAACTGCGCGGAAAGTTCACAGAAGTTGCAAACTTACCCTGCAGTATTTGCAAACACTAAACCGCTCTCTAAAACTTTCAAGGCGTTCAAATCCTTCATCGTTCAGCAGGAATCAGAGTAAGAGCAAAGGCATCTAACACACATCCAGCGCAAAAAGGTGTTCGCAGGAATTTGCTATTAAAGACTCGCGCGATATCGATCACGCTAAGACTTCATAAATCGCTACTGCGGTTGCGAGTTGACCTTTCAAGGCCATCGAACGCGACCAATATCGTCGGCAGATGTTCTGTATTTCGGAGCTTCCTAGCAACTGACTTTCACTACTTGGAAGTTTGCATAATTATGTCGAACGCGAAAGGGCGGCGATAAAACAAACAGTTTGTAACAAACCATTCTGAAGAGCTGTTCCGCCTCAGCACAACGAAAGAGTAGCTTCTCCAGCGCACAAAACGATAACGATGCATATCAGTGGGGCCCCGACTGAGGCCGCATGAATTTACAAAGACCCTGGTACATTTCAAGTACAATTCAAGACATGCCGGGCGTACCAACGTACCAAATTTCTGTTTCAAATAAACTCAAAATACGATCGTACGCTCACAATACGCTCAGACAGGACCTAATACGCCAGATCGCTTCAATTCATCAACAGGCATTTCGCAACACAACTAGACCACGTGGTGCTACAAGTTACTTCAACAACTATTCTGGGTGCTGTAGCAGCAAATTGAAACGTTCACAACTTCATTTACTCCTGTGCTGTACGTCATTGCCGATATGCCAACTGTACTCCGCTCAACAACCGCAAGCTGGCCTACTTCGCTTACAACGCCGCGAATAAGCACAAGCTATAACTGGTCCTTCATCGCATTTCACTGCTAGCCAGTGGCAAACGTGAAAGCACGATACAAACCAATACGCTAAAATGCAACGCGACCACGCAAAACAAATGCGTTAATTTCCGAAACTTTAACCGCAAGATTCAATGTGAAACTGCTAGCTTGCACTGCTACAGAACGCAAGTGAAGGCCAGACATCATTTCCTCCCCGCAGCCAACCCACATGAGTAACTAGAACTCAAATAAACCGAAACGATTACGTCACAGAGAGTCGCCGTCGTCGCGTGCGCTACCGACAATTGGAATAAACATTGACAAAAAGTTCGAAGAGTGGAACGTCTACCAGTAGTAAACCTGGTGTGTGTGTAGGCAGAATTTAAAGGGGCAAGTAGGCCACGGGACATCCCCGAATAACACAAACTCGCGATTCAACTCGCACTAGCGTGGCAGCATAATGTGAAAAGTTAGCAATACAATACACGAATATCAAACGCCAATACAGACGCAGCATGGCAGACGGCCAAACTTTTGTTCTCACACCTTTAAGGAGAAGACTGCTTACAAACGACATAAAATTATGAAAAAACGAAGGACAATTTCGAACCAAGTTTCGGTTCTTTTCCATTTCCACGTTTCGCTTACGGTATGACAGATTTTGACTTGGGGGGAGAAACAAAGCCACGCAGTCCAAAGCATTGCTGGTGTGTAAGCACAAGTGCACTACGCTTGAAAAATACCTATTCTTGATTAACCCTTGCAATGGGATTGCGGCACAAGCAAGCAATTCAGGGCATTAATTATTTCAAGCCGCTCTGCACGAGTAAGAAGTCTGCAACAGGAAGCATTGACTGCTGAACGTGAGTGCGTTGCTGTCAGTGACGTCATCATCTCATTAATAATTGAGCAGCGCTGACCTTCATAAAGAAGCAATGTTTACCGCAACCATATGATACTACAGCTAACCAAGCCCGAAATTTATATTCACAAAAATGAAAACTCGCAACCAGTTTCAAACTCCACCGAAACACGCAGCTGCGTGCGGACGCTTTTCGATTACGCGCAAACGAACGAGGCCGATTCGACCACCTCCTTGTTAGCAACATAAACCATTACACCTTGCTGCCTCGGAGCTGACTGCTTAGCCTAGTGATTCTGTGTTCGTTGAGTGGGAATTTTCCACGCGGACGTCTTAAGACGCGGTAGTAGAAGGGAAAGTGCTCGTCCTGCCCACCTTTATCACACACAAAAAGTTAACAATCAGCAATTGTTGTACAAAAATAGTTTTAATCGCTCTTTTTCTACCATCCCCCACCAAATAAAACAAACTTGCAACAATCGCAAATTTTTTTCTCTCCTTCCAAGCGCACTTCCTAATCAAAAAAGGCGCCAGTATCGAACACAGCACGAGCACACCGCAAATCTTTCTGCATAAATCCTCATAAACCACCAACACTCAACCGCCTCTAAATAACTGCGTACTCTTGAACTCGAGCGATGCAATTCTCAGTCAGCAGACGCATCGATGTCTTTTCCAGCACCGCTGTTCACTCTCACAACTCGCCTTCTCTATAAATACGCACGTCTCTACCACGAACTTTCGCTCACTCGACCCGAGCTTAGTCAGCCATCCATGACGCAGCTTGCTCTGTACCGACATCAAGTGGTAACACTGTCACACATATCACCACAGGCATTATAACAGACTTTTCGCAGCAGTTTTAATGACTTTCGCGTTAAGACAAACAACCACACACAACTTACACAAAATTGTACGTCGCCCAGCAGGTCATAAAAGGCGACCAGTGGGTACCTAATTATCCATTAACGCTGATCGCCTGGGTGGTGGTGGGTGCCCACCAACCACTTTTTAAATGGTGTAAAAAAGGACCACTATTTCCTCCAGGGTTCTCAGCTGCGATTCTGTGACGAGGCATCTCCCCAGCACCATGCTCTCCAGCCACAGGGAAGAGCGGGGCAACAACACATTTGTAAGCAGCGGCCAAAAATACGTAAAGCCCTCACACGTCCAAAGCTCCTCTTACCAGGTCTCTTGGCTCCGCTGCATTGTGACGTCAGACCCACGGATGATGATGACGGCAAAACGACTGAGGAGGACAATTTCGAATTTGGAGTGCTGCAAGGATGATGACGAATTGGTTGCTGTTGAGAGGATGCTGTCTGTGGCTCAGATATAGATGACATCATCGACTTCCCGGTGACGCCATCGTGACGTACCTTGCTCGCGATGGCCTCGTTGCTTTGTTTTTCACATTTAACTTGCAGCGATTTACCCGAAATGGGCGATAATTCGGAAGATTGACCTCTAGCGGCAACTTTATCTGTAAACACATTTGTTTGATTGAGTGAAGAAACCTAACAATGACGTCATCTTACCGTAAGCAATCTCGTTCTGCGTGATCACCGACCGCCGTTTTCCAGCAGTTGAGGTTTCCTGCAAAATACAGAAGGGTAAGAATGAACTCGCATTCTGCACATCATTCGCAGCATTTACCTGTCCTGAGCTCCGGGCCAGTCGACGAGTGCGACGCCCCTGGCCGCCGGTGTCGATAACGTTGGCGTCAAGAAAGAGTACCTGCGTAGTGAGCGGGTCAACTGTGGTCTGGGTGAGGACCTTGAAAACATCAACAAGGAGTTGAATTAGCAAAAAAGGCGCAAAGATTAGCGGTCCAATCCTGAGCAACAGTGCTACCCAATAATTCCCTGAAAGCAATGAGAAGGCTGAACTTCCAGGTTCAGCCTCGGCTGTGACCAGTTCGAGCCGTTGCTGCACTGCAGGGCTGGCAGCCTCCTGCAAAGACGTGAAAAGCTAAATTTTTTAAACAGTAGTGACCCAAAAAATGATCTCTACGAAGTCCAAGTCTAAAAGCATCGCGCACATCTTGTTGATGCCGCTTGATCGCGTCTTCGCAAGCCAAATGAAGTGCAATAGGAAAATGTTCACAAATCTTGGCCTTTTTCAACAATTTACGAAATCTGGGTTTTGGAAGTGTAGGCTACTGGTAAATTCTGTGATACAATACAAAGTAGCAATAATGATTAATAATGGTGATAATGACTCAACAAACATGACAGGGCATGCGAGGTCAATCAGCATGGTTCTTCACTACAGTACAACATCTAGCTCATTACTTTCTTGGCCAAAACAACATACCAGGCTTTTCGGTTTGCTGGGTGAAATTTATGCGATTTGTTTGATATTGAGGGATTTCTCACCTGTTCGGTCATAACATGTATTTGTCGGTCACCAAGCTGCTTTGTGATGACAGCGTTAATCCAGGGTAGAGCTGAAGATATTCCGTAAACAAGTACCCTGCATCCGGCCAGACAGGTGCTACCTAAAACAAGTGAATAAGTTGGAAGCAACTTTCAAAATTCAGCAGAGATTCGATCTCATACGAAGCTCAACGGTTGGGCGCACAGAATAAACAGCAGCGAATTTCCCACTCGACAAGGGTCTCGCGTCAACGGCTCTTGCAAAATGAGCGCGTCCACAGAGATTGGAAAAGTGATCGAAATATTCTCCGCAGTTTCGAATCGCAACAGCAATGAACTCAGAGAGTTTGCGACAGATTTGGCCAGACCAGAAGTTTGGGGATTTCACGGTTGGGCCTCATGCGAAAGTGGATCGACCATACAGATGAAGATCTTTTTTGTTCATCGCATAGTTTTGAGGGAACAGCAGTCCGCTTTGCCAGCGATTTGATAGGAAGTATGGAGCATAAAATGCATCATGGGGCCAATCGCTGGCTAATCAAGCGCTGACATGAACAAAGCAAGATCGGATCATAGTCTTATAAACGTTGCAGGAACATCTAGGGTACATGTAAAACATGGGTTCAGCACACGTACCTTTCAAAAATATATCCCTGGTTTTCTGCATGCAAACCCATTCCTTCAACGCCTTGTCTTCGCTTTGTGTCAAAACTTCATCCTGAAACAACAATCGCACTTCTGAGGAGGCCAGCAACTCAAATTTCAGGGGTTTCTTGCCAGTCTCACTCTTCTGCTGATCATATTTAACGTTCAAGTTCACCTTCAAAACATCCACAGCTGCAGCGATGTTAGGTTTGATTCGAATGGGCATGCTAATGTTGCATAACAAGATGGTGGCTGCTTGATTTTATGACTTAACTTTAACTGTCCGTTTCCCGTTTCTTTCTTCTTCCAGCGCATGTTCGGTATTTTATGTTTTTCAAAAATATGTTTTAACCACCTTCTCTTAAATGCGCCGCATTAAAGTGAGGCAAATGATTTTTGAGTTGCAGTGTGCAGGATATAGAATTGAGACACCGTAACTATCCATGAGATCATGTCAGTTATGAATTCAACTTTGGTGGATTGAGCAAAAAGATAAACAAATCGGATTTGGACTCAAGTCTGCACCAAACAAAGAAATGTAGGGTTGGAGCAGAGGCGGCCATGCAAGCAGAACACTCTGCCATAGTAGTTTAATGTGCACGAGGTCACGCCATTGAAAGTAGGTTTAGTATAGACTTTGCAGGAAAGTCGCATAGCTCAAAACCATAGCAACTGCATTCCACATACCAGAGGCTCCACGATTCGTACATCTTCCTCTTTTACAAATGTCCTACAATACACAATTAGTAAACAAACACAAATTTTCATTCACATCAAATGGTCAATTTTTTTTTCAATTCAAGCATTCATTTGTCGTGAACTAAGTACAATAAACAACTAACAAGCGACGTACAAAAACGATAGATCCGTCTTCGATTCCAAATCCGGTCAAACCAAAGAGTTTAAAATTGGTATCAGTTTCCAGCTTTAAGTTTAGGATTAAACAGGATGTCTTTCTACAACATAACTAGCAGCTTAACTCGAACCGAAAGGTTTCTTTCTCTTTCCTGGCTAAGGTAAAAAATTGGCATATTACACACTAGCAACTATTATTCTTAACCAAGAATCAACAAACATTAATAAGCACACTACGATACAAATTACATTATCTTCACCACCAAGTGCATTTGGCAAGCATGATATAATCTTGGCACTTATACCGGTATACCGTCGCATTATTAAAAGCATTCAATCTAATGGTGAAGATCAATATGGCAGGCTGTAAAACGACTTTGTTCCGGGAATGTGAAGACAGCATTCAGCAACTTATCAAGAATTTCTTACATCCTCTTCTCCAGTTCGGAAGCAAATAGAGGCTACACCTCTCCTTACAAACGTTAGGTTTAGCAAAAATCAAAGCATGATCCAATTTTGACTCAGTCGTAAAATTTAGGCACCAGAAAAATTTTTTTCAGAAAAACTATTTCTGGCCCCTAAAAGTCCCGCGCTTTTTTGAAAAAAAATTTTTCAAAGCAAATTTTTTTTCAAGATAAACAATTTTGTAATTTTTTTTTCAAAAACATATGTTTCTTTTAAATAAAAGCTTTTTCCTAAAAAAAAATTTTCCAAATAAAAAAGCTTTACTCGCATTAAAATGCTAATATTTTCGAAGCTTTTCATCTGACATTTGTCAAGAGGAATCGTCAGAATAGAGAGCAAAGGAAAAGGAGCAGTTATAGGACAAAGCTGAGTAGTAATTGGCTGGAAAAGGATCGATGAGAGAGCGTCATTTGTGTACAACCTTTAAGTTAAGAATGAATTCTTTTTGTCGGCAGAGGGCGGGGTAAGAAGTTTTGATAAAAGTGACTTCAAAAGCAGATAGGTGGAAGGAGAGCGAAAAAAGTTTTACAAAAATTGATTTCTTATCGTATTTTTTAAAATAATGTCACTTTTATCAAAACTTCTAACTCAGCCCTCTGCTGACAAAAAAAATTTGTTCTCAACTTAAAGGTTGTGTACAAATGACGCTCTCTCATTGATCCTTTTCCAGCTACTTACTGCTCGGCTTCGTCCTATAGCTGCTCCTTTTCCTACGCTCTCTATTCTGACGATTCCTCTTGACATATGAGTCAGATGAAAAGCTTCAAAAATATTAACATTTTAATCGAAGTAAAACTTTTTTGTTTGAAAACCTTTTTTTTTTGGAAAAAAGCTTTTAGTTGAAAGAAAATTACGTTTTTGAAAAAAAAAAACTTAAAAAAAAAACTGTTATTTGAAACAAAATTTTTGGAAAAAAATTCTTTTTACCCTATGGTGGTTAAAAGTCCCGGCACCTAAAAGTCACGATCAGTAAAATACAGGTCTCTGTACAATTTGATTAGATATTTTCTCTGACATTGCAAATAATATTCAGGATCAAATCTATCTCCAGAGCTTTAAAATCATGTGCTTCTTACTTGAGGCGATCAGCGAAGAACTCAACCAGAATGTGGTGAGGATTGAACAGATTGGCTTTGCAGGGATGGAAAACCTGGAAGAAGTTGGCCTGAGTTATCGAGCATTGTGCTGCTACAAATAGCATCCCTTAAATTAAAATCTGCAACACCAACGCATGCTGTTCTGTCGCTAACACTTATCAGAGTTCACAGAGGATATTAGTGATCTTTGTTGATCAAGCAATGTTTCCTTTATAATACAGTTTTTAGCATTATGGAAAAATAAAGTCATGTTACGTATGACTCCAGTTGTTAAACAGCAAAAGAAAAGACTGGTTCAATCTAGCGAATGTAATACCAGTAATCTAAGTGTATTCTTACTAAATAAAGTTGGGCCAAAATGGCACCCTGATGCAAAATTGCAATTACAAAATTTGTCTAGGGGCTTTGCCCAAGCAAAATGAAGGAGGTGGTAATGGAAGACCGTGACATCTGGCAGCTAAAGTTTGAGCTACTCCCACCAACATCATAGCAAAGTGAAAGTGAAGAAATTTTTTTTAAGCTTTCCATGAAAAACATTGATTAATACATGTTGAGAATTCATTTAGCAAAGAAGAGTAGGTCAAACAATCTCAAATGTAAACTGCGCAAAAGTTTTTTAGACTAAGCATCTCAAATCAGGCTGATACCAGAGCAGGAGAAAGTGATTTGGTGAATGGATGTGACAGCATGGTCAGATGCTTTTCCGCAAACAACATTGGTACATCATGAACATGAACCCATTCACGTTGCTCCCAAGTTTTGTCATCCCATTCAACACAGATCTGAAAGCACAATTAATTGCAACTTTACTGTAAAGAAAAGCCTTATAGTTTTCCATTAAAATTGCAAAATTGACATAATTTAGATAGAAATTGCAACGTAAAACCAAGTATGAACTAAACAGAAGACCAAATTTCATCATAACAGAAAGAGTAGTTTTATTTCACAGGTTCGCTCTATTCATTATTTTTATCACCAAGCACTTTCACAAAATAAGCAATGGAGCAACTATTTCACTGAAAATTTTAAAGTTAGAGAGAATAAAATGAAAACGAAGAGTATCGGTTTACGTTTTTTCTAATTTACTTTTTTAAGGGTTAAGATTAGGGTATAAGTTAGGGTTCGGGTTAAGTTTTGGGGTTGGTTTTAGAGAAAGGATTTCAGTTTCGTTAGATTTGCAGTAGAATTAATAAAGATTTCCAGTGATATAGCCTCTTTCAATTAGCAATTATGCATTATGATGTAAGCATTTCATGTTACATCATAGCTATCCCAGTCTTTCGTTATTATTAACAAACTTCCAGATTTACTGTTGTTTACATTTGGTAAAAAACAGCAAATGTAAACAACAAATCTGGGTTGAACCCAGATCTTGACGACCCTGATTGCATGAACTGGGTACAACTAACACCCTGGTCACATTGTTGCATGCTTGGATAAGCCTCTTTGCGATGATTATTTCTACTTGTAGAAATTTAGAGTTGAACATTGGATCACTGGAAAATCCTAAGCAGGTGCAGATTCCTCCAAGCATGAAATAGTCATCGAAATGAAAAAAGTATGGATAGTCCAATAACAAATCAAGTATACACTGTATTTTTCAACCCATACAGTGCACTTACAATACACACAATTTATAAGAAATTGAAGGTACACCAACGCCATCTACTCAGATGCGCCTTACTGGAATATAGATCAGTTTATACTCTCTTTCTTTTTACAATATAATTTAGAGTAGTTTTTTTTTCACAAATGCGAGGTAGCACTTCCTCACACATCTGCTGTCCCATTAGGCTAGCGTTGTTTCATCAGCATCCAAATTCACACATAGCCTATCCTGGCAGCCCAACTGAACCTTCAAACCACACACGAGAGCAATTTCTACACTTGCCGTCGTACCCTCTTCTCAGATTGCTCTGATCAAAGTCTGACGACAAGGTCACCAGAAAGAGGATTCTCGATCAGTATCACCCTGGCACTCCTCTTAGCTCAACCGCATTGAGCTAGCATCAATAAGCATGGACACCATATATGACATCACATTAGCAACTTAAGCACAATACTATCGTGGTAAATTGGCGTACTATTGTGGTAAATTGCTACTGGATGTCATATATGGTGTCCATGCTTAGTGATGCTAGCACAATGTGGTTGAGCTAAGTGGAGAGCTAGTGTCATGGGTCCACAACTGACCACGACAAACTGACCGCAAACCAACTGACTGCAAACTAACTGACTCAGAAGGGCGGTTATAGAAATACTTTACTATCCCCATACCCATCTTGCCCTAACCCTCACTTTGTGACAAAACTATTGGTCCGCGGTCAGTCTGTCGCAGTCAGTTGACTTGGCTCACACTGTGACACTGGTCGACAATCCTCTTTCTGATGACCTTGTTGTCAGACTTTGATCAAAGTAATCTGGGAAGAGGGTACAATGGCAATGGAAGCACGTCTTTTTGGCACGATCAATTTCATCGCGGACTTTTTCGGCTTGGCCTATTTTGTCTCCGCTACTTTTCAGCACCGATTTGTAGCCCTTTGACAGTTCAGTTATTTATTCTATCCTTTTGCTTTTTTTTGTTTCGCGCAACTATTAAGTAGGTCAGTGGAATTTCTTTAAAACAATAGAGTGACCAACAGCTGTAATTTACTTTCAATAATTTGATTACTGCTTCATGCTTCAATAACATACAGTATCTACGTAGTATTTTCTTCATTTTTTTTTTTTTTTTTAGTAAAAATATTTCATTTTAATTTTTGGATCCTGCACAAAAGTTTTCGCAGGGAAAACCGCTTTCTATTAGAACAGCAAATCGCACTGCTTTTCGTGTAGTTTGCGCCGCTTTTCGTGTTTGCGCCTGAATAAAAAGGCCTTCACTCTACCATAAGTAGTCAAGTATATACCAAGTTTGCAATTTTTTAAACAATAAAGACGAAAGTTTGCGATAATGCAAAATTTTTGACAAAAATAGCACAATAAATAAAAATTTCTACAAAATTTTGCTGGGTTGAGTATGAAATTGCTTATAGTTTATTCTTAAATTTAAAACACAGTTTATTCTCGTACATTGAAACTGCGAAAAATTCTAACTCAACGTCATGTTGAGCGGTTATGACTATTTTATCATGATGTTATAATAAAAAAAAAAAATTTCATGAAAAGTTTGCTAATATCTCCGTCTTTCATTAGAGTTTTAAATTAACTGTCTACTACATCTAGAAATATAATTTCCAAGATTAAAATCAACAGTACCTCAGCGGAAAATATAAATGCTAATTTTGTGGAAAATCCCCGATATTACCCAAAATCACCAGAAATTGGGGAGGAAATATTGGTGATTCAGAAACATTATTTATTCAGGAAATTCCGAAAATATAAGCAAAAAAAAACAAAACTCTTTTGAACGTCGTGGAGACTAGACAATAAGATTTTAAGTTTTAACAAAAGTCCAACACGTGTTTATTATTTTTTATTATCATGTCGGTGTTTTTTTTGTGTCAGTTTTTGAACTTGCAATGTGTAGACATTGAAGCATTGTCTTAACGCATTCCATATCTTTCTTTCATTTTTCATAAGATAGAGATAAAATCAGAGTCTGGTTTTGTACAGGGTCTAAAAATTAAAATGAAATATTTGTACCACAAAAAAAGAAAAAAACAGAGAAAATACCATGCAGATATATTATTGGAGCACGCAGCAATAATCAAATTATTGAAATCTGTCAATTACAATTACAACTGTCGGCCACTCTCTATTGTTTTACTGAAGTTCCACCGACCTACTTAATAGTTGCATGAAACGACAAAAAAACAAAAAGAAAGAATAAATACCTGACTGTCAAAGGGCTCCAAATTGGCGTCGAAAAGGACCTGTGCCGAAAAGATGCCAGAGACGAAATAGGCCAAGCCGAAAAAGTCCGCGATGAAACGGTCGCATCGAAAAGTCGTGGATTCAATGGTTCGTGCAGAAATTGCCCTCGTGTGTGGTTTGAAGGTTCGGGTGGGCTGCCAGGATAGGCTATGTGTGAATTCAGATGCTGATGAAACACTAGGCTAATGGGAAAGCAGACAGTGAGGAAGTGCTACCTCACAGTTGTAAAAAAAGTTCAAGTTCCAAATCTGCTATGCAACTTGAAATTTAGAGTTATTTTCAAGCTTTATTACAATTGTAAGAGTTTAGAAGTTGCAATTTAGTGTGCCTTGTGTAAAAGGCCATTCAATTATTGATCTATGAAACTGTGCCTAATACTTCGTGCATCTTGTAGTTCGAACAATATGGTAGTGGTAATTTTAAACTACAAAACTGTACCAATTTTACCTTGTAATTCTAGCCCATACTACACAACTTTCAGTAACACACAATGGTCCATACCGGTAGGTAGATATAATGCCATAGGTGGGCAAGTTAATGCAAAACGTTAGCTTCGTTAACCACTAGTCCGTTAACAAACTTCACACCTCCGTTAACGTTAATCCGTTATTTTCAGCTTTAATTACCGGAAGTTAATAAAATAAAGTCCGTTAATCCGTTAATATCTTGCGAGTAATTTACATTTTTTCTTATTCACTTGCTTCTAGAACACGCATTGACGCTGTTGAGCTGATTGTAAGGAAATATTTATTGCTATGGTGGTCTTTTTGTGTTATGGAAGTTACATTTTACAGTCTAATCTAATTTCAAGATGAAAATAAGTTAAAATGCACAACGAAGCTGTGATCGAAAAATCTTTGGAAATTGTGAACAGCGATAATTAAAAGACCTATTTGGCTGCTGGTTATTATTTGTCACAAAAAAGAGCTCCTTTCTTCGCTTTCTTCTATAAAACTCGTGCTAATACGAACAGGTGTTAGTGTTACCAGTGCAAACTGGTTTGTACTGGTCCGATGAATGAATGGTGCAAGATATTAATGATAAAAACCTTAACGGAAGTTAACAGAGCTTAACAGAAGATAAGTTAGTTCGTTAACAGAACTTAACAGAAGTTAATTTAGTCCGACAAGTTTGACGTCCTTCGTGGTCGACTCAAGGCAAATCATAACGACTTCCACTGGATTTCCCAGGAGTCGACCACGAAGGACGTCAAACTTGTCGGTTATGATTTCCGTGGTCACACAAGGGGAAGGAACCCTTGCAGTAGGGATAGCCTATGGCTGTCCTTACTACAAGGGTTCAGCGATTTTTTCACTTGTTTTTTAAGTACCACAAGTGAAAAATTGTTTATTCCCTACAAAGCCTCTGCCGCTGTGCAAGCTCATAAGGTTTGTCCAGTTCGGCCAAGAGTCTTGTCCAGCTGGGGAATAACTTTGCTAGAGAAACTGAGGGCTGCCAATGAGAGCTAAAAGCTCGAAACAGCACTGTCCAGCTCTGTGCATCTTAATTTAGTCCGTTAACATGAAGAAACTTTTTAACGAATTAACGAGTTAATGAAAAAGTTAGCTTCGTTATTAACAGATCAACGATTAATGGACTTGTGCCCACCTACGTATAATGCTAATAGAAAAACCTTATCCAACAAAACTTAGAACAACTGTATATGCCAATTAAGATATGTAAAAAATGAAATTGGAGTATCTTACCAAAAAATCTGTAGCTGAATAATTTCTTGATGAAGTACATCGGATTATTCCGCTGTGCCAATGCATATCCTTGAGATTATTCGCTTCATTGTGAATTACTCGCTTCCCAACCCAAGATGTCAACTCATCTTCTATGCTGTCCATTGCTTTCAACTTTTTGTTTAAGGTGGACTGATCTGCTGGTACTAGAAACAAACTCTAACAGTCTAACTCATGATTTCTAACAATATTGTAGCACAACATAATTTGGCTGTTTAACTACGACACACTAAGAATCATAACAATAAACTATCTACTATACATTACATGGGTACCTGGGTGCAAAAACAAATGAAAGCTGAATCTAGTAAAAATAGTGTTAAACTCTGCAAGAAACTGCTAATTTACAAAAATTATTGCAGAATGAGAATAAGCAAAGATCCATATTCAATATGCTATTTTGCAAAAAATTACGTATTTGCTAAACTTTAACAACAACTACAGGTACCGGTACCAGTGCCGATACCAGTATCCTCAACCTATTGATTGATTGATGCATCTTTAGGCTACAGTATCCTCCTATCATGAGAAAACTGAAAGTGACAATGGCACTACTGTATTCTTTGGACAAATCCACACCTCTCTGCCTCTGATCTGCTCAGCTGTTCAATGTCAATTGTTATGAGCAGGAAGTTGACCATTTTTTCAAACTTTCCAATCGACGTTTGACTTTTTCCTATGTAATTTTGCTGTTTGTTTAAAGCCACTAAGCAGAGATAGCCTAATCATTGTAAAGCTAAAATCACCAACCTATTCCTGTATTCTACGTAGGCTAGGGTAGGGATAAACTTGTCAGAGTCTGGAGTACCAGTAGCCTATACTGTACAGTAAGCTATATCTCAATCTTGGATGTGTAATTTTTGCCAATTCTTTGCTTTTCTACGCTCATATTCATATCAGTAGTCCAAGCTCAGAGCTGTAACCTACTGACAAAAAATGAAGGATGAAAATCGACTTCGAACCAGTTTCGAGTGGCTACCAGTATGTTTTAAGACCACTGCAATTCTGGCAGAATAATGCGTCGAATAGCACGCGACTCGCGATCGCGCGAAGAAAAAAGAACCGTTCGTTGTCTATAAACACTGTGAAATCCATGCTACAGGCAATTGTAGCGATCAGAGGTGGAGTCCTCGAGGGCGTCCTTGGCCTCGAGGACGTCCTCGAGGACACATTCTGAAGTCCTTGGCCTTGGCCTCGAAGGTCAAGTCCTTGGCCTTGAAACCTCAAGTCCTCGAAAATTGCCCTGTCCTCGGCTCGAGGACAGCATTATTTTTTGAACAGTTGAAATTTCGTTGGAAAATGCCAGAAACCTCGCGGAAAATTCGCGAACACCTTTTTTGTTTTTCTCACTTGGAGCATTGGCGTAACCAAGGGGGGGAAGGGGCCCGGTCCCCCCAATTGAAATTTCACCAAAAACGCCTATTGTTTCTTCAGTTTCAGTTTCTTTTTAGCATTTTTCGCTTAGTACAGTAACTAACAACAATATCGAAGACCACGGGCCCCGGCCCCCCCTCAATTTAATTGCTGTCAGCCAATTTAAACGTATATCCAGGGATATACTTTATATAACTCGAAAGAAATGGAGAGTTTTTGTCCGAAAAGTTACTATTTCAAGCCCACATGTTGCCTTTTTATGAACGTAATGCATTAATCAGGGCCAGATTTACCATAATATGGCGCAGTACCAGCTAGGGGCCCCACTCTCAAATCGTAAGACTTTTTTTTGGTCTTCACCTATTTTTGGCAAAAAGATGTTGCGAAAATCTCCAAAGTTTCAGGGGCCCAGCGCGATGTAAATCCGGCGCGGCAATAACATGGTTTGTAGGCGTAACCATCTATTGTACCATTTTTCAATAACAATTCAGCAATTCACCTCCAACCTCGCTGGTTTTGACTCAGAAAATACTTTTTTTTTTTTAATCAGCCATGGAAAATGCTGATTGAACAAATCATTGAACTTCAGTAGAGGGGGTCTGGGCCCAGTAGAGTACGCAGGAATTTCGAAAGGGGGGGCCAGAAAAATCAGAAAATTTGAGAATAATGAAGATCAGAACGAAAATTTTCCAGCCCAAAACCAAGTCCGTTTTCCTGCCCAAAATTAGGTCTTCACTCAAAAAAAAAAAAAAAGGTCTTCAACCACATTTAGTCCGATTTTTGACCTAAAGCTAGGTGAAGATCAAAAAAAAAAGGTCTTCCCTCAAATTTAGTCCAGTTTTTGGCCAAAAAAAGGTCTTTGGCCACAGTTTCTCCGCTCAAACCTTCTGCCCAAGTTACAAAGGTGGGGGGGCCATACCACAATTTTGCATACTATTCTATGCTAATTATCAGAGGTGGAGTCCTCGAGGACGTCCTTGACCTCGAGGACACATTTTGAAGTTCTTGGCCTTGGCCTCGAAGGTCAAGTCCTTGGCCTTGGCCTCGAGGCCTCAAGTCCTCGAAAATTGGCTTGTCCTCGGCTCGAGGACAGCACTATTTTTTGAATTGTTAAAATTTTGTGGAGCGCTTGAAAAATTTTTTGGAAAACGTTTTTTTGTGGAGATCGCTTGAAAAATTTTTGTGAAGATCTTTTTTTTTTGGAGATCGCCTGAAAAATTTTTGTGAAGACCTTTTTTTTTTGGAGATCGCCTGAAAAATTTTTGTGAAGACCTTTTTTTTTTTTTGGAGAGCACTTGCGCTTGTGTCCGTGGTCCTTGGCCTTGGCCTCGAGCATTCCTGTCCTTGGCCTAGAGAGGGTCTGTCCTCGGAAAGGCTGTCCTTGGCCTTGGCCTCGGATTTTTTTTGGATCCTCGACTCCACCTCTGGTAGCGATCTGCAACTAACCTGGTCGCCGAAACATGGGGTTCATATTCTGCTCAATAGAACAATTTCCCCCAGAAATATCCCCACAAACCCATATTTGTCGGAATCTACATTAAATTTCACACAAACTCAGAAAGTGGCGTGGAGTGCACAAGAAAGGAAACTCCAGCAGAATATACTACAAATTATTATTAAAATACGCTATTAAATAACTTCGCCGTCTAAAATTAAACGCCAAAAAGAGGGCTTCATATTTTGCTCAATAGAAGCACTTCCCCCCCAGAAATACCCCCTATAAACCCATATTTGTCGGAATCTACATTAATTTCACACAAACTCAAAAGTGTCGTTGAATGCACATGGAAGGAAACTCCAGCATAATACTTTAAATACACAAAATATTATTAAAACACGCCAAATAACTTCGCCGTCTAAAATCAAGCGGCAAAAAGTGGGGTTCATATTTTGCTCTTGCATCTTCATATATTGCTCAATACGGGTTTATGGGGTCTTTGTGGGGGATGTAAAATATTGCACGCCTCTACCGTAAATTTCTACTTTTCCTCGAAGAGATTCGAACCCTTGGAATTGGCTTGAAGAAGATTTGAACGTAATGCAGTATGCAAATCAGCATTTTTCACATCTATTGTATTAAGCGGCGAAGAATCGTCCAAACTGGCCTGATTTTCTGTTTTGCGTTTGATAGCACATCCTTTTTGTAGCGTTTTTGTGTTGAAGTCAAATCAGTCAGCAGTTGAGTCTAGTCGACGTAACGTTAATTATTTATGTTCTTTTAACCGACTAGCTGAGTTAAGTTCACTGAATTGGAAACTGCAATATTGGAAATTCTCAAGAGCAAACCACGAAATTGCCACAATGTCGTACCGCACTGTCAGCTGCTGTCCACACTGTGATACTTTTTCTTTCCGTCACCGTAACATCGTTTGGGCGAAACAGTTTGAAACCGCTTGCTCGCTAGCTCACTTGCTTATTTACCGTTCTTTGTTTTACCCTGGCCGTCTAATAAACAAAAGATTTGATCTACACGTTTGGTGGAGAATCGGGCAGGAGTTGAAGAGCCGAATCGAGATCGGAGCTCCGAGCGCGTTTCGCTGTTAGCTAATCACCTTTGTTGGCATTCGGAGTGCACCTAAACCACTCAATAAGACGGATGCGCAACTGGGGAAAAGTGCTTCTATTGAGCAAAATATGAAGCCCTCTTTTTGCCGCTTGATTTTAGACGGCGAAGTTATTTAGCGTATTTTAATAATAATTTGTGGTATATTCTGCTGGAGTTTCCTTTCTTGTGCACTCCACGCCACTTTCTGAGTTTGTGTGAAATTTAATGTAGATTCCGACAAATATGGGTTTGTGGGGATATTTCTGGGGGAAATTGTTCTATTGAGCAAAATATGAACCCCATGTTTCAGCGACCAGATTAGTTACAGATCGGTAATATTGCCTGCAGCTGGATTTCGCTGTGTTGATAGACAACGAACGGTTCTTTTTTTCTTCGCGCGATTGCGAGTCGCGTACTAGTCGATGCATATTCTGCCAGAATTACAGTGGTTTTTACTCAACTACTTTCTCAGAAATAGTGAGTGTAGACCATTTTTTTGCTCTTTCTTTTTTATTTTTTTTTATTTTTTATTTTTTTGAGATTACCTCATTTCCATTGCTGTTTGCTTATATTTGCGTAGTCCAATACGAATTTTAATCAAACGAGAAGCTAGTGATTCAAAACTCACGCAGGCAGCCGCAACCAAGCGTCACGGTACGTCGCTTTCGTCAGCGAAAAAGCTGCTGAAAAATTGCTTCGTGCATTTCCCATTTCTGCGTATATACTCCGTTTACTTCCATTCCACGCGTTCGTAACCCAAGCACGAATCGAACACGGGTGCGATGGTTGGAAGGCGAACGCGTTAACCACTAGACTATGCAGGTCGCAGCAATGCAGCAGCAAAATGTCGAATTTAAACCAAATGTATGAGAAAAAGGCAATAAAGGGTTATGTTTAATTGCAGCTGCCTGCGTGACTTTTGCATGACTAGTTTCTACTTTTAATCAAAAACACCATATTTGCTCCTGAATGCAAATTGCATCAGATTTCCATCAAAAACATCAGACATCAGATATTCAGATTGCTAGCTAAAGCCCAATTCACACTGGCGTCGCGATCGCGTCAGATGACGCGTTTTCAACGATCCTGACGCGTAAGCGCGACGACCAATTCACACTGAACGATTTGTCGTTTTAACCACGTGTTTGCCATGACGCGCTGACGCAAAAACTCGCGGTTGAACGACCGCACGACGAAGTAGAAATGAGTTCTACTTTGTCGTTCGTCGTGAGAGGGTTGTTTCTGCAAAATGGATATCAGAACTTTTTTTGTTGAACGAATCGTACAGATTAAGTCAGTTTATTGCTCTGATGCACGAAAACTCTTATAATGCTCAAAAATTTAGCTGAAAAACATTTTGGCGAAAAAGGTGAAAAGTTAACAAAAAATTGATTAAAACGTAGGCAAGAGTACCCAAGAAACAGTTGCGTGCCATATTCAATGACATGTCAAGGAAAATGCTGGCAGTAATCTAGCGCCAGATGCACATTTTGAATACGGTGTTTTCTGTCATTTTTTTTGACAAGAAAAAAATTTCATGCAGTCAGGTTATGATTTTCTCCTTTGCCACAAATATTCGATTGTTGTATGATAGGACGACCGACTTTCTCGTCGCGTATTTTTTTTTGCTTTTTTGTTTTGTTTCAGTTTTTCATAATACGCTAAGAAAAGTAAAAGTATAAACTTAAAATGTATTTTTTTTCGATATTCACGTAACAAAAGCACCTGTCTTTCAAAGCAAAACTTAAAAACTTACTCTTGCAAAAATATAATCAAGAAACATAAACTTATATATTTTTATTATTGCTAAATAAAACCACTATAGTTTTCATTTATTTCTCTTTTAACATTATGAGGTTCCTGCTTTTCCCCTTCTCCCTCTTTCTTCCCTTCTTCTCCTTGCTGCTATTGTTTGTTTGTTTCTTTGTTAGCGCGCGTTCTCAAAAAAAAAATAGATTAGATATTACTGAACAAAAAGTAAAGCTTTAATAACAATAAGTGGCTGCAGACACTTAGACAAAACCAGTCCCTTCGCAGTCTCCTTGTGCCTATTTTACTATCATTTTTACCTTGCATTGATTTATGCTGAATGTGATTAATTTATTTTCATTTTGCATTACTTTGTACTGTTTATCTATAACAGTTAACAAAATAAATTTCAGTTTTGCTCAGTTCAACTTTTGAAAGCAGATAAATCCCGAAAACTAAGATTTTCAGAATAAAAACCCCAAACCCGGTTTAGAAAAGCAAACCCGAACCAGAAACCCTAGTCAAAACAAGCAGTCTTAACTAAGTAAAGATTTCCAAACGTTTTGAAACTTTTAATCGGAATTTAATTTACAATTTCAACCACAGCAAATTTAGACTTTTGCATCCTTGGTGTTTAACGTTAGACGATTTAACACCAAGAATGTCAAAAAAGAACAAGCTTAAAGCCATCATTTCAGTCTTGCACCTTCCCTAAACAATGTTTGGCGTTTCTAATAGCAACCGACATATCGCGCTTGGTGTGCATCGCAAGCAAAAAGCTCGCCGTCTCGTCGCGTCATGCTGACATTTCAAAATCGCGAAGCGCTGAGCGATGACGTCATGTGACGCGTCACGATGCCAGTGTGAATGGGCCTTAAAGAACATAAGATCTGATGATCAAAAGTGGCATCAAGAGCTTATATTTTGCGAGTGAATGCAGGGATCAAGTCAAAATTGAGAGCGGAGTATGAAATGCGAGGAATGGACATATGGCATGATGCCAAAAAATGTGCAAAATCATCAGTAGAAAAAAAATTGAATTTGTTTACCGTAGATTAAAATTTAAATGAAGTCATCAGCAACCTTACGTCAAAACGTTTTTATTACGTACTTAATAGGCTACTATTTGCATACCGTAGCATGTATATACCGCATACTGCACTACGTGGTGAAAACAAAAAACCGCAACGATGTTGTTTCGTATTTATATTTACGACCTGAAAGAGCATTCAACAATATTTTTGAAAATCGGAGAAAAAATTTTTAAAAACTAAGTTTACCAACATGACCCCACAGCAACTCCTGCAACTCATCAGGCTAAGAAAGTCTAGGCGAAAAAATTTGTCATTTTACAAAACTGATTTAATGCGCAATCTACCCTATTTCGAGTTTTGCTATGTACTTGGCTTCTTGGAGCTAGGTGAGTGCTGAAGGTATAGGTAAATTAATAGTAGAAGCTAGTCATTCAAAAGTCACGCAATCAAGTGTAACCCTCTATTGCCTTTTTCTCATACATTTGGTTTAAATACGACATTTTGACATTGCAGTGCTGCTATTGGCGTAGTGTAGTGGTTTACGAACAGTAGAAGCTAGTCATGCAAAAGTCACGTACGTGCCATTGCCTTTTTCTCATACATTTGTGTTAAATACATTTTGTCATAGCATTGTTGCAAGCTGCGTAGTGTAGTGATTATCGTGCTCAGCTTCCAACCATCGCACGCGGGTTCAATTCGTGCTTGGGTTGCGAATGCGTGGAGTGGAAGTAAACGGAGTATAGATGCAGTATGCAGGAACGGGAAGGAAATGCATGGAGCAATTTTTTTTTGCTTGAAAACCTTGCATTACAGTTAGGGCTGGGGTAGCGATGCCAGCCTGAGGGATAGCAATTACGTGGCAGCAGCTTTTTCGCTCACAAAAGCGACATACCATTACACTTGATTGCGGCTTCCTGCATAAGTTTTGAACGACTAACTCCTCGTGTTACGAACGCGTGGAATGGAAGCATACGAAGCGTAGACGCAGTAGTCAGAAGCGGGAAAGGAAATGCTCGAAGTAATTTTTTTTCTGGAAAACCTTGCATTACAGTTAGGATTGGGGCAGCGAGCGAAATTTTTTTTTCTACCATGGTTTTGCAGATTTATTACGTCACATCCTGTGTCCCAACCTTGAGTTTCGTACTCCGCTCTCAATTTTGACTTGATCCGCTGTATTTACGGTAACGTCTAATACACCAAAATTTATCCTCCACTACAGTATGCTTGCCTTTTTTCTTTCAAATTTCACAGCTATATATAAAGAACTTTTCGTTCTGTGACGTCAGCAGTTGAAGCATCAAAAGTTTTAGCCATTTCAACGTACATACCTGCGATGCAAGCAGCTGGTCAACCGTAACGCATGTCACAATGAAACAACGATAAAGTTCATTAATTTTCCCTGTCCGTTTAGACTTACGTTAGGAATTTCTCAACCATGCAGATAACAGATAACTGTGATAGTGATAGTGAATTTTTATTTCTGGCTCACCAGAGCAACGTTAAGACAAAGAAAGCACACCACCAAACCAGAACTGTTTACGCGTAGCACGGAGCGAAGAAATTGTTGAGTAGACTTGGAAATATAATGTTTGTATTGTGATTAAATCAAGAAGGACTTAGTTTTCCCACCGCGTTGGAATGAGAAAATCCAATTATCACTTTGATTTCAACTCGAATTTGGTTTCGAAACATTTGGAAGTTTTTTGATCTTAACGAATTTGATTAGCATTTCGGTATTTACTGTACGATAAAAATTCAGAGGGTTAATTCAGGCGCGTAGCCAGGATTTGGAAAAGGGGGGGCTATTTTGAAAGAGTGAGAAAAGTGCAAACGACCTTGACCCGAATTTTCATTGTCATTGAATCAGTTTCACACGGTTTGTCCGAAAATTGAGACGAAATTTTTCGGAAAGCTCGGAAATTCAAAGGTTTTTCTGCCCAAAATAAGGTGGTCTCAAAAAAAAAAAGGTCTTCACCGAAATTGAGAGTGATTTTTCGGCCGAAATCCGAAATTCAAAGGTTTTTTCCGTCCAAAATAAGGTGGTCTCTCGTCCATTTTCGCAAATTCAAACGTTTGAGGGGGGCTGTTTTCGTATGGGGGGGGGGGCTATTTTCAATTTTTCACATAAAATCGGCCTCTAAAGCACCAAAAACATGCGATTTTGCATACTTCACAAGCCAATAGGGGGGCTCGAGCCCCCCCGCCCCCCCTGGCTACGCTACTGGGTTAACTGAAGCAATCAATTTAGTGCGGTGAAAGTTGTTTTATCCAACAGAGTAGCCAACGGTTTCTGAAGTGATACTAATATCGAGTTAAGTTTTATTTTCATTCGGGGAAATTATTTCAACAGGACATAGCATAAATTGCGTATAAAAAGGGTACGCCTTATACTGTAACAATAAAGTTTTCCCTCGGACAAACTTGATTTTCTTTTATGGAAGAAGCTTTTCCTACAGTGATGATGTAGAGCGTCAGTTCAATGTCAAATTCGCTACCACACGAACTCGCTAAATGGGTAAGTAGTTTCTATAACCAGTAGCTGTGTTAATAATTTCATAGCCTAGTAGTTAACCAGTTTCAAGGTTTTCAATTGTATAGTTGCTCTTCCCGCTCTTTCTGAACCGATTGTTGTTTAATTATTTCTTGTCAAACGTACGGTAGGAACTAAAGTGCTACAGTATTTGGTGCAGTTGATGTAGATGACTGCATGGTCTTTTGCTGCTTCCTGCCTGCATACTTTTATCAGTTATCGTATGGTAAAATATACTTGACTTGAGTTGACTTGATTATAGATTTCAAAATGAGTTTTTAGGCTACATGATTCACGTTTGAATTGATAGAGGTGTGGGCTGGCCCTGTTAAAGAAACAAAAACTTTTAAAGAGGTTTCTTTGCAAATGTTGGTTTATCGAAAAATAACTTTTCGTCATTTTTTTTTACAAAAAATTACACTACATTCAACTGGAACAGGGAAGCGGAAGCGGCACCGTTTTACTAATACTACTTCCAGCTTCTACTTCCACATCTCTATTTGGAATTGCTAGTTAACTAAAAAGGACTAAAAGTTTTCCAACAGCATGAGAAATCCAATGACCAATTTGAATTTGATTTCGAAACGACTTTTGCAAGTTTGTTTTTTATCTTAACAAATTGTTAGTATTATTGTATTTATATCTTACCTTGTGATAAAAAATCAGAGAGGTAATTAAAGGGAATGATCTAGTGGCAGGCAAAGTTGTTCTAATCAATACAGTAGCCATTGGTTTCTAAAGTCATACCGGTATCGAGCCTTGTTTTATTTCCATTCGTGGACAATTATTTCAACTAGAGATAGCAGAAGTTGCTAATAAAAAAGCTACTCCTTAATTTATCTAACCATACTCTCTCCCTTGCAACTTGTGATGTGTTACCTAAAGCTTTAAGCCATGACCTAGCTTTCACATCTGTGGTTTTTAGTGACTGTATGTTGAATGAAGAAGGTACTAAAATACTTTTGTCTGGCCTGAAAAATAACACAACAATAAAATCACTTGATCTTAACATCAAGTGATAACAATAAAATCACACAACAATAAAATCTCAGGAACAGAAACATTGGGACATTATTTGAGGGTAAGGTATTATTAAACAGTCACTGTTTTAGTGTTGCCCATTTTCTGATCGATGTCTTTGTTGTAGCTTGGAAATTAAATTTCATATTTGATATAAAGTACTGAATTAGTGCGTCAAATTTTGTGTAGGACCCTTTGTCAATCAATCATAAGCTATTCTAGCAACAGCATTGCCTTATTGTTTAGGCTGTCTTGGTGTAAGCAGTAAGCACTGTGGTGAAGCAAAACATTTTTGTGCTCTTGATCCAATCTGTAACATTCCAACTGCATGAACATACATACAGTAACCAACTTTCAGAATAATTTTTTTGTGTAGAGTTGACAGCATCATTGGTTTCATAGGTCAATAGTTTTGAATCAGGTTCTTGAATTTTTAAATACACCTAAACAAACAAAGTTGTTTAAAATTTTTATACATTTTCAGTGTCAAAAATCATATCTTTTTGAATTTTTTTGATTTTTTGAAGACAAAAGCCGATTTAAATCTCACATGTATGCAATAACAAGTCTCAAAACTAAGCAAAAATATTAAACACATTAAAAAAAAGCTGCACATGACCTAATGTTGACAAACTACAAGAATATGACAGGCGATCAGTGATAGAGTGATCATGAAGTGTGCGACAATGAAGATATTTATATAAATTATCTTTGTGTTGGGAAATCAAACTTTGGAACCTTGTTATTGGAATGGAATTCTGTTGGTGTATGGGAGTTTTCATTTGCCTTATTTTGTGAAGGGTTGGCTGCCCACTCCTTTCTTGTGCATTTGCATCTTCACAATAATCAAATTGATCATACTGGAGCGCAAAAGCTAGGTATAGCATTAAGATTAAACAGCACTTTATCAACATTAGATCTTCGTTGGAATAACATTGGACTCATTGGAGGATGAGTTATTTCGGGAGCTTTACAACAAAATTGTGGCATCACAAAGGTATTTATTACCTTTGCCAAAGTCCGCATGAAGCTAAATTTTACTCTTTTAAGTTAGTTTTGCCTTGATGTCGTATTTTTGATATATTAAAAATGCAAACATTGTCAAAGTGCTTAGTGAATAGTGATACAATATCAGTGTTAGAGCAGTAAACACAACCAGTTGAATTGGTTTTAGCTCAATTGTTGTTTTTTTGTGAAATTATTCGAAGTTTATTTGTATCCATCAGGTGATTGCTTTGCTAAATAAAGCACAAAGTAGTGTGTTGTAGAAAAGAATAGATATTCTACTAACAAACAGGCTGTATTTGGCTGATTCTCCGGCCTTAGGTAATTGGCTATTCCTGAATACCAGTGCCTCATTGATGGGTGTTATTTTTTCGCTGTTTAATTTTTTTTTTTAATTTTCTGGTTTTATAACTATGCTGAACCATTTGCAAGATGCAATGCTTCTATAGCGAATGTTATGACATTTTAGATATATGTTGCTGGCAACAACATCCGACGTTCTAGCTGCTACTGAAACATCAGCTATTCACAATGAAGATCGCTCACAGCTGGCTATTCACCAATTTAATAAAACCAAAACTTTAACCAGGTACATTTACTGGTTGTTGTGCGTTTGCTTCACGTGGGCATATAACATTTTGTATTGCTTAAATTTTAGGTAAGGGTTATTTGCTGCAGAACCAGTTGAAGAGCTTGATAATATTTGGTTAAGGCAGGTTAAAAATTAAAATCAAATTAAAAATTTGGTTAAGTTTTGACTTAGAAACTTTTCATTTGTTAAAATTGCTGATATTTTAAAATTCTACAAGTTTAACCCATTAACTGCCAAATTTTTTTTTTTTTGTTTTAATTTACTTTATTTTGATAGATTTACATCACATCACAACAAAAATCATGCATATTTTCAAACTGCACCGTCACATTGTTCAAAATCTTAAATTTAAGTCCGATCCCCAAATGGGGATCACGATAGATACCATCTAATTTTTGTGCCATTCTCTGAAGCATTCAACGTGCAGTTCAACATTGCATTTGCAACACTGTTTTCCAACATTTTTCTTGCAAATTGCACACTTTCTTTGTTTGCCCATTTCTGTGCGTTCAATGTAGTGACCTTCTGCTGATGCTCTAATGTCAAGAGTAACATGGTGCAGCAATGACTTAGGAAAAGATTTTCGTCCAGCCTTTTTCGGATCGGATAACTTTGAAGATAGAGCAAGGTATGCTTGGGCAACCATCCTTCTAAAACCCAACAGGGGAACTTCACCATTTGCAAGACAATACAGTGCATGGGCATTCACAAGTGCAACGTCAAAAGCATTGGTCAGCAAAGGAAAGTACCACTTTTTTCCCCGAATTTTTATCCTGTATTTCTGCACACTCCAATCCATCTTGTCGACCCCACCCATGTGCTTGTTGTATGCCGTGATAAGTTTGGGCTGGGTGATTTGCTTGTATTGCCTTTCAGCTCTGTTCCATCGTTTGGCTTGTGAAATAGGCTCAATAGTTTCATGGTTGGTCAGAAGTTTCACACAGCTGTTGTCGGTCCAGGTAACTGCCAAAACCTCATTTTCCACATCAAATCGGTAGTCATAAGTTCCTCTATCTTTTTTCTTCATTTCTTTGTCATTAGCAATGGGGCACTTGTTCATTCTGTTGAATCGAACAGTCCCTGTAGCCCGAACATCAATATCTTGCAGATGTTTCATCAACGCGAATCCAGTGAAAAAATTATCAAAATAAATTTTGTGAACACTTGGTGTCTCTAAAATCGAAACCATTTGCAAAACCACAGATGCACCAAGCCCTGTTACAGCCCATTCATTTCCGGTTTCTAAGGACTTGCCTTCATACACTTGCATCTGGTAACAATATCCTGTTTTGGAGCAACATAGTGCCCATTGCTTGAACCCAAATCTTATAGGCTTGCCACGCATAAACTGCTTTAAATAGTGATGTCCAAAGTATCGAACCATTTGTTCATCGATGCTTAGATTTTCTGAGAAAACGCCAAATTTTAGAAAGTTTTTATTTAGCTTCTCAAGCAGAGGACGAATTTTAAAAAGTCTGTCCCGATCATCAGCTGTAACTTTTTCCAAAACGGAGTTGTCGTTGAGATGAAGGTAGCGCTTTATTTCTAGATATCTATTTCGACTCATACACTTTCTGACACACTGAACATCCATGTCTTCATCTTCACACCAATACAATTGTTCCTGTGGTAGAGAATGATAGCCGGTAAAGAGAAGAATTCCAATAAACTTTTTCATGCATGCATTTGTAAGTTGGAATTGATGGTTATTATTTTGTGTGGCATACCTGATACTCTGTTGGACTATATCTCTGATAATGTCCTCATCAAGCAACTGCTCAAAACATTCTACGGGGGTTTTGTCCTTAAATATGCTAATGACATTGTTTCTCCTTTTTTCTACCTCTTCAGCATTTGGATACTGTTTAGAATAGCAAGCTGGTTGTCTCTTCCATTTCGCCCTCAAAGTCAGTGTTCTTTTTGTAGTAGGTGGCGAGACTGTGCTATTTGCTGCTGCACTGGCAGCTGCACCAGTGTTTGAACTCGGATCCAAAACAACAACTCTATCTTCTGTTGCCGATCGATGAATTTCAATCATTCCAGGAACGTCCGATGGTTCTTCATCATCCAAAATATCATCATCAATATCTTCATTGTCAGACAATTCATCAACCCTTTCTGGAGGAATTTCAACAATATCGATTGGGCTGTTGTCATTTTCTTCATCATCAGAATCAAAAAAATCATCTGCATTTATAATACTGTCAATTTCTTTTAACGAAAAAACTTTACGACTAGCCATTATCTGCAAAACACAGTCATCAGTAGAAAGCTATAGCCTATAGAGTTTTTTTGAAAGGGGGACACAAGTTATTCGTATTTTTACTTATTTCATTACTTTAAAATTGAGCTGAATTGTGCTGCCACAATTTTAAAGCAATAATGCACCCAAAAATACTTGAGTAATGCTAGTAGAGTAAACCGATCTAGAAAGGGTATTTTGCTAAAAAATGCTTCGAATTCATGGAAATAAATAAATATGAGATTTCAAACCTATATGGAAAAAAAAGTTCCTCGCTTAGAACTTGCTGCAGTTTTCGAGAAACACCAAATTTTATTTGAGTATCAGGTTAGGGAAACATTGCATCAGACATCAAAATTCTATTTTATGTCACCGCCACACTTCAAAGCAACGTGCACACAATAAATTAACAGTGTTGGCAGATTTGCTTGCATAAACATTATATATCACTGCGCACTGCGCAGGCTCAAAATTTTTTGCAATTTTCTCTTATAATGCAAATTTGTACTGCACCTCTTATTATTAGTTACTGCTACTATTATTCGCTACACTTTATAACTCATTTACTGCGACCTTACACTGAACTTGTTAGCTATTTTGCTTTTGAGTATTGTAACATCTCATGGCATTCACTTTGACCGTTTACTGCATACTTTTTACCACATTGCATTTTTCCACTCATGTATTCTGCTGCACACTTGCACAGTTTACTTTCTTGCCAGAATATTTCTAGGCAAAAAAACTTTCAGTTTAAAACAGCAAACTAATGCAAGTGTTTTTAGAAACACTATGAACAAAGAGATAAAACATCCACGTGCAAGTAATCATGCGTAAAAAAAGAAAAAATGACTCAGGTTTCAGACAAGTAATCGGCAATTCTAATGAATTTTTCACAAAATACTACTCAGTATCAGCCGTGATCCCCAAATGGGGATCGAGGCACTTGAATTCACAACACTTATCCAAATTACAATTCAATGTAAAAAATGGAATTATGGCCATTAATACTTAGCAGTAAACACTACTAAGTCACTGAGATAAAAATTAGTCACTGTTAAATAAGATTTTTCAATAATGAAAAAACGCTGATAAATTTTGTGATAAAAATTGGTGGTAAAATTTAAAATATGAACTGGTGTGGTTGAATATTCTTGCAGAAATGATTACATTAGCCTTTTTCTGTAAGGCAGCAATATGCTAAAGCAAGTTTATATAAATTTAATGCAAGTCGGTGACAAGGAGGAAGTCCAGAGACCCTAAAGTTTATGATCCCCAAATGGGGATCACGGCAGGTAATGGGTTAATATAAATAACGTTTATTAAAAGTTCTTGTCATTTTTTTTCTGGACATATTCAAAATAATTTCTTGATTTTGTAAACAGATATACTAATTGGATGTGATTTGACACATGTACCTTTTTCAAGACAAATTTGACTGTGCTATAAATTGTTTGTTGCTACTAAACAATTTTCATACATTAATCGATCACTTTAAATTCGTCACTTTTTCCTTACTTTCATTGCAAAACTTTAATGGAAATGCACCACCATAACTGGTTTACAGTTTGCCATCAGTAACAAAATTTGTAGTTTTCTAATAGTTAGTTTTTAACAATGATCCAAAGCTATTTTAATTCTTTTCAGATAATTTCTGCGAAATTGAGTTCCTGAAATCCAAAAAGAAGAAGCAGATGATAGATTTTGTGAATGACCTTGAGCTAACAAAGTCATAGCTGGGTGCTACCGCCAAAGCCTGCACAAATAAGTTATACCATTTACAGGACGCATTAGAAGAACGAAAAGCTGCGTTAATTGCACTGAGGTACTTGAACAATTACCAGTGGTATTGCATTATTACAATTGCCTATGCTTACAATAAATAGTGCTAGTAGGTAACAGTAAATGTGAATTAGTTTATTGATGTATGCTTTAGTACAAAATTGTCCTTTGAATATCTCTTGTTTGTTGCTGTTATAGTTGTCTGTTTATCTTCCTCTCACCAGATAGCGTCAAATCTAACTTTTGGGTGATCCATACACTTCTTTTGCAAGATGTACTTTGTGTTTGAGAAATCTGTACCTGCTTAGAAGTTTTTATTATTAATACTAGTAGGTATTGATATTCCTGTAGATTTCTCTAAATTCTTGTCCACTGAATTTGTGGCTTGTTTGAAGCCATCAAGCAGAGATAATCATCGTAAAGCGTTTTATCCAAGGACGCAACAACGTGACCAGGGCGCGGGTTGAACCCAAACCATGCGAACCGGCTCGTCATTAAAACGACGCTTTTATATCTTGGCCACGCTCTCGACTACCGAGTTTATTCATCCAAAGACTTAAAAGTCCCTTCCAGACTCGTAGCTCACTTTTGTCGCAATATAAAAAGAATCTATTTTTCGTCAAGGTTAGGGACCAGTACCCTATATATTGTGTATTTTTTTTCTGAATCATACCTAGCAATTGATTGATTGGATTTTGTAGGGTCAGCCAGCTAGAGGAGGAAAATTACCAGGTTTCCAAACTTCGATCAAAAGTTGTGGATTTGGAAAAGAAATAGACCAAAGAAGCGTTGCGAAGCGATATAAGAGTAGGACCGTGCGGTTGAAAAATATCGTAAAAATCTCCGCCCATCGCAGGAAAAGCTATAGAAGTTCAAGGAGGAGGAACTGCGGAGGGCAAACCTCTAACAGCAGGGATGTCCTATGTTAGCGGAGTACACACTTCAAGATCCGCCACCTCAACTAGTTTTTAATTTAAATACTTAAGTCTTTTTTCCTGTTGTGAATGGATCAGGCTAATAAGATTGATAAGGAGGGCTTGTTTGCTATTTCATATTGTCAACCCACAAATTCGATGCCCAGGTAAAGCTAAATAATAAATCGAACTTGAACGCTTATTTGTAGTATGCCCATTGCCCTTTCATTTTGTTTTGTTTTCCCAAATTCAGATTTGTTAATGTCGCTCCACTGGTAAAATAATTGCTCCTGAACCAACGTCCATTCGATGGAAGAGTTATTAATGTCTACAGTAGGGTCGCTATTTTTACAGCATAGACTTCAGATATTTTTACGAATCAAAACAGATGAACACTGTTTTCTAACTTGATTGTTTGTCAACTGCATTCTGCTCCGACGTTTTCGAATTCAATGAAATTCCTGTTTAAAAAGTGAAGTACTCTTTTATTGTGTAACCTTTTAATATAATACGTTTCGTCAATGCAACACGAAACCGTTTCGTTTTTTTTTTTTTTTAGCTTGTCTGTTGCGTGTAGAATATAGATTGCTACTGGTAGCGTTCTTAGTTTCGTGTAAAGCTTTTTTTTTTATTTTGTGCTATTTTACAAGTTATAAAATGATCTCTACGAGTTACTTTCAAGAGATAGCGGAATCTTACTTGAAAATACTGTAGTAACGTCGTTATCATTACAATTACCTCTGTGAAAAGCAACTGTAGTTTCTCGATGAACCACAAAATTTTTTTGAGAAATTTCTGGTTTGCAAAAATTGCTATTCGTGTTTCCAAAATAGCTCCGTTGATTGCTCCATAAGAAATAGAAGGGTTTGTATATCGCAGTGTAGGATGGATGGTAGATGTGTGAACTGTCGGCGCATAATACCGTTAAAGATATTTGAGAATTTATTGTGTGGTTGAACTAGTTACTAAGTTAACTGGTGACCGATTTCGATAGTTTTAAACAATGAAGATTACTACTGTATAAGCTAGTTACTACAAAAATAACTACTGCCCATCTCTAATTATACCCTTTTTTACTTTTTTTTTTATGCACTTCGTATCTATTTATGCAGATCAAGTTGCTAAATAGTTTCACTGCGTTAAAAACGAATAACCGACAAAATATCTTCGTATGTACTATATTTGTCTAGGAGTAATGTTCGAGTAGCTCGCGTCCCTCTTGTCTTAAATGTGATGGTAGCTCTATCTTGAACGTAATCCCTTAACTGCAGTAGTATTGGTTTAATTTAATCAGTAATGATAATACTGTAGGCCGGTACTTATTGTTGCCTCCTCAACCCTAATAAAACACCAGGCACTCGGGCAGCCTTGTGACAAGTTTTATCGATGTACTATTCTTATTCTCATTGTAGCTTTTTGTGTTTTCAACTTTTCAATATACCATATCTCTGTACTCGACTTGGGATAGTATAAATGTTATGGCTGTTTTATGCTGGTAGTATTCGCAGTGCATTGGTGCTAAGAAAATGCTCAGATATCAGTAGTAGTTTTCTGAGCGAATCCGATCCATTGCCACAGCTATGAGATTCATTTGAACATTTTGCTTTTCGCGTTTTTATTCACCAATATTGTTGAGCATACAGCAAGTTTGAAAAATAACCTCGCCTGTTTTTCAAAAACTAAATTGAAGTGAATATCTTAAACTTCCTTTCTTAGTCACGCGTAGGCAGTATTTTAAATCAAAAACTATTGGATGGAGGGATGCGTTGCGGAATTAACGTATTTTAGGGAGGCTCAATATATCTTTCTATCACAAGTTAAAGACAGAAAAAAGGTCTTTGGCTGTTTGGATTCTGTTCTCCACCTGCTTTTTCCAAATTCAAGGTAAAGCCCAAATACAAAAAAAAAGGACGCTCTATTTAGTTTATTTACGCCACATTTTCCATCCAATTTAAAAAAACTGCGTTAAGGTTAGAGTAGGCTCTGCAATTTGTGGTATAAGAACGACACAATGTTTTTTTTGTTACAGGTATTAAGTTTGAAGCTTGTACATTTAAGGACAAGTCAAATGGAGTACGGTAGAAAGACTGTAAAAGCCTTCCGCAAATAAATAATAGACAGTACATAAATTACTATAGCACCAAGAGTTCTCAGTTTGTGGTGCCATTTGCGTTTTGAAAGGGTGCCTCGATCGGTGATTGCAGTTATTGTGGCAGCGATCCGTGAGTTTTTGTACAGGATGTTGCACTGCTGAAGCTTGTTTTTTTATTAAAATTTATCTTAAAATTGATTTAATTTGATGCAGAAAGTTCAGGCCAATTTTGGGCTATTTGGTTTTATTATTCTTTGTATAAATTAGATTATTTAATTATTGTCTGTAATAATAATAAAAAACCTGTAAAATCGTTAAAATAATGCCCCCAACTGGCTGTTTCGCCTTTAGGCTCTTTGGGAGGGGTGGCAGCAAATCCAAACAATAAACTTTAAGTAGAGTATGGGCAATTACAGAATTAGTTTAACCTACTAGCAAATTTCTACGTATTGCCGAACGCGGTCCGACCGTATTAAGAACATGAGCTAACACATGCGTAATCAATATTTTGCCAAGAGTGGAGGAGCTTGAACACCAAGTTAATTTTTTTTGTTTGAAAAATGTTTCAATTGGCCAGTGTACCGAGCGAACTTATGTAACTTAATGGTATCACAGGCAGAGGTCCGAAGACAGAAGGACGATTTTTTAAAGAAAAATCATTATTTTAACGCCACTCGGATCAAATTTTGCATGTTTTTTTGGCCGTTTGAAACAAGCCAAATTGCTAAGAATTGATAGTCACTTAAAAAATTAGATTGCCCAGCTCCTTCACAACGCTGTTTATTTACAGGCCAAGTCCAAAACACTTTTAAATGCTTGCACTTTTGCGTAACTTTTTAAAGTGACTTGGCTAAGGAGAGGACTGAAGCTTTCATAGCCCCCCCTTTTTTTGCGCCACTGGTCTAGCACAACCTACGTTATTTGTAAGTAATCACCAAAGCTTTCTTGGCCTTTTTTATTTTGCCATTGTTCATTTGTCTAACATTAGCCATGATGTACGATAAAAAGACAAATTTTAGAGAAGCAATAATAAATAATTCCGAAAAAAACAATAATTATGTGTCACTCTATTCGCCAATAAAGGCCAATAATAATTGTGTCACTCTATTCGCCAATGTCACTCTATTTGCAGTTTTCCGCTGCTGCAAAGGCTCCGCTTCCACATCCCTGGGCGTATTGCATTTAAGTTGCACTAGTTTGCTCAGCACGGCGCCGTTTGAGGCATTTTTCACTCCAAAAAAATTTAACTTGTAGTTCAAATCCCCCCTCCCCGTTCTTAGCAAAGTTTTGGTGGCGCGCCCGGACAGGCATGATTGTAATGTAAATTATAAAATGGTTCACAACTTTTAGACTTTTTTAAAAAACTTATCCCTTAGACTTCACCCTTTCCAATTGGCAGTTTTTGGTTTAGACCGAGTCATCCTGAGAAACTCTACTAAAAGACTGATTTCATTATTGGCATATTTTAAGTGGTTTTCATTGAAATAAGCATCAAACTTTGGGGATTTCTTACAGGTAAGCTTTTTTCATTTAGAAGAAATATTTTCTGTCCTGTAGCAAAAAAAAAGCATTGTATCCAAAATTTGGTTCTTACTGGTATGCTTTTTTGTTTCGAAGAGATTATTTTTTGCCTTACAACAAAAAAATAATACTGCATCCAGTCTAACTATTCACACTAAAACAAACAATGGCAAAGCTACAGTAATTAGGAACATTTACACTTCAAAGCAATGCAGCATTTCTATAGCTAATATTATTGCTTTTTCAGCATGCGATGTTTCAAATCGTGACGTCAAAGAACAAACACTTGTCTATAAATCGCTATGGAATTTAAAAGAAAAAAAGCATTTTAACAGCTTTATTCTCGCTTTCTCTCGGCACAGCATATTTCAAATGGTGACGTCACAGGACAAAAACTTGTTTATAAATGGCTGTGAAATTTGAAAGAAAAAAGGCATACTGTAGTGGAGGATAGATTTTGGTGTTTTAGACGTTACCTGTATTTACAGGCAACTTGGTACGATGGTACTGGGCAAGTTAGGCTAGACTTGAGTTTGTGGTAAAGTTGCCTACCGTAGGTAGGCAGTGGTAGAACAGGCTTGGAAGAATATCACAAAGCGATAGCAGTTAGTCAATAAGCCTAGGCTTACGTTTTATGATGAAGTGAAAATATTAAGACAAAATTTTTCATGCAAACAAGTCAAAAAAGCCTAGTCTACTGTAATAATCTTTTTTTAATTTTACTTTTAGGGTTGAGCTGCTGAGTTTTTTGGAATTATTGCATTATAGATAGTATACCAGAGGGAAGCCTAAGGTCCCATGTTCCATTAATTAATGCAGTTTCATTCAAGTTACTACTGGCTATGTACCGTATATTACAAAAGCACCATGGTAGGCCTACTACTTGTACTAGCAGATCTGAGCTAGAGCAATTGGCTATAGGTACTGGTAAATGACTAAAATCTGAAATGTAAACAGGTAAATTTGGAAAATAAGATGTCAAATCGGAAAAACTGAAATATCAAAGTCATGAAAATGAAATGTTAAACTCATTTTATTAATCTTAACCAACTTTGTGATTGGTTTTAATTTTATGCTCAGAATGAACTACACAAATTCCATTAGACACTTACTGACTTCATCGCTCATCTGCTCATACATACTGGTATTCATAGTGAATGAAATTGAAACAAACAAAGTTTACTTCAGAATTGGTATTAAACTGATAGATTGTTAAACATTAAACAGTTTGAATGAAAACTTGTGAAAACGTTTACGTAGGCTGCTAACCTTAGCACTTAGCAGCTTTGCACTGTAGTATGGTACTGTACAGTAGCAGATACCATACAAGGTTTAAAGATCTGACACTGACAGATAAAAGTTCGCGACATAATGCAAGTTTTATATGATTATTTAAGTGTTACTTTGTACTCTGTACTGGTGGAGTGTTTGCATAGACTTAACTGATGTTTGCAAATTATTGATACATATTTTCTACCTAATAGCTTGAAATACAAAATTGCATTTCAGGCATAAAATATAACCTACTAAAGCTAGCTTGAAACCTACCGTAGTTGTTTGATGTGGTTGCTTAGACAAACAGTTTCTGCTGTAGTGAATAATTGTCCAAACTACCGGTATACGACATTGATTGGTTGATACCAACTTTTAAGCCATTGTGTTACCCTGGATGACTGAGTTAATGAATGAGGAATTTCATTTTCAATGCATAATTCATGCAAGACAATCCACAATTTTTTGGCAATATTATAAACAAGAAGTTTTTTAAAAGATCTTTGTGATGAAAAAATGTAACAAGAATTACCAAGTGTCTGGGTAAGTTCTTCAAATAATATTTGTAGCTCAGTTTTGTTTGCAATGTTACAGTATATACATGAGATACAATTTTTGGTGCTGACTGTGGCCTCATTTGCTGTGAGATTTAACCAAATTAACACTGGTTAGTTGGTCGAGCAGTAACATGTTTGTCCTGAAGTAGGAGGTCTGAGGTTCAAGTTTTGGACCTGTCAAATTGAACACATTGCTGCCAAGAACTTGCCACTGCTGCAGCATTTTCTCACTAGGTGCTGTATTGCCTTGCCTTTCGCAATTGCAAGATTGCCTTGATGCTACATGTTTCAGATTAATATGTCGAATATAACGAAAAATTTGATGTACCTGTCATCAAAAATTCACCAATGGAATTTAAATTGGCAAAAGAATTTCTTTGTGTCCCTGGTTATTTTTTTGCATTCTGCAAAACTTCTAATGTTGTTCAGCCATGTTGGGAGTCTCATTATTGCAAGTGGGTCATTTCTACTTAGTTGCTTGAGCAAGAAAATATTCTACATTAGGTATGTCTTTTTTTTATTTTAGTGTTTGCTGCTTTTATTTTTATGTGATTATTTTTAACATTTGCTGCTAATTGCTGTTAATCGTTTAGGAAAATTTTTCTGGTTCTTTAAGGAGCATAATTCACTGCCTTAAAAGATCACCTACGCTGCTGCAACCACTCAGACTACTACCAGAATATCGCTAACTATGAAAGTGGAATTTCTTTGATTGGTTTTTGAATAGTGGAATTTCATTAACTACAAGACAAATGCATTCAGAAAGGTATAATTTAAAATGTATAAGGTGTACACATGTGGTTGAGACTAGAAGCATTGCAGTGTTATGCTGGTCTTTGCAAGCGTTGTAAACAATCATGTGCAAAAGTGCTTCATATTGCTCTGTGTCCATTCTAAGTGCACATTTAAGTTTCAAGGTTTTTGTAATATTTTTTGTAATCTTTTAATTACTTATGGGTCTTGCACACAAACCAGTTAATCTAAATTGTTTTCTTTTTTTGAAGAGAGGTATTTTGTGACAAAATTTGGTAAGTAATGTTGTGGTTTATCTGGTGATAAACACTAGTCAATAATCATCCTAGTTAGACTACAGATTTGTTCATGTTTTTGTCATTTATACTTTATTAGTCTATTTGCATCACTGCATGGCGTGCATGCATTTGCATTATTGAAAAGGCAAAATCAAAGAGTATAGTTTCACAGTTCACTTGTTTTTAGAAGTCTTGGACCATGGATTTCAGCCACAGAATGCACCGACTAATTTCCAAGGTTGGCTGAACTGCTTTCGTGACTCTGCTTTATTAATATCTTTGACAGTGCATTTGTGCAAGTGTACATGCAGCGTTTTTATTTTCACAAACAATCATAAAAATCTTGAAATGCACTTATGTAATATAATGAATAAATTGTGGACTTCTTAAAAATCTGTAACAGCAGAACTACAGTAGAAATAACCCATGTGGATAACCATCATCAGAAGAACAAGAAGACTCTAAAAGAGATATTCCTTCGAACACTAAGAGGGCATCAAATTTTTCTGAACTTGCATGCGATCTCCAAGACGTTTTGTTGAGATTTGCGATTAGTTGTGTATTATCGTTCGAAACACTTTTATTATGTTTTTGATTTTGCAGACTCTCAAGAGCTCATTTTTTTGTTTAGTTTTTTTCTGTTTATTTTATTAGCCATTTGTTTCGTTGTATTTTTTACAAATTTGGATTGGTTATACGCTAATTTTTAGTCTAATTATCGATTTTTCGGACCATAAGATCATACATAAAATACATAGATTTTCTCAAAAGTACAACGTGCACTTTATACTCCAGTGCGTGTTATGCATGGATCAGGTTTGTACTGTATTTCCCTCCAGGATATGTTTCCTGGGCAAAAAAGAACACCACATACAGCAAAAACAAGCGAAAGCTCAATAGAATCTGCTAGTAGCACAAAAAATGCTGGAACAGGCAAGCGGAAACTTATAAATAGCTTTTGCAAGTAAAGACATGCCGACTAATAAAGTGGCAAAAAAATGGTATCTACTGCAAATGCTACTTTGATAAAAGTCAACTCAACTATGCAGCAGCATCAGAAAGCTGGAAAACAAATTGCTGTAAAAACAAACTTGTGGATGAATAAACTGTTTCAAGTGTTTAAAAACTGAAATTGTGCCTCCAGGAACTGACATGATATCTATTTGTTTTGAGGATTTTCTGCATGTACTAGTACTTGCTGTTCTTTATTCATCTGGATTGAGTTGTGCTATCAAAATTGTTAGCAACTTTTGTGTATGTAGATATTTTTTGACAAACATACTACAAAATGACTTTTGTGTTGATTAGAATATCTTAACTTGTTACTCATCTTTTATTCTTATTTGTTACAAAGTTTTGTTCTTTTGCTTTTTCGGAAACGCCGTTATTTTTTTTGTTTGTTAAATGGCCGCTTGTTGACAGCCTGCATTTTGTTATTTTAATCAGTGCTTTTCCGGTTAACGAATTCGTCTGTGATGCGTCCTGACTATACACTCTATATTAGTGGACTGAAAACTGACAATTTTGCTTTTCTTTTTTCACATTTCGTTCTTCGAACATGTCGAATCAAACCAGTCAAATACGCGTGACCACAAAAAACCTTCACAACAAGAGCAACCTTTTTTCCTGCAATCCTCTTCTCTTTTTCTCCGTGTGTCTGTTTCTAGTCTACTAAATAAAGAGTCTATGATTTGACCGCCAAACCGTATGAACGCCAATTTGTGCTTTCCGAGTTTAATGAACGCTTTTGTCGCTGACAATTAATTAGCTTTTACTGTAATTCTTTTGAAGAGAGTCTGCGCGAGATCGGTTTTACTGAAGAAATGGAAACTACTTGAGGTAATAAAAAGGTGCTGCAAACTTTTTCCACTATTCTCTTTATCCGCAGAAAGATTTAATCCGTTTAACTACGTACCATTGACAATCCTTCGTTCTGAAATTTCGTGACATTAGAAAAGGATAACTTATAAAAATTTCTTGCAGAATAGGCAACGCGAGGTTGGATTATTATTCCTGTAAACATTGCGTTTATTATTCTGTAATTTTTTTCACGTCGTCCGTTTATGATGTAACGAAATTTCGAAACGCAGGGTTGCCAATGGTACGGAGTCAACGGATTAAATTTATTTTTGTGGACAAAAGGAGTAGTCTAACAAGGTTTCGGGCACCTCTTTGTTACCTCTAGTAGTTCTCATTTGTTCAATATAACCGATTTCAAGCAGTAACTCTTTAAACAAAATTGTTTGTCTGGCCGTTTCGTCTGGTGCAAAGGCATTTAGGTACGAGGATTCGCTCCGTAGTTATTCCCCAAATGCATTAGCCTTGTGCTAGTGTAAAATTGCTAGTAACAGAAGTAGGTTTAAGAACTAAGACATTTGAAAGAGAATGCGATTGAGCTGGTTCTGACTTTGTTAATGAATATTATGTCGAAAAAACAAAGTTCTCTCTTCTAAATACAAAACAGTTACAGCTCCAGCTTTTGCAAACCCATTATACAAATCTGAAATTAGACAACTATAATTGAAGCAGGAGGGTAAAAACTTACTTTATATCGTGCAATGTATGGTTTGCAGCAACTGTAATAGTGTTGCAATGTTTTGTTTAGCAAGTCTCCAACATGTTTGTGGTGGTACATACTGCATAGGTTGATATAAGATTGCCGAATTTGAGGATCAACCAAGCAACAATGGTTTTTACTCGATTGGGCCCCGTACAAATAGCTATACATCTAAATTTTATTCAAATATTTTTGAATATTATCTACAGTAGTTTCCGTAGCTTTGTTTTTTCGCGCATGTATAAAATGTTTTCCAACTTGTAGTTCTCTTCAATTTATGATAATGAAATGTGATTGGTTGATATGCTTTTATTTAGTAAGAATCTTATCTATTTAAATACCTTCATGTGTTGCTAGAAAGTTGCGATTGCCAAAAATCTTGAAACGAAATAAAAATAAGCTAAACCTACACAAATGCTGTACTACGGTATCTTCGCTCTGTGCACAGATACTGCAAGATGTGATGCTCTGAGTGAATTATGACAGCTTTACTGAAAACATGCACTCATATAGAACTGCAAATAGGGGCGAAGCACATGGTGTTGGTAACCTTTTTAGTTTTTACCATGGCTTTATTAAGTATCACAATCACGGGTGTGAAAGCGGTTAGAGTGAACTGCTTTCTCTAAAAATATTTACATCGAATGTTGAAAACAACTGCAGTGCATTGTTGGTTAGATCAGTATTTGCAAAATCTTAGAAACATTTTTAGTTCACTTAGATTGACGGCCATGCAATAGTATTTCGTTGCAACTCTTCAAAACTCTCCGAGTGCTAAGTGTTTTACCCTTGCCCCAGGACCCCAAATGATTTCTCTTTGTGATTATAACGTATAAGTTATGTGATTAGACGTTTGAATCCTCCCAATCCACATTCCTGGTTTCGTCTACGCTAAAACTGTAGATCTATGTGATGACAAACCCAATAACGCAATTTGATTCTTTTATGTCAGATGATGATAACGTAAACCATTTCGACGATTCCGTCATAAACTGCTTAAAAAAATACTTGCTTAAATAATTTTCAAATGAAAATTCTACGTGTTGCTGAAATGCAGAGTGGAAGTTGAAACGATTGGCGCTTCCTTATCTCTGGCCACAACTTGGGTTTTAGTGAAACGTAATGGTTCGATTCTTCATAGAGCTATGCAATTCTGCTTTATTTTGCGCCAGTGTGTAATGAAATTGTAGTTTATTAAGCAGTAATCAGTAAATACAATGCAAGAGAGCAAACCAACTATAGACTTAATTACAATGATAAAAGAATGAGCGTGCGTCGAGCGGTTTTCGTTAGCAAACATAGGGCTCACACAAAATTCTAAATCTTATTTTCTAACCTAAATTTCTTGAAAATTTATCCAAAATATCAACCGAAAAAGGTATGCACCAGAGATGGAAACCGGTCGGGTCGAGATTCTTCGACCGGCCGGTCAAATTCTCCTTTCTGGCACTAAAAGACATCTAAGCACCAACCGAAATATACTTCTAAATTTTATCATAAATAAAACTTTTTTATAAAAAAACGGTATTAACCAACCACATCTTTCGAAAACACTTGTTTAATGGTTTCAAGCTGTGACTAATATGCTGTGACCATTAAGACATGCACATTTAGGGTGGGAGTATTGCGCCATGCCCCCCACTTTGGGCCTCGGCACAAAGCAAAAAAGTGCAAAATATTTATTAAAATCGCTTAATTAGATTCGAATGAAGCATGCATGTGGAAGACGCTTGGCGCTACCTAGCATTTTAGCATCATTTTAATCAGCTTTAGAGTAGAAGTGGTGCAGATTTCAGATTTTTTAGTACATGCTAAAATTTTGCCGCTTCAAAAAGCTTTTTTCAACTTAAATTTACCACACTCTACACTGGGCGAAAAAGACATAGCTCTTATTTTTTTATATTTAACTAGCCATGGCTTGTTCTGAAGTAGCAGCATTTCTACAAACTGCTGGGGCACATTATATTTCGAATGTTTTCTAGCCAATGTCATAACAATTTTGTGTTTTCAATGAAAATAACGGACGCGTTGCGTTCATCGGGATAGTTATTCATTACCACTTCGTACTATCGATGAGTTTATTTATTGGTTTGACGTTTCGCTTCCCAAACCGGGAAGCTTTTTCAGAACAATTTTCGGCAGTGCTGCCTTTGCAGTTGCAAAAAGATAAATGAGAAAATAATAACAGCATAAGATAGGTAATAGTAAAAACATACGAACATTACAATACTTGTATTATTATACCCAAAAACATTAAAATGATGAAGCAATAACATTATGTAATATTGAAAATTATGTCACTAACAGCGTGAAAAAAAGGAATATTGAAAGATTATGTCACTAACAGCGTGAAAAAAGGAGTACTGAAAAATTATGTCACTAACAGCGTAAAAAAAAAAAATATTCATAACAACTAGGTTGCTTCACAAACAGTTTGAGAAAGTATGAAAAGGATCTATTGCAACATATTATGTACTGAAAAAGTTTTTTTGCTCCACAGAGATTTATATACGGACGGAATAATTAATATAAATCTCTGTGGCGCCAAAAACGTTTTCCAGTACATAATGTGTTGCAATAGATCCTTTTCATACTTTCTCAAACTGTTAGTGAAACAGCTTAGTTGTTACGAATATTACTATTTTTTTTCACGCTGTTAATGACATATAATTTTTCGGTATTCCTTTTTTCACGCTGTTAGTGACATAATCTTTCAATATTCCTTTTTTTCACGCTGTTAGTGACATAATTTTCAATATTATATAATGTTATTGCTTCATCATTTTAATGTTTTTGGGTATAATCAGGGGCATATTTAGAGGGGAGGCCATGGTGCCATGCCCCCCCTTTGGGGTGCCATTAATGCATAAATAAGTAAGAATAGTGAGCAAAATTGAGTCATGCCCCCTCCCTTTGGAATTCGGGCAGAAGATCTGTGCAGAAAAACGGGCTGCATGTGGGTGAAGACCTTTTTTTTGGTCTTCACCTAAATTTGGACAGAAAATGAACTAATTCTGAGTGAAGACCTTTTTTTTCTCTCGAATTTTCTGCCCCCCTTTCGAAAATCCTGCGTACGCTAGTGGGTATAATAGTACAAGTATTGTGATGTTCACATGTTTTTACTGTTACCTATCTTCTGCTGTTATTTTTTTCTCATCTTTTTGTAACTGCAAAGGCAGCACTGCCGAAAAAAGATTTAGTGTTTGCTGTTCGGCAAATTGCAAATAATCTGTCACCAATAGCTAAAAAATTGTAACTTCATTTTTGGCCTTTAGCAAAATATCATTAGAAAGAACGTCTAATAATTTAGCTTGTGCCCTCCAGTGCTTTTATGCTTATTTTGTACACGTTTTGCGCTGCTCAAAACAGGTCTTTCAAACCGAAACTTAACCAGAAAAGGTCTTAAAATTGAGTCATTTTTGCAAAAAACGCAAAAATTTTTTTGCGTTTTTTTTTCTGAGACCCCCGTCTTAAGTCACAATTTTTAACACCTCACCAATGTCCCCCCCCCCTTTTGAAAATTTTTCATTAAATATATTGAATAGTGAAGAAAAACCTTCGGTAAAAAACCGGTCGACCGGGCCGGTCGGAAACCGGTCGACCGACCGGTCAACCGGCGATGATTTTGAAATTTACCGGTCGGGTCGAAAAAATCCTGACCGGTTCCATCTCTGGTATACACTAATCACCGAGTGAAGTAACTTACTGCCACATTTGAAAAAGTAGAAACGTGAAATAATGAAAAAATAATAATAATAATAAAGCTCATTTAACAAATCCTGCATAACAATTTTCAACATTTAAATTTTAAAATACATCATTTTAAAATTAGGGTTGGAAGTCGATGCTGTTTAAAAGCAAAGACGAATCGATAGTTTACGCAAAAAGCAAAGACTAAAGTAAAGAAACAAAAAGCAAAGATATTAGAAACAAAAAGCAAAAATTAGAAATCGATGCCTCAATGCGAACAAAAATTTCTATTCTATTTTTCATAAGGATGTACTAAAATTTTTGCCATTTTGACCATTAAATGAAACTTGTGAGTGGAAAAACTATTATTACCGGTACTATCAAAGATAAAAAAAAATACACTTTTAGGACAATATTATAAAGAGCAATATAGCATAAGAGAAACGAAACAATGTAAGCTTAGGCAGACTCAACAAGAACAAAAGTAAAGTTTAAAGATTCTACCAATCGATAAAATGTAAGCAAAAAGCATAGGAAAGATGATAATCGATTGAAAAAATTGAAAGCAAAGCATCTGCGATAATCGATAGCAAAAAATCAAAGAATGTAGTATCGACTATTGGTTACTAATCGGTATTTCCAACCATGTTTAAAATAAAGTCTAAATTTAAGAAAAGTTTTCTAAACTGATGAAATCTGCAGGCTAATGGCAGTCAGCATGTGCCGTACCAAGGTTTCGACGAGAGGCTGACAAACTACAATTATGTTATGAACCGGCGCAAAATTGATCAAGTCGTAACGCGTTCGCCTCTGGAGCGACAGATAAAAAGTTAAGACTTGGGGTCGTAAAACCAGTTACCAACAGCCAGCCTTGGACGCAACCTTTTGAAGTAGTGTTGCCAAGGCGCGATGATTTAGAGATGGACCTTGCTAAGTTGTAGCACGCTTCGGCGTAATTTAGCGATTGAAAAGATTTGAGTTTTGACACCAAAAAATCCTTTTAATACCACGGACGGTGCTTTAAAAAGGCTGAGGTATTTTGAACGCAACAACCTTTCAAAATTTCCGTGAGTCATCGGGGTTTCAACCTGGTAGAAATTTTGGTGTATGGTTGGTTGGAAAAAGACATCAACTTTCTCAGCAAAATAGCGGTTTTTAATAACTTTGCAAACAATATAAATGAACAAAAAGCAAACTTCATAAAAATGTCATTAAAGGTAGGCAGTAGGCACGTATAAGATAAAGCGCAACTTAACGTTCGTAATCAAATTACAACACACCAAGTGAATTTTGCATTGTTTCGATTTTAGGAAAAAAAAGAACATTATTTGCTACGGAAGGTTAACATTTGGCAATATCACGATAAACACAAAACTAAATTTTAAGTGAACTTGAGCCTCTAACCCAAAAAGTTTTAAAGAAAACCCTGCGCAACGAATCCACAACAAATTTTAATAGCTTTAGTCCGCAAAGCAACTCCAACAACGTCATAAAATAAGTTAAAGCGCCACGCAACTTCCCCAATTGCAAAGCAAATTTTTTACTGTAGTAAAAAACAAGTAAAAATACCAAATAAATAGCTAGTTCTACGAAGCAACAATATAACAAAAATAAAGGAGAGAGCACTTCAACAAGTAAACTGAGATGGAGTTCCCCTCTGCTGCAACTTTATAATTTTACAGCAAAAGTCTTGAGTATGGTTAATTAATGCTAATGTCAAGACAAATATATTTTATCGCTCAGTAACATTGCGACGTAGAAATTAATTAGCATTCGTCTAAGAGGGCGACAGGAAAGTTGCGAAAGACCTTACGATCATAGAGTCAAGCAACCACCCTCTTGTCAGAGAGGCAATGCCAATTTGACAACATTACGATTAAAAAAGGCCGACATTTGTCAACATTACAATTAAAATGAAACAAAATGAAGTTTATCGAATAAAATTGCGCTACTAACCGAAAAAAATTTGGAAGCGTAGTGCAATCAATAAATTAATTGCGCTACGCTTTCAAACTTAGTCTGCAACGCAACTTCCACAACATCTCAAAATAAAAACATTAAAGCGCAACGCAACTTACACAATTCATAGAGGCTCAAAAGTTGCGCTTTGTCCACCTTTGATAATATATAATAACACACTTTGATCCAGCTCCAATAAGTGCTAACCGCAAATTTGAACTTTAATCTCAACTTAAACGAAGATTGAAGGCAAAATCAATGCGGTATGTAGACTTAGGCCAAGAGTATTAGATTAAATGGACATTGACTTCATCCTTCTTGACCCAGCCGTTCCAAAGATATTCCACTTCAAAGACGACGTAAGGGCTTCTCTAATCAGAATTTCTATTGGCAACCAAGAGATTGATAACACGCGCGACGACACCTTAGTTCTATTCTAAGGCAACGCCGCAATTAGATTAAACAACAGAAGCTTTTTAGCCTATATATAGCTAGGTTAATATAGACCTCAGTATGCTACGATACTGCATTAAAAGGTCAGGGTTGCCAATAAAAATTGTAATTTGGAGACTCCTACGTCGTATTTGAAGTAGAATATCTTGAAACGGCTGAGTCAAGAAGAATGAAGTCAACGCCAATCGAATCTAACTCAATTGGCCTAACTTTTGATACCCCAATTGATGTTGCCTTCAGTCCACGTTTAAATTCAACAAAATTAATACGGTACATTTTATTCAAGCTCAACTACCAGCAATTCAAATAGTGTGGCTGCATAAACGCTGCGAATCGAAGGTATAAACAAAACGCAAAAGCACAATTTTTAGTTAAAGATATTGTTTGACTTTGACTGTGCAACGCTGCATGCACACTAGCACTGTCAAAGATATTAATAATGCAGAGCCGTGAAAGCAGTTGATCCAACGTTGGGAATCAGTCGATGCATTTTGTGGCTGAAATCCATGGTCCAAGACTTCTAAAAACAAGTGAACTGTAAAACTATACTCTTTGATTTTGCATTTTCAATTAATGCAAATACACACACTCACGTAAATAAGACTAATCGAGTATAAATGACTGAAAAATGAAATCTGTAGTCCAAATACAGGCGTAGCTAAGATTTTTGATAGGGGTGGGGGCCCAAACCAAAAATCACATACAATGACGTGATCCGAAATTTTCGAAAAAGTAACTTTTGTGGGACAAAGTCATCGTAGAATGGAAGATCAGAAGTCGTAGCCTGTGTGATGGCACTTAACCAGAATTTTGCTAAAGAGAGACGGCTTAAACCAAAGCTTGAACAGTAATGAATTGGGAGACGTGTTGAGTACAGTAGTGCAACTCACACGTATCACAGACGGGGATCTAACGCTAGGCAATTTTTTGTAACAAAAACTATTTTAATGCCATTGGATCACATTTTGTACGTGTTCAGAGCCATTTGAAAAAATTAAATTTTTCAATTTTCCTTTTACATACAATTTAAGTCCAAAACACGTTTAAAATCTTGCATTATGGGGTTAAATTTTGAAAGTGATTTGGTCCAGGTAGGGAGAAGTAATGTACATTGCCTCCGGAAATATTTTAGCAGTAAATAATACTTGACCCAAAAGATTCTTACGAGATTTTTGTTTCGTTATAAAAATAACCAGCTATAAAAGTACATGTACGGCCAGGGGGCCCAGGCCCCCTCAATTCAAATTCAATAATTTGTTCAATGAGCATTTCCCCTAGCTACTTTTTTTTTCAAAAGTATTTTGTCGCATAAAAACTGGCGAGGTGGAGTTGAATTGCTACTGAAAAATGGTACCATAGATAGTTATCCCTACTAACCATGTTATTGCCCGGCCCATATTAAACTGCATGGGGGCTCGCTGGCACTGTGCCATATGGTAAATCCGGCCCTGGTTATTGCATTACGTTCATATAAAGGTTAGATGAGGGCCCGAGGTAGCAACTTTTAGAACAAAAACCCTTCATTTCATCCAGGTTATACATTGAAATTGGTGAGCAAAAATTGAATTGAGGGGGCCCAGGCCCCCTGGTCGTCAATTTTAATGTTAATTACTGTTGCAAGCGTGTACTAGGGATACAACTTTTTTGGAACACTATATCCTAGTATCATACTTTGATGAACTATTATGAAAGATTAAATAAAATCTAATTTTTAAGTTGATTTGATCTAAAAACCTCACGCACAAAATCATTCTAAATAATTTAATTTTTGACCAGTTCTTAAGGTCACCTACACCTTTTCCGGTTTTGAACCAAAACTATACGAGTCACATATATAGCAGCATTGATGTCCAGAAAACAGACAATGAAGTAATTTGGTCAAAGATAAAATAAATCTACGAGGGGAGGAGGGATTATCGTTGTTTCTGCAAAATGCCAGCAACTCCTGTGTTACCATTATTGAATCCTAGTTGCATTGGTTTCATCAGGCATTGATAATGGGTGATTGCTTTTGGGATGGGCATTCTTTTGAACTTGATGTAATGACCAATCAACTTCAGAAAAACCGCAATTTTTACCAGATTTATGGTGAAAAGTAAGGCCAAAAAACAATAAAAAGGTCTTCACCTCTAAGGAACTGCAATTTTCACCGATTTTGCACCGTATTTGGATTTCATACTTTGGCACCACATGAATTGTTTGATGGTCTACTTCCAAAGGGATTAGGAGCATCGCTGATTTTTTGTGGCAAAATGTTTATGGTTTTCTCATATTAAAAGTCATGTCACAATGCCCCCCCTCCCCACCATATTTACGCCATGATTTGAGACCTTTTGGGTATCCATCCAGAGTTTAATAAAACCATTATTGCAGAAAAATTGGCGCTAAAATAACAATCACTCCATAGGTAAGAAATAAATAGACAGACTTTACAAAATTTGCTTAAAGTTTTAGGCATTAGCATGAGCAAAGGAGACTAGGATGGCACTAAAGTTCCAGCGTGCATTGCAAATGTTGAAAATCTGTTGAAAGTCACAAAGACAACTTCCTATTTTGTTTCTCAATAAAGTGATGGAAGAAATGTGTAAGGTGGTACAGAAATTTCATGTCGTCCCTCCAACCGCTTGTGTTCTTAAAGATCTGAGCTTTTCCACTGCTGAATGCTTCGCTCAGTTGATCAATTTTACCTACCAACTCCTTCATAAAAAATAATCAATGCTAAGAGATTTGGTTGCGCCACGCAACTTATCGTCCATAACTACGTAAAAAATACGATCAAATACATGGTGCTGGCATTTGGGTCTGGGTCTCAAATTCTTTTCGATATGACCACCTTTGTTTTCTATCCAGTGTAGATATTTGTTGTCCAAGAGACCTTGAATTCTTTTTTGCAATGGTCACAGCTTCAACTGAAGCTCAGTCAGCTTGGTTTCCATTTTATTTTTTAAACTGCACTTGATGTTTAATGCCTTATATTCATTTATTAACTAACTAAAAGCTCCGATTCTTGAGATAAAATGTGCTAATCAAGTGCTGAATTACTTCAGCTGCTTTCTTGAAGAGAGACTTATGGATTTTCTTTGCTGACTAGGGCTTGTGTTTTAATGCATTTGCCACAAAACTAACGACATAGCCTCGCCATTTGCTCAATGAAAACTTGCACAAACATGGCCAATTTTTTGAAGTGATTTGTGCGAGACTCTTTTTGTTACCTTAACAGAACAAACATCATTTCAGGCTGTTATAAGCAAAAGTTCATCGATGGGTGCTACAGGAAAGCAATTTTGAAAAAAAAAAAGTCAAAAAGTTGTATCCCAAGCATGCACTGTATGCAAAAAACGCTAAAGAAACTGAAACTGAAAAAACAAAACGCTTTTTTGTCACATTTTCGTCATTGGTGGTATTTCAATTGGGCGGGGGGAGGCGGGCCTCCCTGGCTATGCCTATGAGTCTAACTGGAATAAATATTGGCTAGTATTTATCACTAGATAAACCACAACATTACTTAAAACCAAATTTTGTCTCAAAATATCTCTCTTTAAAAAAGAAAACAATTTAGATTAACTGGCTTGAGCACATGATCCTTAATCAATTAAAAGATTACAAAAAATATCACAAAAACTTTGAAACTTAAATGTGCATTTAGATTGAACAAAGAGCAGTGTGAAGTATCTTTGCCAGTGGTTGCTTACTATCGGTATAAAACACCTTCCACACTTTAAATTATACCTTTCTGAATGCTGTTGTTTTGTAGTTAATGAAATTCAACAATTCAAGAAGCAATCAGAAAAATTCTACTTTCATTATTTTGGTAGTAGTCTGAGTGGTCGCAGCAGTGCAGGTTTTTTAGGGCAGTGATCCAGTGAATTATGCTCCTTGAAGAACCAGGAAATTTTTCCGAAAAGAATAAAAGCAATTAGCAGCCAACGCCAAAATTAATTTTAAAAGACATACCTAACAAAAAATATTTTCTTGCTCGAGCAATTAAGTGGGAATGACCCACTTGCAATAAGCAGACTTGCAACATGGCTCCACAAAATTAGAAGTTTTGCAGAATGCAAAAAAATAATCAGTGAAACAAATAACTTCTGTTGCCATTTCATATGTTACGTAGTATTCCAAGAGTGACTTTTTGGCTACATCAAATCAAATTTTTCACTATATTTGTCAGTGGCATAGGAGGTGGGGAGCCACTGCCCCCCCGCTTGGTTTTAAGGTGTTGATCACGCGTCAAAATTTCGAGCAATTTTATATTTTTCGGGCAATTTTGCTCAGCAATTATATTTTTATGTAATCAGTGTTGGGTTGCTAACTATATTATTATTTGGTCAATTGGCTAGTCTAGTTTAACAGACTAATTTCTAGGCTATTTTGCTGCATTGGCAAGAGTCGTGTCATATTATACCTTAGTTGGCCAGTAAATTTGGGGCCAATTTCTTGTTTTTCGGGCAATTTTGCTCACTAGTAAACATATTTTTATATAATCAGCTCTGGCTATTTCATTTTTTGGTCAAATATTTTTCTAGGCTATTTTTGCAGCACCAGTAAATGGTGTGCAATGGTCTAACTTAATTGAGTAGAGATTTTTCGGGAAATTTATTTTAGGGACATTTTTGTTCAGCATTCATTCATCATATTTTTTATAGCTATTAGACTACCAAGTGATGGCTAATTTACTTTCGTGATCAAATAGTTTTCTAGGCTATGTGTGATTTGCCAGAACTCAAGTGCAATTATTGAATGTGCAGTGAAATTTCGGCAATTACATATTTTGGGGAGGTTTACTACATAACTGCATCATATCTTTATTGTTGGTGGCTTTTTAGCTTTTCAGTTTTGTGGCCAACTGTCAAAAAGGCCTGCTATTTAGTCCATCTTGCCATACACATATCTTCGAGGATTGCAAACTTAATTTTTGAGCAGTTTTGCTCACTTTTTAATTATATATTTTATAGTTAGTAGTGGGTTTTTTCAGTTTTCTGTTTTGTCATCAAAGAGTTTTGTAGTCTATTTTGCTGTAAGTGTCATCAAAGAAATAGCATCAGTTAACTATTGATCCATGATTCAACTTGACTACCCAAACTTAACAAGCTTTAATAATCCAACCTTAATGAGACTGTAAAATTTTGGGCAATTTCGTACTTCTCTGTAGTAATTTTGCCAAACATAACACATGTATTATTGATATAATACCTTGTTGACTAAATTCATAACTAACAGATTGACCAGTTACTTTGCAGGTGTAATCAAATAGCTTTTCAGTTTTTCATTGGCTATCAATTTAGCTATTTTTGTTGTTTGGGAAGACTTGCACTTTCCTGGAAATTTTTTCTGAAGGAAACAAGCATTCTTTCAAGCCAACTTATCAAAGTGTGAGCAATATTTATTTTTCGAATGAACAGCAATCACTGCCCAAATGACTTGAGGTGGTTGCCAAAGCGTTTTGCATTTGTTTTTCAGTAGGTATGGTAATTAAATTTGATAGTGTTTTAAATCTTTGTTTAGGTTGATCTTTTTTCTTGGAAGACTTACTACACTCAGCTTGTTATAATGTTAGCCGTATTTATTTGTGTCACAAAATCAATTATTTTGTGTCAACTTGTGACAGTGTGAGCAATTTTGATTTTTATGTGAATAATCACCGACCAAGTTACTAGCATGATTGACCACAATAACGGCAGTATTGACAGCAATTAAGTTGTGAATAATGCTACACAGTTACTGTTGTTTTTTTGTCTATTGTGTTTTTTCTCAAGTGTATTTTTACTTTACATCCTTTTAGCCATTTTAAATGGTGCTGGAAAAGTTGTCCAAATTCACATAATAGTTAAATATATTTTGACCTTAGTTTAAAACAATAGTTTTGTTGTAAAAGTTTAGTTCAACTACTGTGTAGCCACTTCAGAATGCCTAAAATTAAGTCAAGCACTGGACATGGCATAAAGCTGGGATCATGTCTTTTTGGCGCAACTACTTTGGCACAGACCTGTTCAGCGCCACCTATTTCGTTCTCGATCCTTTTTTGGCACAGACTGTTTCAGCACCAACGTGGTACTCTTTGATAGTTCAGTTATTTAGGCTTAGGGTTAGTCAAAGAGCACTAAATTGGTGCCGAAATGGTCCAAGCCGAAAGTCGTGGACCCATAAAGCTAACTTGGTCCCAGTTTACTTAAGTTCTGTACTGTTTAATGGTGAACAAAAAGCTGTTTAATGGTGAACAGAAAAATGGGTATAAATTTGGGTTTGCCATATCACTTGTTCAAATGTTTTGATAAGATATCTGATAGTTGTCAAGATGTAAATATTTTATGGAAATATTTACCTCTTTCAAAAAAAGCTCAAGTGATGTAACCAGTATAAAATTTAGCTTATTGGGACAAAGCTAGTACCATCATCATATATTTTAGACTAGACAGGTGATAAGTTCAGGTATTTTTAAAAGTCCTAGAATTTAGATGCTTTGTAGTAATTTGGAACAAGAAAACATTGTAAGATATAGCTAACATTTTGCCTGAATGATGTTGCTTTAACTACTTCTTTACATACTTTTTGTTGGGTACTTTGAATAGTGACTTAACATGCAGGCTGATTGAAGAAAGCAATTTTGTTTGGCACTTATTTGTAGACCTATGTTTTGGAATTGTCGCCAGTAAGCATTGTTTAATTATAATCAGCTGAAGTGAAGTGATTGAACTAAAAGATGAAGATCTTTCTGCAAAAAATGCCATTGTTGTTAAAATATTTAAGTTAATCAGACCACTAACATTGGCAAAATATCTGCATAGTTATGTCAATTTTCAGGATTGTGCATTTTTTAGATCTTGGTGGGTTTAGTATTGATTTGATTTTGTTCGTGACAGTAGCTTAATTAAATAATAATACACCAAAATCTGTCACCAAATTGCCAAACAACTATTGTATATTCCGGCATATAAGACGACATTTAAAGTGTAAAAAACCACCCTTAAATATTGGGGTCGTCTTATACAACTGATATAAAAGTCATATCTTAATTTTCACATGAAGATTTTTTTATATGAAAAATGTGTTGGGGTGTAAAAATAAAGAACATGCAAGAAAAGTATTTTTATTTAACATCATCAATAGCGCATTTTCCGCCTAATAAGCCGATTTTCTGGACTTAATTTTTTAACCTAATTTTCCAACACTTTGCACTATTTTGCACTTTGTACTACCTATTTACAATTTGCACTACCGTATTTTGCACTTTGCGCTATGGGTATCATATTTTCATGTGCGATTAAAACAGATAAAATTTGCATTTTCTGCTTTAAATTGGCACTAAATTTTGTAATGCACAGCGCCAGATTAATCTGGCGTTGCGCCGCGCTGATCAAATTTTCTGCCTTGGCTAATTTGGCAGTAATACGGCAAAATGTGCATTGATGCGTAAATCGGAAAAAAGCGAGAGAATAGCATCGATATTAGAAAAAAAGTGTGCATTGGTGCGTAACAAATGTACCGTAACTCTTGTAAGAAAAACATGCAAGAATTTAGCAGTCGTCTTATACAGTCAATATATGATAAATGTACAAAAATCTATTCAAATTTTGTACCTCGTCTTATCTGACGATCGTCTTATATGCCAGAATATACAGTAGCTTTCCTCAATACATTTTAGTTAGTCTAATAATTGCATAGCAAACACCGTATTTATTCCAGTATAAGTCACATTTTTTGTACCAAAATATCACCCAAAAAGTCAGGTATGACTTATACAAAAATACACGAAGTGCATTGTACCAGTATGTGATACAAAATTTTTCAAAGGTATTTTCTTGCTAATGCTTTTTGCACTATTGCCCTTCATACAACCACATTACTTATTGCCTTCCACTAAAGTAATGTTGCGCTTCTGAAGCTCGTCTTTCTCACATTAGTCATCGTCCTTCCAGTATCCACACAAAACACGTTAAGTTGCATCACTTGCCACCCTCAAGAGATGCTGATAAGAATGTTTAAGAGGTTGACTGGAACTATTTGAGAACAGTGACATCAGTGATAACTTTAATGGTTTTTAATTTTTTGTTATGAGATTGCAATGAAAGAATAAAGTTTTAAAAAAATTTTGTCCTGCTTTTCATGTCAAATGTGGGGGTGCGATTTATACCAGAATAAATACGATAAGTTTACATTATTCAAATTTTGTGATGTGCTTATTTTTTTAAGCAGAAAAATGCAGGTGACTAATTTATTTCTTGGGCAAAATTCAATTCATCAAAGTCATTTTTCGGGCAAAAGTTTGGTGCCCCCTCCCCCCCAAATCATTTTGAGCTCCTTCGCCCATGATACTTGCAGTATTATGCCAAAGCATGTAACACAAAGGCAATCTCGCAACTGCAAAGGGCAACACAGTTCCTTGCAAAGAAATGATGCAGTAGTGATGAGTTGTTGGCAACAGTGTGTCCGACTTGACAGGTCCATAACTTGAACCTCAGACCTCCTACTTCAGGACAAACATGTTACTGCTCGACCAACTAACCAGTGTTAATTTGGTTAAATCTCACAGCAAATGAGGCCACAGTCAGCACCAAAAATTGTATCTCATGTATATACTGTAACATTGCAAACAAAACTGAGCTACAAATATTATTTGAAGAACTTACCCAGACACTTGGTAATTCTTGTTACATTTTTTCATCAAAAAGATCTTTTAAAAAACTTCTTGTATATAATATTGCCAAAAAATTGTGGATTGTCTTGCATGAATTATGCATTGAAAATGAAATTCCTCATTCATTAACTCAGTCATCCAGGGTAACACAATGGCTTAAAAGTTGGTATCAACCAATCAATGTCGTATACCGGTAGTTTGGACAATTATTCACTACAGCAGAAACTGTTTGTCTAAGCAACCACATCAAACAACTACGGTAGGTTTCAAGCTAGCTTTAGTAGGTTATATTTTATGCCTGAAATGCAATTTTGTATTTCAAGCTATTGGGTAGAAAATATGTATCAATAATTTGCAAACATCAGTTAAGTCTATGCAAACACTCCACCAGTACAGAGTACAAAGTAACACTTAAATAATCATATAAAACTTGCATTATGTCGCGAACTTTTATCTGTCAGTGTCAGATCTTTAAACCTTGTATGGTATCTGCTACTGTACAGTACCATACTACAGTGCAAAGCTGCTAAGTGCTAAGGTTAGCAGCCTACGTAAACGTTTTCACAAGTTTTCATTCAAACTGTTTAATGTTTAACAATCTATCAGTTTAATACCAATTCTGAAGTAAACTTTGTTTGTTTCAATTTCATTCACTATGAATACCAGTATGTATGAGCAGATGAGCGATGAAGTCAGTAAGTGTCTAATGGAATTTGTGTAGTTCATTCTGAGCATAAAATTAAAACCAATCACAAAGTTGGTTAAGATTAATAAAATGAGTTTAACATTTCATTTTCATGACTTTGATATTTCAGTTTTTCCGATTTGACATCTTATTTTCCAAATTTACCAGTTTACATTTCAGATTTTAGTCATTTACCAGTACCTATAGCCAATTGCTCTAGCTCAGATCTGCTAGTACAAGTAGTAGGCCTACCATGGTGCTTTTGTAATATACGGTACATAGCCAGTAGTAACTTGAATGAAACTGCATTAATTAATGGAACATGGGACCTTAGGCTTCCCTCTGGTATACTATCTATAATGCAATAATTCCAAAAAACTCAGCAGCTCAACCCTAAAAGTAAAATTAAAAAAAGATTATTACAGTAGACTAGGCTTTTTTGACTTGTTTGCATGAAAAATTTTGTCTTAATATTTTCACTTCATCGTAAAACGTAAGCCTAGGCTTATTGACTAACTGCTATCGCTTTGTGATATTCTTCCAAGCCTGTTCTACCACTGCCTACCTACGGTAGGCAACTTTACCACAAACTCAAGTCTAGCCTAACTTGCCCAGTACCATCGTACCAAGTTGCCTGTAAATACAGCGGATCAAGTCAAAATTGAGAGCGGAGTACGAAACTCAAGGTTGGGACACAGGATGTGACGTAATAAATCTGCAAAACCATGGTAGAAAAAAAAATTTCGCGGGCAGCGATGCCAGCCTGAGGGATAGCAATTACATGGCAGCAGCTTTTTCGCTGACGAAAGCGACGAACCGTGACGCTTCATTGCGGCTGCCTGCGTGACTTCTGCACTAGCTTCTCGTTAAATTAATTAGTGGAAGAACTGCTGCTTAAATTCAGAGGTTAAACGTTTTCCTAGATCGTTTTGGCCGCAAAGAGCTAGCAAAGTATTGGGAATCAAGATAACGTTTTAGTGCTTTACATGAAGTAGCCTATAATCTATTTTGGTTATTGCTTACTATAAATAGCCTATCCGAAGAAATGATTGCGCGTTGAAGGTTAAAGCATCGTAGCTGACAAGATCTTATAGATTAAGATTCCAGTTTTAGTGAGCCAGTAAGTTCTATGCAATTATTGCACAATTAGTGTAGGCCTAAGCTGTAGTCAGTCATTTGGAACGGTCTTGACGTACTGCCGTTCGGTTTGGTAATGTTCGGAAAGCGTTTCTCCCTCATCTAAGGGGAAAAATAATTGCGATTACGTCATGATTTCTTAGCTGAAGAGCATCAAAATTGGTGCGAAAAAATTCTAAACAATTGCCAAAGATGTTTCACCATGATTTCAAAGTAAAATTTTTGAAATCAAATAAACGTCTTTAATGCCTTTTTAAATAATGTGATAGTAAGCAAAGCAAAACCAGGCTCTTTGCTGACGACACTTGCTTACTAATTAATGGATTGAATCCTGAACAATTGCAATTTAAAAATAATGGGGATTTACAAAATCTTCATCTCTGGTGTATTGCAAGCAAATTATCGATCGACTCTACCAAAACAAACATTATAATTATTCCTCAGTATAAACAAACTAGAATATGTCCTCCATCTTAGGTTTACAAGTAATGAATCCCCGGTAAATATTGTCAGTAGCGCCAAATAATTAGGAATTTCATTGACAAATATTTCAATTTTAAGGACCACATTACGGAATTGGGGAAAAGGGTGGCTCGTTCCATTGGCATTTTATCAAATTGCTGCATATTTTCCCTCAGAACATCATGTTACAACTTTATCTTACGTTAGTGCATCCACTGATTTTGTATGGAATGATAGTTTGGGAATCCATCTTTCCCTTCCTCCTACTTGAAGAGATGAAAAATTTCACAAAACTGAGCAATGAAAATAGTCGCTAGATGTCATTGTAGGGAAGATGCCATCTCATTTTATAGCCAATTTAAAATATTATAAATTGATGATTCGTGGAAATATGGAAATGCTAAATTTGGCCACAGCACTATTTACAACAGAAATCCAAATTCATTTCGCAAGGATTTTTTTTAAATCCACGGAACATTCAAATCGAGCTACACCGCAATCTACTGACAACACGAATCTAAAAATTCCTCGTTATCGCAAACTAAAATGCATTAAATATCAGGGTGTGAAGGTCTGGAATTCCATTCCTAGGGTAATTTTCTTTTAGAAAATTTATACTGCATTATAAAAAATTATTCTAGCGCAATATTGCCATTAGATTATCTGCGCGCCGTTTCTTGGTGACATGAGACCATTCTTGCTTTGGCGTGCCCGAGTATTAAAAATTCATAATGGTCACAATTCGCTTCATTACAAGTTCAAATTTACTGGCAAAACTAGCGATTTTCAACCGTAGGTTGGTTGCTTGACTCGATAACCGCAGGATTCTTTCGCAACTTCCCTGTCGCATGCTAAATAAATACAAAATAAACTGCCGTTATGATTTTACCATCACTCGTTTTTTTTGTTGATATTGTTTACAATCTCATGGTTACAGTATTTAGCGACTAAATAAAATCGTCTTGTCTGGATGAAGAATGAAATTCAGTATATGTGATCCTCACACAGTTGCGACTTTAGAGATCGATGATTGTTTCATTAATTTTTTCTCTAGATGGCAGTAACGATGGCTGTAGATTGCTGAAGTGGCGGTTGACTGGTGACCTGCATAAAAATGTTTGAAAATCTTGTTTGAGTTCCAAGTTAATCTTTTTGGCGATTCTTTGTTTTTAATCTTTCATTTGCAAATTCTGTCGATTGTTCAACGTTTATTGCAAATCTTTACATGTAGTAGCTAGAAAAAATAATTGGAACTGTGTTTAAAGTGAAGTGGGAGGATGGTGAGGAACATGCGAAATCGAAATGTGAGATTTGTTGAGTATGAGAATGGCTACAAAACTCTGTTGGTATTTGAAGCCTCTTAAAAAGCAGTGGCGCAAAACTATCAAAAAGCTGGGGGGGGGGGGACGATTTTCAACCTGCCACCAACAACATTAATACGGCACTGAAATAGTATTTTTTGCTTTTCAGTATTTCAGGCCAGCAATTATGCTCCAAGTAGGGCAACGGCGCAGGTACACAACCACGAGTTTTCCAAGGGGGGGGGGGGGGGGGGGCTAGAATCGCAATTCTCAAGTAAATCTTCAGCATGCGGTTTGTTGAGCAACCTGATAAGTCTGAAACGAATCACAAACGTGGGTCTGGAGTCGCAGCCGCCGGAAGCCAATGGGGTTTGGGGGAGAAGGTCCCAGCCGCAGGCCAATTTTTGCAATCATTTTAACGCCATTTGGTTGACATTTTGTACGTTGTAGTGCCATTTAAAACCACTAAATGGTAAAGAACTGGATATCATTTGAAGAAATTAAAATCTTTACATTCAGCCTCGCTCTAAACTACTGGTCAAACCATAACAGGTCAGCTTGTATATTAAAGTTAAATTTTTTGAATGATTTAGCTGAAGGGGGGTAGAGGGCTTCAACCCAATTGCTTTTAGCATCTGCATAAGCGCGCAATGTAACGATTGCAATTACATTGTCATAATTACGGAACAATAATGTTTTATTAAACTATTGTTTCATTTGCTCGCCAACATAAAGCAAAACTGTTTGTATTGGTGTAAATATAGCCTATGCGTCTTATTTTATACCGCAGCGTACACCGTTCGCTGTATAAGTATTGATCCAAGGCAGGCGTGCAACCAGGATTTCGGTAGGGGAGGGAGGGCTTAAAGCAATTAAAATTTAAAGCTTTCTTGTTCAAAATATGCCTCAGTCAAATAGCGTGTCGAACAAAGTAGTGCAACTTCAGCGCATCACAGAACGGAGGTCTACGTGCAGAGCTCACAGCCGCTGGGCAATTCGTGCGCTTTTTTCAGAGAAAAAAATCAATTTTTCAAAAAAAATCGAAAAAAATTTTTTTCATAAAAATGCTTTTTTCTAAAACAAAAATCGGCACTCCCTGCCTAAAAGTTGGGAGGACGCATCCTCCCCGGAGTTGTGCGCCCCTGATAAAAGTCTTGCTTTACCCTAAAAGCTTACATGATGATCTCAACGTTGTCGATCGCCCACTGATCCGCTCCGGGACCGCCATGGCGCGGTTGCCACCATCGAAACATCGTGTGCTTTGATTGGACCTAAAAACAACAATGATCTCGTTTAATCGGTTACTGCTGAGGCACTGCAACGATATTGTTCCGAACTTTTTTTACGACCAATCTCGTCACGCCTGATTGCTTTAGGCGGCGATGGTTGGTGGAACGTCCAGTAAGTGATCGAAAGGTTGCCGACCCCAGGTTCGATTCTCGGACTGTGTTGTAACCAGAGATGTGGAAGCGGAAATGGAAGCTGGAAGTGGCAAATTTTCGCGGAAGCTGTAAAAGAGTACCGATTCCGCTTCCACTTTATCCATTAATTTCGAACGTTGAAAACATAAATGTGGTGCAATTTTGGTAAAATATGACCAAAAGTTATTGTTTGATCATAGACTCTTTATTAGTAGACTGGACAGTTACTTTTTCTCACTGAGTTGATATTTTATTCTTAAAAAAGTAACAAGGGAAGAACACCGTTCTATAACTTCTCTCAAACAAATAATTATATTAATATGCTATAATGCATGTCTTTCTGCAGAATATCGTTGCTATATTAATAAGGGTTATTCTAATATGGCAACTAAAAAAAAATTTCAGCAGCGTTTGCTGTTTTGCAGTCTTAAAAATATACGTTGCTACGCAGAAATTTGGAGCCATGCCACATACGATCGAAAAACGTATTAATATTTAAAAAATTTCAGCGATTATTGTTGGGGCTTCGCCCTAGGGCTATACCTAATTATCATAGCCAAGTAAAGATTCACACTGTACTGCAAATGTGATTTAAACATTACTATCCCCAACGCTGGGAAATTGGTTGTTGGACCGCAATGAGTAATTGCTTCTTGTTTTAAATTTTGCGCTGAACAATTAGAAAAATTCGTATCAGCTGAAACGTATGACCATGTAATTCGGTGTTCCGCTTTTGAGTTACAGTTAACTGTTTAATTTTAGCATATCTGGAAAGTTTTTTGCCAAAAAATATTCACGATAAAAACTTTCAAGCAAAAATTGCGTCATCAGGTGGTGGAAGCGGTGAAGGTGGAAGCGAAAGCGATTCCACAAACTGGCTCTTCCACATCTCTGATTGTAACACTAACTTCTGGTGTGTTGTAACACTAACACTGTATTTTAACCCTTACTTTTTAGCAATACTTCTTCGTGCCCTTAATGGGAAAGACACTTAGGCTAAATGGGCTGAAGCATCCAGCTGGGGTTAAAATAAAAAAAAACTTTCAGCATATCTTCACCGGGTTTTATTTCAAAGTTTAGGGGATCTACCCATGGTGTTGCTTATAGTTAAAATTTCATCATTTGTACAATAATGGCTTAAGATATTTTTCACAATTGCTTTGAAAGAACCTGAATGTTGGCTTCTGCATGAAATAGTGTTACGACAGAAATATATTTAGTAGGTACAGTAGTTAGGACATCCAAATTCTTAGACAATTAGATTTTAACTGGAAACACTGTTGGGGAGATCTCCAAACTTTGAAATATCTCCAAAAGGATAGGTCATAGAAAAGCTGAAACTTGGCAAACGTATGTTTTAAATATTTTTTTTGCACATAATTGTAGCTGGATGCTTTCCTCCCCCTTCAACCTTTATTTCCCATTGGGGCCAACCGTACGCAGAAACAAATGCGTCGATTACTCAAGTCGCTGACTTTACCTATTTTTCATGGTGGTGGCGTTTTTGCTGTCCTCTCGGTTTTATACTGTAAATTTCTTCAAAAAAAATGTTTTAGAATCTATTTGACTTTGAGTCAAAATTCATTACAACTTTACAAGTAACTCCTGATAATTTGAATCTGCTAAGTTAAAAGAAAATGTCCCAATTTTTTTAGGTTCTCCAAAGTCACTTTTTTAGACCTTAGCAGTTTTTGGCCTATATTTAACTTGAATGACATCATACGACGTTTTTGTGACGAAACCAACTTGACATAGACATTTTATGAATCAGTATCAAAAAACAAACCCATGAACCAAATTCGAACCGCCATTGGCGTCATCAAAACTGACGTCACTTCTCAAAATTATGCTGTGGCGTCATAATGATGACGTCCTCAACTCAAAACCAATTTTTCTAAAAAAATTTTAGATGCGCGCATGCCCAATTTGATGTTCCTAAGATTTTTGGTTTTGAAGTTAGATAATAGCCATTTTTACCCCACCCATGTAAAATGCGTAAGTCAAATACCCCGTATAAAAAACGGTGAAGCTTTAAACAATATTGAACTCGTCCGCAGATTCAATCGTCACGGCGTCGTCACATCCTGAACTCCACCGCTCTCCGTTGTAACAAGCACCTAGTTATTACTGCACCATCACCACGTCACTGACCTGTGCGTCCAACATGATGGCTACTCGTTGCGGTTGACTAAACACAACGGCACGATGATCCTTCAGCAAATGCCACGTCACTCCGTTGTTATGTGTGTAGTCCAGCAGAACGCTTGCATCACGTGACATGTTTATGTTACAAGCCGTACGCGGGGGTATCATCCCAATCTGGATGACGTATTGCAAAAAGCTGAAAAAATTTGCCATTTAGAAGACGCCAATTTTTTCATTTATGCCATCTCAGTAAACCAACCTTCCTCTGCGCAGATCCATTTCCATGGTCTGCAGCCACCGGTGTCCACACGCGTTAAAGTAAGCGGTGCGACCGTAACCGAAAGGGCCTAGTCCCCCACAACCCCCATATCCAATCGAGCCTCCTTTCAGAGACGACCACTTTTGTTCGGTGCCTAATCGCGCAAGCGAAGCGTTTTTGATTGTTGTTGGAAGCTGAAAGTCTTCTTTGAAATCGCGAACCAGAAGCGGTCGAGTCGGCTCGGAGCAGTCGGAGCCTGGAACAAGATGTAAATTATGCCGCATCCTCCATTCACCAAACCCAGCACCCACCTTCAAACCGGGGTCCGCAGACGCATCTCCGCCCTTCCGTACATTGGCCGTGTCCAGTGCAGTAACCAGGGCACGCCTCACCGATATATACGTCATCAAGGGCCCAGGTGGTTGACCCGGCATTTTGAGACCACCGAAATTGCGCTGTTCTGGAAGAAACAACCAAATAATGTTACGAGATTATGATGTCACACACTAAAACCACTCACCCAGATTCGATGGAGTCAAGAGGTATTGTAACGTGTTTCCATGTTGACCTGGGAAAGTATATGGAGGACGTGTGATGATGAAAAGGGAGGCACGTTTCGACCAAAGGAGATCCAGGGAAGCAATCCTCCAACACCAACGCCCATTTGCTCCTAAACCAATTAATCCTGATTAGTTGATTACGTTTATGGCAACCATTTTGAAATATCGATAGAGAAGGAAGTCAAACGGGACTTGTGAAATCGGAAGTTCTCTCCGTTCCCGTATCAGTATCAAAAGGCGAAAGTTTGCAGTTCTCAAGTAAAGCAGCCAATCTAAATCACAACAAAATAATTTTTGTTGAAATGAAACTCACATTGGTGATTTGCGATACTCCAGTTGAACCGCGTCACTCTGTGTTGAGCACACGTCATCAGAAGACGCGCAGCCGACCCTGATCTATAAAAAAGAAGAATTAAAGCTGAAGTAAGGATGAAGTTGCTGGTGTTTTTGCTCAGCACGTCATCAGTCATTATTTTGTCGGGCGTCTCGGCCTCAACCACTGCGGTTCCAGCAGAGGCGCCCCACATATCTATTTGCTCGTTGATGGCAAATCAAAAGAGTCATCGCTTGGAACGATGAAGCCAAAAAGCAAGACTATCAAAAATTAAGTACAGAGCGAAAGTCAAAGAACAAGGAAATGTCTGCATGCTTCGGTGCAATTCCCAACCACTGTTTATTTTCGGGCTCATTGGATAAGCAATTCCCGTGCTTGAGGACACGCGCAAGGAATAAAGTAAACTGGAGCAAGGAAAATAAATGGCAAATCAAGATCACTCTGAACAAACAATCAAGTGCGCAATAATGTTTCCCAGCATGTGCGTTTCAACCGCACAGTGGCGCTCATCAGTTAGTGCGGTTCAACCAACCTTGAATTGGATCATGAATCCCCTAGTCACGATCATCTGACGCGTTGTGATGCTTCGCTCACGAGATGATGAGTTGTCTGGCAACCATGCAATCACATTGGACTCCACAGCACTTCCGCAGTATTGTCTACTAATAAATCCACCAGGAAAAAAGTCAAAATTTTCGCTAAAAATTGGATCTGAAAAAATATATGGTTAAGGTTGCACAGTTGCACACGATCCTACCAGATCAAAACTGATGCGCGGAGCTAATTAACTTCGTCGCAAGAAAACTCTACTCCCACCATCAACGATCATTTAAAGGCTGGATGTGGTCAAATGAGTCTTCTCGCCTCATTCATCGATGCTTCTGCAACCAAATATGTTGTTTGCCACAGAAGATTTAAAGTTAACCAATTTTGAAATTGAGTTTTCCGTTTTGAATCTTCATTGAAAGAAAAAGCGTGACCGTTGAAAATTCAGGTGTAATTGCGTTGCTACTAATCGTTTATGACGTGCTGCAAGCTTGAAACTCTTTAACATATCAAAGCCAATATATTTTGCATTCAGTTGGTTTTGGTAAGAATTGAACCCAGATTACTTGATTGGAAGTCCAACGTAATATCATGGCCGAGCGCCCAGTGGTGTAAAAAGTACTCAAAAATTGTAATCAAGTAAAAGTTTCGTTACTGACAAAAACACTACTTGAAGTAAAGTACAAAGTACTGACCAACAAAAGGACTTGAGTAAAAGTAAAAAGTAGTCATTTTAAAAGTACTCAAGTACAAGTATTTCTGAAAGTATTCAAGCAAAATAAATGAACTATTCAATCGACATATAAGAACTGATCAACTACCTTCACATAACTGCCACAAGCGCTTGGTCTTCTAGCCCGTCACTATCTCAAGAAGTCATGAATTATTAATTGTTCCAAGTTTTTTGTTATTGTATTCAAGACAACTAATCAAAAAGAACAACAGCAAGACTTCGAGATTCGAAAATCATGCCGTGCAGAATTTACATGGAATTATTTAATAACATCTTTGCTCAAATACTCATTCACTGTCATTGTCGAATTAATTTGCTAAAAAGTAAAAACACTGTGGACGTGTCTTATCAGTGCATAATCTATTGGGGCAAAAAGGGGGAAAGGGTGGGGCAAAGCTCACGCACCATAGCTAATTCAGTATATTTTGCGATAAAATTTTTTTGATTAATTAATAAAAATTATTTCGATTTTTTTGAATTGAATTTATTTCACATGTGAAGGCAGGCAGAAGCCTGAAAAACATTACGTCACTAAATCACACAAAATTATTGTTGATAAGCCCATTTAGATAATACCGGGTCTCTGCTGGGACGAAATTGATCATCATATTGAAAACAAATTGGAATTACATTTGCACAATAATTGCAGTACCGTACAATAATGCCTATTGCATATATGGTATGTGACTTTTGTCCCACTCTGTAGAATTTAGCTTTAGAAACGTGTAGTAATCATAGGACGAATTTTTGGCAAATTTATATCTCTCTGTTTGCTTCTTTCATGATTTACTTTTAGGAGAGTAAACATCTATGCCAGTATGCGGCGAAGGGCAAACACCAAGCAACGTGAAACTACAGTAAAAGCATCTTGAACCGCCATTCGCCAGAATGGAGGATGTACGTAATGGTACGCGTAGAAAAAAGGCATTTGCTGTCAATCGATCAATCAATAATTTGTTTACACTGTCAAAAAATATAAGATGAAAATTAGTTAGAGACATTCTAAATATTAATAATTCTCGGACAGGAGTGAGGCAACGAATTGACCTTTCGGTCTCCGAGTCTGCAGCCCCCAAGTTGAATCGAGAAAAAGTAATTCATTTAAGATTGGTTCTTATATGAAACAAAAGCAAGGCAGTGCCGCCTTATAAATTTTAACTATAATTTTGTAATAGCTATTTTTTCTATTTGTTTTTAAATAATCTTCTGATGAATTTTGAATTTCTGGTGGGATATTATTCCAAATTTTAACTCCTTGATTTACAGTAATGCATCGTTGCAGTCGTATAGTTGGATATCGGGGAATGTATAAGGTATTGCGTGACGTTTTGGTTGCTCTGGTTGCACGTGAGAAGATGTTTTTTGTTAATGTAAAAAATTTGGATAATTTGGATGGAAGGTTATGCATAAAGTGAGCGTGGACTATTTTAGCTACTTTCATCTCGAAAAGATCATTGAGTTTTAATATAGAGAATTTACTAAAAAGTTTAGTTGGACTTTCAAGCGAAGAGCCACCTTCAATCGTTTTTACAGCTTTATTTTGGAGGGATTCAAGTTTATTCATGTAGGAAGGAAAAGTAGAGCCCAAGATAGGTAGACCATACATAAGTTGACTGTGTATGAGAGCATAATATATTTTGAGAAGGGCACTTTGAGGCAAAAAGCGGCGAAGTTTAGAAAGGATTCCGATTGTCCTCGATATTTTGTGTTCTAATAATATATGATTGTGAATTTCAAGTCAGTGTCTATTAATTGAGTTAAAATGATTGAAATCTGAATTGAAATAATTGAATTGAAATATTTCAGTTTACCTTGACTATCCCATTAATAGTTATTCTAACTGAATTGCTTTATTTCACGCTAGAAACTTTATGCTGTTGCTTGTTTGACTGTAATTTTAATATGATTGCTTTGCTCCAAAATTCGAAAGGCATTTTTATTTCCATAATGATTTTAAGTATTTCCTCATATAATGTGCGTTATTAGTCAGCTATACGTAATTTATGTTGCCGTAATGCTTCCATTTTCCTTTGAAGATGTTTATGTATTATTGTTCATAATATCCTGAAGAGGGCTTAAGTGTTTTAAGCCGAAAACGTTCGATATGTTTTGTTTTTAATAAAAATGTTGAATCCAGCAAAGTTGCTGTTTATTGCTTTAATTTGTATTTTTTTTTGAATCAAAATACAACTTAAGTAGAGTTACATCACACTAAAAGTAAGCAAGTAAAAGTAGCCCGCAAAAAAACTACCCAAAAAGTATTCGTTATCGGAAAAAACTACCTGAGTAATCTTGAGTAATCTACTCAAGTAAAAATATTTCGTTGCTTTACATCACTGCGAGCGCATAGCATTCAATCACGGCCAATATTGTTGGCGCATAGTCTCGCTTTGGTAAAATTCAATAAAAGTTGATTTGTTGAATAAATTAACATCACAGGATTATTATGATTGGAAGCCTTTATTGCTACCTTGTGGAGATTCGAAATCTTCTTCCAACAAAGGGACATTTACTTCATGTCCTCCGATGTACACGTCATCAAGTGCCCACTCTGCGCGATCCTCCACCAATGTGACCAGACCTTGAAATGTTATGCAGGCTGTAGTTTGATCAAATTGTCTCACTATTGCACTTGGTTAAGACCATGAAAGCGCAAGAGCTGTTTAGTGTTTACTTGCAAATTGCTTGAACACATCCGATTTCATGAAAGCCTTGTAAAACATCGCAAAAGTCAAAGTTGAGGCTATGCTTAAATTGCAATCAGTATCCAAAAGCACAAATGCAGACAAGGTTAAAATCTAAGCAAAATATCGTCAAATCAACGATTATGACTGCATAATCATTTTTTACTATTTCACAGTATGTCCTTTTACTGCGTGCATATTTTATACTAGTGAAAAACAAACAAACAAAATTGTAATTCTCATTCGAGGACACATTCAAGCTAACCTGTGGTGGAGCTGATGGCAAATGGTTGCCACCATCTAAGTCTGGTCGCGCTGGTGCGTGCCTCCAGTGGTAAGCTGATGTAATCACGGGTTGGTTTTGGGTAAGAAGAGTATTCCAGCTCTCGCAACATCTTCCAAGTTATTCCTGAAATAGCAAGTCACAATTTTAGTCAACAGTTCTGTGTTCAAAAAGAACCAGTCTTGCTAACGAGCGGCCTCACCGCCCACGTTGCAGCTCGACCCAACGAACTCGCGGTTTCATGGCAGACATCCCGACGCAAACAAATTAAATTTTCATTACACCGATACTCGCTGAATTAAGCCAAAGCGTGTAGCAGTTTGCGGGGACAATCTAGGCGTCATTGTGCCTATTGGCAACACAGCTCCTTTCAAAGAATGTCGTAGCAAGGTAAGCCGTTGGCAATACTGCTCAATTTGACTGGCCCAAGATTTGAACCTCAGACCTCCAGTTCTAGACACGAACGCGTAACCGCTCGTTGCAAGAACTGTAACGTAAACAGTAAGAAGGTATTTCAGCAATCACGTCTCGTGACACCGTCAGGTTTTCACTTCTCCTTTTCCACTTCAAAAATTTTAAAGTCAAGGATGTCCTCTACTCACCAATGCACGTCTGGCTCATCCTAATCGACCGGTCGTGCCACGTGATGCAACCACAAAACAAAATGTCAACAATTCTTCAAGTACTCAAACAAGATCCAATCCCGCTCTTCGCAGTTTGCACGTTGGTTTATACGAGTTGCAACAATGTCAAATGCTTCAATTTTAGCGAAAAATTTCATAAGAAATCCCTTAAAACTTTTGCGCTAAGACGGTAGCATGTAATATTATTGCAATTTCTTTCTAAACGCCAACCTTCTCACCTCCGTCAGCTGAGTACTGCAATAATATTCCGTCTGCTCTGTGATTAGATGGCTGGCATGATGACGAAGTTTGCTGTGAGCCAATGACAGCATAGTACTGAACAAACCTTCAATATAAATTTGCTTCTTCAAAAACAGAAATTTTACAGCATTATTTTTTATCCAAATTAGAGCTTCTTACCAGGCACAAGAAGCTGCAGTTGTCTGAAGATGTTACTTTAGCTTTATTCGAAATATGGCCCGCAATAAGTTTGTAGTTTATGATTTGACAAACATTCTGGTAAAACTTTTTTTTATGCAAATTTATTGTTACAGGATTTAAAATATTATTTTCGGAAGCTGAAATTACAAAGTTTTGTTTTTAATCTGCGCCAATCAGATTGATCGTTAGAAAATCGATTACAGTTAACGTTAAAGCAGCGAGTTGCGTGCTGAACTGTAGCTGCAGCCTCACTAGTAGCTATAGTAGCTTCTCAGAAAGCACGCTTTTACTTAAAGCAGACAGCATTCACTTAAGTGATGCATCTAACAAGTCTAAGGGAGTCTTCAAGCCACCACTGTCTGAGTTTTTCCTTTTATTGCTGACGTTTTTTGACCGTTCAAATCATGGCCAATTTCTCAATGTTTTAGATGAAATTTTCCCCAATACCACCTCGTTTGTTAAATTGTTCAGAACAAGGCGGTGTCTGGATCACTGGTGCCACGGCTATAGTGATTTTTAACTAGATCTGGTGATTTTTACTCCAATCTAATGCTGTAATGAGTTTTGAGGCAATTTAGTGATTTTTGCCCAAATTTTGGTCGTCTCCTGTAATTTGTCACCTCAATTATTCAAAGTCAAGTCAGGAAAAAGGATTAGAGTGAGGCAGCCAAGCAACCTGCGATGAAAATGCCAAAAATTTTGCTGCAGGGGTTGTAGAAAAGAGTGATTTTAGTTTTTTCAGTTTTTGTGCTAAAAAATAAATCAGACATGGTATGTTCTGACCCTGAAATTGGAATTGAGTATTCAGTACCGGACTACCGGTATTGAATTGTACTTCGAAAACTGGAATCGAGACTAGGGTTCAGTGGCGCTACCAGACTGAACTAAACCAAGGGGGCTTCGGCCTCGCTCTTAGCCAAGTCACGTAAGATAACAGGAGGGAGAAGCATGGATGAAGAAGCTGCCTCAGGAAAGAATGCCCAAACAAGCTTTACTTGCCAAAGCAAATGGTAAAAGACCAGCTGGACGACCTAGAACTAGATGGACCAATATTACATTGAGAATCTTGGATGGAATCGCTTGGGACTTCACTCAGGCGAAATGATGGATGTGATAAAAGACCGTGAGGTGTGACGGCTTAATCTCAAGCTGCTGAAGAAAGAAAAAGAAGAACTCGCTTCCAAGTCTTACAGCAATTAAAGTTTTTTCAAATTGCTCTAAGAACGTTTGCAATGTGTTCGAAATAGAATTTACAGGGCTACCACAAAATTGCCCAGCGGCTGGGATCCGCCCCTAGACCCTTTGGTGCATGGTATCCGGTAGCCTGGGGTCCGCCTCTAGACTCCGTGCTGCATGGCATCAGCTAGCTTGAATTCCTCCACAAGATTTGAGATCCCTGTTTGCGAATTCCAATACGTTTGAGTTGTTCTATAGTTTGCTCGCCTTCAGCTCATTTGTGACATTTTTCCAACAAAAAAAAAAGTATTAGCTTTTCGATCAAAAGTCGTCTTCATCCCCCCTCCCTTAGCAAAATCCTGGTTGCGTGCTTGTTAGGGTCTAAAACTGAATGTGATCTGAAGAGCAAGCAAAACAGATGTTTTACTGTTTTAGTGATCATTATTGAACGATTAGTTTTACTGTAATTGTTTTGAAAAAATTCAAACGCAAGTTGGAAAAATAATTGACTGTCTCTAAATGACTTTTTCTACGGAAACAGCATATCATGTAAAATCGTTTTCTAAATGCTAAACCAATACATTTTAATTTAAGCCAGAAAGTGACGTATTTCAAATTTTTTTAATCTAATGATTTTTTTTATGAAATCTCGTGAGTTTTGGAAACAAGCCAGTGGCAGCATTGGTCTTCAGCAGCATTGATCTGGATCCTTTGGCGGTTGAACCTCTGGTGAACGGACTGTTGTCGCTTTTGGTAGATTCAACAATTTACCTAGCATCACGAAGATCCAATTCCTCGGTCTCCACTTGTCGCAAACCAACTCCGTTGAAGTTTAACGAGAGTCCATCCATGATAACTCCGCAACCCGTTGACAAACTTCCGCCGTCCACCAAACCCCATTGCGTCATAGTGACGTTGTTAAATGTTGTCTTCAAGAATGTCTGAAAATGAGCCGCAACATTAGGCATTTATATAAGTGAATAGTGCCCATTGATGTCGACTGGTTGATTGGGAAGTCAACTCCACAAACCCGTCGACAGCGATGAGCGCTATTCATTCGCTTGGATACACCGTTGTCGCCCCGCTGTATTAGTGCTGTGCATTAGAGCGACTTTTCTAGCGCAAGAGTACAGCAAAAACAAAAATTCGTGAAGGTTTGTAACTGAACTGAATTTTATTTTGCTACCTGTTAGAGATTAACAGCACAAAGTAATACCAAAAAAAAAACACGTTAAGCACAGCAACATAAAAAAATCCATCCAAGTTAAACCAAACAGGCACAAGGAGACTGCGAAGCGACTGATTTTGCCTTTGTGTCTGCAGCTACCTACGAAAGCTTTACTAAAAGGTCTTTTTCAGTAAATACAATTTTAAGGACACATAAACAATATCAGGAGTGAGGAGAGGGAAAGAAGGGGGAAGAAGAACGGACCTCATATCGTTGAAACAAAAGAAGATGGCCAGAAGTTTCTTGATCATTTTTTTCCAAAAGTGAGTTTTTAAATTTTTTCTTAAAGGATTGTAATGAGTTGCGTGTTTTCAAATTGCTGTAAATCCTCGTAGATAACTGTGGAGCACTCGCTGGGTCAAAATCAATTTTATCGTCTAAAAAACACAAGTTAGAATTTTAATATTATGAGGGCGCTTCCTTAGCCATTTTGGAATTGACATAAAACCAAGCGCTAGGAATACTGAACAATGAGTAGCTTCTAGCAGTTGTGTGGTTCATTTCAACTGTGCTGTCCTGGGAGTTGCTGATGAAGACTAGATGTTCGAACAAGCGCGATCCAGATTTGTGCAGTTTAGATACAATACAATTAAACTTAATGAACATCGAACCTTTTTCGGAGAGTTTGCAACGTGGCAACCTTCCCCAACGTATCCGACGTCACAATTGCATTGCAGAGCACTTCCGGAAAGGATGCACATACCCCGTCCTGCGCATGCAAGCGAACAGTTTGGCCCAATGTAGACGCCGCTGAGCGCCCACTCCACGTCTGAGTGGAACTGAATCCACCGGAAACGAACCGCCCTAAACGAGAATGTGCCAAGTTACTTCAGCGCCTTGCGGTACCGAGCCACAACCTCTACCTGCCCATCATGTTCCGTGGCAGCGTCACTGTACGTCTACGCCACCCTGGCGCTGCAAAGTGGGCGGTCGGCTGCGTCGAATCTGAGTCGAAGCATACCCGGTCGAAGGGGAGGCACTGACGGTTTGCGTATTCCCAAGTGCTTCCATAGTCTGTGGAGAACTGAACGTGGATAGGCTGGTGGGTGTCTCTTTCCTCGCACGCCACGGAAATCTGAAAATATCACCATTCGTTTGAAATGGTCGTGATGACGTCACAGAATGCTGACTCACCTCATACTGTAGAACGTAATCATCGTCTACGATAAAATCTCTCGTGGTCATAACCAATTCGTAATTTCGGTGTACCGGGGCAAGTATCACGTTATCGCGGCCACAGAAACTGCCCAAAATTGTGTTATCATAGAAGAGCCACATTGTAACATTGTCTCGGTCAACTGCAACAGAATAATGAAATAAATTCCGGAAGCATTTTTACAAAGTATCCTCTACTCATATATTTGCATTCTAATGCTTTTTTGTCTCGAGCAAAACCCATTTTGACCATTCAACAAAGTCGTTCCTTTAATCTATAGTGTAATAGTACAGACGCGCGTCTGACAAGTCAAGTGCTCGAGTTTGGCTTGAGCTCAGTGCTGCCGTCCTAAACAAAGAGGTGAGTAGGCCCCGTAAGCTTCGCTGTGTGCTCTGGAACAACATCCGACCCAAGAATTGGTGAAAACAGCAAGGAAAGTCCTCATTGGGGGAGGAATTAAGGTGAAGATTAAAGAAACAGGACTTCACCAAGATTTGGAGCAGTTTTTGGTCCGAATTCAAGTGACAACAAAAAACGTCTCGACGAAGAATTAGTAAAATTTTCGGCCAAATTTCGGTCACGAGCAATCGTTAATCAGTGAGAACTAACAAATACCGCATGGTTTAGACGCCAGGAGCCTACTCTGCCAAAATAAGTAGGTATAGGCCGAGCCTACAGAGCCTACCCTTGACGGCAGCACTGCTTGAGCTGCGTCCTTTTAATTTTTTTCTTTAGAAATTATTGTTTGGGTTCGGATTCGGGCAGCAATGTCAACCGGAGAGAAAGCAAAACAAAGTACAAAACGAAGGGTGCCCTTCGAAAATATGCGTCCCGGAAATACAATTCGATGGCCCAACAGTGAAAAAATTAATCACCACAATATTAAAACATGATGAGCAACAAACACACTGCAAGCGAAATTCTACAAAATGGTACAATACAAACAAATAATTACAAATTCTTACGGAAGAAATTTCGTGACGGCGTTTCAGAATTCAGTAGGAAAGAATCGCTGAGCGTGGCCCTGAAATATAATAGAGGTTTTATTGCAGGGAAAGACAGTATAGAGGTTAGTAGACAATAGAGTCTGGACATGTAAGGTGAGATCTAAAGCTTACTTTTGAGAAATTTTCGATATCTTAAATCCAAAACTGACCACATTTTACAGCATTGACTTTACGTTAGTTGTGCTCGACTGCAACAAAAACGATGCTGTTGCGACATATGACAAGTTTGCTAGAGGTTTGTAAAGGTTGGATGCATAGGGTCGTGCAAGATAGAGGCTACGCTGAAAAAACCGGCTGACCCACGTGCGAGGGCAAAATCTGCATGGATTTAGGAATTGAAGGAAAATACACACTTCCATAGCAAAATGATTATGGATGATCATAGTGCTCTATTGTTTATGGCTATCGTCACAGATGCTTTTTGCCTGAAGAAAGAAGAAGAAAGCTACATGACTATGTAAACATTAGCTGCTTTGAAATCTTGTGTATCATGTCTATTTTAGCCATCCATTATATTACATACGTTATATACATTTTGCATTATATATACATTATATTCTTTCAATAGTGCTTCAGCCATCCATTATGCTGCATTCTTTACGAGTATGAAGAAAACGAAAGCAACAAAAATAACATTGTTCTCACCTGTAATGTTTTCCCCCAATAGCAAGGTTATTGATGGCCCAGTCCACTCTATCAGCCCCGCCAAAAGTAGGTTGCCACCATCGGAAGCTAACCCCCCTCCCCTTCGCTGATGGGGGGAGCAACAAGTTGACCAATCTACAGACAACAAAACGTGATTTCGCTCTGAAGTTGAGTCAGCCAATCATCAACTGCCACACCTTGCTGCATTGTTTCCGTCATACTCCAACCTTACAAGCTCCTTCCACGTTACGCCCCCATTCCGTGTGTAATCAAGCAGAACAAATTGAATTTGACTGGACATTGTGGCTCCGTCGCAAGCGAAGCGGAACAAAAATTGGACAAACTCTGCACCATTTGTGTCCAACTCTTCTGTTATGAGAATACGCGAACAACTCTGGAAAATTATAACGCTTTTTTGAACATTTAGAATCATTAGCACCGTTCAAAACATAATCACGACGTATTAGCCTCATTGCACGTCGTCTTCTATTCTATTGTAACTAAAAATAGGACGCTCTGTGATGCATCGAGCATCTTACCTGATTGAAATGAAGCGCTTGACCGAACGAAAGATCTCCACAGACATAATCTCTCCTTCCCCCCACCAGCAGCTGGTAGTGCTCCGTGAAAACGGATTCGAAATTATCCTTTATCTGTGTTGGGAGTGGATGCAGCGGGGTGCGGCACTCCACTCCTCCCCACCCCTGATCACACCTGAATTTCACACATCGTTGAAGAAGCAATCACTTACAATGGTGATTTGTAGCAATCCGCTCACAGTTCACAAGCACATGGCCGCAAGTTGCTGGAGGCGTGACTACGCTCTGAGTCGGGGGGTCACGGCCTCAATTCCGAACAAATCAACACGTTCTTAGCAAAATTGTTTCCTCAATACATTTTTGAAAATCAGTTCTGTCAAAATGTAGCGGAGTTGCGAAGACGATGAACCGCGCAAAGTCGTGAGATGGCGCAAAACGGTAAAAGAAAATATGATTCAATTTCAGTTTCATCACCTCAGCAAAAATCGAAAATTTCGGCACAAAGCAATTCTGATGTTTTGGAGGAAAAAATCAAAAACATATACAGCAAATGCAAAAGTAGCTTCGGCTTTGAAAGGGCAAAATTATTACATCGCATTAAAAGTAAATCTTACTCGCAATGATTTCCTCTGCACGCCCCATGACCCCCACAAGCATTTGGGCACTTGCTGCCAACATATACGTCATCAATCGCCCAGGATGTTGTGTTGGCGTCATCATATAGCCGCCACCGGAAACAGGTTGCGGGAGACCAGGCTCTTTCTGAAAGAAACGTTGGGGTTTGCATCAAATATTGCCTTAAGTGTGGAAAAACACTCAACAAGTTTACACACAAACTGCACACACCGTCGGGTTTCTTATACATAAACTGCAATTTAGTTGCAAATTGGCGCTGACACAATGAAAATATTAATGACATGTTTCTGAATTGGTGGCAATTCTCGAGAATGAACAATCATAGTTGTTTCATCGCATTCTAATACAGTGTATACCATTTCATTTGCTGCATGGTTTTGATTTAATTTTCAGTCTCTGGTTTTTGCGATATTTTTTAGCTGCGCAAAAAAAATTGAATAAACAAACAAATCAAATCTTTTACTATACTCGCTGTATGACGCCGAAGCGTGTAATGAGTTGGCAGTGATGGGCACAGCGGCGCTACTAGCGCCTCTACTTTTTCGGTAGCGCCGATGCTTTTTTTCGTCACCAGCGACAAGCGGCAGCGCTGCTGTTTTTTAACTGAAAAAGCGGAAGCGCTTCATCGCTGTTTTTAAGCAATTATTCTGCCGCTGCCGCTACTCCTAATAAGCTCCTTCCAAGAGTTTTTTGATTCACATTTTCACACGTTACCGCTTGGAGTCTTTACTCTCCATTTGTTTTCACTCTGCTCTTATTACCACGTTATTTTAGTTTAGTGGAACATACAAGGTTACCTTTGTGACGTTTTGTCGTAGCTCGCATATGTGTAGGCGATTTTTATCGCACGTGGTCCTATTTTTTCTGAACCAAAATTGAACGAATAATGTGGCTAGTAGCGGGCCAATTTGAACTAATAAAACCGATTTCAATAAAGCCGATTTCGAGCAGCATCTCTTTAACGATAATGCGATAGATATAGTCCGATAAATCGCTAAAAACTTGCAAATCGCAAAGATGGTTTTCCACGATATTTCCTCAAAATGCTAGCATTTAGTAAAACCAATGAAGATAATTTTTTGGCTATCTGGTCGCAGACCACAGTACAGTTCGTGCACTACAAGTAGAACAGTACAGTAACAGACCAGGAGCCTGAGTAGTGGGTTTCGGGAGGGGGCGTAAAAAAACTTTGAGGGGACGCTTACGCAGCCGAGACCAGACGCCTTTGGATTGCCTCAGCAATCTGATGAATATTTTGCTCCAAATCCTATGTTATCCTCCTTTGGTATGGATTTTGCCCTCAAATTTGGAGGTAAAGACCAAAAAAATAAAAAAAAGGTCTTCATCGCAAAATCTTAAGCTACTTGATCACGTTCACTTGATCTGTCTTGCTGCTTCATAGAAAAAAGCGTTTGTTGTGACCTGTTTTTGGGCAATAGTTTGCTGGTCCTCTTGTAGTAGTACAAAAGTTTACTCTCGCTTGGGAGGCACAAGCAGAGATTTGGGAGGGCACGGCCCAAAAATCCCCCCCCCCCGAGCATAGGCGTAGCCAGGATTTTGGATTGGGGGAGGGCCAAATCAAAAATGACATGCAATGACGTCATCAGAAATTTTCGAAAGAGGAACTTTTTGTGGGACTAAGATATCGTAGAATGTATGATCAGAAGCCGTGGCCTGGTACTTAACGAGTTTTCAAAAGCGAAGAGCTTAAACCAAAAGTTACAAATGAAAATATGTAAATTGGGAGACGTGTGTAAGCAAACTAGTTGACTAAAACGTATCACAGATGGAGGTTTTCGGCCGAAGCCCCAGCTGCTAGGCAATTTTTTTGGAAAAAAAGCTATTTTAATGCCATTGGATCACATTTCGCATGTGTTCAGAACCATTTGAAAGAACTAGATTTTTAACATTTGAAAGTCAATTGAAAAAAATTAAATTGTTTCAATCCTCCTTTTACGTATAATTTGGTCGAAAATACGTTTATGATTTTGCATTTGGGGTTAATTTTTGTAAGTATTTTAGTTGTAAATAATAATCCACTCGAAGATTTTTCTTAAAGATTTTTGTTTAGACGTGAAAATAACCAGTTGTAAGAGTACATGTACGGTCAAGAGGTCCCAGGCCCCTCCATTCAAATTCAATAATTTGTTCAATGAGCATTTCTCCTAGCTTTTTTTTTTTCAAAAGTATTTTTTCGCGTAAAAACTAGCGAGGTGGAGGTGAATTGTTATTAAAAACCGTACAATAGATGGTTACGCCTCATTGCTATGTTATTGCCCGGGCCGGATTTACATTGCGCAGGGCCCCTGGCACGTTGGAGATTTTTGCAGAATAAGTGTAGACCATACATAGAGGAGAGGAAGACCGAAACAAACGTGGAAAAAGCAGGTAGAGAATGAGATAAAAAAAAATGGACTGGGGAAAGAGGATGCATGTGATCGAAAAAAATGGCGAGGAATGGTGAAGACAATGACCATACGAAATCCGGCCAACTCCGTCGACGGGGACAATACCGGATCCAACATGTGATATGATGAAGTGTAGACCAAAAATAAAGTCTTACCATCTGAGCGCAGGGCCTTTGGTACTGTGCCATATGGTAAATCACGCCCTGGTTATTGCATTACGTTTTAAAAATAATTAGACGAGAGCCCGAGGTAGTAACTTTAAGATAAAAACCCTTAATTTCAGCCAGGTTATTCATTTTAATTGATTGGCAAAAATTCAATTGAGGGGGCCCTGCCCCCTGGTCGTCAATATTATTGTTAATTACCGCTGTACGCGTGTCCTGTTGTACGCAAAAAATGCTGAAAAATATTGAAACTGACGAAACAATAGGCTTTTTTGTCACATTTTTATCATTGGTCGCATTTCAGTTGGAGGCGGCCCGGGCTCCATACACCCCTCTGGCTGCTCCTATGTACCGTGGCGCCGGGCCTGAGTAGTTACATCATGGCGTAGTAAACTAAATTTTGCTACAGCAGTTCGCAGTAAAACTAAGAATTGAATTTATATTGCGCTGAGAATAGAACAAACAAATACAACCAGATAATAAATAAGCTTTAAAGACAACTTAGTTATGGAGTTATATTCGTCGAAAAAATACTCAGTGTAACGTGTATCGTTATGAGCATCATTTGCTTAACATGTACGTCATTACTAAGTATCTCCTTCCACTTCGTAAACACCAATATCTTAAACGCTCGATCTACTTCGGGTCAAACTTTTACTTACTTGTCTACCATTTAAGCCTGTTAATGCAGATTTTAACCTGTACCAGTATTTTAAAAGCTTGAATGATTTACTTTCGTAAATAAAGTTGAAATTTCGCCATTAGGTACCGTATTTGAATACTATCGTTTTTATTCTCTTTATTTTTTTAAAGTAGCGGCAGCGGCCGCTGTTTTGCATGCAAGTAGCGGCAGCGGCGCTACTTTTTCATTTGAGTAGCGATAAGCTGCAGCGCCGCTGCTTTTTTTGTCTAACAGCGGCAGCGCCGCTACTTTTCAAGTAGCGGGTGCCCAGCTCTGTGAGTTGGCGGGGCTCATCTCCGGGTCATTACTCCAGAGAACACGGCTTTTTGAAAGAAATGTCGCAGCGGTGGCGAGTCTTTGGCAACACTGTGTTCAATTTGACCGGCTCGAGATTTGAACCTCAGACCTCCCGCTCCAGAAACAAACGCGTTACCGCTTAATTTAATTAAAACAATTGTTGCTGCAACTCTATCTCTTTCCCCACCACTCACCTGGCACTAGAAAAGCAACTCTTCTACCTCCAATAAATTGGTCAGAGCTAAGGGTTGACCCAGTTTCGATTGAGGTGCAGTGAGGGTTTGTGGAAGGACACGCGGTGCGCAGAAGCGCCCAATGACGGCCCATATCGGATGAGAATTCTAAATGTAAATCTGCAACAAGATATTTGCAAAATGAACCCCTTTGCGTATATGAAAAGAAAAAGATTTTAACTTCAAGGGCCAAAAAGGTTGCCATAGAATAAGTTGCAAGAAAGAGGAGCATTAACATAAAATATCTGTGCATGAAATGTTATGCACACTGCACCACGGCACACGTGCACACCAACACACATCATGGTGACTTCCCACCGTGGCAACTGCTGCTGAGTGATCCGCAGTCGGACTTGGCGTAGAAGTGGATGAAGGATCCTGGACCGACCGCTACGCCTACGGTGGAAGCCCACCGCATTCCACATTCCGTTCCTTCTCCCCCGATCATTAAGGAAGAGCAACCACCCAATCCCGAGCAGCATGATGACGTAACGTGTGAAGAAGGGAGTTCCAGCCACGCTCCTCTACGGAATCTGCAGAAAAACATAATGAGATTGCTTAATGCTCAGCTTTCAGTATCAAGGATTTACCCGTTTGGCAAAGCAGAAAGAAAATGCTAGGAGTTGAAAATTTTGTGAGATATGGGGTTCTGCTTCATATACTGCACCATCGGCTATATTTAAAGCTACGTCGCTTGAAACAGCTCCAAGTAAAAAAAAAAATTGTGAAGTTAAACAAACAGCTGCCGTTAACTTTTGATGGTTTAGCCCCAACTCTGTCCGAACTAACCCCAGCAGGTTCCATACTTCCGAGCTAACAGTAAAAATCTAAAATTTCGCTCACCCACTGAAATCCTCAATCAACTCATCCAAATTGCCGGCGATCACGATTTGATCGATTGCCCAATGAAACGGGAAGCGCCCTGTAGCTGAAGGCTCCCACCAACGAAATCGCGTCGCGTTTCGTCGCGCTTCTTCCGGAAGTGAAACCGAGACTAACAGTTTCTGAAAAGATTGGCAAATATTGCATTTGCTTGATACTTTTTGCTGAATCCAAACATTCACGTAGAAACTATGCCATTGCCAATTATTGTTGCATGCTTAAGCGAGGACTAAAGGAAAAACCAAAGGGGCATCTAAAGTTAGACCAATCGCATAAGACTAGATTTGTGTCGACTCCATCCTTCTTGACCAAGCTGTTTCAGAGGTATTCTACTTCAAACACGAAGTAGGGGGCTCTGATGTTATAATTTTTATTAGCTACCCTGACGTTGATAGTCTCAGCGTCGTTAGCGACGCCATCTCAGTTCTAACCTAAAGCAACGCCGCTATTAGGGTACTGCATTGAGTCGTTTCACTGGACGCTAATCAGTTTGATCTTGTCAGCAGAACAGATCCGAGCTGAAAAAAAAGAGTAAGAATGTTTGGTAGCTTCGGTAACAAACGTCTAAGAACAAGCGAAACTATTAGGCAAGTGGAGTAGTAGGCCATTGTTAGTAACTTAGTTGGAAAAATTCATTAAAGGGTCAAAAAATACTGAAAGCAAATACAATAGTCAATAGGCCTACTCAGATACTGGTAGTCTTATTATCAGATATTAAGTTTGTAGATTGCAGCCCAGTAATAAGAACTGTATTGCTAGGCTAGGCTATGGTTTAGACTGAAACGTATCTGAACGCTTGATTTTTACTGATATCGCTAGGCTACCAAACAGTCCATTCTTTTTTATCTGTTCCAATCCGTTCTGCTGACAAGATCAAACCATAGACTCTTTATTTAATAGACTACGCGCGAAGAAAAAGAGAAGAGCATTGAAGAAAAAAAAGTTCACTCCTGTTGGGAAGGTTTTAATGGTCACTCGTATTCAACTCATTTGATTGGACATATTCGTAGAACGAGTAAAACCGTGAAGAAAAAAGTCACGCTGATTGGACGAATCGGCATATTTTAGAACAAACGAACCGCGAAGAAAAAAAGAGAAAACTGTCAGTTTTAGTCTACCTGAGATGGAGTCCTCAAGGACACTTTTTGATGTTCTTGGCCTTGAAGCTTACAAGTCCTCGACAATGTCCTGTCCTTGGCTCGAAGACAGCATTATGCTTTGATTGGTTAAAAAGAATAAAAAACAAAAAAACAAAAGACAACAGAAACTTTTAGTCTGTCAATTCGTTTCCTTTCCATATTTGAAAAATAATACAATGTGATAGCCGACTAAGTCAAGACATACTAAAACTTATTTTAAACGGCATTGTGTGATAGCTTTCATCGGAAAATAAGGGGGCAAAAAGCATTTTAGAAAATTGTAGTTTTTATTCCTGCTAATACTTCGGTGCAGGTGGTACAAACTGCAAAGTACTAAAGCCATCCTGAGCCATAACAAGGGATCTGGGGGTCCGGACACTAACAATTTGGAGTTGGTACTGCTAAAACATGACCGAGCCTACTGTGCGTGTGAATTTAGAAGAAAGTATGTGTGATGATGAAATGCAATACAGTATTACCACAGCATAAATATTAGGGTGTTTTATTTTTTCACCATTTTTGAAATTGAAAATGCTTGGGGTCGTATCTGATAGAGTTTTTGACGCTGATTTCGAATATGTAATTTTTATTTCGCTATGACGTCATTTTGAGGTTGCAGCACGCGTTCGAAACTCTGGCTGAGCACGGCTTCGGGAATTTACCGTATCTCGGTAACGGTAAAAGATAGCGCGTCGAGATTGGTGTCAAAATGCGCAGAAGGGTCGATTTCCTATACCCTCTCAATACAACATTTAAGTGTATCTTGAACAGAAAAAAAGTTATTAGCAAATAACACATTTAACATGCAATTTTGATTTTCAACACACAAAAGCATTATGGCATTCGCAGTAATCACACGCAAAACGTAGTTTATAAGTTCATACAAGGAAAGAAAAGCCAATCAGCCTCGTCTAACTCCATATTACACAAAAATGCGCGCAAGCGCATGTCAGTTTTATTCATTTGTGATGGTTCATCTCCAATTTTGCCATTCACTATATTCTTCAGCCTCCCAATTCAGCGTTCGTTTGATCTGTTGTTGTTGTGGATAGTTTTCCAAAACTGTGGAGGAATTCGGCTATACGAAATACATGGAGCTACTTTACTTTAAGTAGTGAAGAAATGTTTTAGTCAAGTAGTTCTGTCCTTCAAGTGTGATTCGATGTCAACGGTATCAGGAAGCATGAAAACTTTAACGGCCTCCACGCTATAAGGAGGAGATTTTCCGTACACACGTAAAGTAACATTTTTTGGGCTTAGCCAACATGTAGCGTGTTTTGAAAAGTATTTCAGTGCTACATCCGCTATTTCTGGGTCAATGTCTCGATATGCCGAAAAGATATCTCTTTGGAATAGCGCGAGAAAAGGCCCTTCTGATGCTGTTGGTTTTAAATGGATAAGCATAAAAGATGGCACGTAAACGCATATAATGTATGAGAAAATTTTGAACAAAATTTTTTTTTCAACTCCAAAATTACCTAATCCAAAAATTAGCAACCTTAGATAGCCACTGGCTGTTGTGATCCATCTGGAATGTGAAATTTCTTCTTGTCTGTACTTCAAAAGATATTTCAAATTATCTGGCACATTCACAACCAAATAAGAAACCAATACCAGCAAACACAAGTAATCATTTCTGAAACTGCCATCTTGAAAACCTTTGGCTTTACTCCACCTTTGCTTTTAGCTGCAGAGAAGCAATATTGGTAATCGATACTGGAATACTCTTGGCGAGGAAGAATGTTGTTAATGTCGGGTTTGTTGATGTTTTTAATGCAGTTAAGCAACGCACCGTCTTGCTTTGCTTCTGGATCTTTTGTGTTTTCTTCGATAGTTGATATAACATGCGAAAAATAAATTTCGTTAACATAAACCATGCACTCCAGCACATAGATATCGTAACCAACGTTTTCATTGAAAAGATCAACTATCCTCTTATTCACTCCGGACTTTTTACCACTATTAAGGGATGTTGTGTCAGCCATTATCGAAAAAACATTGTTTATACATGGACCACAAACTTCATTTACAATGGCATTAAAAACTGTTTGGGCAGTGACTGATACACCTGCAGGAAACGATTTCACGGTCATAATTCGCTTAGAGAAGTGTTGATCAGGGTCATGATATTGTCCAATAAAAACATATCTATCAATTTGTTAATGATTTTGCCATCATAGCAGAGTTGTAGAGCATCTGCTTTGTTCAAGTCAGCTTTGCATCTCCGCAATGCTTTCAAACGACATTGTTCTCATTTGCGAAAAATTGTTGATGGTGAAGCAGCAATTTTTTCTGAACCACTAACCGAGAGAAGCTGATCAGATTGCGGACGGATAGAGGTTAAACGTCGATCAACTAAAATGCAACTTTCTTCAGTAACCGAAAAAGTTCGAGCTTCAGTATAACTTTTACCCCCAGTGGAAGTCGTTTTGCAATCGGTATACTCTGGATCATGAGATGATTTCGAGCTGTCTTCGCTGATGTCACAGACCGGCGAAAGATTAGATGAGTTGCTTCTAAGTCTTTTCAACGACACTAATTAGTCTTCTTCTCTGCTTGTACATGGCTGATCAAAGTAGTCTATATCAGTTTGTCTCCGTTTTAGTTTCGCTTGTACTTGAAATCAATGGAGTAAGCATTGAAATCAATTAGTACAGAAGATCAAAGCTTAGCTAGAACACAATTTATCCTCATTCCTCAGTTTTAACTGCAGTAGTAACAACAGATCAAACGCTTATTTATTTCGTAATATGGAGTTAGACAAGCCTGATTGACTTTTCTTTCCTTGAGTGAACTTATAAACTACGTTTTGCGTGTGATTACTAGGGTTGGATTGAATTTGAATTTTGAATTTTGAATTTGAATCCGCTCACGAATTATTGATGAATTTGAATTTGAATTTGAATTCGACTTTTGCAAAATCAATGAATTTGAATTTGAATTTTGATTTTTCAAAGTCAATGAATTTGAATTTGAATTTAGTTTTTTCAAAGTCAATGAATTTGAATTTGAATTTGAAAAATTAAAAACAAAATGAATGGATCCAACCAGTGCCGTCGCTAAAAGGGGCAAAGGGGGCCGTACCCCCTAACGGCCGCTTGTGCCTCCATTTTGGTTGACTAAAAACACTGCTTTTGAAACATCACGCAACGACAAGACAACAGACTGTCAGACAATGATGGAAAAAGGAATAATTACGTTTAAACATAATTCTCCTCTTATGTTTTTTCGATTCTTTGCGACATTGCTGGCAACCAACTGCTGTACATTAATCTGACTTTACGGATGTGTCGTGGAATTGCGGAAGAGACATGTAAGCATGCAGAATTGTTACCGGTACTTCGTTAGTGATCATGACATGAAACAATGCGTGAAAACTTTTTTCAAAGACCAGCTGTTTTGATTTTTAGAGCACACTCAACATTTTGAGGTCACACTCAGTGGCGCAACTAAGGTGACGGGGCTTAAACCCCATTTGCAAAGTCACTTAGAAAATTTAATCTCAAAATACGAGCGTTTAAACGTATTTTAGACTTGACCAAAAGTAAGGGGGGGTTGAGGTGCAAAGCAATTCAATTCTTTGAAATGACTTTTGAATTTTAGAAATTTAGTTATTCATATCGCTTCTAAAAGTGTGAAGTATGATTTTAAAATGGCGTTAAAATAGCGTTTTTTTTGCTTCAAAATTGCCCAGCGGCCGGGGGCACCGCCCTCAGGCCCCATACACATTCACTTAGTATTTAGTATCTATGTCTGTCTGTGAAACGCTTGAGTTGCATAAGTTTGTTCAGCTCGGGGGCTAATTTAAGCAGTTTTTGTACAAAAAAAAATTTGGTTTACCTCTCTTAGCAAGTTGTACGTCTGGTAGCATTCACTGCTGTGGATAGATTTTTCTAGCGATTAATGGCCGCCGACGAAACGAGCTAAGAAACGCGGCCGGCCTTATTTTAAAATTGCGCAAAATTGTAGCCGTACAAGATCTGAAGATCAATTTTTGTACGCAAATTTTAGTGCCTCCCCAACTTTTGGCTAGTGCCCTTTCACTTCGTTTGCTCTGGCGACGGTACTGGATCCAACTCTGGATTCAAGCAACTTGAGTTGTTGGTATATTACGCACCTGCGATCAGGACCTCAGAGAGAAAATTTTTCAGGGGGTGCGAAGGTCGATACCGGGCCCCCAAATCTTATTGGGGCCCATGGCGTTAAATCGTTTTTTGTCGGATGGGTGTAGATCTTCACTTAAAAGTGAGGGGATAACGATATTCGCATACAGTTAGGACCTACGAAAAATACAACTAGACATAAAATTGGTTTAAATCCAGCTAGGGAGTCTGGGGGGGCGCTGTGAGCTCCCCCAGTGGGGTCCGGGGCGGAGCCCCGGAAGCTTCAGCACTTTTTATGTTTCTTGAGGGTAAAATACAGCGTTTGATCAACATCCCAGCACCAAACTTGCTTAAATTGACAAGTAGAAAACGCGATATATACATGAAAGTAAGTATGTGAAATGGGGGATGATGACATTGACACAATATTTTACAATATAACGACTTTAATACTGCAAATCCAAATATTTTACTGATAGAAGTTTTAAGAAGTCATCTGCAATCATGGACTTCACAAACCCAAATACCTATTAAATTCATACAGACAGAGTGAGTTACTTAATGATGGTAGTATAGTGTGTCAACTTTGACTCCGCTCTCTGAGGTTGAAATGCTTTTGGATGTCTGGAAATGTGGGCCCTCGTAAATTGTTATACCATAGAAATTAATTAAGGCTTTCAAGTCAGAGAAATGCAACAAAACGGTAAGTTCGGTGCAAGTGTATGGCTTTTGATACATTTTCCTCTTTTTTTAATCAAATCGGCCATTATTGGATGTCCTAAAGGCTGTGTAGCAAAAACAGCGAACAATTACCAGTAGTGAATAGGCTGACCGATATTTTTGCTGTAGGCAAGTTTGATTACGGTGTTATGGTGCCATACCAAAACTTAACGCGGAAACCTGAACTCTTCCAGGCCCCCCCCCCTGGGCCCGGGTACGATGTACCCCCTGAACCCCCTCTCGCAGGCCCTGACTGCGATGCGCTAGTACACATCTGCAACTGCGAGACTGCGACTTGCTATATGCAAATTGCAAAATCCTCTTTGAATCTTGGGTGTAAAAAGTGGGGGTTGGATTGAATTTGAATTTTGAATTTGAATTTGAATCCGCTCACGAATTATTGATGAATTTGAATTTGAATTTGAATTCGACTTTTGCAAAGTCAATGAATTTGAATTTTGATTTTTCAAAGTCAATGAATTTGAATTTGAATTTGAATTTAGTTTTTTTGAAGTCGATGAATTTGAATTTGAATTTAATTTTTTCAAAGTCAATGAATTTGAATTTGAATATAAAAATTAAAAAAAAAATGAATGGATCCAACCCTGGTGATTACTGCGAATGCCATAATGCGTTTGTGTGTTGAAAATCAAAATTGCATGTTAAATGTGTTATTTGCTAATAACTTTTTTTCTGTTCAAGATACACTTAAATGTTGTATTGAGAGGGTATAGGAAATCGACCCTTCTGCGCATTTTGACACCAATCTCGACGCGCTATCTTTTACCGTTACCGAGATACGGTAAATTCCCGAAATCGTGCTCAGCCAGAGTTTCGAACGCGTGCTGCAACCTCAAAATGACGTCATAGCGAAATAAAAATTACATATTCGAAATCAGCGTCAAAAACTCTATTAGATACGACCCCAAGCATTTTCAATTTCGAAAATGGTGAAAAAATGAATCACCCTAATAAATATCATACAGTAGGTTCACTCAATTGTGACAACAAAGTACAAGCGGTGGAATCTTCAAGCTTGAGAAATAAAGTAATTAAAATTATAGAGTTGTTTTTATGCAGCTGAATTGCTGCTTCGAACCAAAAAATGCTGTTTCGAACCAAAAGACATCAATTTCTCAAGCTTGAAGATTCCACCGCTTGTACTTTGTTGTTGCGTGTACACGTTGTTGTTGTTCTGTTAAATAGAAAGAATATTACTAAAACCAACTTTGGAGTAGAAAATGAATCTCTTTCTCGAAGAATGTAATTTCAACCTGGCTGTACGAAAGTTCACTAAAACTTGTTCACACGCACTGTTGCGATATAGCCGCAGTGCTCCAAAATAATTTAATTCTTTTAATTGACTTCCGACATTTGGCAATTTTGTTCTTGCAAATGGCTCTAAAACTGTGCGAAAGTGGTTCAGGTGGTGACACGAAGCTCATTTTCGCCACAGGAAGCTCAATTTTGCTCAAAATTTAAGAAAAAAGTACAAACATTCCAGCTTTGGCATAAAAAAATAATAATACTAATAAAGAACACAGACTAATACACCGAATTTGTAAACTATCAGCGGACTTTTTTAACTTTTTTTATATTGCTATGTAGCGACTATGTTGCTATTGTTGATTTGTCTGAAATGAAGTCGCTGACTTTCAATACCAAAAGATGATTTAATTTTCACCTACGCAAGAATAAATTTGTGTCACTTTATTCTCCAATAAAATTGAGAACAAATGAGGCTGAAAATTGGTGAAAATTTAGGAACAGCCAGCTTCAAGTTAAAAGCAATGACGTAACAATTAAGTTGTGTCAGGTAAAGCACAACGGCTACTAAATGCTACGTTTATCGTTATAACTTGAGCATGTCATGCAAACAACCAACGACATTTTCGTAAATCCTTCAGCAATTAAAACGAAAATGGCACGAAAGCTAGTTGACGATACAGAGCAAATTTCGGGCAAAACAAAACTGTTGGGTGTCAAACGCGAGCAAAACCCCCTATAACTAAAGCTACCAAAAGAACGAAAAGTTCCAATTTCAGCTTATATTTACGCTTCTGACGTTGTGACGTCATACACAAGTGACGTAACAAATGGAGCGAATCAAAGCCCGAGGTTAAACGGATTTATTGGTACCAATTTTCTTTCGATCCGAAAAGCACAACCAAAGCTACGCCAAGTTACGTCAGGAGTATGACAGTGGTGAAAAATGCTGCTCTTCACCATTTAAGGCCGTAAAAAAAGGGGAAGGACTTAATTCCGTCAGGTGGAGAGAAAATTAATAAAATTTTAGAACAATTGCTATTATTTGGCATAATTCGTATCCGCTCACCATGTCACTATTATGACGTCAATTTGACTCCCACTGTGGTATTACCAGGGATGGCATATTGATATTATATACATATTATACTGCAGTGAATAAGTTAGTATATCTCGGTATAACTAACAAAACGTATCTTGAGATCGACAACTTGTTATGAAAATACGCGAGCGCAAAAATTTGTTTTGAGATAAGAAAGAACAACTCCAATCACTGGCAAGCGATCTGGTTGGGGAGGGGGGACAAAATCACATCCACTGAACAATTTGTGTGTTGGAAATCGCCGCTATGAATCCCAAATAATTAACTATTGAATTAGAAAAAACGCAGCAAGAAAAATAATTAACTAATTAAGTGTGAAGTTAAATATAACTGTAACTCTTCGAATGCCGGGAGAGATGTGCGCTGTACTTAGAAAACTTTTTACACCAAGTCAGAAGAGGCGAAGCTCCCCCAAAAAGTTGTTCATTTCTAGAAATAATTAACGATTTAAAAATTTTTTGTTTTTACGATTGTGGACCTTTTGAAGGGAGCGGCCCTGCGCAAATGTATCCAATCCTTTCCTTAATAAGACCCTGCTGGGATCCTTTTCGCAGTTAAATACCTTATGTTAAATTTAACAAAGTGTCTTTTGGCGGCCGAAACGTTCGCGCTCATTCAAGTGCGCAACGGGGGGTGAAGAGAGTTAAAACTTTTTGTTAAAAAAATCACTCATTTAAGCGGCGTGGCTGGCAAACAGGTAAAATTGGGAGAACCCCCGGCCGCTGGGTGATTTTTGTGATTTTCTGAAAAAAATAGTCATTTTAGCGCCATTTGGATCACATGCTCGTTTTTACAGCGATTTTTAAGAACTAAATAGTACAAATCAAAAGTTATTTGAAAAAATTGAATTACCCAGTCCCTTCAGCCATTCCTACTTACAGGTGAAGTCCAATCACGTTTAAACGCTTGTAATTTGGGAAAAGTTTTCTAGGTGACTTCGGCTTTTTGGCGCAACCAGGAGTTGCTAAAGGAGGATGAAGCCCGTTGGAAATCATTATTTAGGTAAAATTTAGGTCCGTGTCTGCCTTTTTAGTAGTTGAAGTTACGAGATAAAGACGATAGCCTACACTGATAGCTTGGTTATTCAAATTTACCAGTTGAGTTAGCCGATTTCAGGTATCAAAATTCTTTGCATTATGTCGACTCCTCTTCACACTGATAATGAAGTTAGTTGACTTTAAAACATGGGAATGCTCCCACGATGGGGGCTCCGCCTCACCTACGTCACTAGGGGTTGAAATGATTACCCATTTTGACGTGGAAATAGCATTAAGGGGTAGTCGAATGAAGTAGAAATGTAAGACGTGGTGTCTCTGTGAACTTTTAAATTAGTTCTGCCTATTCCTCTTTAGGAATAATTTAACTTTTGAAATCATTTTATTATTTTTGAAAACGACTATTTTCGAACAATCATCAAAAACTTATCGAAATGTAATATCTTAAACACTTTCGCGTTTATAAATTCAGGAAAATTTACCGACAATAATTTTAAAAAACTGTGTCATTGGTCCGAGACCTTGAACTCAAGAAGGTCTGTCCTCGAAAAGTTGGTCCTTGGCCAAGGATTTTTTTTGAATCGTTGGTCTAGAACGTTGTGTCCTCGACTCCACCCCAGCAGTTTACTAATAAAGAGTCTATGATCAAACTGGTTAGTGCGCAGCGAAACGACTCGATGCAGTAGCCTAATAGCGGCGCTGCTTTCTTTAAAACTTGGATGGCATGGCTAACGAGTAACAACGCTAAAGCTATCAGAGTCAGGGTTGCCAATAAAAATTATATTATTGGAGGGCCTACGTCGTGTTTAAAGTAGAATATCTCTGGAACTGATGGGTCTAAAAGGATGTAGTCATCACCATTCTAGTCTAATACGATTGGCCTAACTTTAGATACCCTGATTGATTTTGCCTTTAGTTCACGTTTAACTACTGTACAGCGGCACAGCGAGATTATTTAAAAGATTTTTAAACTTTATTTTACCCACCGTGTCAGAAGTGAAATGAACAGCATCCAACAGATCCCATTTCATACCTCCGTCAGTGGAAAATTGAAGAAAAACAACGGTATTCTGCGATTCTATTGAACAGAAATTTCTGGTTAGGTTTTAGCATTAACCATTTTGCAAACAATACTCCTATACTCGAATCTTCAATATTGATGTTCAATAATGCAAGGCTAGAGCATCGGCAAACAACGTTGCAAGATTTTTTTTCAACTTTGAGTTTTTTGTTCGAAGTGAGAGGAGGTTTCGTTTTACCGTTGCTTATTTTGAAAAACGAGAGGTTTGGAATATCGCAGAAAAGCTTCCTCAAAACTCAACTGAAAAAGCTTAACCACTAATCCAAGAGCTGCTTTTATGGCAACCCAATATTAGAAGAGCACAACATACCTGAGGTTTGGCCAAATTCTCTTTGAAGATAAAACTGAACAAATCTGTAAAACAGAGAAAAAGTAGTTGCAAACATAATACAAATAAAATGTTCGTTATCATCGATACCAACCGGGATTGAATTGTGCTGATATCGATGGTCGTTAAAACGCGACTTCCAGACTCACTCATAACGAAACGATTGCGTAAAAACAACGCGTTGTGACATCCTGATGACGCAACCTCGCCCCCAGCTTTCTCCAACCAGAAGTTTTCCGATGGTTCTGAAACAGAATGAGAGTCAATATCCGACCACATGGCGCGGGATACTTCGACCTACCATCATCAAAACTTTCAGTCGTCAGGGTCGGGTGGCCTTCGTCTTGGTAGCGGCACTGATCACCACCGTATCCGACGTCACAAATGCACGTGCCGTGATCGCAGTAACCATGGCCATGACACAGGTTGTGACATCCGGGACCAACGTACACGTCAGCGACTGCCCAGTTTACCCCGTTATTGTAGGGGTGGTAAAACCCCTGGGACCATCGAAACCGCAATTCACTCCCTCCACAGAGGTTTCTTCGTCTCCAAAGCGGGATGACAAACCGCTTCCACCCCTTCCACGAACCGGGGTAATAGATGGAAGCTGGGTGACGCTCTTCTCCGCACCAGGGATCACTAGTGACGTCATCAGCGCAGTGAGGAAGTAGGAGATTCCATGTGGCACCGTGATCTGATGAAAATTCCAGACGAATCACATGTTGTGACGTAGCGTTGACGTCACCGCATCCAATTGCCAACTGCAAATAGTTTCAATAATTTTTCGAAATATAATACTGTTCGTAATTTAATGACCTACTTGAAACTGGATGACATAATCATTAGCGATACAAAGGTTGCGTGTCACAAGCGACTGCTCTCCATTACGATTTCGAAAAACTAAACCCAGGTCCGATTTGTTGCGAAAGCTCCTATAAAATTACATAAAAATAATGATGTCATCAACGGCACAAATTACTTGCTTTAGTGACATCTACACTAAATTGTTCTCCCACCCCCCTCTCCAAAAAACAAATACAATGCAGCCCGAAAAGAATAATGACGCACTGGAAGTAAATTGCATTGCTATCGTTTGTATGCTGAGTTGGATCAACCGAAGATTGGAGAGGACCAGCACACATTCTTTGCTTTAACTACAATACTATTAGTAAAGACTTTAGAGCGCACAGTGCACTGTATCATTGTGCCATATGGTAAACCCGGCCAGGGCTACAGCACTGCTACATGCTCAGTTAGTCTGGTTTGAGGGTAAGACAGTTGAATTTTTTCTAAGACAGAAGGAATAAACTAAGAGCCAGAAAATGAAGGAGATTGAATTTGCTTGATACCTTTCGATGCCGTCGCTTTCACAAAATACTCCCCTCTCCCCCGAATGAAACAAGATTTGCTTATTGAACTGAGTTTGATCCCAATTAAGCAAGGCTTGACAGCCACTCCGTCGCCCTCCAAAGGCGAGATTATCGATCGACCAAATTAATTCATCTTCCCCTGCCATTAATAAAAACAACGGATGAAGTCCACTGCAAAGAGAATGTTTAAATCTAAGTCGAATACAACCGGATGATTGATGATAAAATAAGTGGTAACAATTTCTACACTTATATGATTGCGGCGTACCTGCTTATTTGATTCTCGTCATAAGCGGACATTTTTGTTGTGAGGAATTCCCTGTGTAGCGCTTTGGACATTTTGCTTTTTACAATAGATGGCGAAAAACACATAACTTACAAAGGTTCAACCAAACAGTCCGCAACACCCACCCAACTTACCTGGGTTTAAATTTGACTGCCACATTCGAAATATGGTCGCTGCATACCTCCCTCTTTGAGGAAGGTTGATGTGCACAAACTTGGCGATGCCTGCGTCAGCGAAAGGAATTCGCTTAAGTGTGTACCAAGTAATTCCATTATTTACGCTTGACTGCACAACTACGTAGGTTGATTCGCTGGAATCTAAAAGTGCAAACATGCTCGAGCATTTGTGATGACGTCAAAAAACGCACTAACTTACTGTTGAATCCATCAAAGCGAATGTGGAATTGAAAATACTTGACATCACTGGTATTCACTGGGTGAGTCTGAAATATTCTCACACCGCTTCGAGAAAAGGTCAATGCTTCGTTTGCAACCACAGCACTCACCGCAGTGGACTGGTGTTGCCAAAAATTGCCAGAGATTCTTGCAAAATTCACTGAAAACATTTTGGATTAGCATTGCAAGCAATTAAACGTCTCAAAAAAAACTTACTATCATTCCAAGGATGATCAAAACTTTCCGCCACCGATGACGTCAGTGATCGACTCGGCTCGCAGTTGGGGAGCTGATTGAATCCATCATCACATCTACGCCAAAAAATGACGTAATTAAACCTTAGTAAGCGCTACAGATCACGCAATACACGTCACCAACCTGCAAGCAAACTGGTCTAGGCCCAACTCTGGTTCACAGCTTCCGAATCCACCACAAGCCCACTCGCATTCATTTCCAATGTAAACGTTGTCAATCGCCCAGCTGGAATCGTTGTGAAGAAAGTCTATCCAACGAAATCTAATTGATTGGTACCTAAAAATTCAAACTATTGATCAAATATTCAGTCAATAGCAACCTTAGAAGCAGTACTTAAATTGTAAAATTTTGCATGCGGGGAAGCTTTCGCAGCCTTGACCAAACGCATTCAAAACGCGTGTGGAATTTCGTGGAATTTTTGCAGCAAGTTCAGATACAGTTTCCAGACCAAAAAAAGGTCTTTCCCGCAATTTAGTACTATATTCGGCCGGAATGTGGGATTTATTCGTGCTGACAGCCACTTTTTTGTCTAATTATCAAGATGCTTACTCTCAATGAAGAGAGCGTTGAAACCTCGTTAGGAAGGACGCAGAAATCTCAATGGGGGGACGCTAACTCTCGCGTCCCTCCTACAACTTAAGTACTGCTTAGAAGGGTTTATTACCTCATGACGTCAGGAACGAGAACATAATGGCGGGCCCATTCGCGGTTGAGGTTCGCGTAAAATATTGAACCAAATCCGAAAGAGCAGCTCGAGTTTTGATCTGCAAATAATTATTAAACTTTGAGTGAGGTGCAAATTGGTTCTCAGCAATTGTTGCACAACAGATTAAAAATTACCCTATCTGCAATCATTCTACGAGCTAATTCGGCTGTGACAAAAAGTTCACAACTACAATTTCTGGTTCGAACAACCTCCTTTATCGTACCTGGTAAACATGGCGGATCCACCAGTTGCCAGGTACGGCCGAAGTTGCGGGAATATTCGAGAGATACTGGCCCGGAATCCGCGCAAGCCATGATCAAATCAAATTGAAGAAAACTTCCTGGCAACACCGCAATCTCCCAGGTTTCAACATACTTTCGCGCAACAGCCGCACCACCAGCTAAACATAAAAGAATTATCCTCAATGCTTTTGTTGGAGCTGCAAAAAATCCATAAGAACTAGAACAATTCTAAACAAAGCCTATTAACACAGCCACAAAATACTTCTCTGTTCACAAACACATCAACGATAACCTACTCCAGTGCTTTTCAATCGGGCATGCGGTATACCAGATCGAAACCATAGGGTGTTCATACCAACTCAAATAAAGGGTATAGGCTTACAGATTAGATAAAGACTTCTAAACTCAACTTATTATGATCCAGATAAACTTGACACTAGATTGACAAAAACAATGCAATTCTAGAAACTCTGCCTCCAGGTTTCCGAGGTGAAGGATTTTAGTTTCAGCTCAAATGACATATATCCACACCATCTGAGAAAAAAAAAACTACAGGCAAAAGTTTTTCTAAATTGTTAAAGTAACTGGCGACTGAGGACTTTACTACAGTTTTGTATAACCAATGCAAGGTACAGAAAGTTCTTACAAGGTTGTACAAGATATACCACGAAAAAAGGTTGAAAAGCACGGATTTATCTAATTCAAATATTCTTTACCGAGACGAGAATCGAACACGAGAGATCTCGGTTCTCGGGCCTGCACTGAGGCATTTCCATCACATCCTTCAAACCACCCCAAACGGCCTCCTTTAACGTTGTACCACATGTCATGGAGCGAATCTTCAAAGTTATCGTAAAAACCGTTGCTCATCATATCCGGTCGGCCGATTATGACGTCATCAATGCACCACCGACCAAACGAGTTTGCTGTTGTAACAAAACGTTTGGTTAGTTACTGTATTTCATCCGGAACCAGGGCATAGGCAGGGGCTCAAGTGCATAAACACGAAAATAAAAACAGCTATTGGAAATTTTCTTCTAGCAATAGATGAAGTTTTAGAATGTTATTCACACAGTGAAATGTAAACTTAGAAATAAACGCAAAATTTCATATAGTTGTAAGCTTTGGAAAAAGTGCAGCCGTTCTAGATATCCCTGACTTTAACACAACCGAAGCAGAAAAATTTTCTATCGCAATATCTCTCTTTTCCAATTACAGCCCATTTCAATCAGTCGAATACCCCTCCAAATCATCTCGATCCTTAAACCATTACCCGTTTTATAACCGTGACCCCTTGAGCTTAAAACCAGAGCTGGTTTCGCCTCATCAGCGGAACCTACCTTCGTTCTCCCATGGCTGCCACCAGCGGAAGGAGGTCGCTGATGTTTTAGCATCGAAGAGGAGGTTGAACGTGAAAATGTCATCGACGTGGGAGGAACTGAAAACCTGAAACATTGAGACGTCACCATCTTGATCTCGCACGTGAACAGGATGTTGCGACAGCGTTCACGACTTGAATAGTTAGTTGATGGCAATGAAGTGGTTGTGAAACTATCCCTTATGGCAAATGTGAAACTGATCCTTGTTGCAATTATGAAACCATCCTTTGTGGCGGTTGTGAAACCATCCCTTGTGGTAGAGGTGCAGTCGAGGACACAACAATCGAGCCAAGGACACGAAAAAAATCCAAGGCCAAGGACCGACTTTTCGAGGACAGACTCTCTCGAGGCCAGGGACAGGAATGATCGATGCTAATGCCAAGGACAGAGGACATAATTTTTCTAAATTATGGTTGGCAAATTTTCCATTATTCTTAAGCGCGAAAGTCTTTAAGATATTTCATTTTGTCAAGTTTTTCATGATAATTCGAAAATAGTCGTTTCTAAAAGCAATAATGCCATTTGGAAGTTTTACACGTTAGCAGTAATGTTGATTACGTTCCATAGCTGTATGGTGGTAATAAAACAATGAAGGCCGTAACTCGTGAATTGGAAATGAGAATAACCAATAACTATAAATTCTTGACGTGGAAATGGTCAATTTTAAGGTCTTAATTTTATCAGTTGAAGCCTGGTGCAAACGTCCACTAATTATGGATCCCCACTTTTTCAGTAGTTTCTCAAACACAAACCTTACTGTTTGGTTAAATGTTTTTGCTTCTTGGAAATTTTTAAATATTATCATGGTTTTTAAATATTGCATAGCGACTATGATATTATTATTTAAAAGCATTGCAAAATACGGTAAAGTTATGTTTTTGAAATGAAATGAGGTACCGTACTAGCAAGCTCAAGTCTTTGGGGAAAAAATGGTTTCTGGGGGTGAGAGCAAAGTTCCCATGCCTCCGTTGAGCAATTTTAGTACTTTTTTTTCAGAAAAATAACAATTTTTGTGAGATTACACAATTAGATTTTCAAAGCAATTATTTGAAAAAAGAAAATACCGCAAAAATTAAGTTGCAAAACCTTTAGTTTCCCACAGTTTCCCAATCCTATTTTTAAGCCAATCTTTTCTCTACGTTTCAGTGCATGTGATATCTCTGCATAGTCTTGCATCTAATGCCTTTTAATGAATGAGCGCATACGTTTCGGCCGCCAAAAACTACTTTGTAAAATTTAATATAAGTTACTTAACTGCAAAAAGTAACCTGAGAAACCCAGCAGGGCCGTATTAAGGAGGAAAGCATTGGAAATATTTGCCCCGAGGACTTCCTTCAAAAGGCCCACAAATTGTAGAAACGTAAAAATTACAGTTGTTTTTTCTTATCTCAAAACAAATTCTTTGCAATATTCGCTCGCGTATTTTCAGAACAATAGCTGTCGTTCTCAAGTAATGTTTTGTTAGTCGTATCAGGGTTATACTACGTGTAATATATTTAGTATATCGTAGGCCATACCTGGTAACTGTATTTCATTTCATTATCACGCACATGCTTTCATCTAATCCCACGTTCACATGGGCACGGTCATGTTTTAGTATCAGCAACTCAAAAATATTTGTGTCCGGACACTTGGATCCCTTGCTATGGCCATGAATGGTTTTAGTGTTTTGCTGTTTGCACCACCCACAACGGAAGTATTCGCAGAAACAAAAAGAACTATTTACACTGCTTTTACCCCCTCATTCTCCGATTGAAGCTTTCACACAAAGCCATTGAAAATAAGGTTTACTATGACTTGGCTATCACAGAATATTATTTTTCAAATAAGGAAAGGAAACGAATTCACAGGCTAGAAGTCATAGACTTAGCAAGGGGGGGGGGGGGGGGGGGGGCAGGGAGCATGCCAATGCCACCAATGATAAAAATGGATGACAACAAACTATAATGTTCATTCAATTTCAGTTTCTTTTAAGACTTTCACGTACAACTGCAGTAATCAACAATAATATTAATGTTGACGATCAGGGAGCCCGTTGCGCCTCAATTAAAATTTTTGTCCATCAATTAAAATGTATACCTTGGGAGAAATTCAAGGTTTTTATCCTAAAAGTCCCAACCTCTGACCTTCATCTAACCTTTCCATAAACTTAATGCAATAACATGATTAGTTACCATTTATTACACTAACTTCAAGTAACAATCCACCTCAACCTCGCCAGTTTTTACGTCACAAAAAAAATAGCGAAGGGAAATGTTAGAAGGCAACAGAGGTTGAGTCGAGAACACAAGGCTCGAGGCCAAGGCCACGGACGCAAAAAAAATACGAGGCCAAGGCCAAGGACAGCCCTACCGAGGACAGACCCTCTCGAGGCCAAGGACAGGAACGCTCGAGGACCAAGGACACAAGCGCAAGTGCTCTCCAAAAAAAAAGACTTCAAAAATTTTTTTCAGGCGATCTCCAAACAAAAAAAAAGGTCTTCAAAATAATTTTTCAGGCGATCTCCAGAAAAAAACTGTTTTCCGAAAAATTTTTCAGGCGCTCTACAAACTTTAACAACTCAAAAAAAAGTGTTGCCCTCGAGCCGAGGACAGGGCAATTTTCGAGGACTTGAAGCTTCGAGGCCAAGGTCATCAAAATGTGTCCTCGAGGACTCCACCTCTGGAAGGCAATGTATCTTGCTTCCCTTCACCTAGACCAAGTCAATTACAAAATTTATCCAAAAAATGCTAGGTTTTAAACATAAACTGTAAGCGAAAGGAAGACTGTGGAAATTAATTGTTTCAATTGGCTTTCAAATTTTGAACATTTAGTTATTTCAAATGGTTCTAAAAACGTGCAAAATGTGATCCAAATAGCGTTAAAATAGCGAAAATTACAAAAATTTCCAAAAAGTCGCCCATAGCCCTAGGCGACTGGGGGTCCCGTCGCCAGATCCCCGACTGTGATAGTTGAATTACATTAGTTTCTTCATCTCGCCTCCACAATTTAATACCTATTTTGAAAACATTAACTTTTGGTTCAAGTCCTCCCTCTTTAGCAACATCCTGTTTACCCACCAACCTAGGCCCCCGGCTTCTGGTCTTCCATTCTAAGGTATTTTTGTCCCATAAAAAGTCTCTGCTTTTCAAAATTTATGATGAGGTCATATTGCATGTGATTTACGGATTGGGCCACCCCTAATCAAAAATTCTGACTACGCTTATGCCAAAATTCAAGAAATTTTTATGTTTGGTTATTTTCCTTTACAACCAATCAAAAACAATGCTGTCCTCGAGCCGAGGACTGGGCATTTTCGAGGAGTTGTAGGGTTCGAGGCCAAGGCCAAGGATTTCAAAATGTGTCCTCGAGGCCACGAACGTCCTCGAGGACTTCACCTCTGCCTTATGGTGGTTATGAAAACATCCTTTGTGACAGTTATGAAAACATCCCTTGTGGCAGTTATGAAAACATCCCTTGTAACGGTTGTGAAACCATACCTTGTGAAGGTTGTACAAAGCCACTTGGTTTCTTTTAACACTGTAGTAATGAACAAGATAGATCAAAACGAATGGTTTAACCCGTTAAAGTATAAGGGGCTGGCAAACTTGATAAAAATACAAGACGTTGTGGTTATTTCATTTTGGCTTCTATTTTTTTCCTTTCTAAGCGATGCAGAGTTACGGCCAACGCAACAAATAATCCCAACGCAACCACTACTTGCTTCGATCAGGCTCCAGCTAATACCATTGTTGTTGGAATACTGGAATATGACGTCATTTGGTCTTCCCGAATTCTCCGTTAACTCTCCGAAGTAGAGTCGAAACTGAATCAACCTGAGATTGCAATAGTTTAATTACGTCAGAGATGTATTATTTCTGATCGAATATTATGACGTCACGAACCTTATATTTGTCGTGTCGAGGCTATGCGTTTCCGCACGTCTTGTTCCGCTATTGTTAAAACACAAAGCAGTGTTGTTGTCTGAAAGCTCTTCGATACCGCCTCCTAACGGCGACTTCCACCAAGGTTGAAGCTGGTCAAAGTGATCACGAAATCCGGGTCGGTTCGGCGCGTCAGGGGAGCACGATCCCAAGAAGTCCACTAGAATAATTTAAGAAAGCATTCACAAAGTTTAAAGTGCTGGAGCTCAATGTGATATGCAGATAATTTAGGTTCTTATGCGCTTACCGGAATAACCGACGTCACAAAGACAACGTGGCCCCTCTAGAAAGAAGCGGCATTCTCCATGGCCAGAACAAAACTGAGGGCAACTGGGTCCGATGTAAATGTTGGCGATCATCCACGCTGCTCGATTGGACGAAAACTCATCTTGCAGCCACCGAAAACGCACTTGTCTATGACATATCATTGAAGTCACAATTCACAATTATAAACAAAGTATCACAGCAATATATAACATACTTTCCCGCCACTAATGATGTAATTGGGATTATCACTCTCGTCCATACGTCATAATCGCCTTCATGGTACACTGTTGCTTCGATGAGATGACGTGTTGATCCAAGGCAATGTGACGACTTCTCATGCTCATTGACGTTAATGATGCGGTCATCATCGGTGAGATATCTTCCACTGGGGTAACAATGAGGTCGAAGGTAGTCCCAGGTGTAGCCCCGGTCGCGGCTGAACTGCAACCTCACGGGGCTGGAGGCAGAGAACCGCGAAGAGCAGCCGATGTTGATCTGCAGCCAATCAGGTTAACATAAACCGAACCACATGGTGTGATAAGGAATTAGAACCATACCAACCTCAAATTGTACCGAATTCCCTACTTGCAGCTCGTAGTCGTCTGTGGCGGCGAACCGAAGTCCAGTGACGTGGTTGAACACGAACCCACCGATTCGAGGTGAGCAAAATTCTTCCGATTTGCCAAGGTCTGACGACGTAATAATCTGTAACGTTCAGGAGTGAGAAAGAACAAGACTCGGCGATCAATCTTAGGCCTCACCTGATCGCTTGTGAAACCTCCTCCAGACCCGACATCCCGGGTGACCACGAGAGAGTTGGTTGATCGAGGCGACATGCGAGATAAACTTTTACCGATTATGACGTCATCGATATTCCATTGGTCAAGGTTCTTTCCCTTCAAAACAAAACATGAAGTAGCAAGGCTTGGCAATTGATATTCTTATGGCTATAATTGAACAGCCTATAATTGAATTCCTAAACCTATAATTGAACAGCCAAGTAGTCAACAACTCATAAACATCTAGAGTACTATCAACATTCTTACCTACTCAAAATTTTTTCATTTCACAGAATAGATAACAACATTTTAGTTCTAACTTTTGAGTAACATGCTGTGTTTGCAAACTCTTCATTACATTCAGCTGGGCCAGGTCTTTCTGCAGCTGCTTTTGCCAGTCACTTCGCATACAGGTGATATGTAAGCATCCACCAGGACTGCATAGGCGTAGCCAAGAAGGTACCAGAGGGCCCGGGCCCTACAAATTGAAATGAAACCAATGACAAAAATATGACAACAAAGCCCATTGCTTCTTCAGCTTCAGTTTCTTTTACCATTTTTGCGTGCAACAGAACACGTGTACATTACAACAGTAATTAACATAATATTAATATGGACGACCAGGGGGCCCGGGCCCCCTCAATTCAAATTTTTGCCAACCAACTTAAAAGTACAACCCGGGAGAAATTAAGGGTTTTAGTCCTGAAAATTGCTACCTCAGGCCCTCCAATAACCTTTTTGTGAACGTAACGCAGTAACCAAAGCCTGATTTACCACATGGCACAGTGCCAATGGCCCTGCACTCCGATGGTGAGACTTCTTTTGTTCTTTACTTATATTTGGCAAGAAGATGTAGCAAAAATCCCCAAAATGCCAGGAGCCCCGCGCAATTTAAATCCGGCCCGGGCAATAGCATGGTTAGTAGGCTTAACCATCTATAGTGCCATTTTTAAGTAACAATTCACCTCCACCTCGCCAGTTGTTACGCAGCAAAATACTTTTGAAAAAAGGATTTGCTAGGGAAGTGCTCATTGAGGAAATAATTGAATTTGAATTCAGGGGGCCTGGGCTCCCTAGCCGTGCATTGTCATGATGAAATAAAATCTCAAAGGCAATTGAGAAATCTTTGAATGGATTATTATTTACTGCTAAAATATTGCAGGAGACAATGTACCTTACTTCACCCTACTCGGGCCAAATCACATACAAAATTTAATCCCAAAATTCAAGTTTTTAAAAGTGTTTTGGACTTAAATTGTAAGCAAAAGGAGGACTGAACAACTTAATTTTTTCAATTGGCTATCAAATGTTAAAGAGATACTGCTCGAAATCAGTTTTATTGAAGAAATGAGAACTACTTGAGGTACTAAAGAGGTCAAACCTTTTTCCACAATTCCCTTTATTCGCAAAAACACGATTTATCCATTTGACTCCGTACCCATTGGTAACCCTGCATTTAGCAATTTTGTGATATCATAAAAGGCATAATTTTGCAAAAAATTCTCGCAGACTAAGAAACGCGATTACCAACGGGATTACTAACTGGTAGCAGTTAGTAGCCTATAAACAATTCTGAAAATTTAGCTACTGTTAATTATGGTACCTGCAGACCTGGGCTACCAGTACTGATCTACAGTAGGCCTTTTGTGATGTCACAAAATTGCGAAATGCAAGGTTGCTAAAGGTATAGAGTCAAACGGATTAAACTGTATTTTCGCGAAAAAAGGGAATTGTGGAAAAAGGTTTGGGGTACCTCTTTATTACCTCAAGTGGTTCTCATTTCTTCAATGAAATCGATTTCGAACAAAATCTCTTTAAAAATCTAGTTCTTTCAAATGGCTCCATACGAAATATGATCCAATGGCATTAATACAGCTATTTTTTTGCAAGAAATTACAAAAACTGTCCCAGCGGCTGGGGCAGAGTTGTAAACGAGCCGACTAGCGCAGGTCCGAACCCGGAAAGTGATTTGAAGTCAAAACCAGGTCCGAAAAGCCTGAAAGTCAAGTTACAGATGGTCTAAAACAGTGGTTTTCAACCTGTGAGCCATGGGACACCGGTGGGCCACAGAGCATTTTGCAGTGGGCCGCAGAGCATTTTGGTTTGAAAAAGTCGTATTTGCATTTTTTTTGGAGATCACCTGTTTTCGGCCGGAAAAACCGTTTGAATTTTGGTGAAGACCTTATTTTTGGAGATCACCTGTTTTTGGCCGAAAAAAACGTTTGAATTTTGGTGAAGACCTTATTTTTGGAGATCACCTGTTTTCGGCAGAAAAAAACGTTTCAATCTCGTTCAACATTGATGAAAATTTGGGTCAAGTTCTTGAGCAATACTTTAAGAGTAGGGCCATGGAAAATTTTCAAAATGAAAATGGGCCACGGTTAGAAAAAGGTTGGGAACCACTGGTCTAAAAAGTGCTTACGGATTATGGCTTGTAACCGTTTAAATACAATTGTTTACTGCTGATCCATTGCGACCCAATAATAATAATTGTGTGATAACAATCGAATTGATGCTTAAAACAAGCCCTCATTTAGTGTTGCTCAGTTATTCTAATAACGCTTTTAGAGCTCATAAAAAGCTAAAACGCAACCAAGTACGTATATCAAGACCGAATTTAGCCTGACATTTCGTCAATCTATACCCGAACCCGATCCGAAAAGCCCCGGCCGATTTAAGTGTCAACCTTTTTACCTGAGGTTTTGCACCGGTGTTGATGAAAATTTTCGATACCATTTCATCATAGTAAATGGCTATTGCATCACAAAAGCTTATATGACAAAATTGATGTCCATATAAAAGTTTTCCTAACAACCGTGATATTCTTTGTGACGAAATGGTGTTGATTTTTTTCATGAACACAACTGCAAAGCCTCATGTAAAAACGTTAAAAACGTTGTGTGGTGATACGTTTGAGTTACATAGTTTGCTCATCACGTCTCCCAATTTAGATATTTTAAATTTTGGTTCAAGTCCTCTCCCTTTAGCAAAATTCTGGTTATGCCCTAAACCTGGCCACGACGTACCATAAAAACTTTTTCTTTCGAAAATTTTTGATACGTCATTGCATGTGATTTGTGGTTTGGGCCTTCCCCAATCAAAAATCCTGGCTACGCCTATGCGAGACTGAACAGGAGGTCAACTAGAATAACTAAAAGGGTTAGACTTTTACGCGTATTGGCCAATTACGAAAAGTTTACTAGCAATTTCCAGACTGATCGTGTTCGGACTTCCAAGAATTTAGTGTGAATAGAATGAGAAACGGATTCATTCAAATGTCACTAATTTTTTGACCACATTGAAGCATTGACTGGTCCACATTGAAACACGATCAATGCGTACTGTGCTACCGCCATCTGCCCCATTGAATTGGATGATCATTGCTCCTCGCAACACGGTTCCAGCATGATTTACACATCAGTCAACCTTTTTACATGAGGCTTGCCTAGTGTTGAAGAAAAAAAAATTACACCATTTTGCATAGGTGGGCAAGTTAATGCAAAACGTTAGCTTCGTTAAACACTAGTCCGTTAACAAGCTTCACACCTCCGTTAACGTTAATCCGTTGTTTTCAGCTTTAATTAACGGAAGTTAATGAAGTCCGTTAATCCGTTAACATTTTGCGTGTAATTTACATTTCTATCTATTCACTCGCTTCTAGAACACGTATTGACGCTGTTGAGCTGATTGCAAGGAAATATTTATTGCTATGGTGGTCTTTTTATGTTTTGGAAGTTACATTTTACAGTCTTTATCTAATTTCAAGATAAAAATAAGTTCAAATGCACAACGAAGCTGCGATCGAAAAATCTTTGGAAATTGGGAACAGCGATATAATTAATAGACATATAAGGCTATACGAGGCTGCAGGTTATTATTTGCCTCAAAAAAGAGCTCCTTTCTTTGCTTTCTTCTATAAAATTCGTGCTAAAACGCAGCAAGTGTTACCAGTGCAAACTGCTTCGTACCGGTCCGATGAATGAATGGTGCAAGATATTAACGATAAAAACCTTAACGGAAGTTAACAGAACTTAACGGAAGTGACTTTAGTCCGTTAACAGAACGTAACGGAAGTTAATTTAGTCCGTTAACATGAAAAAACTTTTTAACGGATTAACGAGTTAATGAAAAAGTTAGCTTCGTTATTAACGGATTAACGATTAACGGACTTGTGCCCACCTAGGCCATTTTGTCATAAATCACGGTTATTATAAAGACTTATATGCGGTAATACTATTCGTCATAGGTGGGCACTAGTCCGTTAATCGTTAATCCGTTAATAACGAAGCTAACTTTTTCATTAACTCGTTAATCCGTTGAAAAGTTTTTTCATGTTAACGGACTAAATTAACTTCCGTTAAGTGCTGTTAACGGACTATACTAACTTCCGTTAAGTTCTGTTAACTTCCGTTAACGTTTTTATTGTTAATATCTTGCACCATTCATTCATCGGACCGGTACAATAAAGCTGCAGTCTCATAGGTCTATTAATTTAAATTATTGCTGTTATCGATTTCCAAAGATTTTCCGCTCGCAGCTTAGTAAGTGCATTTGAATTTATTTTTATCTTTGAAATTAGATTGAACTGTAAAATGTAACTTCCAAAACACAAAAAGACCACCATCGCAATAAATATTTCCTAACAATCAGCTCAACAGCGTCAATACGTGTTCTAGAAGCGAGTGATTGAAAGGAAATGTAAATTACACGCAAAATATTAACGAATTAACGGACTTTATTAACTTCCGTTAATTAAAGCTGAAAACAACGGATTAACGTTAACGGAGGTGTGAAGTTTGTTAACGGACTAGTGTTTAACGAAGTTAACGTTTTGCATTAACTTGCCCACCTATGCTATTCGTGATACAAGCTTCTGTGATGAGCTAGCCAAGATTTGTGACGAAATGGTGTTGAAGATTTTCATCACTACCATTGCAAAAGCTCTTGTAAAAAGGTTGAGTGAACCTTTCGCTCACCCGGTTGTCTGGCTGCCACCATCTCAGGACCACATACGGACCAACGGCTGAGCTGGGGATTTCCACGTTTACAAAAGTGGGGGTGGGAAAGTCGCGAAAGTAGAACTCTTTGATGTGTTCCCAGCTGGCTCCTCCGTCATGGGTGTATTGCAGCAAAACACCTGTCCACGTGAAAAGTTAAGAGTGCGCTTCAACTGTCACATAAAAAATCAATCACTTACTATTTTTCCTACTGTGAAGCTCATCGCAATTTTCCCCTCCGATTTTCAAATAAAATTGAACTCGTGCACCATTCGTTATATTTAATGGAGGTGCGGTCAATCTTCTGGGACCGTCCTAAACAATTGATTCAAATGTTGACCAGCGCAAAGTGGTTGAAGTAAAACTACAAACCTTGGAGAAGCTTAGGTATGTTGACGACGTCATCGGCCCACATGCTTCCCCACCATCACCAGCACCAATGATGCTCCATCCGGCCGCGATTGTTTCAGTGATGTCATTGAATCGCTCGGTCAGCCGGGACAACATCGAGACATCAGGCAGACAATCATCTCCATGGTAACCATCGTCACACCTGCAAAAAATTACCAACAAATCCTCATATTGCAATCACATCTTTATCTTTCTGCCCTCCAATCCTCCATAGTTATAATCCTCGTTTAAATTTGCACGTATAGACTTCTCGGAATTAAACAACGCGTATATTCGCAGAGTTGCATCAGCAACACCAAATACAAATATTTCAGTGTTGAACACTCTTGCCATAACGAATGAAAAAAAATCACCAATCCTTCCACTCTTTGGTGGCCGCCCACGTTACCATCTCGGTTCAAATCTGCCCCAGAAAGCATCTATGACTTTAAACTGACTTACGAAGACCAACGGAAACAGCGCCTAAATGTTTTGTTAGAAATTGAGCTACTCTGCTACGTGTTCATGCGGTAAATATTAACAAACAATCTGCTCCGGGTTCAAACTACCGCGGTCTTATAGGGGATGAAGCATCCAACCAATTCCAGTAGCTTACACCAGCTAAAATCAAAATATAATTTTTGAAATTTTTCGTTCTCCTTTTGGAACTACGGTCGCAATGCTATTCAGCAAATGCAAAGAGATATCTCCCTCAAAAAGTTTTTGGAAACCCTGAGTTTTTTCTCTCAAGCCTGAATTTCCAGAAAAAAAGAGAGACTGAATAATGCTTAGCATTTACCTTTGCAGTAACATTTTGTGATCAGTCCAATTTTGTTAAACGCCCCCTTTTTCTGGAAATTTAGGCTGAGAGAAAAAACTCAGGGTTTTCAAAAACTTTTTAGGGGAATATCTCTTTGTATTTGTTGAATATCTTTGCAACCGCAGCCCCAAAATTAGAATAAAAAAATTTCAAAAATTTTATTTGAATTTTAGCTATTGTGTATTACCGGAATTGGCTGGATGCTTCACCCCCTTTAATGTGGAAATCGAACAATTGGATGATGACTAAATTCGGTTGCTTAATTAAACACCGCCATTAAATAAAAGTATTTGCAAGTTGCAGAGCGAACTAACTTAGTTTAGTTCAGTGTATTTTTTGACAAAATGCAACCATTTAATACAATAAATGACACAAATATAAATAATGGATTTCAACTTGCTGTTGCCTGATATGAATCCACTTTTGACTGAATATTTGATTCAAATGTAGCGACCTTTATGAGTTCGGGTTGTACTCGGCAATAATGAGCTCACCTGCAGCGTCCATTCCAACACTCTCCGTTTCCCCGACAATGCCATGGACAACTCGGTCCAACATAAGCGTTGTCCAAAGCCCAGTTTTGTGTATATTCATCCGCCGCGTACTGAACAACGCGAAACCGCGTCGTGTCTGACCTAACAATGAAAACATGTTTTGCCCAAGTTTACACCTTTGTTGAAAAATTCCTTTGCGGACTTCAGTTTGGTAGCTCAATAAGCTCAGTAGCATATGCTGGAATGAGGTCTGTTGCGTACCTCTTAAAATAAATGCATGAAAATAAATTGGCTTGTTTTTGTGACAAGTCTTGCACGACTTTTACTTCTATTTTTTTAGTTACGGATAAACTATTGCATGAATAATCAACATCACGCACCCCAATTAACCAGGAATATGCAGTGCAATCTATTTCTAATTAAAGGAGCAATTTACTGTTGTGAAGGCCGTCAGTAATCAAGTTTTACGTCGTAATTTGATTCGTTCGGTCGTTTGAGCTTCTCGTCAAATATCCGAGCAAGTTTCTTGCAGCCAGCTTGTTGTATCTTCATCCAGTCGGATCAGTCCGCATTATCCGCACCGTATTCACATGCTGCAGTTTTTGCCATACCCCTGTGGTGCAGGAAAGAACGGAAAAACTCAAAACCAGTGCGGGTGACGAATCAGCCGGATGCAAGAGCGTCTTGGGAGATGCATTCCTGACGGCAAAGCAGCAATGCTGAGGATGAACTGATGGTTTGGTGTTGCTCAATTTGGCTAAAGCTTTTGGCACGGTTGATTGCCAAACTCTACTACATAAACTTGAGCATTATGGTATTAGAGGGATAGTTCTGTAATTTTACCAATCTTTGTTAGAAAATAGAAAGCAATTTGTGAGCATTAATAAATTTTGTTCTACTTTACGTCATGTTAAGATTGGAGTTCCCCAATGATCAACCTTTAGGCCGTTGCTGTTCTTCGTATATATCAATGATCTTCCTAACAGTGTTAATAGTGTACCTCGCTTGTTTGCAGATGACACCTGCTTACTTGTCAATTCATCTTGCTTAAATCAATTAGAACACCAATTAAATATTGAAATAAATAAACTTAACGATTGGATAATAGGCAATAAACTAACTTTAAATGCTAAGAAATCAAATCTACTCCTAATTAATGTCAAATTAAACTCTCCTCCTACATAATGAACTTAATCTGCCCCGGTGAGTCCATTAATTCTGTCAATAAAGCTGAATAACATGGTATATACGTAGACTACAAACTAAATTTTTGGATCATATTAAAATGGTTGAAATTGAAATTGCACGCTCAGTTAGAATTTTATATAAGTTGAAATATGTTTCAACAAAAGATGCCCTAATGCAACTTTACCATTCTTTAGTGCATTCATATTCTATAGATGGGCTTAATGTGAGGGGTAATATTTCTAAATTACATAGGCTCCAAATAAAGCCATTAGAATAATTACTGGAAATTATTAAAATGAAAATGCTGCTCCTCTTTATCAAGTTCTAAAAATTTTTCCTCTACCTTTATTGTTGCAGTTTTCAACATTTAAATTTGTTTACTTCCACAGCAAAATGGCATCTTCCTCTTCAATTTGAATACTACTTCACTTTATCTAAACGTGTGCACTCTTGCACTACAAGATTCTCATCTAACAACCAATTAATAATTTCTTTATTTAAACCTCAAAGAATTCAAAGATCATTCAATTATATTGGAGCTAAATTGTGAAACTCTATTCCAAAGTACATGAGAAACTATTTTTTTCCAAATTTCAAAAAAGGGTATAGAATATTTTTATTGTCCAGTGCTGTGTGAAAATGTTTCTCTTGTCTAAACATAGCTGCTTATCAAAAATGTGTTACCACCTTTGCTTTGGTGTGCCCTGTACCAGTTGCTAATGCTCCAGTTCAGTTATTGTTGCTGCTTTTTGTCTTTTAGAGATTTCTTTTTATCGTTTGCTACGGAATTTCAGTGACTTATATCACGTTTATGTCATTAACGTGACGGATAGGGTGGCTGCTGCCTTGAGGACGTAGCGGTCCCTTCGCAGCCACCCTGTCGCTGTCATTGCATATTGAGTATTATTTTCAGCCGTATATTTACGATTAATGATGGTTTGCGACAAATAAATAACTTGAACTTGGTGGAGCGTGGTGATGCAGTTGCCCCATTCAGTGTTCCAGGAATGTTCCGCCTAATCTGTTGCCTTGATATCAAGTTGGTTAAGGTTTGACGTGAGTGGCAAGCACAAAGGGGTGTCTTGATTTCAAGCGCCGAGTATGCCATTGTTCGGGGCCGGTGATCTTGCTCGAAGGCGTTTTGGCCGGTGTTGAGCAGGCGTCTTGGCTCGAAGGCTCGGCGGGCTAGGGAGAGTATTACTTGTCTGCGGTGAAGCTCAGTTGGCAAGAAAGCCGCAAGAACTGGTTGGTATTCCGTTGGTTTTGATTAATTTGTTTAAAACACTACAACGAAAAAATAATATTGCAATGCAATATTGTGCAGTTGTATACGCTGCACGCTACAGCATTCAAGTTGAGCTGTAGCAACCTCCCATTATCATTTTTGGCATTAGCATGATAGCAACACTGACTTTTTGAGATTGATTCCATTCATTTCTCAACCGCATAATGTTATTGAGCAAAACTCACCAAGTTTTCTCGGGAAGCGGGATCGTGACACGATGCCATTGTTTAAATTCGCTGATGTAGAATGTCGATGGAGGATGGTATGACGTAGTTGGAGGGGATGAATGCGGAGAAGACAGCTGCAGGAAATTTGTTTTCATTTGTAAAAGTAAACATAAAATGCTGTTTTATCAATTCAGACCGTGTCTGTGTAAGAAGCCTTTGCTGGTCTGTCAACTCATGACTTAGCAGCGAACGGCGAAACGAGCTGGTTTTTCTCCAGTTTTCCCTTTGGTTTTTGTATAACTTAAATTGTAAAAATTTTGGTGTCAAGTTGTAAATAATGCAAGTTTTGATGAAGTTTATTGCTCCTTCTTGGCTTGCCACTTTACAGACGAGATTCTGTAGATTTCTTAGCTGTTGCTTAGTTGCGATGCCGTAGTGACTTTCTAAAATCTTCGGGACTGATTGAACGGCAGTTTTACTTAATTTGATTAAAAACAGTAAAGCCTTATTTAAAATAATGAAATTTTTAAACGTTTCGGACTTAGCTATGTCCATCATCAGTAAAAAGTAAAATCTATTTTACTGATGATGGACATAGCTAAGTCCGAAACGTTTAAAAATTTCATTATTTTAAATAAGGCTTTACTGTTTTTAATCAAATTAAGTAAAACTGCCGTTCAATCAGTCCCGAAGATTTTAGAAAGTCACTAAGGCATCGCAACTAAGCAACAGCTAAGAAATCTACAGAATCTCGTCTGTAAAGTGGCAAGCCAAGAAGGAGCAATAAACTTCATCAAAACTTGCATTATTTACAACTTGACACCAAAATTTTTACAATTTAAGTTATACAAAAACCAAAGGGAAAACTGGAGAAAAACCAGCTCGTTTCGCCGTTCACTGCTAAGTCATGAGTTGACAGACCAGCAAAGGCTTCTTAAACATAAAATGATGCTGAGATCTTGGTACGCAATACAGTATAACGGTTTTGAGTTATGCGTGCGCAGAAGACTAATTTTATCACCCCTTAAACATAAATTCACCTCCAGCACTCGTTTCCATGTTCTGCCGTGATTGGTTGAAAACTGGAATTCCAATGTTGCGTTTAGCCACACCCCTTCAGTCGACGAATCAGATTGGTCCTCGCAGCCAATCACAAGTTGAGCCTGGGAAACGTAGCCTTGCGTCACTTGCAGCGTTTGCGTCTCTGCGTAGCGCAGCTGATGAGCGCGACCGGGCTGATCATCAGTGAAACTGAGAGGATTGTGAAGTTTGTCAACAAGAAATAGATAAAGTAGCATAGTGAAAAACTTTCTGAGCACCTAAGCTATGCTGTATGTTCTATAGCGGTTGGCACTATAGTCTACTAACTATATTCAATAAAAGCGCAGAACCTGCAAGAAAAAGATTTCAGAAATCGTTATTGTAACCCAAGGAAAGTCTTATTAGAAGATTCTTTCAATCTATCCAGACATCCTGCATGTCTTAACGTATATCGTTTTGCTGCTTCTACCTTTTACTTGACCCTGTTTTTATATGTGATGCTCTTAATGGACGCGAGGTCATGAAATAAATCAAGTGAACTGAATCTTACTTTGCGCACTGATATCAGTTCCATGGTACAATAGTTATTTTCATCGATTTTCCAACTGCGGTGCTGCGATAGCGATTTCTTGAATAGCCATTTGTTACTTACGCTAAAACATGATCTCGGCCGCAATATCTTTGAACTCGACCCACATGGAATTTAACCGACGAGCTGTAAGCGCTGCGAAAGAGTGATGACGTCACCATGACGTCATCGAGTGCCCAAACTCCTGCTATGGAACTCCCGCTCGGCTGCAGCCATCGAATCTGAAGACCTAACGTCATAGCGTCATCTGGCAGCCGCATCGACACAACCCTGGAACGAAAAACTTCAAGTCCTGTAAACCTGAAACTGCAAGCATACCGTTATGACCTGGACAGAACAGTTAATCATCGATTGCTGTCGCTTATCACTCACAGCAAGCAAACAAGAAAAAGACACGATAATCACTGTGAAACCGTTTGGTTCTTTGATACCGTTTCGTTTAACCCAAAATTTCAAACTCAAAAAACCGTCTCTGTTGATGGTTCATAGATCAAACCTTGGTATCAAGTTTTTCAAGATCAAGGTGTAACCATTTCACGCCAAAGTGTTTGCTAAAAATAGAAAGACTTGAAAACTGGAGTTCCAGATCATAAATCATTCACAATATATAAGACAAAAAGCGCCATTATCTTGGACAGCGCGGTAGATGTGACGCGGCATCTGTCAACGCAAAATTGTGGCTCGCTGCGTTACTTTGGATGATGAGAAGAGAAGTTCAAACGGTCCAAAAACGTCCACTTCAGTCCTCGGGTGGTGGAAAACTGCACAAGCACTCCGTCGTGTGGAGCCAGTGACGGAGTGCAACTTCCAATTTCGGAGTATATTCCGGTAAGAATCGTAAACTGAAGAAATCTGCAAAAAGTTTTTGTATAAGACCTAAGAAGCTCAATTGCTTATTGGATGTTTGCACTCGCTTTGATATCGGCAGCGAGGCCGAAAAAGCTAAAATGGTGATTTTGCGCTAACTTTGATTGCATAATCTGAGTCGACTCGCACCCTGGTCATATTGGCGTAGCCAGAATTTTTGATTGGGGGGGGGCAAACCACCAATCATCTGTAATGAAGTCATCAGAAATTTTCAAAAGAGGAACTTTTTGTGGGATAAAAGCAGTGTAGATTGGAAGATCAGAAGCCGTCGGCACGTCACCAGGATTTTGTGCTGGAGCGAGAACTTAAACCAAAAATAAAAAGTGCAAATGTCTGAATCGGTAGACGTGTGTGAGTGAACTAATGTAACTCAAACGTATTTAAACGGGGGTCTGGGGACGTAGCCCCTAGCCGCCGGAGGCAATGGGGGTCTGCCGCTGGACGACTTTTTGTAATTTTTTGGAAAAACTAGTTATTTTGATGCCATTAGATCACAATTCGCACTTGTTTAGAGTCATTTGAAAGAACTAGATTTTCGACATTTGGAAGCCAAAAAATTAAATTGTTCAATTCTTCTTTTTTTTACAATTTAAGTCCAAAACACGTTCAAAAATCTTGCATTTTTGAGTTAAATTTTGTATGTAATTTGGCCCAAGTAGGGGGAAGTAAGGTACATTGTCTCCAGCAATGTTTTAGCAGTAAATAATAATCCACTTGCAGATTTTCTTTTAAGGTTTTTTTTTTGTCATAAAAATTACCAGTTGTAGGAATACATGTACGACCAGGGAGCACAGGCCACTGAATTCAAATTCAATAATTTGTTTAATAAGCATTCCCCAAGCTAATTTTTTTTAAAAGTATTTGTCGCGTAACAACTGGCGAGGTGGAGGTGGATTGTTACGTAAAAATGGTACAATAGATGGTTACGCCTTCTAACCATGTTATTGCCCAGGCCGGATTTACATTGCTCGGGGCCCTTGGAACTTTGGGGATTTTCGCTACATCTTCTTGCCAAATATAGGTGAAAACCAAAAAAAGTCTCACCATCTGAGCGCAGGGCCATTGGCACTATGCCATATGCAAAATCCGGCTTTGGTTACTGCGTTACGTCCATAAAAAGATTATTGGAGGGACTGAGGTAGCAATTTTTAGGACAAAAACCCTTAATTTCTCCCGCATTATACATTTAAATTGATTGGCAAAAATTGATTTGAGGGGGCCTGGGGGCCCCTGGTCATTATAGTTAGTTACTGTTTTACGCAGAAAATCCAAAAAAAACAACTGAGACTGAAGAAACAATAGGCTTTTTTGTCCCATTTTTATCTTTGATGGTATTTCAATTGGGGGTGGGAGCCTGGGCCACCTGGTCCCTCCCTGCCCCCCTCGCTACGCCTATGCCTGGTCACATACGACGCTTAACGACAATTATCCCTGCTTTCAACAGTCGCTTTCTCGAAAACAAATTACAAGCAAATCTATCGATCAAATCTACTTCAAATTACAATCAAATTCATCTCAATTTCATGAAAGAAGCTTTCAAACGGCAACCCCAGATTCAACTCACCTCAACCCGGTGGCGTTTAGTTGCGCTGTTCTCACTTCCCTTCCCCTCGTCTCAGCGCAGACCAAAGCTTTTCCCGATCCAACGATTCCGCAATGGAAGCCAACGCGGCAACCAGACACCTGAAAATGTGGCGTTTGTGATACGTCATTGGCGGTATCGCTACCGCACCACCAATAAGTCAACAAACCCAGCAATTTACCTTTTCGAACAGCGCCTGGCTGAAGTTTCCGCTGTTGAAGTCCTCCGATAGGAAGGCGGGCATCTGATCGGTTGTGACGTTGCAGGTCAGACCAGAGTAGCCGGGGTCGCACCTGCAAACTCTTGCCGTTTCATTCATTTATCCCGATGAACCAAGCATTTTGCCCCGGTCCAACGACACCAACGCGGAGCACCATTTTTCTGGTGCTTTTGCAAGTCTTTGTCAGACTTGGCGAACACAACGACTCGAGTTTCTGTAAGACAACGTGTTGAAGCAAAATTTCAGAAACCAGGGCCCGAGGTATCATCCACCTTCTCCCATCTAGCTGTGCCCATCCATCGGTCCACCCACCGGGTCTGATCCAACGTAGCATCCACGTGCATCCATCCACCTGACTCATCCACATCCTACCCACCTGCACCCATACGCAGAGCAACTTCCTTTTCCATTGCACATCTCCGGGCACCTTCCATCTGACCCTATGTACACGTCATCAAGTGCCCAGTGTGACGTTGCATTTTCCGAAGCCTTAGCCCATCGAAATCTGGTAGAGGCGGTGAGTGCAGCAACCGGAACCGGGACTGTGACGCGGTGCCAACTGCAATCCGAAGCAAAATAAACCAGGTGTTAGTCGGTTGTGAAAGTTGTGCTAGGTTAGGTTGGGAAAACGTCGGCAGCGAGGCCGGAAGACCAAAAGAATAAAAACACTGTTTTACGATGACCATGATTGCATAATCTAGGTTTAACCCGCAACCTGATCACGCTGTTACGTCCTTGGAATGGATTGTCCTTGACAATGATTATCTCTGCTTGGTGGCTTTAAACAAGCAGCAAATTCATTAGACAAGAGCTCAAAAAAATCCACAGAAACTGGACCACAGAAACTCCTTGGCAGGTGTAGATTCCTCCGAGCACGAAGTACGAGTAGTTATTGCAATGAGAAGTACTCGGATTATCCGACACTTAGCGTCTGTTGCTGCCCGGAGACAGGAGGATGAATATGCGCAATAACAAAACATCTCCAGGGCAGAACAAGTTTGATTTTAAAACATATACCCAAAATTTCCATTTCCATTTTCTGTTTGAAAAAAAAATCGAGAAAAACAAGGCACAACCAAATTGGAGAAATTTCAGACAAAAGTTAAAAGGTAGACGTCGTATTCGAAAATTATTGTTATGACATAAATACAAAATAAACAAAGTTTCTTGGAAGACTACTAACCGGGGTAAATGAATAGAATAAATGAGAAATTATTGTTTATTGTAGTTGTAGGAGTTATTGCCCTCGCGGTTCCCGGGTCGTGATGGAGCCAACTTTTTCGATTCAATTCACCGTTCCGAGCTTTGGTGACCTCAATGGGTCGCAAATTCATCCCGGTCAAATTGTGAACTCAGTGGGTGGTGAACTACTGAATTCGCTTCGTTTCGATTTCAATTTGACCCAACTGTTGGCATAATGTTGGCTAATAACTTGATGATAAAATAAACCGAAGGAAAAAACATTTTATTTCGAAGTCAACCGACCTCTCATTTTAAAGTGAACATTTCTACTAAAAAACTTCAAAAAAAAATTTATCCGTACCTTGCCCAACGACAGCATTGCGTTTAAAAACATGGCCGAACTTATGCTATGAATTTTATTGTCAATTTCTCACCCTTCTCCAAACTGACTGATGTCATAAACGGATTCCGGAATCCAGTGTGATTCCCAACACTTCTTTGCTAAGCATTTGGTGTGGAGTAGTTTCCAACTCCGTCCAGAATCCGTGGAATACTGGAATTCGATCCTAGAAAAGCATGATAAGATTAAGTTTATTTCTCTTAGTGAAAGGTCCAGCCTGAGCGTTTGCAGTCGAGCGTCTTGTTACGCACCTGGCAGGTGTTGAAGTTGCGTCGCATGCTAAGTTGATCGTGAATTGCGCATAATAGTGGTATGTTTCGGCTTCTTCAATCAATCGAAACGAATCGACAGCCCACTCGCTTCCCGTTTCGACTTCTCCGTTCTGACGGAGACAGATAGTTCCGCGTTCCGACTTTGCTGAATCTGGAATCGCGATAACGTGAGTCCTTGGCTCCTGTATATAAAAACCGGCCAAAGTTAATTTGAAAATCGATCTTGGCAGAATCTGTCGGAAACCCTAACTCTATACTCTAACTCAGTACTAAAGGAACAAAAAGCAACAATCTCAAACCGCTCAAACCAGAAATAGAACCGGTCAGGATTTTCTCGACCCGACCCGACCGGTAAATTTCAAAATCATCGCCAGTTGGCCGGCCGGTTGACCGGTTTCTGACCGGCCCGGTCAACCGGTTTTTTTACAGAAGGTTTTTGTTCACTGTTCAATGTATCTAATGAAAAATTTTCAAAAGAAGGGGGGCATGGGTAAGGTGTTAAAATTTGTGACTTTGGACGGGGGTCTCAGAAAAAAAACGCAAAAAAACTTCTGCGTTTTTTGCAAAAATGACTTAATTTTAAGATCTTTTTTGGTTAAGTTTCGGTTTGAATGCCTTGCTTTGAGCAGCGCAAAACGTGCACAAAATAAGCATAAAAAGCACTGGAGGGCACAAGCTAAATTATTAGACGTTCTTTCTAATGATATTTTGCAAAAGGCCAAAAAATAAAGTTACAATTTTTTAGTTATTGGTGACAGATTATTTGCAATTTGCCGAGCAGCAAACACTAAACTTTTTTTCGGCAGTGCTGCCTTTGCAGTTACAAAAAGATAAATGAGAAAAAAATAACAGCAGAAGATAGGTAACAGCAAAAACATACGAACATCACAATACTTGTACTATTATATCCAAAAACATTAAAATGATGGAGCAATAACATTAGTCAGTGGTTGATGTCAGGGTTTCAAATTTGCAATTATTTGCAATTAACGTTTAATTTTTATGTCTTAGTATTGTGGTGGATTACTGTGAGCAATAACATCATATGATATTGAAAATAATGTCACTAACAGCCTGAAAAAAAAGGAATATTGAAAAATTATGTCACTAACAGCGTGATAAAAGGAATACTGAAAAAATCTGCCACTAACAGCGTGAAAAAAAATTAATAATATTCGTAACAACTAGGCTGCTTCACTAACAGTTTGAGAAAGTATGAAAAGGATCTATTGCAAAACATTATGTACTGGAAAAGGTTTTTAGCTCCACTGAGATTTATATACGGACGGTACAATTAATATAAATCTCTGTTGAGCTAAAAACCTTTTCCAGTACATAATGTTTTGCAATAGATCCTTTTTATACTTTCTCAAACTGTTAGTGAAGCAGCCTATAGTTGTTACGAATATTATTAATTTTTTTCGCGCTGTTAGTGACAGAATTTTTCAGTATTCCTTTTATCACGCTGTTAGTGACATAATTTTTCAGTATTCCTTTTTTCACGCTGTTAATGACATTATTTTCAATATTACATAATGTTATTGCTCCATCATTTTAATGTTTTTGGGTATAATAGTACAAGTATTGTGATGTTCGTATGTTTTTACTGTTACCTATCTTCTGCTGTTATTTTTTTCTCATTTATCTTTTAGTAACTGCAAAGGCAGCACTGCCAAAAAGTGTTCTGAAGAAGCTTCCCGGGTTGGGAAGCGAAACGTCAAACCAATAAAGTCATCGGTAGTACGAAGTGGTTATGAATAACTATCCCGATGAACGCAACGCGTCCGTTATTTTCATTCAAAACACTAAACTGTTATGACATTGGCTAGAAAACATTTGAAATATAATGTGCCCAGCAGTTTGTAGAAATGCTGCTACTTCAGAACAAGCCATGGTTAGTTAGATATAAAAAATAAGAGCTATGTCTTTCTTGCCCAGTGTAGAGTGTGGTAAATTTAAGTTGAAACAAGCTTTTTAAAGCGGCAAAATTTTAGCATGTAGTAAAAAATCTGAAATCTGAGCCACTTTTACTCTTAAGCTGATTAAAATGATGCTAAAATGCCAGGTAGCGCAAGCCTCTTCCACATGCATGCTTTATTAGAATCTGATTACGCGATTTTAAAGTATATTTTGCACTTTTTTGCTTTGTGCCGTGGCCCAAAGTCGGGAGGCATGGCACAATACTCCCACCCTAAATACGTCCCTGGATGTGCATGTCTTAATGGTCACAGCATATTAGTCACAGTTTGAAACCATTCAACAAGCGTTTTCGAAAGGTGTGGTTTGTTAATACTGATTTTTTATAAAAAGTTTTATTTATGATAAAATATATAAGTATATTTCGGTTGGTGCTTAGATGTCTTTTAGTTGGCAGAAAGGAGAATTCGACCGGTTTTTCAACCGGCTTGACCGGCCGGTAGAAGAATCTTGACCCGACCGGCAACCCGACCGGTTTCCATCTCTGGCTCAAACACATGACAAAAACAGTGCCAACAGCACTGCAGAAAGTGCAGAGGCATTTGCCATTTTCCACCATCCCGAAATTAACCTCGAGGACATCCTCGGCCTCGAGGACACATTTTGAAGTCCTTGGCCTCGAACCCTACAAGTCCTCGAAAATGCCCTGTCCTTGGCTCGAGGACAGCATTGTTTTTGATTGGTTGAAAAGGAAAATAACCAAACATAAAAATTTCTTGAATTCTAGGATAAGCGTAGCCAGGGTTTTCGATTGGGAGGACCAAATCCGCAAATCACATGCAATATGATGTCATCATAAATTTTCAAAACGAGGGACTTTTTATGGGACAAAAATACCTTAAAATGGAAGATCAATAGCCTGGGGCCTAGGTTGGTACGTAAACAGAATATTGATAAAGGGAGAGGACTTAAACCAAAAGTTAATGTTTACAAAATAGGTGTTAAATTGTGGAGGCGCGGTGAAGAAACTAATGTAACTCAAACGTATCACAAACCGGGGTCTGGAATCGAGGACCCCAGCCGCAGGAGGCTAAGGGTGATTGTTCGAAAATTTTTGTAATTTTTGGGAAAAAATATCTATTTTAATGCCATTTGGAGCACATTTTGAACGTTTATTTAGACCTATTTGAAAGAACTAAATTTCTAAGATTTAAAAGTCAATTGAAAACATTACTTTGTTTAGTCTTCCTTTTGCATACAATTCACGTTTAAAATCTTACATTTTTTGGATAAATTTTGTAATTGACACTGTCCATGTGAGGGGAAACAAGGCACATTGCCTTCTAACATTTTCTCTCGCTTTTGTTCTTTTTTTTTTTAATATTTTGTCTCGTAAAAACTGGCGAGGTGGAGGCGGATTGTTATTTGAAGTTGGTGTAATAGATGGATACTAATCATGTTATTGCAATGAGTTTATAAAAAGGTTAGATGAAGGTCAGAGGTTGCGACTTTTAGGACAAAAATTTTGAATTTCTCCCGAGATATAGCCTACATTTCAATTGATTGACACAAATTTGAATTGAGGGGGACCGGGCTACCTGGTCGTTAACTTTAGTATTATTGTTAATTACTGTTGTACTCTGAAGTTCTAGAAGAAACTGAAATTGAATAAACCATTGGCTTTGTTTTCATCCATTTTTATCATTGGTGGCATTTCAATTTGGGGGAGGGCAGGCCCTCTACTCTCCCCCCCCCCTGGCTAAGCTATGACTTCTGGTCTATCAATTCGTTTCCTTTCCTTATTCGAAAAATAATATAATGTGGTACCAAAGCCATAGTAAACCTTATTTTCAATGTGTGAAAGCTCTAATCGGAAAATGAGGGTGTAAAACGCAGTGCAGACAGTTCCTTTTATTTCTGCTGATACTTCCAGTGCGGGTGGTACAAACAGCAAAACACTAAAACCATTCATGGCCATAGCAAGGGATCCAAGTGTCCAGACACAGTCATTTTTGAGTGGCTGATACTAAAACATGACCGTGCCCATGTGAACGTGGAATCAGATGAAAGTATGTTCGTGATGATAATGAAATGCAATGTGGTTATCAGGGATGGCGATGGCCTATGATGTGCTAAATACGCTACATGTAGTATAGCCCTGATCCAACTAACAAAACATTACTTGAGAACGACAGCTGCTGTTCTGAAAATATGCGAGAGAATATTGCGAAGAATTTGTTTTGAGATAAGAAAAAACAACTGTAATTTTTACGTTTCTACAATTTGTGGGCCTTTTGAAGGAGGGCACCGGGGCAAATATTTCCAATGCTTTCCTCCTTAACTCGGCCCTGCTGAGTTTCTCAGGTTACTTTTTGCAGTTAAATAACTTATATTAAATTTTACAAAGCAGTTTCTGGCGGCCAAAACGTATGCGCTCATTCATTGAAAGGCATTAGATGCAAGACTATGAGGAGACATCACATGCACTGAAGCGTAAAGAAAAGATTGGCTTAAAATTAGGATTGGGAAACTGTGGGAAACTAAAGTTTTTGCAACTTAATTTTTGCGGTATTTTCTTTTTTCAAATAATTGCTTTGAAAATCTAATTGTGTAATCTCACAAAAATTGTTATTTTTCTGAAAAAAAAAAAGTACTAAAATTGCTCAACGGAGGCATGGGAACTTTGCCCTCGCCCCCAGAACCCTGTTTTTTTCAAGGACTTGAGCTTGCTAGTACGGTACCTCATTTCATTTCAAAAATATAAATTTACCGTATTTTGCAATACTTTTAGATAACAAGAATGTCATTGTCGCTATGCAATATTTAAAAACTATGTCAATATTTAAAACTTTCTGTGAAACCAAAACGTTTAACCAAACAACAAAGTTTGTGTTTGAGAAACAACCAAAAAAGGAGGAATTTATAATTAGTGGACGTTTGCACCAGTGCCCAAACTGATGAAATTAAGACCTTAAAATTGATCATTTCCATGTTAAGAATTTATAGTTATTGGTTATTCTCATTTCCAATTCATGAGTTATGGCCTTCATTGCTTCATTACCACCATACCGCTACGGAACGTAATTAACATCGCTGCCAACGTGTAAAACTTCCAAATAGCATTCATAATTTTTGGAACAACTATTTTCGAATTATCATGAAAAACTTAACAAAACGAAATATCTTAAAGACTTTCGCGCTTAAAAATAATGGAAAATTGGCCGACCATAATTTAGAAAAACTGTATCCTTGGCCCTTTTTGGTCTCGAAAAGTCGGTCCTTGGCATTGGCCTCGAATTGTTTTCGATTCCTTAGCCTCGAAGGTTGTGTCCTCGACCCCACCTCTGATTGTGCACCAAGATGTCGTAATGCTTGTACAATAAGTTTTGATTTGCAAAGTAGGTATCTTCCCATGAAATTACTTGTTTATTAGCCCAGTAGAAATGGCCTGTTTATGCAGGTCCTGATTGGCCGACTACTTTTAGGTATAATTCAAACTTACGCTGTATTCTTCATAATGGAAAGTGTGAAAGATTTGCTCGCGGTTCCTTATGACGTAATATAGCTGCAAATCACCGTGATGGGATTTCCCTCGAGTGCAATTCCCCGATCCTGCAACATAAAGTTTCATTGTAGTCGTCAAAATCTTTGAAACCTTCGTGTTTGAAAATTTTCGTTTCTTGAAACCCTTTGAGAATGAAAGTTTTCTTGTTTTGCTTGTACTAGGTCTGCATTAATAGGACGTAATTTTATTAAATCAGCCACAAATTTTGTCCTGCTAACGCAAGGCACAACTATCAAACGAAAATGGAGTTCATCGGGTAACCTTTGAAACTTGGGGCTGTTATCTCTAAAAAGATTTTGAAATATGACGCAACAAAGTTAGCAGAGTCGACGAAGTCACGATTCGCAAACGACTAGATGATGACGTCATGACTTGCATAGATGACTTTACTCATCATCCATGTTCGGGCGCAATCATTGGTCACTGAAATCCGTCATCGTCTCGGGCGTTTCCACGGCGCTTTATCAGTTCTAAAATAACTCGGCGGCTTCTCCACGTCAGCACCGCGACTCTCACCCATGCTCAGCGCGAACGCAACAGCCGCTTTCCCTTGCAGATCGACGCCAACTCCAGTGCACAGTTTTCTGGTACCCGTCAAATTGAATATTTCAACTTCCACATCCGGTTCGTGGCCGCATCCCCCCAGCTGCCTCGAAGAACCTCTGTCAAAGCAAGTCGTGCAATCAAGAAGTGGCAGCGGTCGGTGGAGTACTGCAGCTGTGAGCGTCTCGTCGAATCAAAACTAAATCGGCTTTGTTTGTCGATTACCTTCTTTCAAAGCAGTGAGTTTCGTTCAAGAACTCCACTGTTTATCCCATGACGGCGTCTGGAGGAGAAGATCCCGTCCATACTGCGTCAACACTCAACAAGTGGACTAGTAACTGCTTTATGTGCTTGTATGCCTTGTTCTTATCTGCCGCGCACAGAGAGATGTCAGCTACATTTTGCAGTTTTCTTTCTCCTATTATGCAAAATCTCGCTCGTAACATCAGCTTTGTGGATGAACGTGTACAATTACATAGACGGTCGGGAAAACAGGATGATGTAGTTGAGAAGATGATAATCATTTGCTTGGTTTAATCCGCTCAAGCTGAAAAGCTCCGCCACGCTACTCACTCCGCAACAATGTCGTCGACATTCACACCGACAACGTTTCCTCCTTCCAAAAGATCAATCTCACACGTTGTGACGTCAGAAGGCCGATTCCCACCTCTCACGACCATTGCTTTGTCGCCATTGTTACATCCGCGCTGCAAACAATTCAAAAATTATGCTAATTGAAGTATTACTTCAGCAGGCGACACTCACCTGAACGGACCCGGAGACGAAGCAGGAATCGAACCCCAGTCTTTTCATGTCGCATTCGATATAATGGGGAAGTAACAACCCTCCTGTGATTTGGACCTCATCGATCCCCCAACACCCTTGATACACGCCATCGGAGGGAAGGGGCTCGGTAAATTTAAACTGGGTCTGCCCACGTTTCGCTGCCGCCGGAAGATCTGTGATGATTGTGCGACTTGATGGCGTCACTCTAAAACAATATCAAGGCTAATAATAAGCTAGCAGTGTTTTTCATGGTTGCGCACTTCTGTCAAAATTAGAAGAAATAAGTTTAGTTAACCTTCTGTTTACAACCTTTGACCGGTTATCGTCAGGATATTCGTTTCTGGGTAATCCTCTAAAAGAATCATAGGCATCGTGTATTGCGTAATTAGTGCATACTTTAAAAGAACCAACAGTCCGCTAGTTCCTATTATTTGGAATTTGGAAGTTGGTTCATCAACAACTATAGATCTGCCTTTATTTTAATTTCTTACTGGATACTTCTCAGTAACGTCCATTGCTGCGTCATGGAAAAGTCCCGATACCACAATTGAACGCGATTTCGATTCGATGAACAAGATCCAGAGCCTAAAAAAATTGCAAGTAAATCATGTGACCTATTTCAACCAATCACGCTGTATCATGCTAGCACCTAATGAGAATTCCACAGATCTTGCTGACGTTGTATTCAGTGGCTTTGTGATGAGATGACGTGATGGTGATGTCACGTTGCAGAACAGGGCAGCGTTTCGGTGCGTCACAGAACATGCAGCCGTCTGCTCCACACCCACGTGATCTGAGCTCCTGCACATGCAATTGTTACATCATAATGAGCGAGTTAGCATCACAAAAAGTTTAAAGAGGTCAACTTGGTCATTCGAGAAAATTAAAAAAGCAGACAAAAATTTTCTCCTGGAGTCTGACGATGAAGATCTTCGTTTGAGTTTTTGATCGGGTGTCAAATTCAACTTTCGAACAGCGATTATAGAGCCTCAGTTTAATTTTATGCTATTTGATCATTTTCCGTGATTTCACTTCCAAATTAAGCAGTTTCACGCAGACCAAAGCAACCGGCTACTCACCAAAATCTGTCCATCGGCAAAGAATCGAAGTCGTCCATGAGCAGTATTCCAGGGGGGGATTCCTCTGCTTCTGAAACATATCCGCGTATGAACAATGGATTGAAAAATCCGTTCATGAGCAACGTTAATGGGACAATGAAACACTCGATCGCACAGGCGTTCTGATTGGAAAAGTTGAGGGTGGTACAGAGCTTGAGAATTGCATTAATCAGAATGTTTATGTCTTTGAAGCAGCTTTTCGTCTGTCATTTGTCAAAAAGAATCGTCAGAATGGAGAGCGCAAGAAAAGGAGCGGCTATTTGTAGGGAAAAGCCGAGCCGTGATTGGCTGGTAAAAGACTAATGAGAGAGCGTCATTAGTGCACAATTTTTAAGCTGTACAAGAACTCTTTTTGTCAGCAGAAAAGGTACAGCTTATACAGTAGATTGCGCACTAATGACGCTCTCTCGTTGGTCTTTTACCAGCCAATCACAGCTCGGCTTTTTCCTATAAATAGCCGCTCCTTTTCCTGCGCTCTCCTTTCTGACGATTCTTTGTGACAAGTGTCAGATGAAAAACTGCTTCGAAGACATGAACATTTTATTCAAATCGTTTTGATTCATTATGATCCAGACACTCTGCATCTGTCAAATCACAATGACGCATAGCACCTTTGTTGGGTTCTGTTTGCCACCCTTTCGTGCGGCTAAAGGCCACCACGACAGGTTGACTGAATGATTCGACCGAATGGAAAAAACTGTCTTTCCCTTAAGAACATGACGTCGCATTTCTAGTTCGAGAATCGAACCGAAAACGAACAACCTTTCTGTCACCAGCTATGCAGACCTCCGCATTGTGTCTGGAAGGATCAAAACATCAATGCGAATTCGTACGTAGTATTTCCAACCCAAAAGCGAGGAAAAATGCTCCATTGCTCTATAGTCCTATTCTATGACGTAATAGCAAAAATCACTCTGACGTACCAGGCTGGGCTGGGTTTTCTTCGCAAAGTTGGCGGACGATGACATCATAATATACAAGGCTGGAAATTGAAGAAGCCCGAATACTGAAGGTACACATGAGTGGTTAGCATTAGAGAACCAGAATTGGTCAAAAATACAGTAGCGGAAAATATCTAAGTTAATTCCTAGAAAAGCAAATTTTCAACTATATACTTTCGATGTACTTTACGATACTGTGACGTCATTGGGTGAATAGGCGAATTACTGCAGCTGCAAAAAAAGCAGTGACACGTTTAATCAGTCACTTACGTCATAGCAAAGCATCCGTAACCGGCAAGTGGCGCAAGCCAGTAGAAAGAGAGACGACGAGTGGGGAAAGGGGAGAAGTGGGTGTGAAGTGTGAAGCATTGGGTTGGGTCTAAAAAGAATGTTATCAATAATACGTAGCTTTATGACATTACGGTTTCACGAACTTGATTGTGAAGGCACAATTCCAGTTACTTCCAAATAGTTGAAAGGCAGGTCTGTGTCGAGCGTACCTAAACAAAAGCAAAAAGTATTCAAAACCGCGGAGCTGAAAATACGTGTTTGGCCCTAAGTTCGATCGAGAAAGATGAGGCAAAAATATCCGAAACATATTTGAAGTGGAAGAGTTTGGATTTCTTGGCAGTCGATCGTCGGGGGTGGCGCGACTTCGGTCAAATTGGCATCGTTTCCAACGTCCAACTGATTCACTGATAATAATTATTCTCGCATTAAACATTTAGAGAAGTCTCGCTCTTAGAGGAAATTCTCAGCAAACTGAAAAATTATCTACCTAGCATGCATTGTTTCAACTGTATTATACGTTAGTACATTCTCATTTAATTTAAGGGTTTATAGTTAGGGGATACACATATCCAATCTATCTCTCTAAATTAACTACACTTCAAAATAAACCTGTACGTATCGTTAAAGGAAGTGGATGGTATCAAAATGCTTTACCTCTTTATCAAAAATTTAACTTGTTGAATTAACTAAATTTACATAAATTTGAGACAGCCAAATTCATACATTATCAAATCCATCAGCGTCTATCTCGAAATTTTAATAATTATTACTCGTTAGCCGAATTCTCGCGCAGTCGGCAAACTCGTACTACTGCATCCTCTAATTTAATAATTCTTCTTTACAAAACAAAAAGAAAGCAACAATAAATTAAATATTCCAGAGCGAAAATTTGGAATTCCATTACCAGTAATATTAGAGACCTCTCATTTAGAACGTTTTTGAGAGAAAGCAAACAAATTAATTCTTTAGTCGTTTACATGCTATCTGGCCTCAAGGCTACCAGCGCGGAAGCGTAGGGAAGAGCCACCAGAACGGTGACCACCAGACCTTTTGGCCAGATAGGACGTAAACGGCCAAACATTAAAACTCTGGCACAAAAACGTCAAAATATCACAATTGAATTTTGTCAGCAAATTAATTCTATTGAACTCTGTGATAAACTACTTGTCTATATTTTGAATTGTAAAGTGCTAACTTGCATGACATATTTGTATATTACTCCTATACAACCATCTAAATATTATAATTATCTAAATTATTAGCTTAAAAATACTAAATTTTAGTATCTCTTGTCTATCATATTATTATTGTAGTTCTTGTTTTGTTTTTGTTTCCTTGTGTTTTTTTTTACGTCAGTTCTTTGTGGCTCGAATAAAGATGCCATAGTTTTTTAATTATGGCTTCCCGGAATGGCTCAGGCACGTCGCCAGAACGGAATTTTTTGGGGGGCAAAGAAAATTTTTGGGCTGGCAAAGTAATGTATTTAGGTACAAAATGCATGAAATTTTGTTAAAAATGACGGTTAACTGAAATTATTTAAAGGGGGTGGCAAAGTAAAATTTTGGGGGGGCAGTTGCCCTCTGCTCCCCCCAGGCTACGTCCCTGGAGTGGCTGCAGGCTTGAAGACCTCACGGATCCTTCGCCGTCACCCAGGCGCTGCTTCCTTCTTTAATAATAACTCTACGAACTCTGTTTAAACTGCTTTTTTTTCAATTTTGTGGCGCCAGTAAACAAATCTGAACTTAACCTTTCTTTTGATATGTATTTTATCTTGAAATGTGAACCTGTCAGTGTTATATTACTTGAAGCGTTGCCCACATCTCCAGAGAAGCTTTTTTTCGCTGTGGAGATGTGGGATAATATTCTACTTTCGCAGTTTTTGACATTTTTAATCGCAATTTCTCCAGGTCAACCGAGGACGTAACTAAAGCAAGCTATTTTCCTTCGAAGTGTCATAACTTGTTTAATGTATCGCAAATTTTCTTACGAACACACTGTTTTAGACAGTTAGGAAATCGCCAGCAAAACTAAAGTTTACTCTGTGGACGGTTTCTACCCCAAATTAGTGTAATGAATAATTCTTTGATGTGCAATTTTTAATCGCCTTTAACCCATGGAATAATCCCATCTTTTTACACAGCCCTGTCGGGCTCTTTTCAGCTCATTCTAAACTCAGAGCTCAGAACTGAAGTTTGTTCAAGCCGAGAGCAATCTCAGGCTTTTATTGGTATGGCTTTATTCAGTCAACTTATCCATGGGCGAGAGGTACCGGTACTATATGTTTTCCTCTCGCTTGTTTGATAGACCTTTCAATAAAAAAACAAGTCAGAAATTAAGTCTGCAGCAAACCGCAGAAAACCCTTCAATTTCCATTTCCTTTTAGAGAGCCATACTGATTGCTTCCGCTATTGTACAGCAGTTACCGCCCTTTTCCCGGCGTTCCCGCCAAAGGCAAAGACCTGACAGCTTGGCGAATGACAAAACATTTGTGGTGACCTGACAGCCGACGTCGCATGATGGCCAGATCAAGTCCGAAAAAGGACTTTATCACTTTTGGCCGCAAAAATGAACGGGGTTAAAATCAAGTTAATATTTAAGAGGAGTGAACGTTTTCGATGATTCCTGGGCCCCCCAATTAGGTTCGGCCGTTGATCGCCGTTTCTTAATGCAGCCCTGTTTATGGACCCAAATCTACAAGCTTTGTGAAAATTCTTTATGGCAACTCACCGTGGTACATTGTCGAGGGTTGGTAAGCCGTGGGGTTCCCATCGATGGAGAGTGTCGCCCCCTCCGCCATGGGGCTCCCAATCAAATCAAACTTTGGATCACAAGGGTACATCGAAGGGCCAAAACCTGGCTCAGCAGTTACCATAGCAACCTGACTGATGCTGATCGCGATTGTTGTCGCCACAAACACAAACAAATCTGCCATCTTGTTACGACACTGTTAGATACCCTTCGCAAAGCAACGATTTCAGTTTTGAGACGACAACACTTGAAAGCTTAACAAACACAAATAAGCACAAATTGTCAGGTTACTTGTCGAACCTGGGGGCGATCAATCGCCAATGGGGCAGCACCAATGTGCTTTCCTGAAACCCATTGTCAGTAGCCGACCTGAATGCTAGCATCAGCAAAATAAGAGTAACTTTTGCATGAACGCAGTCTCTCAGATCTGGAATTCTATAACTCCCACCACCACGACATGATTGATTAGAGCAAATAAGAGTTTCTTGCAGCGCATTGCACTGTGTTATGGCATTGCTTTGTAACAGAATTTGACCACAGCTTTCACGCGGTAGTTTTTTTTTTAGTGATAAATTTCAGATGAAAATGCTGTCCTGTATAATCTCTGCGATTTCATAGCGTATATAAACAATTATTATTGTTTGATTTTGAATGGACTGAAGCCAGTAACGCAGTAAGTCAAACCGACCCCTCAATTGTAAATCTTTGAACGGCTAAAAAAATTGTTTAGTCACATAAAGTTGTCTCTTAACTTAGAGAGACTTTACGAGTTTGGAAGTAATTCTAACTTAAACCTGAGAAAGCTCCCTCCACCAGCTCAAATCACGAAATATTTCATTCGATACCATTTCGTCTAAACTTTTGATCACAAAACTCGATAATTTTGCCGACTTTGCTGTTCAACTTATGAAACTACTTTGAATCACGCGACGCGCGAAGTTTACGTCTCTTATTCAACGTTTACTGTAGCGGTCTGATTGACCAATCAGTCTTCCGGCAATCGTACCTATTGTGACATCACACAAACCTCAATTACCAAACTGCTTTTTATATTTTTATGGGCGATCGTTTTTCCATCGCAACATCATGTAAGAAAATTGATTGAAAATCATAAAACGAGTCACTCGGTGACACACTGACAGCCCCCCCCCCTCGCCAAATTCACATCACACCTTTCCATTCAGTTCCATAAAAGAGGGAAAAAATTACCGTCCGTTACTAAAACACCTTTTGAGCAAGCGCAGAAAAACTACTATACTATATTTAACTAAATTTTGAACCAAATGTTTTGACTATTTTGCCACAGGCTGACCAGTGATCACTTACCGGCGAGGATGTAAGGAAGAATGCAGCAACTTGTCAGAATTATTGTTGCAATGCATGATGATGAAAACAATTAGGTCTTGCAATATTTGAGCCTTAACTTGTTGATACAGCCAAATGAATTTCCTCGGCGCAGTTCTTAACAGCAACAACAACTGGCTCACAAACGGACGAAAAACTTAAACTGCAAAGCAAAGTCGACAGACGGCATAAAAGCTTCGGGAACTTCACCAAAGAGCTTCCAATTATGTCAGGAATTATTTCTATAACGTTGCATGAAGTATGTAAGTCACGGTGTGACTATGTGTGACGTAGGTCATAAAGCATTGGCGTAGCCAGGCCCCCCCCCCCGAATTGAAATGCCACCAATGACAAAAATGTAACAAAAACCTGTTGTTTCTTTCCGCATTTTTCGCCTACAGCGGTAATTAGCAACAATATTGATGAACAGGGCCCTCCCTCAATTCAATTTTTCCAACCAATTTAAATGTTTAACCCGGAAGAATTCGGTAGTTTTTGTGCTAAAAGTAGCTATTTCAGGCCCTCATCTAACCTTTTTATGAATGTAATGCAATAACTAGGGACGGATTTACCATAATTTGGCACAGTACCAGCTAGGGCCCCCCGCTCAGATGGTGAGACTTTTTTGGTTTTCATCTAAATTTGGCAGAAAGATGTTTCGAAAATTACCAAAGTGCCCCGCGCAATGTAAATGCGGCCCGGGCAATAACATGGTTAGGAGGCGTAAAATCTACGGCAGGTCTACCATTTTCAAATAAGAATCCACCTCCACCTCGCCAGCTTTTGGGCGACAAAATATTTTTGGGAAAAGAAATGAGCTAGGGAAATTAAAGCTCATATAACAAATTTTTGAATTTTAATTGAGGGGGCTGGGCCAAATGGTTGAAAAAATTTGGTTCAAAATATGAAATACAGCATTTAATGGTTATGCGAAACAAAATTTCATAATAACTTAACATCAGTGGTGTAAAGTAACGAAATACTTTTACTTGAGTAGATTACTTGAGTCGTTTTTTTCGGTAACGAGTACTTTTTTGAGTAGTTTTTTTTTTAACTACTTTTACTTTTACTTAAGTAGTTTTAGTCTGAAGTAACGCTACTTAAGTACTTATTATTTGATAAAAGTACAAAGTAGTTTTAAAATTTGAGCCGCAGTGTTGACTGCACTTTTACTGTGGGCATCTGCAGTCAATCATTCGTAAATGCGCAGTGAGGCTATTCTCTCTTGGTTTTTTCTTTCTTTAAATTCCACGCTTGATTGCGCTCATGAGCTTTTGAAAACGATTGCATTTTTTCTAATCAAGCACCGGTAAACATCGACTTCTTAATCAGATCTAGGAACCAAAGTTCTACCAAATAGTTAGCCTGCAACATCATAGGTTAACCTAACCGTGTTAACTCCAAAAAAATGCAAACGAATCGTCAGTTTTCCTGAAGTCATGAGTAGAGTTTGTAGGTTAGGCATTTACAATCAAGCTGTTCATAATCAGGGTGAAAGGTCCATTCGCGTTTTGCTGTTTTGTAGGACTGGAGGATTAGGCAATCGCAGAAATTTATTGATAAGTGGAGATATGAGATCCTGGCAGGCGCATAGCCGGGAATTTGCAATTGGGGGCTAATTCAGAGGCTGGAAACAATATCAAACGATCTTATCCCAGATTTTGATCGGTTTTCACGCAGATTGAGTCGGTTTTACAGTCCAAATTTCGGCGATCTCCAAAAAAACGTCTTCAAACTTTTTTTCTGGCAAACTACAAAATTTTAACAATTCAAAAAATATTGCTGTCCTCGAGCCGAGAACAGGCATTTTTTGAGGACTTGAGGCTTCGTGGCCAAGGACTTCAAAATGTGTCCTCGAGACCAAGGACGTCCTCAAGGACTCCACCTCTGCTGAGTAGCACTGTAGCAGTAAAACTTCATCATTGAGTAATAAACTGATGAAATATTTAGTTTCTCTGTTTTTGAGAACAATGTCTTGCAGTTTAAGAGCCAGGGGTTGAACTGATAAATATACCGACAAGATGGTATAGCCTAGTGGTTAGAGCATCTGTATATCGAGCTGAATATTTGGGTTCAAACCTGATCCAGTTAAGCCAAAGACTTAAAAATAAGTAGCCTACTGCAAACTGTATTCACATCTTCCTGCTTGACAGTCTGCATTGAAGGTGATAATGTGCTGCTCAGTGCTTACACCTTTGTATGGTTGAGAGGTGGCAGCTTGCCTCAACGACCCTAATATCACTCTGGGTTTCCTGGTCAAGGCAACACGGTGAATAACTCAGTAAAACTGAAAACAAACATGGTGGAATTCAGGAATTGCATGGTAAACTTTGTCTAAGCATGCAGCAGGTTTCCTAAAGTGCAGCAAGTAAATTAAATTGGAATTAAATTAAGTTGCGGTCTAACCTACTAATGCTGTGACAGGACACTGGTATCAATCAATGAATGACTGTGCTTCACTCACGGCTTCAATTATGTTTCTACTGGTTTCTATCTGCCTTCACATGTCGTGAAATAAAATCATTTAAAAAAAATTCTCGGTAATTTTTTCTTCTTTAATCCAAAAAAAGTTTATCGCAGACTATTGAATGGACTGTCGGCAGCGTGGCCGAATGGGTAAAGGCCTCGTTTTTACGACAAACCTGATCGAATGGTCCCGGTTCAACCCGCACCCTGGCCACGTTGTTGCGTCTTTGGATAAGACGCTTTACGATGATTATCTCTGCTTGGTGGCTTCGAACAAGCAGCAAATTCAGTGGACAAGAATTCGAAGAAATTCACAGGAACGTTGGATCATCGGAAACCCCTAAGCAGGTGCGGATTCCTCCGACCACGAAGTAGTTGTTGTAATGAAAAGTGCGCGGATCGTCCAATAATTCAGCGTCTGACGCTGTCCCGTGACAAGAGGATAAATATGCGCTATAGCAACAGCTTTGGTGCGTGACTCTTGGCGGACCCTGTGGACATTATAGGCTTGATTGATTGATGCATCTTTATCCTCCTTTCACGAGAAAGCGACGGTGGCCCTATCCTTTGGACGAATCCGCACTCGCTTAGGAGTTACCATTTTCCGAGTTTTCTGGTTGACCTATGACTTCTTCCCACATAAATTTGCTGCTTGTTCAAAGCCACCAAGCAGAGATAATCATCGTAAAGCGTCTTATCCAAGGACGCAACAACGTGACCAGGGTGCGGGTTGAACCCATGATCATTCGATCAGGGTCGTCGTAAAAACGACGCCTTTACCCATTCGGCCACGCTGCCGACAGTCAAATAAGCCACTTCCACGGTGTTTTTACTCTTTAGCATATAAATTTAACAATGGCAGTGAATGAGTATTTGAGCAAATATTTTATGAATTGATTCCTTGAATATAGTAACAAAAAACCTGCTCAATTAATATTTCATGACTTTTTAAGATAGAGAGGGGTTAGAAAATCAAGCGTTTGTGGCAGTGATGTAAAGTAGTCAACCAGTTGTCATATGTCAATTGAATAGTTTGCTTATTTTGCGTGAATACTTTCAGAAATACTTCTACTTGAGTAGTTTTAAAATGACTACTTTTTTACTTTTACTCAAGTACTTTTTTTGGTCAGTACTTTGTACTTTACTTCAAGTAGTTTTTTGTCAGTAACGAAACTTTTACTTGAGTACAATTTTCGAGTACTTTTTACACCACTGCTTAACATTGGATCTAGTAATCACTAGCTTTAACGTTTTTTGAACTTACTTGCCTTCGAAAAGTTAAAAACATGCCATTTTATGGTGAAATACTGTAAAATATGCATTATTTAAAAAAAATTGCTCGACCTGTCATGTGATTGTGGCATCATGATGATGTCATACACTACTATACATGACTAAAATGCTTGTTTATACAAAAAATAAACGAAACATCATAATGCAGCAAAACTGAATGCTCAAAAGTACAGAAATAGTATTTGCACCATGCACCTCCACTTTACCGCTGCTGGCCGCCAGCGTGCACAATAACTAATGGGAATAACCAACTCATTTTTTAAATTATAAGGGTTCGAAATTTCTCTGATTTAGTCCTATAATTTAAAGATTTTCGCAAAAATACTTTTAAATAAGGCTTTGCTCATTTTTTAGGGCCATACTCGTAAAAACAAAATCTAGGGCCATATTCGTATAAAACAGCATTCACCAACATAAACAAAGTTTCCAGTTCCAGCATTTTAATTTCTTTCTCTGCGATAATACATTCTTCAAAAGCAAACAGAGGAGAGCAACATAGCGTCTCTCAAACAACGATTAATGTTTATGATTTTTTAACATGATGCTATAATCAGAGGTGGAGTCCTCGAGGACACATTTTGATGTCCTTGGCCTCAGCCTCGAAGGTCAAGTCCTTGGCCTCTAGTCCTCAAAAATTGCCCTGTCTTAGGATCGAGGACAGCACTTTTTTTGAGTTGTTAAAAGTTTGTGGAGCGCCTGAAAAATTTTTGGAAAACGGTATTTTCTGGAGATCGCCTAAAAATTTTTTCTGAAGACCTTTTTTTTGGAGATCGTCGTGAAAAATTTTTCTGAAGACTTTTTTTTCGAAGAGCACTTGCGCTTGTGTCCTTGGCCTCGAGCATTCCTGTCCTTGGCCTCGGATTTTTTTGTATCCTTGGCCTTGGTATCAAGCCTTAAGTTCTCGACTCCACCTCTGGTTATAATGCTTGTCTTAATTATAGCTAAGTACCTTTTGCGACAAGAATTATTCTAATGGGGAACTGTGTTTAATCGCATAACTCTTGTAATGTCTTGTTATTTTGCTGTCCTAAAAATACACGTTGCTAGCAAAAATTTGAAGCCAACCACATGTACAAACAAGTTATTAAAAAAAAAACAAAATTCAGCAGTTAAGGAAGGTTTGTTCCAAGCCTACCTAATTATCACCAAGAAAAGATTTGCGCTCAACAGCGCAGATGCAGTTGAAATAAGTTGTTATCCCGAGCGCTTAAAAATCTGTCCCCAAACCCCAAACTGTTAATCTATTACAGGATTCTGTTTCATAATTATATAATACATGCTAACATTAAAAGGTCCCTTATGCTTGAAATTTGTTTCTGATAATGAGGATGCTATATTTTGTAATACTGGTAATCACTGGATACATGCAAAATGTGAAAAATTAACTACAGCTGAATTTATAAATCTATGTAATGAAAGTGAAGAGGCTGAATGGACTTGCTCAAAATGTTTGCTATAAGCTTTGCCTTTTTACTGTTGTACGTACTAGCAAAGTATTTGATTCTTTGTTCAGTAATAAAATAAACTTCTGTCTAAAACCAAATTAGACCCCTCCAATCTTAATAAATTATTTTCAAATACTGATAGCGATAATTGGAAAACTGATTTGCACAACAGTCAGTTTGAAAACAATTTAACAGAAGAAAACCTTGATTTCATTGACCATAATTACATTACTTCAGAAAATACTTCGCTCTTAGAGGAAGGCATGAACCGAAGATGTTCGTTAATCGTTATGCATTTAAACATCAGATCATTAGCTCTTAACTATGACAAACTAAAAATATTAGAACTTCAATGAAAAATCAACCACATGTGATATCTTTAAATGAAACTTGGATTAAAGATGGTCAGCTAGGAGAATTCAATGCTTTCTTAGATTATGTTTTGGTGACAAATTGTAAAGTAAATACCGCGGAGGAGGCGTGGCCTTTTACATCAAAAAAAATTTATCATTCACTATAAAAAATAGCTATTCTAAAATGATTGAAAAAATTTTTGAATCTTTGTTTATTGATATTTCATTTAACAATGATAAACTTACAATTGGTACTGTTTACAGATCACCAAACCAGGAATTAAAAGCCAACATGCAGTTTATTGATCATCTAACACCAATATTAAAAGCAATGTCTAAATCCCAAATTCCGACTATAATCACTGGTGATCAAAATTACAATTTATTAAAATACGACAAAAATTGTGTCAGTGATTATATTGATTTAATGTATGAAAACAGTTTTTATCCTGCTATCACAAAACCAATCAGATTCACAGCTACTTCTGCTACAGTGCTGGATCATATGTGGACCAACATACTCAACAAAAAACTAGCGTCCGCTGTAATGGTAGACTGTGTGGCTGACCATTTACCCATTCTTCTTTGTGTACAATTACATAATCCTCCAACTCAAATCAAAAATCAAAGCAAACAACAACGAAATTACAGCAGTGAAAATTTGATAAAATTTATGGAAGCCTTGCAAAATGTCGACACTTGACCAATTTTGACATCGACTGTTGTTAATGATGCTTACAGTAACTTTGAATGTAACTACAGCAAAATCTTTAACGAAAACTTTCCTGTAATAAATTATTTCAAGTCAAAAAAATACAAAAATAAGATTACAACTTGGTATGATTTTGAGCTACAAACCATTTACAAAACTAAACAGCGAATTTATAAAAAAATTTATGAAAAAACCTAATGAAAAAAATAAAAGTAAATACGCTCAAATAAGAAATTACTACGATAGACTTGTAAAAAACAAAAAGCAAGCATACATACAATCTAAACTCGTGGAAAACAAAAAGAACTTAAAGAAAACATGGCAAATAATCAATCAGCTTTTAGGTAAATCAAAAGTCAAAACTAAGAATCAATTTTTCATTAACAATGAGTTGATATGTGATGATGCAGAAATTTCAAACCATTTTAACACCTACTTCTCAATAATAGCTGAAAAATTGGTCAAAAAAATTCCTTGGACCGCTGCTAAATTTGCTGACTTTGTACCTCAACCTACTTTAAACACAATATTCTTTAAACCCACTTCCGCTGAAGAAATTCAAAGTATAATTACTACCATGAAACCAAAATCAAGCTGTGGCATACATGATATTCTATCCACAGTAATAAAATTTACCCCCAATAACATTTTAACAGCTTTATCGCATATTTTTAACTTGTCGCTGTCTCAAGGAAAGTTTATCGAACATTTTAAAACTGCTAAAATAATCCCAATTTATAAGAAAGGTGATTCTAAAAACATTACTAATTATCGGCCCATAAGCTTATTACCATGCTTTTCTAAAATCCTTGAAAAAATTGTGCAAGTTAGACTCACCAATTTTTTGGAAAAAAATGATTTCTTTCATAAATACCAGTTTGGCTTCAGGGAGCACTATTCTACTGAATTGGCTGCAACATACTTAGTTAATAAAATAACTGCTGCCATGGAATCTAATGAAGCAACTTTAGGAGTGTTCTTGGACTTGTCCAAAGCTTTCGACACTATTGATCATAGCATTTTACTTGCTAAACTCTATCATTGTGGAATTCGAGGTACTGCTCATAATTGGTTCTCCAGTTATTTATGCAATCGTAAGCAAATCACTGAATATGGAGAAGCATTATCAAATTCTTCTGATATTAAATTTGGTGTTCCGCAAGGATCAATTTTGGGGCCTATTTTGTTTTTAATTTATGTGAATGACTTCAAAAACTGCCTTAAAAGAGCAGATGCTATTATGTATGCTGACGATACAAACATATTTTTGCATCACAAAAATATTAATGCATTATATGACGTAGCACAAAAAGAATTGGTTCTAGTAACAAATTGGCTATCTGCCAATAAATTAACACTAAACGTAAATAAAACAAAATTCATAGTGTTCACGTCAAACAAAAAGAAAGGTATTAAAACCGATAAATCCTTATATGCCAATGATATTCCTATCGAAAAAGTGCATGCAATTTCATTTTTAGGATTACTTATTGATGAAAATCTTTCATGGAAGCCACATATGCTAACACTATTAAATAAACTACGGTCTTCTTTTGGAGTAATTTCTAAATTAAAATATTGCTTAAACGTTGAAAATCTTGTGCAAATTCACCATTCACTAATTGAAAGTTATCTTCGTTATGGAATCATTGTGTGGAATCATGGCAATATTACCATAGTAAAGAAAATGCAACAACTCTGCAATAAATTTATTTCATTCATAAATCACAAAACACCAAAACACTATAAATTTCTCACAATAAAAGAACTACAGATTTTGACAACGGGCATCTTTATGTTTAAATTGCACCACCGCAATTTGCCTAATATGTTCCTAGCTCTATTTCAACGTAATGAACAAGTGCACACATTCTCTACACGCAATAGTAAGTCTCTTCATTATCCCTATTTTTCCAAAACTGTCACCCAACAATCAATTATGTGTAGCGGAGTTAAAATATGGAATTCTATACCATTTACTGTGAGAAATATGCAGAGCCAAAGTGCTTTCAAAAACAATTTAAAACGTTATTTGAAAACTAGGTTCAACAGTGATTACCAATATTAACTGCTACATTACGAATTTAAGTATACTGTGTATTATCAATTCAATGATTTTAACTACATAGAACAGTTTTATTGCTATTCTTGCGATACTAAATTAGTCTGTCTTGTAGCCTACAAGTCTTTCTCTGCACAGAAAAAATTGTATTTTTTTTGTTGTTACTAAGCTTTTCATTTAAAAAAAAAAAAAATTATTTTTTTTATTTTTTTATTTTTTTGTTTATTTTATTTTATTTTTTTTTTACTTTTTTTTTTTTTTTACTTTTTTTTTTATTTTTTATTTTTTGGTGTTTTGTATCCAGCTGTTAGACCATTTGTCCTTGACGTCTATTTTTATGGCTGTATATAATTGTACATTTTGTACATAAGCACTGCTTGTTCGTTGCTAAAAGGTTTCATGGCCATACAGCAATGATGTAATTTATCTCAACAATAATGCTAATAATTTTGTATGTTTTAAGCCTTCGGGCTTTGCCATGTTTTCCTGACGATGTTCTGCTATACGCAATGTTGTCGTAGCGTATTTGTCTTGCATCTTCGAAACATAAATTTGATTTGATTTGATTTGAAACAATCGCTCATTATTATGAACATCTGGGCGAACGTTCAGGAAATTCGAATCAGCTGAAACATAACGACCATGTGATTAATTGGACTTTTCCTTCAGGGCCGCTCCAAATCTAAATTCCTGACTACGCCCATGCGCAGATCCTTGCGATGACAAACCACTGAATATAATTATATAATTTGGTTCTATATGACGTTTTTAAGATGATAATAACAAAGCTATTTTATTTTGACTTTACTAGAAAAAATTTTTGCCAAAAACTTTTACGATCAAAAATTTTAAGCAAAAATTACGTCATCAAATGGTGGAAGCGGAAGGGAAAGCGCTTAGGGTGGAAGCGGAAGCGATTCAAAAATTGCCGCTTCCACATACCCGCTAAAAACCCAAGTTTGTCTTTCCAAATACATTTTCACCCGTAGACTTTGGCGAAAGGTTAAATTTTGCCAAGAATGGAAGGCGTTGGCTACCGTGGTAGGTTTAATGACGTCACTTGCCTTCAGAATCAAAATGATTTGCAAACATGGTCTAGAGGAGGGCGAGTAAAAGTCATGCCGGGCAACTTGGCTTTTGCTCGCTTCCGAACTTTTTTAACAACTGCATACGGTTTTCCTGTCCAAACATGAAGCCTGTGCTTGGACCCGAATACCTCTGTCTGCTGCAGAGGGCAAAATCCATCAGTATCATATCCACATGGGTCATGCGGAGGTTTTCTCTTCGAGGCATTTTTAATTTGAAGTAAAAAAGATTTCCTCTGCAGTGTTTCCAACAAAACTTTAGTTTCAAATCCTGCTTTTTTAAGTACATGTATTTATTTGGCAACATTTGATTTATTGCTGAAGCTCGTAATGCCAAAATACTTTGAAAGTTACCTTATGTATAACTTGAAAAGGCCATATTTCATTGGCAACACCGCGGTAAGATTTTATCTTGAAATTAAAAATATTTCGAAAAACTAAACTTTGGTGACGGTTTTTAGAAACAGGCGCGGAGACAGATATCTGCAATGGGGGTGGGGGGCTGTTTCGAGAGTCTGAGAGCGGAGCCCCCAGCCACCGGAGTCTGGGGGCAGAGCCCCCAGCGCTAGAAAATTTTGTCTTTTTTTTGGCATAATCAAGTTAATTTTAGGCCTATTTTGATAAAAATAATGCTATTGAAACGTGGCATAGAAATTAGCAGTGCAAAGCATAATTGTACTATTTGCATAACTGGGCTATGTGGGAGGTAGCTATCGCTAGAACTTCAGTTCTCTTATCTACTGTACAAGCTGGAAACTTAAATCATAAAATTCTATACCAGTAGTTCAATAAAACTCTCAAGAATAAATCCATTTCGTCTACACTTTATAGAGAAAAATACTATAATTAGAAAGCTAATGGAAGGAATTTTGAGAAAAGAGATTGGCAATTAACTAAGGGGCTGTTTATAAAAGACGTCCGCACTCAGGGGGGGAGGGGGGTTAATAGATTTGCGGACATTTGCGGACAAGGGGGGAGGGGGGGTTTCTGGAATGCGGACGTCCATATTTCAACTTTTTCCGCGACGGAAAATCGCAAATTGTTTTATTCCGTTTTTGGTTTTCCGGGCCAGTGTGAACCACGCATAAAACGTACAGTCATGTGATTTAAGGGCGCGAAGCGCACACAAAACAAATCACATGACTGTACGTTTTACGTCACCTTGCGCTGTGCTTGCTCTGTGTAAACTTTGTATTAAAACTTAGTATATAATTAAACTTTGTAATTAAACTTATTATATAATTAAACTTTGTATTAAAACTTAGTATATAATTAAACCGTGCAAACTTTGTATTAAAACTTTGTGTGTGTCAGTGTCTAATTAACGCATTTTTGTGTCCGCATGGACAAGGGGGAGGGGGGGTTTAGTCATTGCGGACATGGGGGGAGGGGGGGTCAATTTTTTGCCATTTTGTGCGGACGTCTTTTATGAACAGCCCCTAATACTGAATAGTCCCCTTCTCCCCCCCTTTTCCTGAGCTAATATAAATTTTTGATGAAACCTATGTTAAACATTTTTCGATAAGCGATCAGATTTGATTACTAAATTTTGGCAATTATCAGAGTTTTTATTCTGATCTATGAGTTTAATTTTTGACAAATTAGCCCCTCCTACCCTAAATAAACGTTTCAAAAGATGCTTTAAATCATTTAAGTATATTCCAGTGAAAAAGACGGTTTCAGAAGTGCTTAAAACGTGGTGCTTTCTTCATTCTGCATTTAGGTCGACAGGCCAATAACCCCCCTGGCTACGTTACTGTTTACAAGAGCGCAGTGTCGCTGCCGAATCCCAACCGAAACTTTGTGCCCGCTTTAAGGTAGGTTATCCCTGCAAAAAATTAAAAGAAAATTGTTTTGGAAATTTTGCTACAGCGATTTTATGAAAGTTCAACACTTCTAGATTGAGTTTTGCTTAGTTGTAAGTTGGTAATCAGAAGGTTTGAGGGTGAAATAGCGAGTTAAAAAAGGGGCGCCTATTGCAATTTTCCATAGCAACGACTTGCATGGAGATTGTAGCTTTGTTTACTAGTATAAGGTTTGTTTTTTTAAGCTCATCTTTGCTGTTTCAGCGAGTCTAGTCATCATACAAAAGTTAAATAATAATTGCAATTGATTATTTTATTGATTTATTATTGACTTTGACCTTCAAAATGGGAGATAAAAAAAAATCAGACACGGAAGAGAAAGTATCAGCTGCGTGGCATTGTCCGCTAGCAACACAGCGAAGTAACCGATCCATAAATTTATTAATCAGCAAGGCAACGAAGGATAAAACATAACTAAAAGCGATCTCATCATTTCTACTGTATTGCAACCGTTGGGTACACTAGTGGCTTAAATTTAAGCAAATTGCATTTTCTTGTTCCGTCTTTTTAGCCAATCGAAGATGCAAATTTACCCTCGGAGCAACTCGACACAGATCGTTATTCGCTGAGTAGAGTCGTCCAAACGAAGCACACTTGGCAACGGCTGCTCACTGTGGATTTGACTGAAACTACCAAAAAAAAACCGCTGGACTTGCAACTCAACCGGAGGAGTCGGGTTTCGTTTGCTATTCATCTGGTTGGCAACAAACGAAAATTGAGGTTGACCACAGCCGAATTTGGATGAAGTTTTCAGGCCACCGAATAAAATGAACCTCGGAAAACGAACCGCCACACAGCAATCGCAGTTCGGAAATCAAAACGACGCAGCCCGGTTGGCGTGGACATCGGCGCGCTACAAAAGCCAGGTGCGAAAACTGGAGTTATTTGCTCCAGAACATACGAGCTTCGCAGCCCGTCCTTCTATTTGGCGTCATCCGTCCTTCTTGCCGGGGTATTCCCGCGCACCAAAGATGCTCGATCCGACGCGGACGTGGCTGCTCCCCGCTTTGATCTGCGTCATAAAACAGTGAAGATTACCGGCCAACCCAATAAATCGACGACACAAACGCGGGTGCAGGTCCTTGTCTGGACATATTGCACAGGCACGACGAGTTCTTTGTTACGTCATAATAAACATGGCCTTGCGGTGACGTAATGCTTTTAAGAAACTTCGGATAGGTGATTCGCTTATAACCGAAAAACTAGTACTAACTCTAAATCGTTTCAGCGGTAAGATTAACAACATTCACATTAACAGAAAACGGATGCAGTGCATCAACTTCTTCAAAAGGAATTTTGCGATATGCGCTCAAACGAAAGTTTGACTCGGCCTGGGAAAGAGAACACCGTGCAACGCTCCTTCAAGGGAATAAAAAACATCGGGACCGTCGACTCCGCTACACAAAGCCTTTCTACTTCGGGGGTTCAGCAAAACCGGTCATTGGTGCTGCATCGCAACAAACCTACCGCCTCCACAAAGTCTCCCGACATCCCCATGCTCAGGCCCACCTCTTCCTCAGTGAGCCCCAACTCCTTGCACACTCGTCCACGGCATTCCCGCAGCAGCTCGAAGTCCGGGTTCGGTCCCCGGCTGAAATCGTGCCCAACAGCACCAATTGTCATCAGGCCAGCAAAGCGCAGCTGGCTGCAGTTGCGCGCGATGTGCAGCGACAAGTCGACGCACTGCGAAGGTTGTAGCCCGTTTTTGCCTGAAACACAATTATGCCAGGCTAACAATTGATTGTGAAATTCTAAATTGCATCCAGCCTCAAGTGTGAAGTCAAACCAAAGTGCCTGCTATTTGTTACGGTAGAAAGAATACAAGATGTAGGTGTTCGATTCATAACAAATTTAGGTGAAGCGACTTCAGCAAATAACAAAACTGAGAAGCCTCCTTTTGCTCCAACTCCCCAAAATTTTCATTTCTTAATTGTGAATAAACTTGACTCAAAGTCAAGTTGGTTCTAAGTAAAGAGCTCTTTATCTGTAGGGTTTACCACGAAAAAACAGAGAGGATATTTTTGCCTCTTACCGTGCGAAACAGGGTTAAAGGAAACATATCTGATGAGTAAAATCATTATTTTTTGATCATATTGACAGCAGTCGCTGGTTTTGTTTTCGATTATTCACTAAAATAAGGGTAAAGACTCAAAATCATTCCCAAACTCGAGCGCGCGACTCACTTTCTTCGTTGCTGGTGTTAACCTGCACCATCACACGGAGTGGATCCGCGCCACCCCACCGGGAGTTCACAGCGTCCGCTTGCGCCTGCGAGCTCAAGGTTTCGAGCATGTACAGGCCAGGAACGCGCATAAGACTGCTCGCCATCTTGGTCTGAAACATCCCGATGTAGTGCCACTTGATGTCGGGGCAGAGCGTGGCCAGCTGAAAAAGATCAGCTTTTAATTACTGGTCACACTTGGACCTAAAGTTAATTCAAACCACAAAGCCAAACTTCTTTTGTGCTACTGGTGCTGCAGCATTTCAAGTGGAATCAACTGCGATATAAAGTCGCTCAAAAAAAAGGGTATTAGGCTTGTGTAAAACAGCAGTCGCACATTGCAACTGGAACAAAGGCGCAGTCCCGTACTCACGTCAGGGTTGGTAGCTTTGACCAAAAGTTCTTTGAGATAATTCTCTCCGAAATGCCGATGGCCTGCATCGTAAGCTTTTCTAATTGACACAAGAGGCTTCGTTTTGCTGACCGCAACCAGAGTTGGCTGAATGTTTGGAAGACTCTGAAATTACGTCACATAGAATGCGTTTATGATTATCCTTAACTACTGTAACTTTCCAAACCCAGAAGGAACTGCAGGCAAAATCAACGTCGATCGACGCGTAATAAAATCGGATTACACTAGCGTAAACTCCATTCTTCTCAACCAAACTGTTTCCAGATGCTCCACCTAACCTCGAACACTTTGTGATGTCTCAGGCTTTCATCACTGCGGTCTTTGCTGAGTTCACCGTTGTACATTTTCAAACACTCTTCTGTTCTGCTTTAACCTGACCACGTGATCTGTACGCTGCTGAACAACCTCAGGCAGTAAGAAACGATGTGTTACAATGCCACAGATAAGATAATTAACGTCAGTGTTGCCCGATAAAACCTTCAAAGTTGCTTTAAAGTCGAGTACACAACGATCGTATTTGAAGCAGAATATCTCTGAAACAGTAGAATCAAGAAGGATGAAGTCTACGCCAATCCAATTGGACCAATACCATTGCACTGTCTCATATAACTTACGAGTCGATATCCCATTGATTTTACCTGCAGTTCCAGGATTTTTCGAGGATGCGGCATTGTGGCAAGCATGTATGTATTCCAAATTACAACTGCAAAGGGTTAAAGAATACTGCATAATAATTAATACCGGTAGTCTACTACTACCGGTGTACATCACAAACAATGATTTAATTCATGAACCTTGTACTTGAAAAATATTGTATCATTAATAGATCAATATAATCATTTTGCTTTCTCCAGTATGCTAATTTGCGTTTCCCGTTGTGGTACATTATCTTACATCAATCAACATTATAGGGTGTTTCGAAAAAACTTTTTTTTTGAAAAGTGATGCTGCAAACATCTTTTTCCGCTGTATTACCCAAAAAAATGATATTGACCAATTTTCAAAAAAAAATTGTGATATTTAAGGGAGTGCGCAACTCGATTTTAGTTTATGACGTTATCAAAAAAAAGTGAAAGTATTTTTTTGGAAAACACTAGCATGCGGCATATCAACAGATGCAGAATGATCCCCTGAGTCGTAATTTATTGATTGTTTTGATTTATTAGCATTAGGTAAAATTTTATTTCTAAACTTTAAATCGATGACGTCATCATTTTTACATAAAATTACCTCTTTACACGCTGTATTAAGGATTAAATGGAAAAAGGTTACTTGGTTGCTTCTTGTCTCCACAAAATCGTTTCGGTACAAATAATATCAGTTATGTACAATGTCTTTTTTAGCAATATACAGTACTAATCATTCAGTGCTTGAAGACTTGTCAATAATCACGTAATTTTTGTGGGTGCTTTTGTAGATTTCATATTAGCCTTTGAATTGAACTGAAAACATAAATTATTTTACTAAACAATTTTACGGGATTGAGGAAATAGAAATGACTACCACAAGAAGAGCAACTGTAATTTGGTTGATTGGCAATCCTAAATCTGATCTTAATACCAGTTGCTTACCGACCAATGGTGAATTGGTGATGCCATGCGTTACTTTTTTTTTCATTTTCAAATATTGCAATTCAAAAATGTTGCACTCCAAAAACCTAACTTAAGTAGCTGACGAGAAGGCGCGTCTACAAATAAGTACTCCTCTGCCGCTGATTCTATGATTGATACTTCTTCGAGAAACCGGAATGATTTTGTTCTTTCACGTAGCACCGGAAGACGCGCAACATCATCGAACAGAAAAGCAATATCATTTCAAATAAACCGCAACCTCGCCCCTCCTCAGTATCTAGAAGTTCATTGGGAAAGAAAAATCATAAAAGATAGCTCTGATGAATCTAAGGAACATATTGCTGTTGCGAGAAATGGAACACCACATTATGAAAGCGGAAAACTGGGATCCACACAGGCGCAAATCAAGCCCTGAGGAGGGGCGAAGTTGCGGTATATTTGAGATGGTACTGCTTTTTTGTTAGATGATGTTGCGCGTGTTCCTGTGCTACGTGAAAGAACAAAACCATCTCGGTTTTCAAAGAAGCATCAATCATGAAAGCAACGACAGAGAAGTAATGATTGGTGGAAAAGTTTTCCCTGTCAACTACTTGAGTTAGGGTTGTGAATTGCAATGTTTTTCTTGGAAGTTGCACGGATACGGTTTGGTTACTGAAGCATGAATGCGTTTGCTTGAACACGGGCTGAATTCATCTCCTGAGGTTTCAGAATGAGAGGAGTAGTCTTGCAAACAAATTAGGTTAGCGGTAGACTTATCTGTTTTGCTAGATAAAGCTTGTGTTATTTTGAAATTTTCAGTTTCGACTCTTTGACGTTTTTTTGCCATTTTCCTCTTGATTCATGATCCAAAGTGGACAATTGCATTTTGCGAGCGTTTCTTTGGTCATGCAAAAAAAGCCACATCTTTCTTTTTCGCTTTTCCGTTCTTAGACGATCACCAGAAATTTGCTGCCCAGCGTTTTTAGCAGCAGGATCAAATAATGTTTCCAAACTTTCACAAAACATTTTTCTGCTGTTTCTTTCGGTGTTATTGATGCGCTTGTTACTTTTTTGAATTTGTTTCACGATTTAAAAATTTTCAGAAGTTGTTTTGAATGAAGCCAACTACTTTTCATAGGAATTCCTGATTTCAACCAAATTTCAGTTGAAACTGCTTCGATCGTTTATTTTACAGCACCATTCGCTGTGACAATTTGATCTTTGCAAATGTGAAAAAAGTAACGCATAACATCACCAATTCACCATAGGTCAGTAAGCAACTGGTATTAAGATCAGATTTAGGATTGCCAATCAACCAAATTTCAGTTGCTCTTCTTGTGGTAGTCATTTCTATTTACTCAATCCCGTAAAATTATTTTTGTTTTCAGTACAGTTCAAAGGCTAATATGAAATCTAGAAAACAGAGGTGGAGTCGAGACCACAACCTTCGAGGCCAAGGACAGGAATGCTCGAGGCCAAGGCCAAGGACCAAGGACACAATTTTTCCAAATTATGGTCGGCAATATTCCATTATTTTAAAGCGCGAAGATCTTTGAGATATTGCATTTCGTTAAGTTTTTGATGCTAATTCCAAAATAGTAGTTTCTAAAAATAATGTCATCTTCAAGTTTTACACGTTAGCAGGAACATTGATTACATTCCGTAGCGGTATCGTCGTAATGAAACAACTAAGGCCGTAACTCGTGAATTGGAAATGAAACCAAGTAATAACTGCAAATTCCTAACGTGGTAATGGTCAATTTAAAGGCCTTAATTTTATCAGTTAGGGCCCCAGTACAAACTTCCACTGATTATGGATCCCCACTTTTTTCAATAGTATATCAAACTCAAACCTTTTTGTTTGGTTAAACGTTTTCTTTTTTAAATAATATTATCAAGAAATTTCTAAATAATGTTGTAGTTTTTAAACATTGCATAGCGACTATGATATTGTCATCTATAAGTATTGCAAAATACTGCAATTGAAATGAGGTACCGTACTCGCAAGCTCAAGTTCATGGAAAAAATAGGGTTCTTGGGAGAGGCAAAGTCCCCCATGCCTCCGTTGAACAATTTTAGTAATTTTTATTTTAAAGAAAAATAGCAATTTTTGTGACCTTTATAAGAGATTACACAATTAGATTTTCAAAGCAATCAGAAAAAAAAATACCGTAACGTAAAAGTTAGAAAAACTTTACTTTTCGCACTGTTTCCCAATTCTAATTTTAAACCAAACTTTTGTTTACGTTTCAGTGCATGTGATGCTTCTCCGTAGTCTTGCATCTAATGCCTATTAATGAATGAGTGCATACGTTTCGGCCGCCAAAAGCTACTTTGTAAAATTTAAGCTATTTAACGGCAAAAGTAACCTGAGAATCCCCGCAGGGCTGTATTAAAGAAGAAAACATCGGAAGCATTTTCCCCGGACCCCTCCTTCAAAAAAAAACCACAAATTGTCGAAAGGTAAAAATTAGAGTTGTTCTTTCTTATCTCAAAACAAATTCTTCGCAATATTCGCTCGCGCATTTTCTGAACAATAGCTGCCGTTCTCAAGTAACATTTTGCTATTCGTAGCAGGGCTATTACATGCAACATATTCAGTATATCGTAGGCCATCCCTGGTAACTGTATTGGATTACATTATTACGCATATTACACACTTTCTTACGACTCCACATCCACATAGGCACGGTCATGTTCTTGTATCACCAACCCTCGGATCCCTTGCTATGGTATGAATGGTTTAATGTTTTGCTGTTAGTACCAGCCGCACTGGATGTATTAGCAAAAATAAAAAGAACTATCTACACTGCGTTTTGCCTCCTCATTCTCCGATTACAGCTTTCACACAATGTCATTGAAAATAAGGTTTACTATAACTTGGCTACCAAATTATTTTATTGTTCACATTTTCGATTTAATACTTAGTAAAGCGTGCAAAGATGCAATTCTACCTAAAAATGATGACGTCATCGATTTAAATTTTGTAAATAAATCTTTACCTGATGCTAAGAAATCAACACAATCAACAAATTACGACTCAGGAGGTCATTTTGCATCTGTTGATATGTCACTTGCCAGCGTTTTCCAAAAAATTCACGTTTTTTTAATGACGTGGAAACTAAAATTGAGTTGCGCACCCCCTAAACATCACGATTTTTTTTTTTTTAATTGGTCAATATCATTTTTGGGGGAATGCAACGGGGAAAGCCGTTTGCAGCACAGCACCACTTTTCAAAAAAAATGTTTTTTCGAGCAACCCTTTGCAAACACACACAGTGGTGGGCATATTTCTGTGCAAAAGCAATGGCACTACTTCATCAAAAATTACGTTAAAAAACTAATAAAATTACCGTAGTCGTTACTTCCCAGAAAAAATAATAAGTAATTTGTCATTACAAATTACTTTGAATGAAAAATTCAGCCAAAATGACAACAGTCTACAATCTACACCAACTTTTTTAATGGCGCTATATGAAAGAAATTATTCGATACGGTCCACGATATTGCTGTCACTATATGCCTCTCCGATATGGTTCAGTGCTCATAAATATTACGCTATTTTAATATTTGTATTACACTTACAGACTTAACTGAGAACAGAATTATTTTAAAACTAAGTGGGTTTTGAACTTCGGATCTTTTGTTGCTGCGGTTAAGGTCATATCATAACAAGTCGGTAACCGTGGCTTCTGGTGTGCTGAAGCAAGATTTTGAATGCTATAACGTTATGCAGCAAAATCGAGCAATATAAATGTAATATATTAAGAAGAATGTACTAAGAAAATTAATAATAAGCTAGAGACAGTATACAGAGTCTTACAGGCACAATCAAACCTATGATTAACAGCCTAAGACATACTGTTTCGGAATCGACATTCGTCTTCCATTCCTCGTCAGTACAGCTAGGACTACAGACATGAACATAAGCGTAGAAAGGCAAGAATCGCAAATTAACCAGATCCTAACACAATTTTTTTTCCAAAAATATTTAGTACCAGTAATCACAATATTACAAGAGATAATTATAATAGTTCAATTCAAAATAATTTTCATAAGCACGCCTTAGACAGCTGTTTCGCCCAATCTCAGGGCTCATCAGTTAGGCTACATTGGGCGAAACAGCTGTCTAAGGCATGCTTATAAAAATTATTTTGAATTGAACTATTATAATTATCTCTTGTAATATTGTGATTACTGGTACTAAATATTTTTGGAAAAAAAATTGTGTTAGGATCTGGTTAATTTGCGATTCTTGCCTTTCTACGCTCATGTTTATACCTGTAGTCCTAGCTGTACTGACGAGGAATAAAAGACGAATGTCGATTCCGAAACAGTATGTCTTAGGCTGTTAATCATAGGTTTGATTGTGCCTATAAGACTCTGCGTACTGTCTCTAGCTTATTATAAATGCAATAATATTACCAACTCTAAATTTGTTGCATACACTTAGGTTTTGACAAATAATTTTCATTAAGTTGCTAAATATCCACTAATAATCTTAATATTTTGCTTGCGGTAATCCTCACTTCATATTTTTTTCATTTTTTTTATCGATAGCGCCTATCGGTGAAGCCGGGTTTACAATATGGCAAAATGCAGAGGTGGGCACAAGTAACATTATATCAAAAGCGCAACGCAACAAAGCGCAACGATCTTTTCAACCAGTAAAAGCGCAGCGCAAATTGCGCAATTTATTTTTTTTAATTTCTGAAGCGCAGCGCAACTTTCGCAATGAGCTTTTTGATTCAGTTGATGCGCAACGCAATTCCGCAATTGCGGAACGGCATTTTCGTACCAAGTTAAAGCGCAACCTAACTTCCGCAATTGAAATTTCACAACACAGGGCAAATACCGCACGTTTTGCAATTTTTGACCGAAAAGAGTAAATAATCTGCTAAAGAAGGCCGACATTTATCAATATTTCGATCGAAATGGAACAAAATTACGGTCAATGCATAGAATTGCGCTATTAACCGAAAAAAAAATTGAAAGCGCAGCGCAATTAAAGCGCAACAAATTTTAAAAGCTTTATTTCGCAACGCAACTTCCGCAATGTTTCAAAATAAAAAATTAAAGCGCAACGCAACTTCTGCAATTGCGGAGGTTGCGGAAGTTGCGCTTTGCGCTTCTAATTGCGCTTTGCCCACCTCTGGCAAAATGGCACTGTTTCTGACAGAATATTGCAACTCCAGGGTGCGAAAACATTTTAGAAGGTTTTGTTTTGGACAAAAAATGTTACTTCTGGGCGGTGGAAAGCGGGACTACCCTAAAAGGCGGGAAAGTAGGAAAAGACTAGCACGATTTCCGCCTTTTTCTACTTTTCAAATCTCCGCTATCCAGTATTGTCCTGGAAGACGTTTATATGGTCAACAAATTTTTGTGGGCAGAAATTAGGTAAAGGCTACCCACACAGGGCATGGTATGGAATGGAAGACAATTTTTTCATATCTTATACTGGCAATTTTCTTCCATATTCCATTCCATATTTCCATACCAACATAAGTTTAGACCGGAAGCTACGCATGATTTGTATTGTACTATTGCAAAGTTAAGCGTACCTTTGCACGAAGAGCACTCTCGCTGGGCACGAAAGTTACCACAAGTAATAATTTACGTACAGGCTTTAAGACTCTGTCTTTCAGCCAACCAGTATACTCTCTGTTCAATGCTGATGAAGGGACAAACCCCGAAACGGCAGGCCGTACAGCGATTGAAAATATATATTTAATTGAGAACATAGTGACTGATCATAATAAAAAAAACATCCTATCTAAACCTAAGCCGTTGGAACTATGTCAAAATACTTGTCTGCTAAGTATCTGCTGATATCATAAAACAACACTGGCACCCTAGTTTGAGCCGTTCAAAAAATTTATTTTGGGAGGGGTCCATTTAAAGGGGTCCCTGGGGAGGTGGTAACCTTAAACTATGTCAAATTAGTTGTCTCTTAAATATCTGCTGATATCAAAAAACACTGGCACCCCAATTAAGCCGTTCCAAAAAGTAATTTTTGGGGGGTCTGTTTGGGGTTTCCCGGGGAGGTGGTAACCACAAACTATGTCAAAACATTTGTCCGTTAAATATCTACTGATATCAAAAAACACTAACACCGTAGCTTAAGCTGTTCAAAAAATTGATTTTTGGGGGTCCATTTGGGAACTATCCGGGTGGGGGGGTGGTACCCCAAAACTATGCCAAAATATTTGTCTATTAAGCATCTGCTGATATCAAAAAACACAGGCGCCGTAGCTTAACCTGTTCAAAAAAATGATTTTTTTGGGGGGTGGCACCCCCAAACGGGATCACGTCTTTTCGGTGCGATCATTTTGGCGCGACCATTTCGGCGCCACCTATTTCGTTGCCGTATGTTTTCTGCACAAATCGTTTCGGCGCCAATTTGGTGCTCTTTGACTGTTCACTTATTTAGGGTTTGGGTTAGGGCTTTGGGTTAGTGTCAGTAAAAAGCACAGAATATTGGCGCCGAAAAGTCGTGGACCCCCCCAAACTACGTCAATATATTTTTTGTTAAATATCTACTGACATCAAAAAACACTGGCACTCTAAGTTGAGCCGTTCAAAAAATGGATTTTCGGGGGATCCCTTTTGGGGTCCCCGGGAGGGTGGCACCCCCAAACTATGTCAAAATATTTGTCTGTTAAGTATCTACTGATATAAAAAAAAAAACTAACACCCTAGCTTGAGCCGTTAAAAAAATTGATTTTTTGGGCCCCATTTAGGGGGGGTTCCCGGGGGAGTTGCCAAAAAAAGTTTCTGAAGAAAAAATTGCATTTGCAGCTCAACAACTTTACTCAAAAATTAGATTTTGATGTTTTGGTTTAGAAGAAGAGCGTACAAAATTTAGGAAGAAAAAAAGGAAAAAAGAAGAAAGAGAAAAATAAACTCATCGCGGCCAAAAGTGGGTTGGTTGGGATGAAAGTCTATCTTAAGATATATAACCGCATGAAATATCTTCTGCCGTACTTAAGCCGTTTTTGAATGAGACCACTTTTTACCCCAAACTTTTGAGGCGGTTTTTGAGTCCTAAAACTTAAAACTAAAGTGACCAATTGCCTCAAAATTTGGTACAAACAAGCAAATCAATAATCTCAAACTTCTGTCAAAATTTCATGTAGCTAGACCAAACCGTTCTCGAGTTCTAAGCAAAACCCTAAAATCTCACACTCATTAGTTTAAAAATGGCTGAGTAAAAACAAAGGAACACGCAACGCGAGCGTCGGTTGTTCCAATTATGATGAGTGGAGTTTGAATTCAGCCGATTCAAAAAAGGTGCTCGACAGCATAGGCCAGAGCGAATATCATGACACAGTACACATCAAAAATTAATCTCTTCTTTCATTATACTCGCTGTAATTTGCCAAAGCATTTAAGGAGTTGGCAGGGCCCATCTCTGAGTCATTGCACCCAGTCAACACAGTTCCTTTTGAAGAAATGTCGCAGCAATGGTGAGGCATTGGCAACACTGTGCTCGATTTGACAGGCCTGAGATTTGAACCTCAGACCTCCTGCTCCAGAGACACACACTACCACTAGACAAACTGGCCAATGTTAATATACATTATTCAGATCGATGTCTGTTAATCATGATCAAAAAACTGCAGTAAATAAAGTCAGAGCATGTTTATAATCAAGCAAACAGGCAACAAAATACTATAACCGAAGTCTCCTTGATAACTGTGGAACTGCCAAACTTGAACGTATAATGCGTGTATAAATGATTTTAGCGAACAAAGGCATATAGCCAATGGCATGATCCTGTGTCATTTTAAACAAAAACAACTTTAGACTGAACTTTTGCATATACAAACTGATAATTTACAGCTACAAATTATGCACTATTTTAGCAATTTTGTATTCATGTTTGAAAAACGAGTCAAATAAGCACGGCAGCGTTTATTAGCTCGTTTCGTATGCGGCCCATATAACTGCTTGAAAAATCTGTCTGCAGCAGTAAATGCAACCAAAAGTGGCTTGAACCAAAAGTAAATTTTTTTTGCACAAAAATTGTCTAATTTAGGTCTCGTGCTGAACAAACTGATACAACTCAAGCTCATCACAGAGGGAGCCTGGGGGCAGAACCCCCAGCCGCTGGGTGATTTTTGTGAATTTGCGGCAAAAAATTGCAATTTTAACGCCTTTTCAATCACGTTTCGCATGTTTTTGAAGCCATATGAATAATTTCAGTAAATTGCTCAAATTCAGAAATCATGGAAAGAATTAAATTGCCCAGCCCCTTCAGCCCCCCTTATACTTACAATCAAGTTCAAAACACATCTAAATGCTTTTTTTGGGGGGTATACACTAAAAAGAGATTTAAAGCATTTATTGAAGCATATATTCAGGGGGGGGGCTAATTCGTCAAAAATAAAACTCACAAATCAATGAAAACTTTGAAAACTGGCCAAAATTAATCAATCAAATTTGATCCCTAGTGTAAAAATGCTGAACATATGTTGTATCAACAAATATATAATAAACTAACAAATACGGGGGTGGGGGGCTATTCAATGTTAGTTAATTACCAATCACATCTTTTAAATATTTTTCCATAAGCCCCGACCCCCAATTATTTTTCTCCATAAAATATTGACAAAATAGATTAATCAGCGTGAGTGTTATTGAACTACAGGATTTTATGATTTACCAGCATGTAAACAAGAGAACTACAAATTAACCATTAGCCACCTCCCACATAGCCCATTTATGCAACCAGTTTAATCATGTTTGCACAGCCAATTTCTATGTTACGCTTCAAAAGCATTAATTTTTATCAAAATAGCCCCAAAATTGAGTCACTTAAGCAAAAAAATGCAAAATTTTCAAGCGCTGAGGGTTCCGCCCCCAAAACAGCCCCCCTCCATTGTGAATTTCTGGCTATGCGCCTGTCACTAATGAAGTGCTGATACCAATTCTGTAGGCTTACATTCCTATTCAGCAACACCATTCCGTAAAGGCATATAAATAAGACAGATTATTGCATCACAATCAAGTACAGCAATTGGTGGCCAGCAATTTCACAAAGAATCGAGAAAACTTCATTTTAGAATTATCTTTGAAGGTTATCATTTCTTTTTCAATTGTTGCTTGTTGTGTTGTCGGTACATGATGCTCCAAAAAAGATTTTGAGTGAATCAAAATGGAGGAGCACACCCCCCCATAGCAACGGCACTGATTGAATAGTAACATTTACAAAGTAATTTCTCAGGCAGTGGCTATTTTGCCTCTCGAGGCAATATTAATAGCCTCATGCTATTTTCAATCTATGACATTAGGGCGCAGACATAAATAAGGGCACAGGAACGCAAATCTCCAATCTGCGCTAACATTTTCATGCTTCAGAAATAATTATGTAATCAAAGAAACGAACTTGATTAATGAGTATTTTATTTATTTTTTGAAAGTTTAAGTTTTGAAAGAAGTTTTTTGAATTCGTTTCTTGCGATTAGGTCTCAATTATCACACAAAGCATTATCCTTAAACTGTTTTTAGGTTGCCATGCACTAATCTTCAACAAACATTTAAAAAGAAATGTTTATTTTTAATGAGTTTATTTGCTTTATGTAATGACGGCAGCGGGTTGCTTTCAAATGCAATCATTTTATTGTTTTTAATTAAATGCAGTCATTTAAGGGTTGTACTTAATCTGTTAAGCAAACAATTATAATTAGTCTCTTGCCCAGCTGCGAAGCAAAATAAAATAAAATCTTTCATTTTTTTTTGCTCTATTACACCGAAGGCATGTAACCACGAAAATGTTAACGTAGACTACATATTTACATCTCTTTGCCCTTATGTCCCTGCTCCCTTATGTCGGGTTTTGTGCTATTTTGGCTTAAAATAGCCCTAAATACTATTTTGCCATTCTAAACACTGTCCTGGTCGTTGACTTAGGCCTAATACTTTAGTCATTTAGGATTAATTTTTAATTTAGCGACAAAATAGCGTAAATCTGAAATAGACACTATGAATTTGTAATTAGTAATTTTAACGACTCTTAAAAAAGTAATAAAATTACTTCAAAGTTACTATTTTGAAAAAGTAATGTAATTCCTGTAAAAAATACAAAAAAAGTAATTTGTTATCGCCCACCACTGCCACTACATTTCAGGTTTATTTCTCATTAAGTCCTGAGCTTGCTCACCATTGGTCTTGCTTTAACAGCTGCTGTGATTTGGCTGTTGATGAGTGAAAGATTTTCAGCAATACTTACAACAGCTTCTGCCATTATTTTGTACTTCATTGTTACATCATATTAATTAAATGATGAAAAATAGCACAATTCATAAATCAATCAATGCAGCTTACTAGTAGGTTATCTGCTGAAAACAAATCAAAATTATACTTGTAGCATACCTGAGGGTTATGGCACAGACTGATACGAGTCCATGACAACTGAATGCGACAAACTGACCGCAAACACACTGACCATGAACCAAATGTCGCTGATTGGTTGAGAAGGGTGATCATAAAAATATTTTACTATCCCCAGAGCCATCGTGCCCAAACCCTCACTTTGTGACAAAATCATTGTGGGGCAATTCCACAATTACGTGTGTGACCAGCTTAAAGATAATTGTAGTTTATTTTCCAGTTAGAAAATCTTTAGAAAGATTTTTATTTGTGTTTAAACTATACTGATATAGAGTGATTAAAGCACCTAGTTTTGACATTCTTCTTTAAGAAAAATATACTGAAGATAGAGGAAACTAGTAAATGACATGTACATGTTGAATGCAAATGCAATAAAAGGTTATGATCATTTTCATACATTCTTTCACTTTTTAAAATTCATCAATATAACAATACTTTTACTATGTTTCATGAGAAATGGAAGGATTTGATTAATTTTTGACTCGACATTATGTACTTTCAAGGTGCAAATATCTGTTTGTCCTTGCACCGATCATAAAATACTAATAAAACAAACATTAAAGGCGGTGAATCATCCAGCCAATTCTGGTGGTTTACAATAGCTAAAATTGAACCATAATTTTTGATATTTTTTGTTTTAATTTTGGGACTGCAGTTGCAAAGTTATTCTACAAACACAAAAAGATATCCCCCTACAAAGCTTTTGGAAACTCTGAGTTTTGTTCTTCCCGCTAAAACTAGAGTAGGCCTAATAGTTTAGAGAACTGTAGTTTTGGCGGAAAGAACAAAACTCAGAGTTTCCGAAAAGTTTTTGTCCGGGAATATCTTTTTGTATATATTTGTTGAATATCTCTGCAACCACAGCCCCAAAATCAAAACAAAAAATATCAAAAACTATAGTTCAATTTTAGCTACTGTAAATCACCGGAATTGGCAGGATGATTCACGCCTTTAATATTATGATGAAGTTATATATTTTTAAGTTTCATCAAGACAAGTTTTGTTAAAAAATGTTACACAAATTCATAATGCTACAAATTTTACCAGTAGAAACTTAAACTTCATCATCTTCATGAAAGCATTAAACTCCAACACAATTGATATATAGTAGGAATTTGTAAATAATCGACACTGAACAATGCTGGTGAGTAATCACACAAGAAAATGTTGCAATTAACTTCAATGAGCATCAGCAAATGCAGTATTTCAACTTCAACATTATAAGGTTTTCAAGATTTTGCCGAATTCATACTTTTGCAATATATGTATTTTCAATTCATTAAAAGCATTTAAAGCATACATAAGAAAATAAGCAATAAAACATTTCTGATAAAGAATTTTTTTTACTGAAATTTATTGATTAATAATTTATATGGATTCAAGGATATAACAAAGCAAGTGAAATTATTTAGATTACTTCATTTTTAGGTCACCAAGTTACCCAAACTCACAATTTAGCATAAACATTAGCATGCAATCAACATTAGCAACACAACTCAACTACAAAATCATTACTATACATCACACAAACTACTTTCAACCAATACGCAAATCTTTCTGGAGCGCTGGAATAAATTTTGATAAAAAAACAACATCACTGAGTATTACACTGCGTCACAAACATATGACCTGTTACTTAGTAAGTGTTCACTATTCATACAAAACTACTGTCAACCAATATGCAAATCTTTCTGAAGCATTGGCATAGATTTTCATAAAAGAACAAAGGAAGTGACTAGGCGAATGGAACACTCGCGGTACTTTTTTTTCGTCGCGAATGGAGCAGGCACTATGAATAGCTACTGCAGGGAATTGCTATCCCCTCAGACTGGCATCGCTGCCCTAACCCTAACTGTAATGAAAGGTTTTGAAGCAAAAAAAAGGTTGGTTACCACATATTCTTCCCATATCCGTATACTCCTCATATTCTTCCGTTTCACGCATTCGCACCTCCGGCGGGAGTCGAACCCAGGTGCGTCAGTTTGCAGTTAGGTGCTCTAACCACTACGCTACGCAGCTTGTCCATCAAGCAACAAAATGTTGTATTTCAACTAAATGTATGAAAAAGGCAATGTCTCCATTCACGAGGAAAAAAAAATACCGCGAATCTAGGTTTTTTTTTTCAAAATCTGGTTTCGGTCATTTGACAGATTTGCCAGATATTTTTTCGGTCATTTGAATTATTTTTCGGTCATTTGAATTATTTTTCGGTCATTTTCTTATTAAAGTAAAATTAACAATATTTCGCTTTATTAAACTTTTATTAAAAGAATACGAACACGAAACAAAATTTGCAAAACACGGTCATAAGAACAAAGCATTTTAGATCAAATTACTTCAAGCATTCTCAGCTAAATTGATGCTACGCTCTGCAGCAGGTATGAATGATATAAACAGACACTGCAGTGATGCAGAAAGGCTAAAAAAAAAGCTTTTAGATAGCATAATCAAGTTACAAAATTCACTAAGTAATTCCGACTTATTATGATTTAACGATTGCAGAATGATCCATCTTTAACTAAAACTAACTTATAAAAAGACTTAAGATGAACGACATGAGGTCGCAGTTTTGCTCTTTCACAATGCGAGAACAACTAAAAAAACATTACCTATAGTCGTATTTTTTTAATTATCAAAACAAACGAAAACTTATTAGCGGGTAAAAACTTGCAACACAAAATCACGACTTTAAAAAAGCGTTAAACTTAAACCAACGGAGAAAAAACAATCCTGCACAAAATATGTTTCTCAAAATTTAGCCGTCCATATTTATTCTTCTTCAGCCGTTGGCATGTTGGGCTGTGAAGAAAAAGCACTGGAACCCCTAATCTTTATGTTTTACCTGGACCACTTTGTAGATTGTAACCAATGGTTGTATGCATAGGTGGGCACAAGTCCGTTAATCCGTTAATAACGTAGCTAACTTTTTCATTAACTTGGTAATCCGTTAAAAAGTTTTTTCATGTTAACGAACTAAATTAAATTAACTCTTAATTCTTGTGTTCTTCCGGTGAAGTCATAGTCACAGAAAGTTTGATCTTAGAAGCTTTGTTTTTATTGACGTTTCGTTGGTCATGACGACCAACATCATCAGAATACGAGCAACGATAAAGAACGACGACTGAAGCTACGTAGCATCATGATGCTTAAGTATAATTTAAGTACAAGCTACGTAGCATAATTGTGCCATTTGTCTTCTAGCACTTCGTTTTCGATGGGGTCAGGGCTAATTTTGTAAAACTTAGCTAGGGCAATGACTTCCTTTTCAAATTTTCTTCATGCAAGCTGGATTTTAGTTTTACTGCTTGTTTTTAACAACACTTAATTGAACTCGAAAAATTCGACATCTTTGCCAAACTCGAGAAAGAATAAAAAGAGTCTCAGAACTTGAACTAGCATAAAAAATGAAACGAGTTCGTAGCTGCTGTTACTGCATAATATTATTTCTCTTCAATGCATTGTGCAGCGGTATTAAGTGCACGATTCACTACTTAAATAAAAACATTAAAGAATTTACTTAGGACAAACCTTGCTCTGTTTCTTCATCATCTAGTCTAGAGTGACCATGGGGGTCGGCAACTGGGGGTCATGGTTCCCCTGGATTTTCACACACTCTCTCTAAAACCTTGCAAAATTCAAAAATTATTTCGTTTTTAGTAGTTAATACTGGCTCAATTCGTATTGCCCCCCTCCCCTTGAAAAATTTTCTGCCGACGCTCTTGAGAGTGACCATTAAAATCGAATTGCAATCGTCTTCTACAACGCGCAACGTTAAACTTGAAGACGAACTCCTAGTTTTGGCTTCGATGGCATCTTCGCTACTTGGTGATTTAAAAAAATAAACTCAAGTTCAACTGCTTACTGCAAAATTTTGTTTTCTTCTTTCTGGGCTCCAGTTGCTCTCTTTTACTAGAACCACTCAGCATACTCCTGTCAGTTGAGATGCAATCTTGTTCTGACTTTTAGAACTAAATAGAGTGAACCGATCTGAATAAACTCGGGGCTAAAATCTTTGTCAACCGCTCCACAAGTTTATATTACTTTTTGTTTTATCACTTACCTTTACGCAGCAATTCACTTCGTAGTTATCGTTCTGCTTTATTCATTAACGAGTGTGATGAAATAATAACTGTTTTTCCATGATAATCGTACGTTTTTTTGATTTCTGCTCTTTCAACGCGTTGGCCTACCACATCAATTCCGACATTCGCGGCATGCGCAGATAAGAAAAGTGCTTCAAAGCAATACTTGTTTTGAGAAAGGAACTATCAACAGCTAGTTTTGTTGCTTGACATTCGCTCGTAGTGCTATGAACCTGCGAATATTGTGTTGGCTGTGGTGAAAAAGTTTTCGATCATTATGACCGAACAGATCAAAAATATTTCAGTCACTGCGCAAAAAAATCGGGTCAATGACCAAAAAATGACCGAAAAAAAAAACCTAGACGCGAATGTTCCATTCGCCAAGTCACTTCGAAGAACAAAATCACTGAGTATTATCATTAGCACAGAATGTACCTGTACGTTTACTCAGTCGTACCTTTAAAAATTGGTGCAAAACTAAAACTGTCCTTGATTTCCTACCACTCTTAGGGGCTGAATTTTTTGCAGCACACAGTCTCTTTCATAGTAAATGTGATCTTGATCTTAGGGCCATTTATAAAACTCTCCTGATTTGTGCATAACATTCACCTTAACATACCATAAGCACCAGATGGATCCATTTCAGTAACAACTCCAATGTAAAGCTAGTTGTCATATTGCACCATAACCCAGGCATCTCGCCATACATCTAATTCAGAAGCAATTTTGCTTGACTGTATCTGCTGTAAACAAAACTGGAACTTTTGTATTTTCTAAACACATGATTGTGTCAAAATCATAGTCATGGTATGCTACATGCATTTTCGAAATTCCTGGTATGATTGCTAGTTTTTTCAGTGAATATTGGTATCTCTGCTTCAGAGACATACAAAATGGTGGTGGATGGCATTAATTTTGTTGCTTCCTTAGCAAAATCTTGAGCACTCTGCACTATAGGCCTAATGCTGTTGGCTTTGCTCATGACTGCCTGCCGAACCAGAGACTTTGACCTTCCCCCAATTCCATCTACCACACCTTTTCCATGGGAAGTGGCAAAGCATTTCCATGACATACCGGTCTTCTTTTGCAAATCCTTCCATAAACAGTGTGGTAGCATCATACATTACAATACTTGTTTTTTAATTCTGAAGAGGGTCCATCCCTCAATATGATGTCACACACATTGGGCAACAGAGGAACACCATGTTCCATGCACAGTTTATACACAAGAGCTGACATTGTGTCTATCAAGCATGGCAGTACAGTACGATACACTGATACATAGGTACAGTACGCCTGAATTTTTTGAAAAAAGTACGGTACTGGGTACGCTACGGTATTTTTGCTATGATAGTGGAACAGGTATGGTTTGTTGGTGCGGTATGCCTTTTTTGCAATGTTACAGGTATGCGTAGGCGTAGCCAGGGGGGGCCATGGGGCACAGCCCCCACAATTGAAATGCTAGCAAAGATAAAAATCAAACAAAAAAGACTACCGGTATTGTTTCTTCAGTTTCAGTTTCTTTTAGCATCTTTGCGTACAACAAACAGTACACGCATTCAACAATGATTAACAATAATATTGACCCAGAGGACCCGCGCTCCCCTCAATTTAATTTTTAGCAACTGATTTAAATGGCACCCTATAATAATAATTAAATTGCCTCCAAATTAAATTATTTCACTGGATTACTTCCTCGGGTCTGGAAATCCTAAACAACCCCACCTCTCCCACGCTCCTCCATCCTTCCTTTGGGAGCAGTTCATCCCCCGATATTTCCATTAGCTCCAGCGTCTCTCGCTCCCCACTGTTAGTGGCGCACTCTCCCTGGCCTTGGCTCTGACCATCTCCCATAGAGATTGTCCTCCCCCTCTCTCCAGTTCGTCACCCCAACACTCGTCCCCCCAAATTCAAATACAAAAAGGCCCGTTGGGATGTTTGCCAATCATATATTCTTGAGCATCTCCCCTCTCTTGATGTTGATGCAGTCAACATCCACCAGGCTGCCTGCTCCTTTTCCCTCTTCTTAGTCGAAGCTGCCAAGGCCTCTATCCCCTTTGGCCGCCTTGGTCGTTCCCCCAAAGCCTGGTGGTCCCAAGAAGCGGAATCTGCAGTGCGGGAGCGACAGAGGGCCCGCTCCGAGGCACACTGGTCTAAAGTTCACCACCTTAGAAACGTAGATGCTTTTCGTAGGGCGTCCTGAGTCATTTCTAGAGCCAAATCTGCAACCTGGCAAGCCACCTGTTCTAATCTGTCCCCCCGTTCTGATTCTCGTGCTGTCTTCAGGCTTCTCAATGCCATCTCGGGCAAAAAGAACACCTCCCAAGACCCTTCTTTTCCCGGTTGCAGTTCCCCTCTTGACACTGCCAATCACTATGCCTCTTATCTTTGGTTACATCTATCTCAAGCAACACTCTGTACCTCGCGCAGAGCCGAACGACAGTTCATGAATGAACTCCGGAAAGCTAGCTGTGAGGATGCTTCTTCCCTCCACAACTCATTCTGCTCCCCTTTCTCTTTGGCTGAACTCCCCACTGCCATCTGCAAACTCTTCTCTTCCACTGCGTCTGGCCCTGACCAGATTGCCTATCCTTTACTAAAGCATTTGCCTGAGTCAGCACAACTCCTCCTTCTTTCTCTTTTCAACAGGTCCTGGTACTCTCACACCTTCCCCTCTTGTTGGAAACCTACCACTATCATCCCCATTCACAAACCTGGAAAACCCACTTCCTCTTCGTCCTCTTTCCGCCCCATTTCTTTCACCTCTTGCATTTCCAAGCTTTTTGAGTCTTTCTCGCCTAAATTTTCACCTCGAATCGAATCATCTCCTCTCCACTTGCCAGGCCGACTTTCGTCACGGTAGGTCGTCTCTCGACCAAATTCTTACTCTGTCTCAATCAATTTGGGATGGCTTCCAAAAGAAAAAGCCTTCAGACTGAACCATTTTGGCATCTGTTGACTTCTCCAATGCTTTCGACTCGGTCTGGCACTCTGCTCTGTTTCATAAACTCCTCTCGCTCAAACTCCCCCCTTGCTTCGTTTTTTGGGTACACTCTTTCCTTTCTGACCATAGAGCTAAAGTCCAGGTTGGTGGTTCCCGCAGTCGTTCCTTCCGCATCAGACAAGAGGTCCCCTAGGGCTTGGTACTTGGTCCAGTTCTCTTCATCCTGTTTGTTAATGACATCACCAAGGATTTACCTCGAGGTGCCCATGCCTCCCAGTATGCTGACGATCTGGCCATCTGGTCCTCCTCCCCAGACCCGCTCAAAGCATATTCGGTTGTCCAATCCTCCCTCACTGTCCTAGAAACATGGTCCAACTTATGGAGACTTCCACTCAATCCAAAGAAGTGTGAGTCCTCCTTTTTCTCTACAGATCCCCATCAAGCCAATTGCCAGCACCGGCTGAACCTCCTGGGCATCCCTCTCTTGCTCAACCCCACCCCTAAATTTCTTGGTGTAACCTTTGGTCGGACTCTATCCTTCGGGGCCCACGTCCAATCCCTGTGTTCCAAATTCTATCCACGCCACAAAGCCTTTCGCTCCATAGCCACTGCCTCCTGGGGTCCCACGAAAGAATTTCTCTCCCTAATTTACAAAGCCTTTGTGCAACCGGTGCTCACATATGCCTCTATTGGATGGTTCCCATTCCTCTGCAACACCGCAACCAATCACTTCGAAGTCCTACACAGAGCTGCATGCAGGGTTATTACTGGGTGCCTCTCTTCCACCTCCTCCTCCCTACTCCTTCTTGAGGCCCAACTCCCTCCTCCTAAAGCTAACTTTAGAGCATTAGGCCCTTTCCTCCTTTGAACGTGCTCTGCGTCTCCCCCCAGACTTCTCCAGCCTGGACAACTCAGACCCAGAGAATTCAGATCTTGGTAATTGATAAGTGGATCAATTTCCCAACCCGCCTATTTTCTCGACAGTAAAACAAAGTAAAAGTAGTCTCAACAGACAACTTTATTGCAAGCAAAGAAAACAGTCAATCAAAAGCATTTCGCAAGACGGGCAAAGACAGGGTAAACGGGGGCAGACGGGACAGACGGTTTTTTTAATAGATGCGTTGCCAGCACTAGCAAATGCATCAACAAGTTAAACGTATCTCAGAATTTCACTGAATAAATAAAAACAAAGCAAATTGCGATTTTTAAAGCACGCACAGAAAAAAGGTATATTTTTTGTTATCTTATTAAAGCTAAAAAGGTATATTTTTTGTTATATTTTTTGTTAAAAAAGGTATATTTTTTGTTATCTTATTTAAACCGATCAGTGGTCGAGTGGATAGAGCGTCTGCTACTGAAGCGGTAGACACGGGTTCGATTCCCGGTCGGGTCAACCAAAGACTATAAAAATTGGTATTCACAGCTTTCCTACTTGACGTTCAGCATTAAAAGGGACAGTGTGAAGCCTCCGCCGTGTGTGGTAGACAGGTGGGCAGGTGGCAGCTTGACTCGAAGACCGAAAGGTCCCTTCGCTGTCTCCTGGCCAAGGCAACTTGGTGAATAAAATGTAATTACAATTACAATTACAATTACATAAAAAAAACTGGCCACACCCAAATGACATTACAGAGACAATAATTCGATTTCCTAAGCAGCATGGTGTGGCGGAAAAACTAAATAATTTGTTGACATAGGCTTATTGCATGCTGCGTAAATTTTCTTTATGACTACGCAGGTCGCGAGTTCATGCCCTGGGTAGTCTTGGGGCTCCCTGCTAGGTACACTTTATGAGTCAGTGCGGCAATAACTATTCAACTTTTGAAATGGTAACTTGATACGCGTTAGGTAATACAGTTTTAAAAAACAGGTGTATATAAGACGAACTTTCGACCTTATATGCTGGCGACAGCAGGAAAATTCTCCACAGCCTTTATGCTCTGGCAACAAGAAACGTTCCCTGTTGACTAAAAAAGAAACCCTCCTGGAGATCATTATGTTCTTCGGCCACACAACCACTCCCATCCCCTCGTGAGACTCTGATTATGTGCCCCCCTTTCACCCCATGGACTGCAACCCACTTCACTGTTTCCCCCTTCATTCCCGACTGCACAGGCAATAGTACAGCCCGACTCCAATCTGCTTCAAACAGACTATCCTCCCTCCCCCCATCTGATATCCAAGTATGGACTGACGGATCTGTCCCCTCCCTTTTTGGTCCCGGTGGTGCTGGAGTATATGTCACATGCTCCAAATGCCACACATTTAATTCCCTGTCCTTTTCCACTGGTTCAATTGCCTCCAGCTTCACAGCTGAAACCTTTGCCCTCAAGCAAGGTCTCGATTGGTGTACTAGTCATTTGATGACTTGCAAATTCCAGTCAGTCCTTTTCCTAACTGACTCCAATCCAGCCCTCTCTATCCTTTCATCAGCCCTCTCTTTTCTCCTGCCTGAGTCCCTCTGAATGTTTGGTCCCTCGCCTCCTCCCTCTCCAACAACTCCACCTTGAACTTCCAATGGGTCCCCGGTCACAATGGTCTCCCCGCTAATGAAAATGCGGATTTACTTGCCAAAGCTGGTGCCTCCCTGCACAATGACGCGATCCCTTGCCCTCTCCCACTAGTTGTTGCCAAAGTCCGTTATTCCCAGTCCCACAATTGGAGATGTCACATCTCCCACTCCCATCTGAACTTCCAAGTCCCCAAAGTCTCTTCGGAGGAACTGCTCATTTCTCGCCCTATTCGCTGTGAGCTTTTCCGCTTTCGCTGCAATGGCCACAGTCTTCTTTTATCCTCATATCTTCACAGGACCAGTCAGAAGGAGAATTCTGCTTGTAGTGCCTGTGGACAGCCTCTACAGGATCTCAATCATCTCCTCCTCGACTGTCCTGCCTCTGAACCCCTTCGTAAATATATCTTTGGTTCCTCTCTCCATATTCTTGACCTATGGACCAGACCTTGGGGTGTGGCCCGACTGTTGGGTCTCCGCGGAGTTCCTCCGCACCCCCATCCCTCGGAAGGGGTCAAGTAGTACCACCACCACCACCCCCAACTCCGGCAAAATCTTTTTTTTGACTCTGACTCCGACTCCCGACTCGAGCAAAATCCTTTTTTCGACTCTGACTCCGACTCCCCGTAAAAACCTTCGACTCACTCGACTCCGACTCTGCAACACTGGTCAGCGACGATCGTTCCAACTAGGGCTACAAACAAAGTTCTTCTTTTTCTTCTTCTTTCTTCATTGCCCGCTTTTCCTTGAGGGTTGCGGGGGCAGCAGCTCGAGATTAAACCGCCACACCTCACGGTCTTCCGCCACCTCCATCATTTTGCTTGGGTCAAGTCCCAAGCGGTTCCATCCAAGATCCTCAATGTAATCGGTCCATCTAGTTCTAGGTCGTCCAACTGGTCTTATCCCATTTGCTTTGGCAAGTAAAGCTTGTTTGGGAAGTCTTTCCTGAGGCATTCTGCTTACATGGCCAAACCATCTAAGCTGAGATCTTTCAATTCGGAGAAGTAAAGGCTCGATGTTGAGAGATTTTCGAATCTCAGAGCTACGCACCTTGTTAAACAGTGTAACTCCTTCGATTTTTCGTAAAAACCTCATTTCGGAATCTTGCACTTGTGATCGCACTCTTTTGGTCATTATCCAAGATTCATGACCATAAGTGAGAATGGGGACAAAGACTGCTTTGAAAATTGAGAGCTTTGCCATTTTCGACAATTCTCGTTTCATGACAACCGAGTAGTGCAAAGCTCGCATTACTGCACTAGTCTTGCCCATTCAGGTATACAGTTCTTCGTCTTGCCTTCCGTCACTCGTAAATGGCAAATGCAACCCCAAGATACTTTAACTTTTCTACCTGCTTCAGTGTCGCTCCATTCACTGGTAATGCGCACTGACCAGGGTTTCTTGAAAGATGAAGTACCTCAGTTTTGGCCGTGCTTATTTTCATTCCGGCGGTGTTGCATGCATCTGCAAAGCTATTTAATGCGCGCTGGAGGCCAGATTCCGCGGAAGAAAGCAGAACCAAATCATCAGCGAATAGCAGACGACTGATTTTGCAATTTCCAATCGTGGCACACTCATCAGCTTGGCTGCATTTGTCGATCCAATTCATGTAAACAATGAAAAGGAGAGGTGACAAAACGCACCCTTGCCGGAGTCCAACGCCCACATGGAACGGCTTTGATTGCTTGCCATTTACCCGAACACAATCCTCCGGTCGGCAGTTGAATGACTTAATGGTGCACAACAATTGACCATTAACGCCATACTCCTGCAAAACCTTCCAAAGTTTATCCCGAGGAACTCGGTCATATGCTTTTTCAAGATCGACAAAGCATGCAAAGAGATCTTTGCCATACTCCCAAGATTTCTCGAAGATTTTGCTTCAGCGTGAAGATTTGGTCCATCGTGCTGCGACCCGGACGAAAACCGCACTGACCATCTTCCAGTTTTGATTCCACTATTTCTCGGCATTTCCTTTCAAGGCATTTGGCATATACTTTCCCTGGCAAACTGAGGAGTGATATCCCTCTGTAGTTTGTACATTGCTTGCGATCTCCTTTCTTTAATATCGGAATAATCACACCTGTTTGCCAATCTCTGGGAGTTTTGCCAAACTTCCACCCAACTTGACACTCTCGCGTTAACCAGAGAATTCCTTCTCCAGTCAGCGCTTTCAACATCTCGGGTCTGATTTCACCTTCACCAGCAGCTTTTCCAGATTTTATCCCTTTAATTGCCGTTGCCACTTCTGCTGCAGTGAAAATTTCGTCCTCCCCTAGGTGTGTCACTAGTCGATGCCTTTACAGAATTCAAAAGATCTTCAAAGTATTCTCTCCATCGTGAAAGGATTTCAATCTCATCCGTTAGAATGTTACCGTCAGAATCGTTGATGGAGTACGTGACACTTGATCTTTTGCCACGTAAACGGCGGATGGTCTACCAAAATACTTTGTTTACCGAAAAATAGTTGGAATCCAACCGACGACCAAACTCTTCCCATGACTTCTCCTTGGATTTCTTTACTGTTAGAAACTTGATTGTCTTGCAATAGAGTAATGCTGAGGCCTACAGACATAGGATCCTAAAGTTCTTAATTTGAAATTTTGTAGCACTCTATATCTTCGTAGTGTCAGTTTAAACTAATTGAACTAAATTGGGCGTTACAGCTCACAGGCTAACCAAATGCATTCCACAAGATTACTCATTCATTTTACCGGTACGTGATTTAGAAATCATTTAAAACATGCAATTTGTAATTATTGATTTCAATGAACTTTTGTGCGCGAATTAATGGAGAGTAATTTTGTTTATAATAAAAGATCTTTGTTTCAGAAAAGGAAAATTGTAATGTGTTTTGTATCGACAAAAAAAAATTTATGTTTTCTTTCTAGAAAGTGCTCTGTTGGTTGGCAAAAACCAAACTTTAATCCCTCAAATGCTTCTTGTAGCTCCAGTACGCATTTGCGTGCCATCAGTTTAAACTGACGCTAGGACAGGGGTTGAAATTTTTTTCAACAACTTGTCCGTCGGGCAAGTGATATCAAACGTCTACTTGCCCCGGGAAATTTTGACTTGACCAAAAAAATAGGCACAATAAAGTTGAATCTAAACAGAATTCATTTTTGTCCGTTTTTTGTTTTTTTTCGTTTTTTGCTCCTACATAAAATAGTACGTCCATTTTCGTCCACATTTTTATAAGCCAATATCCGCATTAGACAGTTACATAATAATTTGATATAGAGAAAAAGTTTGTGCATGAACGATGAGAGCGATATTTCAAAATAGGTCTGTAACCCGTTACAAACACTTTTTTTATTTTTTTCGGAAAAACTTTGCCTAGTATGTTACGATTTAGTAAGTACGGGTATACAAAAATGCGGACGAAAAAGAACATACTTTTTTATGGAGAAGAAAACACGAGCAGAAGCGGACGAAAAACGGATACTGTGTTAATCCAACTTAAGATTTGATGCTTTATAACTTAAAAAAAAAAGTTCGTCGAAGTTCCGGTACCACTGCCCCCTACAATAAAATTTGAATGGCCTCCAATTTAAATGGGCCCCCAACAATAATATTGATCTGGGAGGGCCGGGCCCCCTCAATTTAATGCTTGCCAATCAATTTAAACGTAGAACCCAAATGAAATTAAGGATTTATGAACGTAATGCAATAGCCAGGAACGGATTTGACATATGGCACAGTGCCAGGGGCCCCGCGCTCAAATGGTAAGACTTTTTTTGGTCTTCACCTGTATTTGGCAGGAAAATATTGCATAAATCTCAATGTGCCAGGGGCCCAACTCGATGTAAATCCGGCCCGAGCAATAACATGGTTTGTAGGCGTAACTATCTATTGTACATTTTTCAACAACAATTCACCTCCTGCTCGCCAGTTTTCATGCAACAAAATACTTTTGAAAAAAATCAGCTACAGTAAGGGGAATGATTCTTGAAAAAATTTTTGAATTGAGAGGGCCTGGGCCCCCTGGCCGTATATGTACTCCTATAACTGGTTGTTTTCATGACAAAACATTAATCTTTAAAGAAAATATTTGACTGGATTGTTATTTACTGCAAATTATTGCAAAAGGCAATGTACTTTACTTCTCCCTACTTGGGCCAAATCACTTACAAAATTTAAGCCCAAAATGCAAGATTTTAAACGTGTTTTGGACTTAAGTTGCAAGCAAAAGGAGGACTGAACAACTTAATTTTTTCAATTGGCTTTCAAATGTTAAAAATCTAGTTGCCAGGGGCGTCGCCAGCTTCGCGAGATCGGGGGGGGGGGAGGGCAAAATTAAAATCAGGGGGGCAAAGATTTTCGCCGAAATGCGAAGGTTTTTTCTGGCCGAAATCACAAATTTTCCGACAAATGGAGGTGATCTCCAAAAAAAAAAAAAAAGTCTTCGCCAAAATCCGAGGGTTTTTTCTGGCCGAAATTGCAAATTTTAACGTTTTTTCCGCCCAACAACACCAACTTTTTCTTCCCCAAAAAATACCGTGGGGGGGGGCAAGAAAAAAAATCGGGGGGGCATGAACGAAAATCGGGAGGGCATAGCCCCCCAGCCCCCCGCTGGCGACGCGCCTGCTAGTAGCCTACTTTCAATGTTTCAAATGGCTCTAAATTCGTGCGAAATGTGATCCAATGGTCCGGATAGCTTTTTTTTCCAAAAAATTACGAAAGTCGCCCAGACCCCCATAGCGTTGTTGTTGTTGTAGCGCATATTTGTCCTCCTGTCACCGCGCAGCGTCAGACGCTAACTTATTGGACAATCTGCACACGTTTCGTTACAACGACTACTTCGTGGTCGGAGAAATCTGCATCTGCTTAGGAGTTTCCAATAATCCAATGTTCCAGTGGATTTCTTCGAATTCTTGTCCACTGAATTTGCTGCTTGTTTGAAGCCACCAAGCAGAGATAATCATCGTAAAGCGTCTTATCCAAGGACGCAACAACGTGACCAGGGTGCGGGTTGAACCCAGACCATTCGATCAGGGTCGTCGTAAAAACGACGCCTTTACCCATTCGGCCACGTTCGGCTGCCTCCAGACCCCCGTCTGTGATACGTTTAAATTACAGCACACTACTTTACTAAACACGTCGCCCAATTCAGACATTTTTGCATTTTAACTATTGGTGTAGTCCCTCTCCTTGAACGAGTTCCTAGTTACGTGCCAACACCAGGCCACGGCTTCTGATCTTCCATTCTACGATATCTTTGCCCCTACAAAAAAATCCTCTTTCGAAGTTTCTGATGACGTTATTGCATGTGATTTGGGATTTGGGCCCGCCATCAAAAATCCTGGGAAAGGTACGGTAAGTTGATAAAAAAATTTGCTAAGTTTTTTTCGAAGTTCTCTTTTTCCGCGTTTCAAAATAGGTTTAACTGCTCATATATTCTAAAATAGAATTCATGAATATCAGTTTTGCCAAGTTTGGAACTTTTCAACTCATGTTGCGCCTATTGGTTTTAGTTTTGGGGGAAGAAAGAGGAGGAGAACAAATAATCAGAACTCAGAAAACAGAACACGGGTCAAAAATAATTTACTGACCCTTAACAATGCATCATACTAACACAAATACGGTACGCAGCGTCGCCAGCGAGTTGCAATTTTTGTTACGTAACGCACTTGCATGGTACGGTACGTTTAATACGCACATTCAAACACCGTACCAACGTACCATACCTTCACAACAAACGCGCATCGTGCAAGCGTATAGTACTTTTTAGCAAAAATTGAGGCGTACCGTGCCATAACGTGCTGCCATCAAGGGCGTATTTAGGAGAGCATTGTGCCATGTCCTCCCTTTTGGAATGCCAGTGATGCACAAATACCTTAGAATAGTGTGCAAAATTGAGTCATGGCCCCTTCCTTTGGAATTTGGGCAGAAAAACGGGTTGAATCTGGGTGAAGACCTTTCTTTTGGTCTTTATTATTCTCAAATTTTCTGCCCCCCCCTTTCGAAAATTCTGCGTACGCCATTGGCTGCCACAGTTGCCCATCATCAACAAATTACATTTTACATTCTAGTTACGCGTCAATAACTGCAGCTTTTTACGCTTCGCTTCACATGTTGTGCAACGTTTGGGATGCGCTCACGTGTTGGAAATGTTGGATCCAAGCTTCAAGAGATTCCGTAGTCAATATTTCAGGATTGTAACAAGATATCGCATTTAGCAGGTTTGCAGTATAATAATCAGCATGCTGCGCAATATAAGAGTGTGCAGTGCGTGGTAGGTGAGTCACATCTTTTTTCTTTACCTTTGGGCTTAGTTTTTCTCCACTGCAACTTCTCACCCCATCTCAAATTATGTTTCTTTATTTGATACGGTAGGCCTGCTGGTATGTCATATTTGGTACGTTCAAAAGTTTGTTGTTCAAAAGTTAGCAGTATCTCTTTGAAGTTAGCAGACATAGTAAAGCTATGCTTCAGGCCCGTTTTAACAACTGAGGCTTTGCTTTACAGTATTAGGTTTGGCTGATGGTCAATTGGAAATCTGCAGTTGTTTTGCAGTATCCAAGTTTGCACATGGGCCAATGGAAGACTTCACGCTCTGTTATGTTATTTACAGAATCACTGATCAATTGTTGTCATATTGACCTAGTTGTTAGTTTTTGTTGTGATAAGTTTTAGTAATAATGGATTCAATGGACAGCAAAGAATACATATGGTGTAAGTGTTACAAGAATAATGTAGGATTGAATCAGCAGTTTGTTTGTTTCGTTAGATGTACTGATGTGATTTGAAAGAAATAAACTAGTTGATGCAATTTGAAACTGAATAAAAACATGTCAAAAGCCAGCTTAGTCAGTCAATCATAATTATTTTCGTTTTCTTTAGTGGTAGAGACATTTAAGCAGCGCTGAAATCTTGGCATTTGAACTGACTGCAAGTGGCATCTCATCATTAGCAGTGCAAGTGTTAAGTATGTTCTATTCTAATCATCAACTATGTTTATTTTATCACAATGCTAACAACAAGCAAATATTACGACCAAATATTGCTTATTGTGTCATGGATTCTACTTTAGTTTGTAGAATCCTTAATTTCATCATATGTTTATTGTAAATAATTTCATTTCATTGCATTACAAGTTTTTCAATTTCACATCAAAAAATTATATCCTTTACTTCTATTCATTATCACATTGTAATATTATTGAATTACAAATATAGTAAAGTGTTTGTATTGACATCCCTGGTGTTAAAAGTGTTTCAATCAAAAAGAAATTGTTTTAATTGCCAAAATGTTTTACCTTTGTGTGTTCATTTGGCATGTAACGTAAGTTGCAACCAGTTTTCCCTCTAACTTTATGGCAAATCAGCGAGTGCCCAAATTTTTTGAAAAATTGTGCCCAAAGCTCTAGAAAGACATTTATGTGCCCTAAATTTTGTACCAATCCAGTATTGAAATATACCTAATGTCCTATTTTCACAAAATTTTCAAATTTTCTAAAGCTATGTTTACCATATTGCCAAAAATTATTTGGCCTTGTTCCAACAAGTCGGTGATTCGCTGAAAAAAATCAGCTTAGTGGGAACACTTGTTGCAACCATCCAACAATGTATGAACTACCAGTAATCACTGGCGTCGATTTTAGGATGGCAGCGCCTCCTTGGCTCTGACACTGAAGGAGGCGAAATATGTCTGGCTCCCTTGGTTTTTTGGCAAGTAATGCCCACTTGGCACTAAGTGGGTTGAAAAAATATTTTTGAGAAGACATTTTTAACATCGCATTAATTTACATGATCTAAAAAGAATGCCGCGAAAAGTTGCCGCTTAATGTGGACAAAGCATAATCAGCGCTAAACTTACAACTACAGTATGGGTACTCATAAACCGCAGCAAAGCAAAATTGTTTCAATTGAAATTAAGTTTTACCAAAATTCCTAAAAAAAATTTTGCCCCCTCAAAATTTGCTTAATCACCAAAAAATCGACGCCTATGCTACACCAACTATCCAACAATGTATAAACTATGATAGATTACAATGATTACGAAGCCTTTCCTTTAGAGCTTATCAACGATTGTACTTATGCAGGTGCAAAACTGACATCAAAATCAAAGGCAAAAACTTACGAAGGTCAAGATGATGGATCCTTGGAGCAACTTGTTTTGAAAAGAGTGAGTTTGTTTATTTCCGTATAATCCTTAGACCTAATTTTTTCATTTGCTGATTTGGATATTAACCTACAGCAACAACGTTATGTTTATTTGCCATTCAGCATTTAATGGATTGAACTGTATTTATGTCTTTAAATCATGCGTCCAGTAAAATCTCGGTTGATGACCTTTCCAATTAGATGACCACTTTTTCTATAATTTAGATTTTTTTCCGACCGCTGTTTGCATACAATAAACTTGTGGTAATGCATCGTCTTTTTCCATAATGCAACCATGTAATTTAAGTTCCAAATTTTTGTTTTAAACCTTGTTAACACTTTTGTTATGTTTGATTCCACATCAGTTTAGTCGTAATTAATGTTTTATGGTGCAATCTGAATGAACTTTTTGCTTAAGTTAAGAAAAAAATTGTTACATTTTTCACAATCAAAACGCATGCTTTTTGTGAGAAATTGTGATAAAAAAATTCCGCATTAGCTAGCAGCTAACTTAGGTAATTTGCAAGTACATGAGATGTTCTAATATGCCATAAAACTGCTCTCTTTTTGTGTAAAAAAAAGTTTGTACCTCTGTTATATAACTACTATTTCCACTCGCTATGTTGGGCATGTTACCTACATTTCATTTTATCTTCAAGATTTGATTGCTCACATGTTTTTGAGTGCTGAACCTGATTTATTTTATTAAACGAGAACTGAAGGCAAAATCAATGGGGTATCTAAAGTGAGGGCAATTGTGTTAGACCAATTCATTTGAACAAATATCATTTATTGCATGTTTAAATTCAATTCAATTGGCATTTATTTTTGTTCTGAAAGATATTCCGCAAAATAAATAAGCATACAAAGTCAAGCAGTAGAATAGAGCAAAAAAATTACGGAATGATCATTTGTGATGAGAGGAAGCGAAAAGCGAGCCAGGTCAACTGACCACGAACCAACTGTTTGGTCATTGATTTCGTCACATTGATTTTGTCACTAAGTGAGGGTTTGGGCAATATGGCTCTAGGGTTAGTAAAATATGCTTATGATCGCTCTTCTCAGCTAATCGGCGTCATTTGGTTTGCAGTCAGTTTGTTCCCAGTCAGTTGTCGTGGACCCGCAAAAATACCATAGGCCATTTTCTGGGAATAGCTCGGACTTTTTCGAGGAAAGCTGAGGTTGTCGAGTCTGCAGCCTCTCATCTTCAGTATAAAATCTTGATAGCACACAAACTCGATCCACTCTGTACAAATGAAAAATTGTGCAGCAAATTTAGAAGAAATACGAATAAATAAACAAGTATGACAATACGTGCCATTCAAGACACTGGTGGACAAAAATACTATCACACAGCTATGACAATAATCTGTCCGAGGACAGAAAGAGTTGTCCGAGGACAACTGAGTCTGTGTAAATCCAACATCACAATTTACTCAGCCAGGAAAACCATCTAATCAAGGTAAGTCAATTGCGGGCCAGGTTGGCGTTGACTCCATCCTTCTTGGTCCAGCCGTTCCAGAGATATTCTACTTCAAACACGACGTAGAGGCCACCCTGATATTAATTATTATTGGCAAACTTGACGTTGATAACATTGGCAACACCATTCTTGTTCAATCCTAAAGCAACGCCGCAATCAGGCGACTACATTGAGCCGTTTAGCTGCGTATTAAGCAGTTTGATCTTGTCAGCGGAACAGATCCAAGTTGGAAAAAAGGGCAAACTGTATGGTAGCCAAGCGATCTCGGTAAAGATTAAAGCTGTTAAATTATGTAACAAACGTCTAAGAACAAACGAAAGCAAGGCTAGAAGGCGTTTGTTTGCAGCTAGGTTAGAAAAGTTTATTCTATGGCCACAAAATAAACTAATGGATTCGGCCTACTCAGGTGTGGGTGCTCTTATTATCAGGTGTATGTTTGTAGCCTAGTAATAAATAAGCATTACTGGAATAGGCTACGATTTGGTCTGAAACGTATCTGACAGCTTGAGTTTTACTGAGATCTCTAGGCTACCAAACATTTTACTCTTTTTTCCCACTCGGATCTGTTCTGTTGACAAGGTCAAACTGATTAGTGCACAGCACAACGGCTCAATGTAGTCTCCTAATTGCGGCGTTGCTTTAGGATTGAACAAGAATGGTGTTGCCAATGTTATCAACGTCAAGTTTGCCAATAATAATTAATATCAGGGAGGCCCCTTCGTTGTGTTTGAAGTAGAATATCTCTGGAACGGCTGGACCAAGAAGGATGGAGTCAACGCCAACCTGGCCCGCAATCGACTTACTTTGATTAGATGGTTTTCCTAGCTGAGTAAATTGTGATGTTGGATTTACACAGACTCAGTTGTCCTCGGACAACTCTTTCTGTCCTCGGACAACTCTTTCTGTCCTCGGACAGATTATTGTCATAGCTGTGTCGCCTGATTGCGGCATTGGTTTAGGATTGAACAAGGATGGCTTCGCCAGTGTTATTAACATCAGAGATGCCAATAAAAATTAAAATCTGGGATGCCCCTATGTCGTGTTTGAAACAGAATATCTCTGGAACAGTTGAGTCAAAAAGGATGAAGTAAACACCGATTGGCCTAAATTTAGATACCCATACCTCTATTGATTTTACTCCTTTCCCTTAAGCCCTCGTTTAGGTGATGTTTATGGAATGTAGTTTTGTTCGTTAGCCACCTTGTCAGGCTAAATTGAAAATCGATTTTAGGCGTGTCTAGGGGCGGAGGCCAAGGAAAACGATCGCAACCTTGTGGAAGTGACCTCGTTTGACCACAACCAGGAGAAAATCCAAGTGATCATCTGTTCTTTACGCGTCGGATTGAAGGAGGACACAGAATTGTCAGACATCACCGTCTTCCCGCCTGCAATATTCAAGCTTGTAGAAGGTCTGCTCGTTTAGTTAGCTGCAACAACTATGAATAAAAGTTTTGACCTCCTGCTTTGCTTTTTGCGATTTCGATGTTTCAGTTTCGAACGAAACCCAGGCCCGGCGCCAGAGTAGCGTGACTGGAAGGGCAGAAAAAATATTTGGGGGGGGCGCAGATAAATTTTACCCTCATCTTCGGAGGTGAAGACCAAAAAAAAGGTCTTCAACCTGGTCGTTGTTCAGGGCACAGTCTCACTCGAATGGGCACGGCGGAATGTAATGGTGCGGATCTCGCTTCTTCTCCACAAATTCAGGGGTGAAGACAAAAAAACAAGGTCTTCAGCGCGAAATCTTGGGCTCAGTCTTCGTGTTCACACGTGTTTTTCTTCTTGAAACGAAATTTTATTCACGCTTTTGGGTCACAGGCCCCGAAATGCACTCCAGTGGCACCAAGCCTGTTACTTTCTTTCAGGGCACAACCCTCGCTTGGGAGGCACAAGCAGTGATTTGGGGGGCACGGCTCCGAAATGCCCCCCGTGGCGCCGGGCCTGGCGAAACCACGTGACTAGAATTACAAATGAACGAAATTATGGATTTCGTCTGAAGTAATCTTTTATGGAGGTTTTTATTGCAATCGTTTTGTATGCCAAAATGACTGGCATTTTTTGAGTCAACAACCCACAGTTCAAGCTTTGAGTTAAAGCACTTCGTATTAGACGTTGCCGTTAGTAACTTTCAAATTACACTAGATGGGAGTTTGCCAGCAAACCCAGTAAACGATCGACGCGTGGCTAATGCTGTGACGCTCAAAAGTACTTTTTGTCTACCGTAAAATCAGCCATTATTCAAAAATATCTGATTATGGAACCTCCAGAAAAGTAGAGTCCAAGTATTTGTCAGTTAAATATTCCATGATATCATAAAACACTGGCACCCTAGCTTGGGCCGTTCAAAAAATTGATTTTCGGGGATCCATTTGGGGATCCCCGGGGGGTGGCTCCCCCAAACTGCGCCAAAATATTTGTCTGTTAAATATCTGCTGATATCATAAAACACTGGCACCCTAAGTTGAGCCGTAAAAAAATTGTTTTTTGGGGGTCTTAAGGGGGGTGGCACCCCCAAACTATGTCAAAATATTTGTCTGTTAAATATCTGCTGATATCATAAAACAATAGCACCCTAAATTGAGCCATTCAAAAAATTGATTTTTTGGGGGGGTCCCCGGGGGTTGGCACCTTAAACTATGTCAAAATATTTGTCTGTTAAATATCTGCTGATATAAAACACTGGCACTCTAAGTTGAGCCGTTCAAAAAATTGATTTTTTGAGGGGTCCCCTGGGGGTGGGGGGTGGCACCCCCAAACTATGTCAAAATATTTGTCTGCTAAGTATGTACTGATGTCAAAAAAAACTAGCACCCTAGCTTGAGCCGTTCAAAAAATTGATTTTTGGGGCCCCATTTAGGGGGGGTTCCCGGTGAAGTTGCCCCAAAAAATTGCGTTTGCAGCTCAACAACGTTACACAAAAATTAGATTTCGATGTTTTGTAGTTTAGGTCAATAAGAGCGTTCAAAAATTAGGAAGAAAAAAAAAAAAAAACCTCATCGCGGCCAAAAGTGGGTTTGTTAGGATGAAAGGGTATCATCTTAAGACATACAACCATATGAAATATTTTTTGCCGTACTTAAGCCGTTTTTGACTGAGACCGCTTTTTACGCCAAACTTGCGGGGCGGTTTTTGGATTTTAAAACCAAAGTCACGTGACCTATTGCCTCGAAATTTGGTACAAACATATAACTCATTAATCTCAAACTGCTGTCAAAATTTCATGTTGCTAGACTCAACCGTTCTCGAGTTATAAGCAAAAGTTTGAAATTTCGCACTCGTTAGTTGGAAAATGGCCGAGTAAAAACAGAGGAACACGCGACGCGAGCGTCGGTCGTTCCAATTACGTTAGCTCCGGATGCTTGTCCGGTTGCGTGGCGAATCCTAACCAGCGAATGTTTTGCAGGTGAAGGTCCCGTCCACTTGGTGGCCAATCACATGATGCTCGGTGAGTCAGAACTTTATGTTGCACTTGCGGGTGGCGCAGCGGTGGAGGACCGGGCTTGCAGGTGGCACAGTGGTGGAGGATCGGGCTTGCGGGTGGCGCAGCAGTGGAGGACCGGACTTGCTAGGGCGAAGTTTACCTGCTGGTGCAAATCCCGCAAGTGCGTGTGAGCACTTGCATTGTAATATTCTGTTCTTTCAGAATTTATGTTCGTCCTTTGAAAAACTAAATGTTTGTTAATGTCGCTAAAATAGGTAACTGCTTTTCAGAGGAGGAAGACGTCAGTGATGACGACATCGATTCTGATGACATGCTTTCAACACAGACCCGACGACCTTCAGGCAAGGTGTGTAGCTGTGAAATTTGCGTCAAGGTTTGAACTTGTAGCAAACAATTTGTGCTGAGCAGCTGGAGTTTCTCGGATCAAAAGCGGGGATGAATTAAAAAGGATTAGTTTTTAGGCGGTTTGCTGTTAGTTTCTAATACAAAGTTTACCGTACAATCACCCAAGGACTTTGCATGCCCCTTTTTGACGCCCTGATTTTCTTCAGTCTTGGAGTAGGAATGATGTCGATCAGTTTAATTACCCCTTGGCTGGAGTCGAATCCACAATTGTGGATTAATTCTGCGCCGATTTGATTGTTTTGTTGATTCAGTAGTTCAACACTTTTGCAGAAGTCAGCGCCACAACCAACGAAAAAGGCCCAGGAGTACATGGATGACGAAGCTGATGATGACGACGATGATGATGACGACATGGAAGACGATGATGACATCAGTGATGAGTGCGTTTTTTGACCAAACCGTTGTTGTAGCGAGGAGGATGTGGTCAGCTCGTGCAAAGGCTTGCTACTTGGACTCCCAGTCGATGCCCCGACCCGTGCGTTCATGGGTACTAGGGTGGTCCATATTTTATCAACTTTTAAAAGTTTTTAGTCAGACCCCTTCAAGTTGTGTCATTTCATGAAAAGATAACTTGTGTAAAAAATTTTTGAAAAAATTTTGACGTTGAAGGGTGCCCCCCGGCCCTTCAAAAATCGGAAATTTTGGTATTTTTGGCATATTGACTTTTATGTATTTTTTGATCGAAAACTGATAATTGATGTTTAGAATGTTGTGTCACTTCGTATTCGTCAAAATGTAACTAACACTCAGGTGAAGTAAATGCAATATTGTGGTCGCTTTTGATTTCTACCACTACGTAGTGGTATAGTTTAAATCACGAAAATTAGTAATATTTTGTTTCTTAACCCAGAACAATGGTATTGATTTATGGAACCACATTTTCAGCAACGGGTGTTCCAAAACTTCCACATAAAGCTATTTTAATGTTGTAGAATAGCTGTATACTTTTTTCATCGTCCTTCACAGAGACTTTTAATTGTTTTCGGTAGAACGAACATTTGCTATATATTTTTTATATAGTTATTGCCTAGAAGACAGTATTGTGGGATCCTTCAAGACGAGTTGACGCTTTCTATTCGGTCATCATTTTATGGTTGATAATTTACTGTTTAAATTACCTGTTTGACTTCTACTGCTAAATGTCAAGCAAAAACTGTGAATATCCTTTCAGCTTTTTTCAGTTTGGCTTGACTCAGCTTCGAGCTAGTCATTGGCTCCGATTTTCAGTTTTTAGCTTTCATGGTAAATGACTTGAATTTAGTCAATCATAGATTCATATTAAAACTGTTGGCAGCAAAGAACCTCCTGCATCGTCGAAAGTTAAAGTGTGAGCTTAACACTGTCTTCACAAAAAGTTTCCTGGTTTTCTCCAAAGCAAAATCTTTTTGCAGTTGTTAGAGTTCCTGTAAAAAATAATATAATAGCTGGAGCAACAATGCAACACTGTACACCGGTACATGTATGATTTACCATTTTGGAGTGTTTGTTTTTGCTACCGTTTCACAACATGCAGTAAACACTACGATTGTAATACTCACGACTTAAACTCTACGGTAGGTAAACGTCTTTCACAATAATTGCTTTGTCAAATTTAAAACTTTGCATGGACTGTAGTCTTCAAGTTTCAAATAAAACCTGAAAGCAAACACATTCAACATCGACTTTTTAGTGCTGCTGTCCAACTTGCAAAACTGTGGCAGTGTGGCTATCTGATTAGTTGTTTTCACAGCCTAAGCTTAGTTTTGTCGAACCTTGTCATGACTTACTGCAATTTATTGTAATTGAGACTGCGCCATAAAGTATTTTGTGTTTAGTTTAATCACAAATGGCTTCAATAAAAAAGCTACTATTGGTGGTAATTTTATTCTCCTAATTTTTTTCTTATGTCTATTTTTCTTGAATTTTTTGCTAGTTTTGTTGGTTGCTCAGCTCATTGTATCTGTTTAATGATTATGTAGTAAAAAGAACTAAGATTGCCTATTTTTTAAAATTATTATGCTCTAATGTTTCTTCACGAAATATTAAGAGCCGGTTTCTATTAAGTATGTTTGAATTCTATGAATTTCTATGAAGCATCAGTAGCCGACATTCTTGCAGGGTTTTAAACTAAACGGAAAACTTCTTCAAAAAAGGTTTTAAACTTGTCAGTGTTTTTATTTTAAAGTTTAATCTTTCAATTACGTTGTTAGTCAATGTGGTGTGATGATATTTCAGTATACTTTAACATATTCAAGTTATAACTCAATATTGTTCAATTAAAAAAGCACTGGGTTTGAAGTTTTTCAACCAAAAAATGTTAATGTAAATTTTCAAGTGCAAAGTTTTGCAATATATGAAAAAAGTATAGCTGCCAGATTATGTTCTGACACCTTATAAAAATAGCATTATATAGAAGTTTTGGAACACCCATTGCTGAAAATGTTCCATAAATTAATACCATTGTTCTGGGTTAAGAAACTACAAAATATTACCGATATTCACGATTTAAACTATAGCGCCACTTAGTGGTAGAAATCAAAAGTGACCACAATTTTGCAGTTACAGCACCTATGAGTGTCAAATTTTGACAAATTTGAAGTGAAAATTTTGACAAATTTGAAGTGACGCATTATGTTACACATCAATTACCATAGTTGTCGATCAAAAAATACTTAAAGGTCAATATATCAAAATTGCCAAAATTTCCAATGTTTGATGGGCAGTTGGGCACCCTTCAACGTAAAAATTTTTCAAAAAAATTTCACACTAGTTATTTTTTCATGAAAGGACACAACTTGAAGGGGTCAGACTAAAACTTCCAAAAGTTGATAAAATATGAAGCACCCTAGTGGGCACGTTTTGCAATCGACGTGCTGACGTCTTGGCGCTGCGCAGTTTCATTCACTGGGCGCGGTCAAATTGGCCCAGCAGTGCGCTCATTCTCCATCTCTGATACTGGGTTAAGTTTTAAACTTTTTTCTGGAACCACTTCGTGGTTGTGTCATTTGATCGGCAGGTTGCGCCGTTTTGAACATAGTGATTTCCGAACCGAAGAGTGATGTGAAAGTTAGATCCAATCAACTTTATCTGGTGGCTCTAGTCCTAATAGTTTCATGATGATGCAAGAGGGTTGCGCCGTATTACTAATACGAATGAGGACGATGGTTTGCGGGCACCCAAGAATTCAAAACATTAAAACACTTGCTGGAAACAAACCTTTTGTTAATTGTTGAATTTGAAACTTCAAAACACATAGTTATTTATAAATTTCAATACTTTGACGCGTATCAGAAATTCCATTTAACGCTGGTACTTAAAACGTTTCTTGAAAAGTAGAAATTGTGCATTAAAATATGAAAAATGTCAAAAGGCATGGTGAGTCAATTTTGATTGTTAATAGCAGTACGAGTTTTGACAATTATCAATCTTTGTGTTGCGCATTTTGAATCCAACTTGATATTCAGCTAAATGTCTGTGGACACGTCGCTTGCCATTTTGGTAGAGAGGCGGAGTATTCCACTCCAATTTAGTGCTAGGTCGGCAAGCGGGTGTTTGCGATCGCGTAATAGTTGAACTTGATTGTTTCAGGGATTTCGATGATGACGAAGAAGAGGAAGAAATACCCCCACCGAAGGTATGTTCGTGTGTGACGTTACAAAACCTTTCTCGCAAATATGAAATTACTGTGTTTCAGAAACACAAAAGCAACGATGAAAACAGGAAACCAGTTGTGACGTCACAGAAGGGAAAAATTGAAAAGAAGGCGCCTTCTACGCCGAAAACTCCGTTGCAACAAAAACAGAACAAAACTCCACAGGTTAGTGGCCAGCAGAGCGTCCAGCTCTGCACTGCCAGGATGGAGGCTGACCACACAGTCGTTTGAAACGTCGGCACTCCCTCCAATGATGCCCGCGCCGGGTGCTTGAGATTTATCATGTGATCAAGTTGCATTTACTGGTCGATCCACGCCCGGGGCAACCGCATGGTAAGTGGAAGTTGTCCGAATTACTTCCAGTCTCCACGACCGAGGCCCTTCTGATGCTGCCGTAGCACTCCGCAGTTAACAGCTAATTAAACTGCAATGCGAGTTTTGTGGGAAAAATTTTGCGTTTTTGGTGGTGCGCTTGCCAATTGAGTTTCCATGGAATGCAGGAGGGTCCGGGATGTTACTGAGCTTCCAGCCAGGCTCCGGGGCTAATCAACGCGTTGTTGCACTTAGTGTATGTATGTATGTATGCTGCAGTGCAGGCATTAGCAGACTCTGCTGCTCTTATTATTGACGTTTTTTGCGCAGAGCGGAAAGAAACCTCCGACTTCGATGAAGACTCCGAATCAGGTAGGTGGTGACACATCAACCAGATGTTTGTTTATTAGGTTATTCACAATGAGGGCGATAGCGTTGCTACAGCGGAACAATGCCAGGCGTGCGAAATGCTCAAAAACGCTTTCATGTCACTTCATAATTTGGCCGAGAACAAACTTAACGGGCACACCATCTAAATATCGATAGCCTCTTTTGAAACTCGCTGCCCACATTGGCCCAAACAGGGGTAAATGCTAAATGAAAACCAATACGCGAATTTTAGGTATTACGAATTGTCAGTGGTGGGCAAGTTACTTTCTAAAAGTAACTAGTTACAGTTACTTGGCAAAAAAAGTAACTAAGTTACAGTTAAAAATTTGAAAAGGTAACTAGCTACAAGTTACAGTTACTTTTAGTGATAAAAAATTTGGACTAAGAACAGGCCTGTTGGCACTTGCCAGATTACGTCTGTTTGTCTCAAAAGTATATTAAGACCAAACCAAGGATGTTTCTTTATCACAAAATTTAGTTTTGTCAACGCGTTAAATTTCTTGCATCAACTTTCAAAGTCGCATTTGTGTAAGAAGGCGAAAAGGACTAGCTAGATCTAAAAATATGCACTAATAGTTACAAAAATTTTGAAAACAGAAATCAGTTAATTGCATTTTAAAGTGTTCGTCACTGAGTCCACAGCGTTTTGGTTTTAAGATATCTTTACCCAAACTAAATAGTCTCTCCACTCCACTGCTGCAGTAGAAGGTAGGGTAGTATTATATTGAAATTGCAAACTAACACTGATTGCTAGTACACGCACAGCTCTGCAGTAGGCATACTCAGCACTAAATCCCCAAACGGTTTCAATCACCAGAAAGCGAAGTTGGAAAACTATCACTGCCTTCACTTTAACCAGCAACCAACCACATGTATAGTCCAGGAACACAGTGAAGAAAATATGGATAAAAGGTTATAGTTGATCAGACATGCGACTGTGTTGCCAGTGTAATACAATTATTTTGAATGGAATTCATTAAAAATCTAATTTGCTTCAAAGCATGTAGTACAAAAAGTAACTAACTTTTTTAGGGCTCTAAACGGGTAACTAGTTACACATATCGTTACATCTGAAAAAAGTAACGAAGTTACAGTTACTAAAAAAGTAACTAGTTACAATTGTAACTAGTTACTGCCCACCACTGCGAATTGTTGCGTGTACGTTTCTTGCTGGATCTGATTGAAGTCGTCTGGCGCAGACGTAAGCAAGAGGTCATGCGTTCGATTGTGCTGATCGCTGCATTTTTTGTAAAATGATGGTTGGAAGCTAGAAAACTTGCGGCAGTTTGTGGTGTGCAAATTATTATTTCGCAGGCGGATAAGCCTCATGATAACCGCCATCATTACCTGTCTCCGCCTCTAATAGTAAAATTTTTAGTTTTCCGCAAAGAAAAAAGGAAAGAAAGTGTGAGTGACGTCATGGCTACTGCAAGGGAATTGATCGAGGCCGTCCGAAACGCTGAGGCGCAGCTGCGCACGCCGGGGAGTTACTTCGAATTGCTGCTTTTTTTCAATAAAATCTAAAACTGAATTCCGACTTGTTTGTGCAGTGTGCATTCTGTAACATTAAAGCGTGGACTATAACTGTATTAGGCAGTGGCGGGCATGTTGTTAAATAAATGAAATGAAAATAGTCTAGCAGGTTCGCAGAACTTGATGTTACGAATATAAGGCACAATTTGGTGCGGTGTGTAGCACAGAATTGAATGTTGGAGTTGCACTTTTATAACATCGTGAAAAAGACGTGTAGCATTTTTTTATAACATACGTACGCAGTATAACAAAATAATGATACGACACGAATTCCGAAATTCAATTTCGCTAATATTAAATTTAAGTTAGATTTCACACCGAATTTTAAAAATAATTTTTTTGAGTCCTATTTCAAGTTTCTTAATAGATCCAACCCTTCTTTTCAGAAATTGGCCAATCTAGACAGCATCAGTAACGATACCGGACCCATATTTTAAGGCGGAAGTGCAGGTGATGGTTGGCACGATGACATTTAGTCCTTCGCCATCACCTCATCAAGAACTGTGTCTAATGTACATATTTATCTCGAAACTGTGTAAATAGCGTAATGCGCATAAGTCAGTCGCTGTGCTTGATGAAAAAAATAAATAAATGAGATACAGAACTAAATAGCAGTAGAGTAACATTCCGTGGCGGGAAGAAAAATTTAGTACGATAAGGTCAGATTTGAAAAGTAGGTATAAAACTTTCGTAAAAAATATTTGCTGAAAAATAAATAGCCTTCTATATTGCGGTATTTTGCGCAGAGCCTCATTGCATTTTAAAATGCTCATCATTGCAACCACTCCTCCGGTTTTTCAGTTAAGTTTTTCAATTACTTACAGAGGCGGATCCCAAATTTTTTTCAGGGGGTCAGCTCAAGATATAATATTTTGGCAACAGTTCTGCATGATTTCTCGTTTCAGTTTAACAGCTTCAGGTGCAGCCCGCCATCATGTGGTATTTCGAAATAAATTTTTGTACACTGGCTGCTGGCTGTTTCTTGAACCTGGTGCATGCTCAAATCTGCAGTGGGGAGGGTTATTTCGGGGGTGTGGGAGCGAAGCCTTCTGCCGTCGAAAGCTAGAAGGTTGAGGGGAAATACAGTCTGGGGGTGGAGCCCCAGCTTTAGGACGTTTTGCAATTTGCAAAAAGGACTTCAGGCCTTTTTCAGCAAAGATGAATTCTCTTTTAACAGTCAAAAAACAGGATTAAACTTACTGCGTAAATGGATTATGAGGGGGTGGCTATTGGCAAAGTTTTAGCTTTTTCATTACCAGCAGTAAATCATAAAATAAAAAAGACGCAAGTTTAGCCTAATTCGTCTGCGTTTAACTAATTTTGGAGTTGTTAATTGGGGCAGTGGGCCCTATACTATGCCCTGATATTTAAGAAAATCACTCAAAATGTATTTATTGGTAGCGTAATTTCTCGTATTGGGCCCCACGGGGTCGATTCCACTTCCGATTGTGATGCTCGTGTTAGGAGTACGATGTCTTCCGTTAAGATTTAACAGAGCTGTCATTTTAGCAACTACGATGTTCACTTTATTTTTTTAGATATGGGCTGATCACGCTTTTTTGTTGCAAGGTTATTTAAGCGTTTCAAATTTTCTGTGAGTGTGTTGCTATAAGTGGCATTCATTGTTATCATTAATTACAATCACGCGACGAATTTATTATCACACCTGCCTAATGATCGCAGAAGCATCCAACTGGAAACTCGTTTGTGGTGCAGCCTGAAACAATGTTGAATTGTGAAAAAATACATTTTGATAGAGATCTTTTATGCGAAAATGCTAGTCAAGAATTATTCTTGAACACATTTCAAGGTCTAATGCTTTTGATTATTATCTTTGCTGGCTGATGGCTAGTTGTGCAAACAATCACAGAATTATCGGCTATTTGCCGCGTTTTGTGTGCTTTTACTGTATGTTTACTAACATGTAGATTTAAATTTTTTTGTCATTAAAATTGCTGCAGTGATAATTAATAATGGATAATCCAACTACAAATGGCTTTTTGATGATGAATTCACAATTACGGTTTGGAATGATGTTTTTGTACGCACTGTGCACTTTAACACAGTGAATAGAAAGGCTTTGTTTATGCATCCTTGAGAGGAAGTGGTGGACGGTATTCGTTATTTGCCTAAAAAATCACCGCGGTAACGGTATTTGGTACATTTTTGAAAAAAGTACCGTGGTAACGGTAGGGTAGGTACTTTCGCCTAATAGATGTGTGACTGACTTCAAGTTGAAAAAAAAGTGTATTGACACATAGGCGTAGTCAAGATTTTTGATTGGGGGAGACCAAATCACATGTAATGACGTCATCAGAAATTTTCGAAAAAGAAACGAACTTTTTGAAAAAGGTATTGTAGATTAAAAGATCAGAAGCCGTGGCCTGTGTCTTGCACCTAACCAGGATTGGGGCAAAGCCCCCAGCCGCTGGGCGATTTTTTAAAATTTTTTGTAAAAACTAATTATTTTAAAGCCATTGGATCATAATTCGCACGAGTTTAAAGCCATTTGAAAGAACTAGATTTTTAACATTTGAAAGCCGATTGAAAAAATTAAATTATTTAATCCTTCTTTTACTTGCAATTTAAGTCCAAAACACGATTAAAATCTTGCATTTTGGGATTTAATTTTGTACGTTATTTGCCCAGGTAGGGGAACTGCCATTAGGGGGCCCCTAAATGATGACCAAGGGTACCGTGCCAGGGGCCCCGTAATTCAAATTTTTAACAATTTATATGCAAAACCTGTGAAAAATCTTAGAGTTTTGCGCTAAAAGTTGCAATCCCAGGCCCTTGTTTAACGTTATTATGAACTTAATGCTATAACACATGCGGTAATGCAAATCCCCCAATTGAAATACTACCAATGATGAATATAACGAGAGCATAGCCAGTATGTTGCCATTGTCCGGAATTGCAGTTTCTTTAGTTTAAAATTTACTCGTACAAAAGTGAGTAATAATAATGACGACCAACTGTCCAAGTCATAATAATGTCATGCAATTCCTGGAGGTTTCAAAAAACTGTTAAGTGACTTGACTCAAGTCCACCACGATTAGAAAAAAAGTTATTTTAATTTCGCTTTAAATGTTTTTTTTATGAAAGAACTTAAGGGCACGATTTTATCTCAAAATCGTAGGCGTAGCCAGGGGGGTGACCCAGGGGGCCCGGGCCCCCTCAATTGAAATGCCACCAATGACAAGAATTGACCAAAAAAAACCTTGTTTCTTCATTTTCAGTTTCTTTTAGCATCTTTGCGTACAACAGTACACGCGTACAACAGTAATTAACAATAAATAATATTGACGACCAGGGGACCCAGCGCACCCCCTTAATTCAATTTTTTCCCGCCAATTTAAATGTATAACCAGGGTAAAATCCAGGGTTTTTGTCCTAAGAGTTGCTACCTCAGCCCCTCATCTAAAGTTTTTATGAAGGTAATGCAATAACCAGCGCCGTTTTTGCCATATGGCACAGTGCCAGGGCCCAGCGCTCAAATAATAGGACTTTTTTTGGTCTTCGCTTACATTTGGCAGGAAGATGTTGCAAAAAGCCTCTAAGTGCCAGGGGCCTCGCGCAATGTAAATCCGGCCCAGAAGTAACATATTTAGTAAGCGTAACCATCTGTTGTACCATTTTCCAATAACGATTCAACTCCACCTCGCCAGTTTTTACGCACAAAATACTTTTAAAAAAATAGCCAGGGAATATACTCATTAAACAAATTATTGAATTTCAATAGAGGGGGCCTGGCCCCCCTGGCCGTACACGTACTACAACTGGTTAACTTCACGACAAAACAAAAATCTCTAAGGAAAATCTTCGAGTGGATTACTATTTACTGCTAAAATATTGCAGGAGGCAATGTGCTTTACTTTCCCCTATGTGGACCACATCACTTGCAATTAAAATTTTACACCAAAATGCAAGATTTTAAACGTGTTTTGAACTTTAATGGCACGTAAAAGAAGGATCGAACAGTTAAATTTTTTGGATTGGCTTTCAAATGTTAAAAATCTAGTTCTTTGACATGGCTTTGAACACGTCCGAAATGTGATCCAATATAAGATTAAAATAGCTTTTTTTCCCAAAAATTTACAAAAATCGCCCAGCAGCTGGGGGCTTTGCCCCCAGACCCCCGTCAGTGATACGTTTAAGTACACTAGCTTATTCAACACGTCTCCTAGGTTAGATTTTCACTTTCTAACAATTAGTTTTCGCCCTTTCCCTTTACCAAAATGCTGGTTAAGTGCCAACGGGCTACAGCTTCGGATCTTCCATTCTGCGATATCTTTGCCCCACAAAAAGTTTGTTTTTTGAAAATTTCTGATAACGTCATTGCATGGGATTTGTGGTTTGGACCCCCCCCAATCAAAAGTCCTGGCTACGCCTATGACAACTGGTGTTAAAACGATGAATATACCTTTACGGAGAGGCACAACCAGGGGGTGAGTAAGGGAGCCTCAATTTTTCTTAGCCAAGTTACAAAATTTAGCTCCAAAATGCAAGCATTTAAACATGTTTTGAACTTGACCGGTAAGTAAAGAGAAGCTGAAGGGGCTTCAATTCATTTAACTGACTTTCAAATTTTAGCCATTAAGATTTTCGAAATGCCTCTGAAAAATGTGCGAAACTTGCGCTAGTTTCTTCAACACCAAATTTGAGACATTTTTTGAACAAAAAAATTTTAACCTCGCATTCAACCCTTACTTTGGCAAAATCTTAATTGCTTGCCTAGCCACTCAAGAATATGCACTGTATGTAAAAGAAAACAGGAAAGAAAACTCCTCACTTTAAATATGGTTCTGCCGTCGCTGCCTGGCACCTCAGATGCAAGCTTATTTTTCCTTAATCAATCAAGTCGAGGCTTCAAATATCCTTGTGAGTTGTTGGATTCCAACAGCCTTAAGCAAAAATTAAGTTCTCCACTACCCCGTGCAAATTTTACTGGTTGTTCAACGACCTCTTGAACCGAACTCATCCACGGCCGGGGACTGATGTTTGGAGTCAAGTTGTTGTTTTGGAGTCAAGTTGTTGTTTTGATCGATGCACATTAATTTTGCAAAAAACTGTTTTTGAGCATGGTTTCAGTTCGCAGCGCTAAATTAGATGGGCTAAAGAGCAGCACCTCAAACGAATAAAAGAAGCTGCATTGTTATTTTCCGCAGAAACAGCAGAGCAAAATAAGCGTAAATTTGTGGCTGAAGGTGGGCGAAACTTTCCTACCAGTTTGGTTGAAAATCTGGAGCGAGAGGTCTAAGGTAAAAATCTCAGGAAGGTCAAATCGGATGCAGTGTTGCCAACGGCTCGCCACCGCTGCAATATTTCTTCAAATGGAGCCTTGCTGCCCACAGGCGCAATGAAGCAGAGATGTGCCCCGCAAAGTTGTTACACGCTTCGCCGTAATACAACGTGTATAATGAAAGATTAGACAAAAAGGGGCCATAAAAAATAAACGAGCGTTTGCTCAAATTTTAAGGGCTTTTAAGCGGTTGTTTCCATTTTTAATTTAATTAAATTTAGGAACGTTGTGCTATATTGTTTACAAAAATAGAGAATGTTGTTGCATCACAACAATGAAATTATGCCATTGTGTTCTATAGTGAAAATCTTTGTAACACTACACCAATGACGTAACATTGTACCGATGGCGTAACACGTACACGCAAAGATATGTGTTTTATTGAACTAATCATTCACATGGGGTCGCAACAGAGCAACATTAAAATACAACCTGATCGGCGCCTGCTAAGAGAGTTGAGCTGCGAAAGTTAAAGAACTGGATCAAAATTTTGCGCGGGCCTGACAAGGGGTGGCTTCATTTGAGGCTTAGACCAGTCACATTGCAATATTTTTGTCCCTTCGAATCTTCGATTGTCTAATATTTCTTACTGAGGCAGAGTTTATGCTGTGGTTATCGGTATTTTCGCTCACTCGTTTTCGCAACAGAATTGGGACGTTTTATACCTATTTTTTATAATTTTGATCGAGAGAAATAATTATACTATTATGGACTAAAATAAAACACTTTTGCCACGTTCCGTCTCATTCATACTTTGCAGTTGTGCCCCAAATTATTCAGCTGAATTTCTCATTAGAGGTCGCACAATAGTTAGTATTTTGGACTAAAATACAAACTGAAATTTCCAACTGGCCAGCGCCTGAGGGTTGCAAGCCGGTACCAGGGGGATTCTCTGCATAAACACAATCACTTGTGTTGAATCCCTCTTGACTCAATTTCAAATATTAAAACAAATTTTGTGTCTTACCCATTGAAATAAACTTCCAGTTTTTTTTGTTTTTTTTTGTTTTTTGCGCGGGACAAAAAAAGGATGTGCTAAAAAGTAATAAATTGAAAATGAACAGAAGTCAAATGAATAGTTTCCAATTGATCAAATTGTAAAATGTCGCAACTTCACGCATCGCGAGTCATCATGAGACGTAAAGATGTCAGCCAGTATCGATCTCGTGACCTTTTGATCCCTAACATAAATTTCTGCTATATTCGACAGCACATTGGAGTTTTACAATTCTGTCGAAATTTCTTTTGTTTCATTGAATGATTATAGTATGACGCAATAAATGACATTATTTAATAAACACAGAGTAATTGTTTTCCTCGATCGATCTTGAAATGTCGCGTTTTTCGCGCAGCGCTGACAGTTTATATAACAGCGCGATACAAGAAATGTAAATGGAAAGAAATTGTCTTTGGGTCGCGATCAAAATGGCTGTGGGCATCGACGTTTTTATACGAGCAGAAAATTGGGGCTGAAAAAGGGGAAACTTTAGCCGCTTAAAGAAAAATTGCAGTGCAAACATAGGGCCCTTTGTTTCAATAACAAAACTGCAGCTGTAAGAAACAGGTACACACAACAAACAGTAGAACAGAGAAGCTATAGACATTTTTAGGTAACTAACATAAAAAAGGATAAATTTAACAAAGAAAAAGAAAGGTTTAGAAGTTATGGGGCTACATAGTTACCCCGTGGAGCCTTGGAGAAGCTGCAATGTTTTGCGAAGAGTATTGTTTTAGTTCATAGTAGGTAACTGACAGAGGCAGCGCGCTGGCCGTGCTGACGCAAAGACGTGGTTCGTAGGGGGATTTAATCCCGATCGGTCGAAAACGAGGTCGAATTTTGGCAACCCCGGGTTCAACTCCGCGTTTGGGAGGTTGAGCTAAGACCTAGGATTTGCGGCGCCCAAAGCAGACAACAAATCCGGTTTCTTTTTCCGGGGCCGATTGTGGTAAAAAAACAAAGCTCTATGCCGCCCGGTGCCCTAAAAAGTCGGTTCCCGAGACAAATGCTTCGATTGTCGCCCGCTAAATCTACTTGCAGTTGAAAGGAGTCAGTTTCCAATTCCTTCTTGCGTTTTCCAATTTTCTCACCCCACACAGATTGCAACTATATTTTATACTACGCTTTCGAATTATTAGAAATACCAGGTAACATAGCAAAAAAAGTATCTGTCCATTATAAAAAAATTATTTTAATAAAGAATTAAGTTCTAGGGTTCGAGTTTTTTTCCAAGGAGTGAGGTTGGGATTTTGATTTGAGCGGCATTAACCGGTGGTTTCAGACAACAATAGCTGAAATTTCAAACGATAAATCGATGAGTCCAGAAAATTTTTGAAAAGTTTTTCAGATCTGCATTGATTGGCAGCTTGAAATAGCAATCGATCAATGGTTGAGTGGATAGAGCATCGGCTGCTGAAACGATAAAAGCCTGGGTTTGATTCCCGGTCGTATCAAACGAAAAACTATAAAAATTGGTATTAACTGCTTCCCTGCTCGACATTTAAGCAGTAGAAGCAGTACTTAAATTGTGGGGGGATGCGTCCCCCTACCGAGATTTAGCGTCCCCCGATTGAGATTTAGCGTCCCCCGATCGAGATTTAGCGTAGCCATCGAGATTTAGGCGTCCTCCCATCGAGAGTTGAGCGCTGGATGACCACAGGAAAAATACCCAGCCAGGACTAAAAGATCCTACAAATTTCCAGCCGAAAATGGTCGGAAATTGCGGCGAAGACCTTTTTTTGGTCTTCACCTGATTTCGGAAAAAATGACTTCAATTTCCGGCGAAGACCTTTTTTTTGTTTTTGGTCTTCATTCAATTTCGGCGACGGAAATTCATCATTTCCACAAAACTTCTTGTAAAGTTGGTCAAGGCTGCAAAAGCGTTACCCCATGCAAAATTTTACGATTCAAGTACTGAGTAGAAGGGACAGTGTGAAGCATCCATCGTGTGTGGTAGACAGGTGGCAACTTGACTCAAGAACAGAAAGGTTTCTTCGCTGTCTCTTGATCAAGGCAACTTCTTGGTGGAAAAAATGTGATTACAATAATTAGTAATTACCGAGAACTACCCCCACCATCGTCGGTAGAAACAAGAAAACCAATGTAAAATTTTGTTATTGGTTGCAAAACTGCAAGGTATTTTGCTAATATGATGCGATATTTTGCAGTGAATTTGATTGATTAGGATTCCAGAAAATTAGTGCGGTGCAATAAGTTGCTTACTACACAGCCAAAAGAAAATAACTTTCACAACAAACGGAAAATATTCTCTGAGTTAAAGCTTGCGTTTCGCACCAAAACACTGAACTACGTCAGCAAAGTGAGTTCTCATTTCATCGCGCAATGTTGCCAAACTCTGTTCCAACGCTCTATCATTTCTGCTCAAAAATATTATTTGCAGTTGTTTTGGTTTCACGTAGTTCAAGCCATGAAACGGCCTCGCACACTTGGGGTGGAGCGGTAACAGTTATTTTCTAGTTTGCCAAACTGCTGCAAATGTTTTCCCAAAGTCAAAATCTGATTATCGCAATTGGTAGCCTTACATTTTCTACGAATCCCATTAATAGTTGATGCCTCCAGAGAGACCTGCTTCCGGCTACACCTGCCTCCCCTGCTCTTGCCCCTCCACCTCTCCCGTTAGTCCAGATTTTAATTTGTTGCGTTATTGAACTTAGTAACGGTTGCTGTTCTCCGGCTTGATCTTAGCAGGAAACTAGCTGGCACCTCCACCTCAAGTACTAATGTAGTTTGTTTTTGCAGACAATGAAACGGCTCATCTTCTTTCTCAACGCGATCCACGTCGTCTCCGTGGTAAGTCGCATCTCTGGCCGTAATCTGTAACATTGCGTGACGAACCTTTCTTTTCATGAAGCCTTTGTAGTCAGATTTTGCCGCAGAAAGTTCAAATTAAAGTTTTCATTTTACTTGCTGTCGTACGCCGAGGCGTGTAACGAGTTGGCGGGACACATCTCCGCAAAGTTGCGCCTGGCAACACGCTCCTTTCGGAAATATGTTGCAGCGGTGGCGAGCTGATGGCAAAAAATTTTCTTTCGTTCCATCACTTCTGTATTTTTACGTAAAAACAGGAACGCAAGAACGCCGCAGACCAAATCCATAACCACCCGCGGTGATTGAGATGGGAATCGAACTGATGCAGCGGTGGCTTGTTGTGGAGTTTGTTTTCAAAAATTGAGCCACGAAAGAGCTCAGTTGTTGGAATTCTTGGACCAAATTTTACGTTGATTCACGGCGGAGGAATCCGACATTCGCGCATCGCTCCTCTTGTTTCGTCACTATGCAGCTGCAACTTGACATCGATCTGTGATGTAACATTTGCATTCACGAGCAACGACCCGGCATTGATTATCCCACGCTGCTGCGAACGATTTATGGGAACAGCGATTCGGTCGCGCTTCGTCTGCTGCCAGGCCGTTGACCGCTGCCTGCACGGGTCAGCGCGATGCTGCGATCGCGTTACAGCGGCCGATATCTCGAAGCACGTAGTGTCTGCATAGCTGAGCCGACTTGGCCCAGGACTTGCCCTGTGGTTGCTTAAACTTTCCCGATCGTCCCCATCCATCGTCCTTGCCGATCTTCTTCGTTTTTTTACCTCCCCATCGTCCCCGAGATATCAAATCACAAAAAGAATGCAGTCAAATGCTGCAAAACTAAAAACAATAATAACAAAACGTCTGTAGGCCCTAATATTTCTCAATGTCTCACCCCAGATATAAGATTGTTAGTAATTTTGGAATTATTGATAATACCTTGGCTTTTGGTGCATTGTTGAAATGAATCCCATACTTATATACAGTACCATCATTTTCGCTCCCAATTCAAAACGTTTTTATGGTTCAGAGTTGCTGGCGACCCCGTGTTTTTGATTCCCAAACCCTTGATGACGATGAAATTCGGCCAAGACCGGCGTGGCGTATTGCCAATGTTTCAACAACTTCGTAATTAGCACGTTACTGCGCCAGCCGAATAATCCCCGCCAGACAGATGCTCAGCAACTGAGCAATGAAAACCTAAGCAGCCCATGGTTTGCATTTAAATTATTGTTAAAAGCCTGCACGTCATTAACAACTCAAGGATTTAGTTTGACCAAGGAAACCCGACACTAGAGCGTAATGCGCCGCAAATCGCGATCTGAGCTAAAATTGAAAAGTGAAAACGAATTTTGTAACTTTCCGAATAATGTTTTGTGGTCACGGTTCGCTTAGCGTCGACCCCATGGAAAATCCACTCGGAATATTGCGGAATCGAACACCCGAAATATCACTCGATTTGAAGTGTGTGACGTGGTTTCCATAAAAAGCGTTGCTAAAAATAGCGTTTATGGGGGATTGGTTTGTTGAAGCTGATGAGGGATTAGTTTGCTTAAGCGTCTATTCCTGGACATTGGGAATGCTGCGTGGGACAACGTAAGGTCAGTGACGTTGTTACGCACGGGCGTCAGCTTCGCAAAATCAACTTGATTATTAGTTAATGTGTGCGACCTTTGCGCCACACCTTCATCCAAACGAAGTATTGTTGGTAAGCGATAACATCGCGCGATCAAACAATACACGCGCTCACCAGACGTGATTACGTGGTTACGTTTTTATGCACACTATTCAGAAAATATTTCAAATGTCTTTGAAATTTTCAAACTTAAATGGTCTATGCAAAAGCAGTCAAGCGTACCGCGAAAAACAGTTTGACGTACAATGTAAAGTGACGCAAAAATCATTTTGCGAAAGAAAAGTTTGTTTAGGGATTTTTTTGCAAGCTGGTCGGCCGCATTAGAAAGTTTGCTTGGGATCAGCCCTTTGCCCTCTTGTTCTGCTGCCGTATAAAATAAACTAGCACCAGCTAGATTATTCGCAGCGCCTGAGCGGACCAGGCTTATAAAACTTTGGTCATTCCTGTCGAGGATTTGCCACAAATCTACCATCATTCTTGCAAGAGATTTGCTTTCAAACAAATTGGCTTCTTACTCTTGTTGGAGTTTAACTATGAACCCAAATATCCAATAAGATTTGGTTCTTGCGGAGGGTTAGCAGTTTTTGATTTCGTACCTAAAATACTTGGTGCAAACTTTTTTGGATTCGTGTGTCTCAGCTCTTTTTTGAGTAAAGGGTTCCACGGAAGGTTGCAATTATTTTCGTTGAATGACGTCGCAAAATATTTGCTTTTGATTGAAGCGTCACATAAAGTTTGCATAATGCGTTTCTCCTTTTGAAACAACACAATTCTCCTTTCAGATTTTAGATTTAAAATTTAAAATTTTCGATTTTAAACTTTGAGTTATTTTTGGCAAACACTCTGATGATCCCGATTATGCGTGAAACAGACCATTGGGTTTTAAGTTTTTAATTTTTGACGTACACTGTGTTATGTTATGACAACTCTCCTTTCAGATGTGTGCGAAGGATTTTAGAAAGTTTGTTCAAGATGATATCACAATTGGAGATGGAGCAGAGAGGGTGTCAATGAAAAGAGAATACGAAATTTACTCAAAAGTCACCGGGAACCGGGTTCAAGTTCGATCCCGGAAGGTGGACGCGAACGGGGCAGCCGGAAGCAAATATGGTGAGATGTGTGCAACGTAGAAGTTCAGTATATGAAGGTAGTTTGCATTAAAACTGTGGTTTTCAACCTGCGGGCCTTAGGAGCACTTTGCGGTGGGCTCAGAGTTGTAAGTTGGGCCGGGCTTTTCGGGTCGAGTTCGGGCCGGGTTCCGGCCTAAAATTGACAAAAATTTTGGGCTTAATTCGGGCCGGAGACGTACTTTTGGTCTTAGATGCACAAAAATATAATCAAAATAACTTGGCAACATTGCTAAATTTTTCAGACCTAACTTAAATTTCGCTTTTTTTCGAGAATGATTTGGGCTTCAAATTATTTTTCGGGTTCGGGCCAGGTTCGAGCTTATATTTTCAGGTTCGGGCCAGGTTCGAGCTTATATTTTCGGGTTCGGGCCGGGTTCGGGCCTAAACTAATCGCCCCGTTTACAACTCTGGGTGGACCACAGAGCTATTTCGGAAATTGAATATTTGGTTAAAAAAGGTTTTTCTGACCTCTTTTTATTTGAAGATCGTTTGAAATCTTGCAGAAAATTGCGGTTTCTGGCGCTATAACCTTTTTTTTTATCGGAGATCCCATAAAGATCGCAGAAAATTGGAAAATTGCGATTAAGCAAAACTTTGAGAAGTGGGCCATAGAAAATTTTCAGAATTAAAATGGGCCACCGTTATAAAAAGGTTGGGAATCCTGCATTAAAGGCTGATCGAAGAAGAAAAAACTTTTGCAAGCTTTTCGGGATTCTTTCATGTCGTCGTCAACTTTTAAATCTGATCTACATTGCGCGTAAAATCGTGAGCGTAACCTTAGTTTGTTTTAACAGAAATTCGGTACGTCCAGCGTAGCGCCTCACCGGCGCACAGGCCTCCATTTGGTTAAAATAAACTAAGAATACGCTAGTACGCTCACGATTTCACGTGCAGTGTAAACCAAGCATAAAAGCGAGAAACGTGGGAGAGTTTTTCTTGCAAATCCGAAACAACTGTAGAAAATAAGGGGGGATGTCTGCGGTGCTTCAACTTTCAATAAAGCAGGTCATTTTTGGTGTCAAAAGATAATGAGTCGAAGAATCATGAAGCTTTGTTGCTTCTTTTCTGGTGGATTTGGCCGCGTTGCCTACCACGCATTTAAATTATCTTCTGATTTTTAGTTAAAATGGAAATCAGCTCCGTCTCTTTCGGCGGAGTGATCACGATCAGGGGAGTCGCATCCCGCCGCTACATCTGCATCAACAAGCGGGGCAAGCTCGTCACAAAGGTGGGTGAGCTTTAGGGAAATCTACTTCAAACTCTTGTTTCGTCCGGGTTACCTTCACCATCATACATCGTGAGTGTACCAGATGGTGCGTCGCGAACGCGCGGCTGAAGATGCGTTCACAATAAACCGCACCAACGTTTGTCGCTGACTTTTGAGATGAGAATCAATCAATCTAATTGGATTTGATGAAAAATGTTGTAAAAATTTTCACTTCGAGCGACGTCGTATAATTTTCAAATTTAGCTGGATGTAAATCTGGCGTGCTACGGCATGTGCATTTCGCTATCGCCCACACAACGCCATGGTCCCCCTACCACGTCGTAGTTGCACACACAACGCCAGGGCGCCCCTACCACGTCCCGCTTGTTTTTAGTTCTCCTCGGAATTTATCAAACTCAGAAAACGTTCTTGAATTTAAATTACTTTTTTATTAAAGCAATTTCTGTATTAAATTTCCACTGCGCATTTGCTAAATGAATCGTGAAGCTTCACGCAGGCATCCACATTGTAACATAAAACCGCATAGCAAGTATTACCCAACTCGAAATTCAAAATAGCTGGAAAAGCTTACGACTTGCTGAAGGCGTTGACTGATTTTGCGGCTTTGTGGCAATGAGATTTTCATTTCCGAGGCAATTTCAGGACCGAACTAAAAGAAATATTGAGAGTTTTGTCCCGATGTCAGGACTCCTCAAAAGAAGCCCCATCAATGAGTTCTTAAATCCTAAATAATAAAACAATCGATAAAAATTTTCCTTAAAAAATGCAAAAATATCGCACCTCATTGAGATGTATCTAATGAATTTGGCAACAAGCTTTAAAGCAACTTAAATAACTTAATTGAAATTTGAAGTTAAGTGTCAGGTTTTATTTATACTCATCTTAATAATTCAAAGTTTATACAGGTTTTATTTCTCAAGTTTCTTGTCCTCGATTGCGCTAATTTTCAAACAATTTCAGATACCTTCAAAACTACAAATCAAATCAAAAATCAAATCTTTCATTATACTCGCTGTAATATGCCAAAGCGTGTAACGAGTAGGCGGCGCCCACCTCCGCATCATTGCACCCGGGCAACTTACACAGCTCCTTTCGAAGAAATGTCGCAACGGTGGCGAGTCGTTGCAACATTGTGTCCGATTTGACCAGCCCAAAATTTGAACCACAGACCTCTCGCTTCAAAGACAAACGCACTACCTCTCGACCAACTAGCCAGTCAAAACATTAACACACCGAAATATTTTCATAATTTGATTCAAGATTGTCAATTAAAAATAAAAATTGCCCAGCAATCGGGGATTTTGCTGTGCGGGCCGATCCGCTTCTAAATATGCAAGGCAAGCGGCCGCTGAGCTACCAGCCGCGCGGCAAGCGACGCTTAATTTTATCAACAGGCTTACAGAACCCACCGGCTAGTTTGGGATAATTTTGTATTTTTGTGATTTTAATAAATCACCCCCACGCGAACTAACGCGGTCAGTTTGACGCGTGTCTGACGGGTTCAAGTACGTAACAATGGGAGCTGCAATTGTGCCGATCATATTGCAAGATTTTGTTACAACTTAGTTCTATAATTAACGCGCGTGTTCTCACAACTCCTTAGTGCTGCAAGCCATTGTGTGGTTTGTGACTTTTGACCTTCACCCTTCTAATCATCTCACGCTTGCCTTATACAGGGTTGGGCAAGCCAGTGAGAAACCGACTTGTTTGCTGTAAACAATCAAAAATTAAAATCGCAAACAACTCCTTGTTACGTCACAATCTTGAAATTAATTCAGAACGGGGGAGAATTGGATTGCGGGGGTGGTGTGTTCCAGATACTTGTTTGTCACCGCATACACGTCATTATGCCAGAATAGCGAATGTTGATCAAAACATCCTGGGTGTTCAGCTTTGATTTTGATGAGATGGGGTTGGAGGATGGATGAAAAAACCATGTATGATTTTCAGCTAAAATTAGGGCGTAGACCAAAAATAAAACATAGTAAGTATATTACGGTCTTTTCAGTTGAAATTGATGTGGGGACAAAAAAGCTTCCAACTCAGTTCAGCGTTAATTACTGCTGTTAAATGGTTGCGGGCAACTAAGGGGGGGACATTTGTAATTGCGATTTGCGCAGAAACTTGGGTGGGACGTACAAAATCGCACAACGGCCGCCCATGTAAATACGACACTGGTTGGTCGCACCTTGCTTGGTGCTTTCAATCAAAAGTGCGATCTTGCTTGTGTCTGGCAAAAAACATGAAAAATTAGCTTCAGGAGCAAACCAAAAATAGTGATAAACGTTTATATTTTGAAAAAAAATAGGAAAAAAGTTTATGTTTGGAAAAAACCAGCGACGTGGCTATTGAACCACTTTTTGTTTTGCAGAAGAAAGCCCGTGGAAAGAGTTGCCACTTTTTGGAGGCCATGGGGGAGAACTACTTTGATACATTCACCAGTGTGAGGCGCCCCGAGTGGTTCCTAGCCTTCCACAAAAATGGCCGTCCAAAACGAGGCACAAAAACGTCACAAGGCCAGGCCGAAATTATGTTTCTTACTTTTCTAATGCGACCTAAACACGAGAGGGCGCTGTTATCGACATCTTCGCCCAGTGCATTGGATGATGAAACATGGAAGGCGTTGGAGGAGCGAATACGGAGCCAATTTTTATCCAATCCGAGCCTGGGAATGGATAAGCAATCAATTTTGCTAGGTGAGCGTGTCCAGAAAACGCCCAAAATCACTGACCCCCCCGAAATCCGCAGCGAACTCGAAACTCGGCGTCAGATTGTGTTGAAAATGTCCGCAAATAAAGGAATAACGAATGCGGAATCAAAGAAAAAGAAAAAAAACCGACGAAGAAAATCAAAGATTGTCAAAACCAACTCTAGACTGGTGGCAGATAATTCATCGTTAAAGATCTCAAAAACTTTGAGGTCTTCCGCGGCAACTGCCCCGCTCCTCCGCTCGCCTCCAAGTGGAGGTGAATTGCAACGAACTGAATCGACACTTCGCGGAGAAACGCCCCGACGAAAAGGAACGAGGCGGTCGAAAAATCAAAGGTCGCGGTCGACTCTCGATAGCACGTGACTTCCACTCTGGTCTAACCATGTGATTGCTAAGGTGCAATAAGCGTTGCCTGCTGGTGGATACGAGACGTTGTTGATGACGTCACAGTGCGAAAACTTTTGATGCAGTTGGCAACGAAACGCTGGCGTTTCGTTGAATTTGATGCAATGACACAATTTATGACTTTTCTTAACCTCGTGAACTTGATATCGCTTTGTGCTGGTCACAAGCGGTCTACAATATTTATTGTTCGTACTTCATCACGTCACAAATGCTGATTGTGCAACCGAGCGTGCTTAAAGTTACGAAGACGATTTGCACTTTTGTATTTATTATACGTTTTTATTATAAGCATATATTTCTCATTGTTCTATCATAGACGCCATTGTTCGTTTTTTTTAACATCAACTCAAGTAACAAAAAAGTGTCGCACTTATCCATTCTTTGACGGGGCGCTCTTCAAAATAGCGACCTTTCATCATCAGTGCTTCTCAAAATCATTTCCGTTACAAATGATCTTTTCGAGGAATGGTGCCACAAGATCGTTTCCAAAACTCACCAGATTTCATGAAAAAAATTGCAATACGTCACTTTCTGGTTTAAATTGAAATGCACTAGGTCAGCATTTTGAAAACGATTTTCCTTGATATGCTGTTTCCGTAGAAAAAGTCATTTAGAGGCTGTAAAATATTTTTCCAACTTGCGTGTGATTTTTTTTCAAAACAATTACAGTTAGTCCTCGGGTTACGGCGGTCCTAACTTACACTGTTTCGAGGTTACGAACGCACTCCATAAAAATATAAATGATAATACAGTACTGTAATATCGAAGTCCTTACTCTGGATCATTGTGATCAAGAAATACAGTGCTTTGGGCTCATTGGTTTTCGTCATTTGCATCGTAAATGACGTGAACAATTGCGAACTATTACAATTATGAACGAATAATCACAAAGCTTCAGAATGTATATGATATGTATAGAGTAATTTATCTATAATATTCCGACTTACACTGAAATTCGGGTTACACCGCGTCTCAAGAACGGATCAACGTCGTAAGTCGAGGACTCCCTGTACAGTAAAACAAATTGTTCAATAATGATCATTACAACAGTAAAAGACGTTTTGCCTGCACCTCAGATCACTTTCAGTTATTTTCTCACTCGCGGCGTTTTAGACCCTAATTGGCACGCAACCAGGATTTTGCTAAAGGAGAAGGGGGAGATGACTCTTGAACCAAAAGTTAAAATTTTTTGTTGGAAAAATGCCACAAATGAGCGGAATGCGAGCAAACTGCAGAACAACTCAAACCTATCGCAATTTGCAAAAAAGAATCTCAGATTTTGGAGGAGTCCCGAAGCTAGCGGATGCCATTAAGCAGGGGGTCTAGTGGTGGACCCCAAGCTAACGGATGCCATTAAGCAGGGGGTCTAGTGGTGGACCCCAAGCTAACGGATGCCATTAAGCAGGGGGTCTAGTGGCGGACCCCAAGCTAACGCGTGAAATGCCGCAAGGAGGTCTAGGGGTTGATCCCAGCCGCTGGGCAGTTTTGTGATAGCCATGTTAATTGCATTTGGAACACATTTCAAATGTTTTTGGAGCAGTTTGAAAAAAATTTAATTACGTTAACATTTGGAAGCGAGTCAAAGAATTAAATTGCCCAGCTTCTTCATCCGTGCTCCCCCCACCCCCCCTTAACTTAACTTACAGGCCATGTCCAAAACATGTGTAAACATTTGCATTTTGGGGCTGAATTTTCTAAGTGACTTGGCGAAGATTGACGCTGCAGCCCCCTTAGTTTAGTTCAGCCTGGTTGCGCCTAAAATTCCTCATTCGTACAACTGAAAAAACTAAAATTCCTCATTCGTACAACCCTTGCAGCAAAATTTTTGGCATTTTCGTCACAGGTTGCTTGGCTGTCTCACTCTAATCTTTTTCCTGACTTTACTTTGAATAATTGCGGTGACAAATTAAAGGAAACAGCTAATATTTACGTGGATAAAAAATGACTAAATTGCCTCGAAAAATCACAGTATCACTAGACTCGAGTGAAAATGAGTAGCCGTGGCAGCAATTGTTTCGAGCATTGGACTCGCGTCGAAGCTGCAACAACCGCGCCCGCGGCGCAAAGCGGAACGAAAAATGGAACTTCGAGTAATTTCCTGGTTTTGAAGTTCTGATGAAGAATCGCGACTCATAGAGACTGGTCCCGACCCAACATCGATTTTAACGACGTGTTCTCGAATCGCTCGGTTTGTAGGACCAAGAATCCGTGACCTGATGATCGCGCTTGGAGAAAATGCAATTCCGAGTTATTGAGTGGTGCGAAACTTGTTGGCGTGACGTCGAGTTCGACCGCTAAAAGACATAATTAAAACTTAATTATTGCGTCCTAATCAGCCCATTATTTGATTCACAAACGAAACAGTGTTTGCAAAATATGAATGTTATCGATAGTGTTTACTGAGCCTTCCCACATAATGGCAGCTTGGTCAACATTTGTCTGGGAATCAATGGTGAACGATAATGATGAAAAAGGGCGCAATTTGTAGGGGCCGGATGGAGAGTGACACAACGGGTAAAGATGTTGAGTGACGAAATTCGGTGGGGTAGGATGGAGAGAGGACAATACAAAGCATGAAAATTGCGGAATTTCGAGGAGCGTAAGACCAAGGGGCTATTTTAAGGATTCGCATAAAATGGGGGGAGTATTTATTTTTTACAAACCGAAATCTTTAGGCCGAAGCGCTCAGACCCTTCTAACGTTAGCGCTAGGCGAAATTATTGAGGTTTGGTTGCACGTAATAATGGTTGTTCGCGTTGTCAATCTCGATTAATTGTGATGCAAAGGTTCACTGAATCGTGCGCGGCTGACAGAAGCAAATAATGCGTCGCAGATGAAAAGCACGACCGCGGCGATTGCGCGATTTCGCTGCGATTATGTTTGCACATCTTATAAAAGCTTTTCACATGAAGAGCCTCTTGAAACGCGATAGAAGCGCCGCCACCAACCCTGGCAATGCAACAACGAAAAGCTCTTCATATCTGTGAAGATCGCGTTAACAATTGTGACGTCACAGATATTTGGCCATATTGTTTCGATCAATTAAATTGACATCAGATCACGTGACATAATCTTTATACAAAATTTTGACAAATATAAATATTGCTGAGGCTGCTGACTTTGGGCCTGTGCTAAACAAAGAGTAGCGTGGGGCCTTGTTCTAGTAAAAGTAGATGCCCAAAACTTTGCCCCACTTTAGCTTTTGAGTGTCCGTAACTTTTGCAAAACTATTTTCAACGACATTGCGCCGTTGCTCCAAGGCCAAAGCAGTGATATTTGGCTCCGGTCTCAGCGGAGATTTTAGCTTTCGCCCAATTCCTCCAACCACCCCAAAAAACATGGAGTCCATTAGGACTGCTTTCTTTTTTTTTTTTGGGGGGGGAATCTTTACACCAATGTCTGAAATCATTTAACAAACTTAAATTAAGAAAACTTCCATCAAAAACTCAATGCAGAGCTAAAAATTTGCCCAAAATTAGCGTTTTTCTGACGTAAAATCCGAGAAAGTTTTCGTCATCGTTTCTCAACTTAATTTCTTAATGTAATTATCTAAGGCCCATTTTAACCCATTTGTAGGGGAGATTATCTCATTTCGGACAATAAAATGAGGTAGGAAGGCAATTTATTCCAGCTCGGTATCTATTTGGAAAGCCCAAATAATCCCAAAAATCCCAAGAAAATTTGCAAAAATTCCGGCAAAAATCCCCAGTTGTTTTCACAATTTTCTTTGCATAGTAACGTCACAATCAACAATTTGCAGAATTGCAAGCGGAGAAAATATTTTTTGTAATTTTTGATGAATTGGAAACGTTAGAAACGAAGAAATCGCGATCATAAAGTGAGTGAACAAAACAGCACAGAATTTAAAGGCTACCGGTAATCAGGGCCGTTTTTATAAGGGCACGAGAGAGCCGTTCCTCCTAACCGCTGCTTGTGCTCCCTCTTTCCACTTGTTCGGGCGCCCCTAGTGTGAAACGTTTACGGATTTGTGAAAAAATTCTAAAAATGAAAAATATTTTACCAGAAAAGCAAGAAGAATAGATGAATGAGCAATGTTTATCGTTTATGTTTTAAAGAGTTTGGGCTCGGTCTGCACTTGGTGCGAAATTGTGAGGATATATTTTGTTTAAATCAACTGCAGCTGGCGCAGCACGTTGATAATTTCTCTTCAAAATAAGCCAAGAGTACGCACCCGCACTCACGAAGCCAAGAGTACGCACCCGCACTCACGATTTCACCTCCAGGGAAACCGGAGTTTGAGTCAGAATGAATCTGAAAGTAAAATTAAAAGAATTGGAAGCATTTACAACTTGCTGACTAAAAAAACTCTTCCGGTGAAATAAAGCTCACCAAAATACATATTGAATCGTTACAACCAGTATATCCTACGTTGAGGCTGGCTGTTCTTAAGTTTTCAGTCAAAAAAAAAAAATCAACAATAGCAAAATGGAAAGACCAAGAAAATCTTCTTGACCATTATTGTTTATTTTTTTCATGCCGAGTCTGGTATTATTCTTAATTTGTTCTTAAATTTTGAGCAAAAATATGTCCTATGTTCTTACGAAATTGTGTAGAAAAAGTGTAGTGATCGGGATCAGTGGCGGATCCAGAAAATTTTGGTGGGGGGGGATTTGAAGTACAAAACCTCAAAAATTCGGATGTCTTCACCAAAATTGAGACTGATTTTTCGGCCGAAATCGTAAATTCAAACGTTTTTTTCGCCCAAATTCAGGTGGTCTCCAAAAAAAAAAAAAAAAAAAAAAAAAAGGTCTTCACCAAAATTGAGACTAATTTTTCGGCCGAAATCGGAAATTCAAACGTTTTTTTCGCCCAAATTCAGGTGGTCTCCAAAAAAAAAAAAAAAAAAGGTCTTCACCAAAATTGAGACTGATTTTTCGCCGGATTGGTTACGTTTAGGTCGGTGGGGGGGGATGCATCCCGAAATGGAGCCGATTTATTCGAAACAGAGACTGATTTTTCGGCCAAAATCGTTACTTTTAGGCTGGTGGGGGGGGGGATGCATCCCCCCCATCCCCCCCCCTAAATCCGCCACTGATCGGGATGATACACAGACAGGCATTTGGTTGTTGATCGAGGATCAAGCCGGCAGGGATGGAAGCCCAAGAAAAAGATTTCACTTGAAATTTTTAGAGCCACTGCAAACCAATTTTATGGCGTTTAAAACTATTTGAAGTTTCCACCAATAGCTGCCCTGTCTTCGTCCCAAACTATTCTAATTATTTTCCAACTGATGTTTTTGTTTAACATTGATTATTGAATCTTTTGAAGGGAATTTGCTCGATAAAAATATAGAATTTTCTAAATACCGGTTTCCGCACCGACGCGGTGCTGCTCGTTGCGCTTGTTTGGCTGCATGCAAGTCATTAAAGCCAGATTATTCCAAAGGGCTCTATCATGTGGTTTTATTCAATGAAATCATTGCCAGTAAAGGGAAAGAAGGGGAAAAATTGCTTTTGTGCTGACGGGTTGCCGTGGATTTTTTTGATCCCTTTGTTAAACTTTTAAGAAATTCCACTTTTAGAAAAACACCGATACTTACGAGCAATCAGATTAACTAACAAACTTTAGCAGTTTAGCCAAGTTACTTTCAATTTATAGGCGTGATGAATAAGCTCTCCATTCTCTGTCTTATTGTGTTATTGTTGGCTCGGTTCTCGCTGGAGGCAGATAAAATATGGCTCGGATATGCTGACAAAGACTATTATCTGGAACTATCTCAAAGTGGCAGTCGAGAGAAGGCGGTAGAAGCTTGCGCAAATTTAAATGCTACCTTGGTGATGTTAAAAAATAACGCAACAAGGGCCAAAGTTCTTTCCATGATCCCCTACCTGACTCCGCTCGGTGAGTGTCGGTGGTTAATGAGTGAAGGAAGAAGAGTGCTCGAAAAACTTAAGTTTGGCCTACGGCAGCAAGTCGGCAACAGCAGGAAGCACAGCATTAAGTCAACACTACAGATTTATAGGGTTAATAGTCCTGTTAGTTGTTACAGTTGCAATGCAATTAGTGTCGCAAAACCGAGTTGCGGTTTTGATTTTTGAGTAACAAGCGTATGTTGATTTATTTTTATAACTTACATTTGTTTTGGTGACAACGCAGCACAAAACATAGGACTTCATGCAAAAAGCTCCAACCCACTCGCTGGTTTAACTGTTTATTAAACCCGCCAACGGAATTCTTCTCTGCGTAGCCAGATCCGTGACTTGTCGGTTTTAAGCGCTGTAAGGAAAGCAGCAACTATGACTAAGTCGTAGCCTAAAGGGCGTTAGGTGGCACTGAGCTCCGTCTGAAAAATTTTCACTCGGCACCAGTGCAGCTGTGGTTGGCGATTGTAGATAATTATGTTGCGCCCTGCTGAATTTTGCCCAGCCCGCCAAACTGACATACCTGGCTACAACCTGAGCTACGGTGCGTTGTGGGAGGTGGATTCCCCAGATCGAAAACTTCAAGTTTTGTCACATGAACAGGCAGGCGGCGTTTCTTCAGCACCTTCGATGAAAATCGAACTAGACTCAATTTTAACGTGCGGCTGACGTTTCAGGGAAGCCATACGCGTTCCATCTGGGTTTGAAGAGGAGTACTAATAGGAGCAGCCATTTCCGTTGGGATGACGGGACCAAACTCAGCAACGACACCGCATGGTGGGCAGATAAAGAGCCCAGCAATTCGGACTACGAATACGTAATAATGGGAAAGATTAACACGTTCACGGGCGAGTTCAAGTGGAAAAGCGTAGGGAACGTTTCCGCTCGATTCATTTGTGAGCGAAACAAAGGTAAGTTTATGAAGCCGCTCGGTGTCGCTAATTGCATGCTCTGCGCGGCAAGTCAACCGGTGGCGCAGTGGTGAAGAATCGGATTCAAACTCGTAAGGGTGGAGGTTCGGTTCCCTGCGTGGCATATTCCGCAAGTGCGTGTAAATATATGGGTTGAAAATTATTGTTTCATGTTCTTTCTGATGTAATTTATGTTCATTCTGTTTATGAAGCAAAACTTGAGTACGGCGTAATAGAGAATTAGTTCGAATCTTTTAACAGCAGTTGCCACTTTGCGTCCATCAAGCACATTGCACAATGACGGAGATGCTTTTGCGCCAATGAATCGCCGACGAAATGAATGACTGCCAGCAACGGATATTTGGCGCCTCCACGAGTTTGTGGTTGAAATCAAAACTTACGTAGGGAGACGCAGAAGAGCGCCAAAGAGCAAAAATAATGTTATTGTTTTCAAAACAACGCGGTCACAAAAGAAGCCACTACGTCCAGAGCAGCTACAAGCTGCCTGTTACTGAGATGATGGCATCATCGGAGTGGAAATGTTTTTTGGTGATATTACCTCACAATGTGAAGCTACGCGCGCTTCTGCAATTTTTCTTTGGACTTCACATCTCGCCGTGCACTGACTGTGGTTGCGTGTTCAAGAATAAAACTAACGCAATATTCATCCCAGGGTTTCCGGACGTCAAAAAAGGGGATAACGTAGTGATCGAAAAGTACCTGGTGACCAAAACCCTAATCGGAAAGAAAAGCGAAGGCCTCAAGTTCGAACCCCCAGCAGGTGAGCGTTGTGGATAGCCGACTTTGAATTTGAACTAAACTACAAACAGACTGTTGTTCTTTTAAACTTAATTCTTATAGTTGTAAACTCTATTTTATTAAAATAAAATTCATACTTTCCGACCTAATTGAGAAAAGAGGTAAAAAAGGGTCCTCATTGTTTTTTGAATCATCAGAACCAGCAACCAAGGTTCCAAAGTGCAAGCCAACTCCACTCTGGGTCTGTACTTGAGACCTTTTGGGAACTGCCCCAGGGCTCCCTTGAGTAACCCTGCAATGGGTGTTTTGCACAAGTTTTGCTGGCAAGATGAACTAAAGGTTTGCTGGATGACGTGCACTCAGTTGTGGTCCTCCATTTTTACACTTACGATACACTGCATGCTCGTGTTGAACGTTTTATGTTTGCTAAAAACTAAACAAAGAAATTAAAAAAAACAACTTTGACTTGTATAGTGCCTACAACTTGAAAAACGGTGGCCACCTCTGCGCTTCTACAGTAAGCAGAAAAACAAAACCAGTCCAAAAATTTTCATTGATAAGTTGTAAAAATCTCTGAGCGCTACAGGGTTCTCCCCATCACAGTATTTGCTTACGGCGATTGAGACCTTCACATATCCAACTTGGGCAGCTGGAAGATTCACTTCAAATCTTTATTGACCTCAAGCGGCAAACTCAGGCACTCGGCTTATGGTTTTAAACCCATTTTAACCCAAAATATACCACCCTTTTTGAAAACACTTGAACGTCATTGTCAGTCTTGCATATCTAGCGCCGTTTATGACGAAATTAAACTGGAAAAAATGCTGAGAGTTGTTGGAACGCTGGTCGATCTCGCGCTGGTTTTTACGGATTTCAGGGCAACTTCATTGAAACTACACGAATAATTTTTTGAAAATTTTATTCTTTCACTAAATTTCTGCGTAACTCAAGCTCGAGATCAAGCTGCTCTGTTACCGATTTCTTGTTGCAGATTCAATCAAAGTGGCCCACGTCACAAACAAATTCGGAAAGCCTTTGCTCGTCACAGACGACGGCGTTATTGGCCCTGACGAATCGAAAGGTAAGAAAACGCGGTAAGCTAAACCAGCACAACCGCCCCTTCACTTGCAAAAGAATGGGCCACCTGGACTTTAAGCTCTGGCACTCCCAAGATTGGTGCGCCAGACCTCTGGATTAGAATTTTCTGGTTTAACTTACGCTGAGATTTGTTTAATCGTTTGCGTGCTTTCTGGCCTAAAGGCTGACTGTTAACGTTAAAACTCTGGCCTGCAAACGTCAAAACATCACAACTAAATTCAGGGTTGCCACAGGAACTGCAAAATCAAATTTCAGAATTTTCCAGGACTTTTTTAGGTCATTTTCCAGGACTTTTCCGGGACTGTTTAAGGTTTTTTCAACAAAACTTAAACTTTAATTTTGATTGTTACTCTTTCATGCACCTACTTTTTTGTACTTGTGATTGACGAAAAATTTTGATGCAACGCATTTGCATTCTTAGTACTCACTACCAACCAGGTGCAAAGCCAGAAATTTACAATCGGAGGGCTGTGCTTGGGGGTATAGGGGCTTTGCCCCCAGCCGCCGAAAACCATTGTGGTTTGGGGGCAAAGCCCCCTGCGCTTAAAGATTTTGCAAATTTTTGCAACTGTAGCGTCAGCTCCAACGTAGCCACAAGTAAAAGTGCAAATGGAAATATGGATTAATAAGTCAACCCGGAGAGTAGCTCGATAGGTTGTGCAACCGAGCCGGTCGACCGCATTGGTACGCGTCCTTTTGACACAAACGTTACAATGGCGAGCACGCCAGGATGTTGGAGTGGTGGACGCTCTCCCTTTCGCTGGTTGGAGACGATGGAGTGCCGTTGCCAGCGTAAAGGGAGGGGGATGATGTAGCGTCAGCTCCCAAGTTGTTCAACCGAGCCGGTCGACCGCATTGGGACGCGTCCTTTTGACAATAACGTTACACAACAATTACCTAATTTTAGGCCTAGTTTGGTGAAGATTATTGCTTTTAAAATGTGGCATAGAAATTAACACTGCAAAAACATAATTAAACTGGTTGCATAGAGCATACATGGGCTACAGTATGTGGGTGATGATGGCTAATGGTAAAACTTCAGTCCTAGCTTTATTTCCTGCCAGTAAACCATAAAATCCTATCATTTGAAAGAGACAGAGTTTATTTGAAGGCCAGCGTGCAAAAAAAACAAAACGCTATCCTACCCCTAACCCTAACCTTAAACTTAACCCAAGCTCTAACCCTAGAGTTAATCCTAACTTAAACTCAAAATCTAAACCCTAACACTAACGATAATACATTAAAAAATTAAAGAGTAAATGAGCAAATGAGCACCCACTTTTGCTGCTCCCTTTTGCTTTATAAGCAGAATTCATTTGCACGCTGTAGTGCAAATAGGCACTTCCTTTGAAAAACCTCACAAACAAGGATGGCAGTGCGGTACGGTACGGTACGTTGGTACGGTACGTTACGCCTCAATTTTTGCTAAGAAGTACGGTGCGCTGGTACGGCACGCCTTTTTTGTAATGGTACGGTACGTTGGTACAGTACGCCTTTCTTGTAGTGGTACGGGTACGGTGGTACGCTGTTTGAATTTGCCTACTAAGCGTTTTATGTGCTACGTGCGGGCGTCAATCAAGATTCGTGTGACCGCGCCCGACGTGCACAGAGTCTAGGCTATTCTCAAGTAATTATTATAGCCTCTTAATTTGTCGTTATGATGTCGCAAGTCACAGTCACAAGTATGGCCAATTGTGATGTCATAACTAATGCTTATAGATGCTAGGACCTTAAGACTATCGTAGCATGTCATACATTAGAGAAAAATTTGAATGGAAACAAGTGCGACGCTTTAGCTCAGCGTTTCTCCAACCATGGGTCGCCAAGGTTCTATGAATGGGAAGCTGACAAAAGTAGACCCCTTGTACTTTGATTATCTTTATTTCATAGTTAGGCAAACGAATATCCAGCTTTGTATGAAAAAGCCTTAAAAATTGTAATTCCTTTTCCAAGTTCATACTTATGTGAGATGGGATTTTCTGCTCTGGCGTTTATGAAAGACGAAAATAGAAACCTTCTGGATGCAGAGCAGTAGCGTAAGCAGGGGTAGGGGCGGGGGCTATGGCATTGGTCTGTCGACCAAAATGCGAAATTCGGGAAATACCACGTTTTTAGCACTACTGGAACTGTCTTTTGCACTGGAATGGACCAAAAAGGTATTTAAAGCATCTTTTGAAACATACGTTTAGGAGGACTAACTTGTCAAAAAAAAAAAAAAATCAGTAAAAACTTTTAAAAATTGCCAAAAATAAGCAATCAAATTTGATCGCTTGCTGAAAAATACTGAACATAGGTTTCATCTTAAAGTAGTGTATATTGAAAACTTAGAAATAGGGGTAGGGGGCTATTTAGTATTTAGTGTTAGTTAATTACGAATCACTTCTCTCAAATCTCTTTCTATTTGCCCCCTCTCTCTGAATCATTTTTTCTATAAAATATAGACTAAATAGTTTACTCCATGTGAGTTTTATTGAACTATAGGATTTTGTGATTTACCAGCTTGTAAATAAGATAATTGAAATTTTACCATTAGCCACCTCCCACATACCCCATTTAAGCAACCAGTTTAATTATATATGCACTGCCAATTTCTATGTCAAGTTTTAAAAGTATTAATTTTGATCAAAATAGGCCTAAAATTAAGTTATTTTAGCAGCAAAATTTTGAGCGCTGGAGGCAAAGCCCACATACCCCCGAAGCAGCCCCTCAACCATTGCTGATTTCTTGCTACGAGCTTGATGCAGAAGCATCCAATGTGTTTTGCCTTGAGTGATGTTGAGCCACGATTTCAAAAATTGTTGAAGCGAAATGGCAATAAATGTTTAATAAAACTTCTGTTTTTTTTTGTAACTATTTATTTGGGTCATAGCTGTTCTTGCAGATGGGTTTTTATACGAATTTGGGTCGCAGAAGAAAATGGTTAAGAAACACTGCTTTAGCGAAATACGCATTGGTTAAAAAATCCCAGATTTTTCGCATATTGCGCCAGCTTTTTGTATACAGAGGCAAAAAACAGCTGAAGCCGACGCTAAATTTGTGAATTGAGATCGCTGATTTATAGACTGTGGATTTCAAAGTCAGCTAAAGTTGCGAGTAGTTAAAAGCAAGGATGACGGTACGGTACGCCTCAATTTTTGCTAAGAAGTGCGATACGCTGGTATGGTCCGCCTTTTTTGTAGCGGTACAGGTACGGTACGTTGGTACGGTACGCTCCAAAAATTGAACTGAAGTACGGTACGCTGGTACGGTACGGTTCAAGGTGCAAGGTAGTAGTACGCAAATTCTGAATGTACCGTACTGCCATCCTTGCTCACAAGTATTAATCCAAATCGTCTGTATTTTATAACGCTTAGATAAAGATAATTTGGGAGGAGGGGCTAACGAAACGAGATTTGACAGAGGTCATTGGTAATTAACAGAATTAAATAATGGATAGATCCCTTATAATCTTTTACAAAGCCTATGGTACGTATTTTGCATCAAGCGATCGAATTGATTCAGAGGCGTCGCTAAGAATGGTGGCACCCAGGACGGGATTTTATAGGCCAAAATATAGGTAAAGACCAAAAAAAAGAAAAAAAGATCTTCGCTGCAAAAAGAGTAGGTTTTCAGTCCGAAAGTATGTAATGACCAAAAAAAAAAAAAAAGGTCTTTGCCAACCAATCAGTGGGTTTTCGGTCTCAAAAGAATAAAAAAACCCAAATGGTGTCACCCCAAAATGGTGACACCCGGGGCGGGCCGCCCCCCCCCCCCCAGCAACGCCACTGAATTGATTGTTTATTTTCAGCCATTTTTGTTTTTGACTAATATTAACCCTTCCCCAAAATAATGTTTCAAAAGTGGCTTTAAATTACTTTAGAGTCCATACTACAGCAAAAAAACTGCCTCAGAAATATAATGTAAAAAACGTCGTATTTTTCATATTGTGCATTTTGGTCAATTGGCCAATGGGGGGGCCTTTAGTCCTCTGCGCTACTGCTACTAGAGTATCGCCAGGGGCGTATTTATGGGGGGGCCATTGGGCCATGGCCCCCCCCTTTGGGTCGCCAGGATAGTATAATCAGCATAGAACGGTATGCAAAATTGCGGCACGCCCCCCCCCCCTTTGCAAGTTTGGCAGAAGCTTTGGACACACAAAGGGTAAGTTTGATACGTTTGGTTTAGGCCTGCACCCAACTTTTGGCAAAAAACCGGACTCAATTTCGATGAAGACCTTTTTTTTCCTCTTCACCTAATTTTGGGAAAAAAATCGGACTCAATTTGAATGAAGACCTCTTTTTTTTGCTCTCCACCTAATTTTGGGCAAAAAATCGGACTAAATTTGAGTGAGGACCTTTTTTTTTTGCTCTTCACCTAATTTTGGGCAAAAAATCGGACTGATTTTGGGTGGAACAATTTCTTATTCTAAACTTTGTTCTTCTCGAATTTTTTGAAGTTCCTTCCCCCCCCCCCCTTTTCCAAATCCTGCGTACGCTACTGAGTATCGCATTGCGATAAATTACTGTCCATAAATTCACTCTTCCTAATAATATTCAATAATTTATAAAATACATGCTGTACTGTAAAGTGCAAATTTTGGTTTTTTAAGAAGGAAGTGTTTATTTGCGCTTTAGCGTACAAGTAAGACCTGCGTACAAACAATAGGAAAGCAAAGAGCAGAAAAATGGGTGCTCATTTATTACTTTTTAAATTATCGTTAGGGTTTGGGTTAAGATTTTAAATTTGGGTTAGAATTAACGTTAGGGTTAGAGCTAGGATTACAGTTTGGATTAGATTTAGGGTTGAGTTTGGGCTAGGGTACCAATTTTTTTTGTTTGTGCGCCAGCGTATAAGCTCTGTCTTTTAACAATGCAATAGCGCTTTTCGAAAAACCTTCACAATGCAAATTATTTCTACAATGGCTGTGTACAATTACAAGGTACCAGTGATTACAAAAAAAACAAACTTCACATTCTGTCCTGGTAAATCACGGAAAAACTTTCCAAATATTTTTCCGGACTTTCCTTTGCTTATAAAAAAAATTCAGGGCTTTCAAGGACTTTCCAGGACCGCAAAAAAAATCCAAGACTTTTGCAGGATGTGGCAACCCTGTAAATTAGTACCATGAGTTGATAATAAAAGAAGCTGTAAAAGTTTATGAAGCCGGTTCGTTGTGCTTTGGAGTTTACTGGAGTAATGACTCACTGTCTGCATGTGTTTGCAGAAGCTCCGTATTCGATGCTCACCTTGATTGGGATCGTTGCACTCGGAGCGATTGTCATCGCAACCATTGTTTTTGTCATTTCCTACGTCATGGAGCGAAGAAATTCTCATTTTGTGTAAATTTTATTATAAGCGACTTTGTTTGTACACGAAACTTCGGCGTGTGACCGGCTCGTGAGAACGACTTTCAAACGTCACGCGTCTTGATTGTAACATTACATGTTTGTTTTGAAACTGATTTTGCAAATAAACTCAACCAGCCCTCAATATCATAAAGAGCAGCTGCATCCGCCTTGACGTAAGTTTCCCAAAAAGAGCACTTTATTTTAAAAACCCACAACCCAAGGTGATTGCAAATAGTTGCATTCGGATTTCACACTGGCCGAGGGAATCGAACCAGCAACCTCAAGAATTGTTTTTTTGGGGGGGCGGTCAGAATCGCGAAGCAAATCAACCACCTTTTCACCACACCGAACTGATCAGTGGTCGAATGGATAGAACGCCCGCTTTTAAAACGGTCGGTTCGATTCCTGTCCGTGTCAAACCAAAGATTATAAAAATTGGTATTCACAGCCTCTCTGCTTGACGTTCCAGCAGTAAAAGAGACAGTGTGAAGCATCCACCGCGTGTGGTAAACAGGTGGGCACGTGGCAGTTTGACTCAAAGATCAAATGGTCCCTTCGCTGTCTCTTTACTTAGTGAATAGAGACGTAATTACACGTTCCCCGTTACCGCATCAAACAACTTGATTACTCTCGCACCAGCATTTGTGACGAAATTAGCGCAAAATTAGGGCGGAGGCCCAATTTTCAAAAGCAATAAACATAATAACACTTCAACTTTCACTTCTATCTTCAGAAGGTGATAGAGCGAGAGTAGTAAAGACGCGCTGCAAAAATCCTGCGTGACTCAGGCCAGGGGTGGAGCAACATGCATCAAATTGAATACAAACTTGAGAAGATGTTTCCGGCCAAACAAACCGGGACAAACCAGCCTCGTGGTTAGAAAAATTAATCGAAATGTCGATGAAAGAATTTTGCGACTGTAGCTGTCGCCGACCACAAGCGGAGTCGGCCTTTCATCCATGGCAGAGCTACACCTTGCTGCAGGGTCATCCCAATGTAACCTCAATTTGGGGCAGTTCGGGCAAATTTCCTGTATTGCGGTTGGTGAGTTGCAGCAGCTTAGCCTTGAAAAACGATGGCTGGATGCGAGAATAATAATAATAATGAAACTATATATACAGTAAATTCCAAGTTCTCCGCTATTTAGGGTTAAAATGAAAAAATCAAACTCTGGCTCTGCTCACCGCTCTGTGATATACAATGCTTCTTCTACGTTTCAAATTTTATTCCGCAGCCGCCCACTAGAGGCGCAAACAAGTTGCGTAAGCCTCAGTAGCAAAAGTGCTGATCCAATGATTTATGACGTCATTCTCTCACCGGTTCGGCAAGTTTTGATCGGTTTTGCTTGTGACGCATTTTTGCCGCAAGCGACGCAATACACGTAAACGAGGCAAGCATTATGTCTTCAGAATAAAGCTTGCTCGCATGCGTGACGTCTCATAGAAGGATTCTCTCTGCTCGCTTACTCCAAAACCGTGACATGGTTTAAGAAATTTAACAGACGGTTTTGTTCTCATACCTTGTTCCTAGGTGCTGTGGCAGTCACGAAAAATTTTCGCTCTGTCTTATCCCGTCTGACCTGACGCTTTCGACAGAGATCAGCGTCACCAGCAGATGAGGAAGGCCAAAATAAAACATTCAAGGCCATGGGGCAGCGAAGTGTCTTTGTGGTCTTTGATTAAAGCTGCCACCTGTCTTCCAAACACGGTGGAGGCATCACACTGTCTTTTTTAATGCTGAATGTCAAGCAGGGAAGCTGTGAATACCAACGAATTTTTACGTTTTTGTTTTGATCTTGCCTGGTAATTAAACCCGAGTCTATCGTAGTAGGATAGCAGACGAACCTGCTCGGTTGACTGTAGTGGCTAAAACCGTGACTTGATCGACTCATCTGATTCGAATGTGCAGTTCTTCCTGTCAATTTATAATCCAATCAATGCTCAGAAAGACGGCTCATCACGTCACCAACATTCTAACGGACAGCCTACCCAATACCAATAAAGAGCAAGTAGAGGAGGGTCTCCTTCTCACAAAATTTAATTCGGTGGAACTGTAATTGCACGAACTGTTGTAATCACAAACATTGCTCAGCAGTTTTCATTTCGATACTAAAGGTAATTGGTCGGAAGCCAGTGACGTAACAACATCAGCGCGTTTACACTCAGACGTTAGAAAGGGACGTTTTGCTGCAGGCGGTTCAAAATTTGTATGTGTAATCAGCTGTAGACGGTGGGATATGTCAAAATTATTATGACTAAACAAAGAAAAGCCAAAGTGAAAGAAAACAAAGCAGAAAATTTACCTCAGAATCACTTTCAGGAAAAAAATGTTGAATTAAGTGAGAAACAAAACATTCTGGGACGTAACAAGAGTTTTGTTAATTGGGGGGGGGGAGTGGCTTGAAGCAAAGGTTAAACCAATCTTGTTCCAAAAATGCCTCATTTAGGCGGAGATACGCAGTCCCCAGCAGCCTGAGACCATAGAGGTTTGGGGCAAAGACCCCAGCGATTTAGCAATTTTTGACTTTTCAAAAACAATTTATTGATTTTACGGCAAAAAATAACCATTTTAGCGCCATTTAGATAGCCATGGATAACATTTCGCCATTAGGATAACATTCCATTTGGATAACATTTGGATGACATTCCGAAATTAGAGTCATTTGAAAGAGCTAAATTGGTAAAATTTGGAAGTCATTTGAAAGAATTAAATTGCTCAGCCCCTTCAGCCTCCTGCCCTTTTACTTTCAGATCAAGTCCGAAAAACGTCTAAACGCTTGTATTTTGGTGTTAAATTAATATTCTAAATGACTTGGCTGAAGCCCTTTTATAGCGCCCTCCTGTTGCGTCACTGAGCTCCCTCCTGTTACGCCTATGAAAAAAAACATCAGTATATTTTTGTTTCTCAGTGAAACATCAATAAGCAAAGCAACGACGGACTCAACTTTTTAGAATTTTACTAAATGTTGACAAAATTGTAGAGTAAAGAAAAGCTTTACTGTACAGAATACTTTAAAACAAATATGTTAATCAAAAACTACATTTTGCAGTAGTAGATTTAATTTCGGGGAATCGATATCGTTCTACATTTTGTTGAAGCGTAGAGGGCAAAAAGTTGAAGGAGGTAAGACAATTGGGTTGGAGGATCTCTGGTGTGCAGACATTATTAGTAGCATAAGCAAAAGCTCCTTAAAGAAACTGGTTGATCAAGCTTTGTGATATTGAAATGAAAATAGATGACATAAAGTCACAATTTGGATCAGCCTCTGGTTGTCAGAAGCGAGCAGCCATAGCGAGCATTATTGACTTGCATTCTACGATGCGGAACGGTTTTTCAAAACTAGGGCCGGACTGCAATGCACGTGCAATCATGAGTGCACGAGCGCATCCTTAGTTCATTTCAACCAAACGGCAGGTGGTGCGCTGGTAAGGTTGTGTGCTGGTAAGGTGGTGCGCCGGACACAACTTTATGCCCCTTGAAAAGATCGGGCCTAAATATTTTTCCATCAAAATTTTATCAGTGTTGTCAGTTGAAAGCAAAATTTTTAAAATAATGTGGTGCTCCGATAGAGCTTGTATAAACAGTAACATCTGGCTTGATGAATGGTCAATTGAACAAGACTCGTTGAAGGCGCCGCTAATAAACTCTAAAAGAGTGTGATTGTGTTACATCAATTGCTAAAAAAAGTAAGGGACGAATGAACCAGGGAGAGCGCTGCAAGCTCTCCCTGCGAGGCCATCAGGATTTGCTGCATTCTGATTTATTAAAACAACGTAGCGCAAAAAGCAACAAATCCCATTTGCTTGAAGTCGACAAACTCCAAAAAAAGTTCACGTTCAGGGGTCAAAATTAACTTTTTCATAACAAATTTTTACTTGCCCGAAGAAATTTCAACTTGCCCCAAACAAAGAGGCACAATGCATTTTGATGTTGTTTAATTTTGAAAAATTAAAAAAGTGGGTAATAACTACCGAATTTGCATAATATCATATTTCGAGAAAATCCAATTCTTGTACGCGATTTTTAAATAGAGTGACGAGTGACGTGATAGATACCTTTTTCTGAGATGGCAGTCGCATTGCACGCTTTTTTTGCAAAAATATCGCATCAAAACACGCAAACGAATCTACATCATCCAATTTCGCATCAGAAAATTCAACAAAAAAATCTACGATTTTCGCAACCGAGTGTTTCGATTTTTGTCATTATTTCTGTTATTTTTTTCTGTTTTCTGTCGTAGGTCACATTTTAGGCAGAAGTTTGAAAATGATTTGGCATTGGTTTCGTCACAATCACTATAATCACAACACGTAATTAAACTAAAGTCTTGCGCTTGCTGAGCTTCAGTTTATAAAGTTTTAGATACCAGTAAACAAATTGTAGTTTCAAAATTAGTCAAAAAAATATCAATCATCAGAAACTAGAGGCGATTTTATTGCATTGAAAATTTTTTAAATTGACGCAAAAACATCGCACCTATTGTTCTACTCCGCATTGCGTCGCAGTTTTCTTGCATAACAAATATCGCAGAAAGTCATCAATGCGCTTGCCTTCTCTGCTTTTTTCAATCATTCAATTTACAAAAATTATTTTTGGATCGTAATCATTTCAATTGTTACGATACGACAATTCACGTTGATTTTGCTGCAAATGCATTTTATTTTTCAATCGCGAATATCTCGGAAACTGCACCAGCTGAAAAGCTGAACTTTTTTGCGTGAAAGATAGAGGAACTAAAGAAAAAACTAAAATAAAAAATTGCTGAATTTTTGATCTCGCCATCTTGCAGCACAGGGTAGTACTTGCGATACCCAAAAGAGCGGTTAACGTGGCAAATGTGGGAAAAATTTTTGCTGGAAAAGACCGAAACATTTTTCACCAAAAGAATTTCAAAGCTCGTGTGGGTATCAAACAAATCTGTTGCGTCATTTAGAAGTGTGGATTGCAATTAATGATGCCCATGTGGATTTAACTACGCGCTAAAATAAAGCAGCAAAAGTTAATTTACTTGCTTTTATTTTATTGTACTGTGCAAAAGCGATTTGCGTTTTTAAATAATCTTGCTCGAAGTTGCTTATTTTATACGCTGTATGTTGTTGACTTGCCCGTCAGGCAAGTGAAGCCAGAAAGTAACTTGCCCGAGGCGATTTCACCGTGCTTCGGGCAAGCGGGCAAGCGTTAATTTCGAACCCTGGGTTTTGGAAAAAAATGATATTGTTTGCATTGGCGGGAGCCTATTGACCATTGGAGTATGGAATTTTGCTGCAGCCATGATAATAGCGACTGCTGAATAAAGGCAAAAATATCCAAATCAGCCTTTTTACTTGAGGTTTTGCAATAATCTTCATGAAAAAAATGAACACCATTGTCATACAAGATATCACAGTTGTTATGAAGACCTTTGCAAGATGATAATATTCGTGACACAAGCTTTGTGATGCAATAACCAAGATTTATAATGAAATGGTGTTGAAAATTTTCGTCAACACCATTGCAAAACCTTATGAAAAATTTGTCGCTTTATGTCCTGCAATTTGTTCCCTGTTGGTACGATGCATTTTTTTTGCTTTAGTAAGCCCAGCCTTCTTTTTCTTTATTTTTTCTTCTCTCCGAATGTCTTGCATTTACACCTTTTTTTGCTTTACTACTTGAATATAATGATTAGGTTATACTGAATTTTGCCTTTGTCTTCTGTTTGGTTAGCTTAATATCTTTTTGTTCCAGTTATTATCTTTTATGTTCTTGTTCCAGTTCCTTGTACATGTTCCAGTTGTGGCAGATTTGTGCTGTATTTATTATGCTAATATTCTGCTTGTTGCTACTGCCCGACTAAGTAGCAAAAAATAAGCTAGTCTTAAGGCTCACCTCTCTCATCCTTTTTAACTCACGTAAAAAGGGAGGGTTCGTCTATACGGTTGCTGACAGTTAAAAAAAATTTCATTAGTGTCCGTGTAGGATTTTGCATGCAATCAAAGTTAAACAGTTGCGCTGTTCTATGACATCAAATTATAGAAAAGAGTAAAATATCTTCATTTGTCAAAAAACGTTTTGTATTTGAACATGAAACACAGGACTGTCCATTAAAAGAGTAACCTTCGGAATTTGCCTCAAAAAACACCACACATTGTGCAATCACAGTACTATTGACTAATGATGTTTGTTGTGGCAAAAAATAGTAAAGTTTTTTAGGGGTGAAGACGATATTGTAAAACTTTTGTTGCATCAAATCTTTTGTTTTACTCGCTGATTTACGCCAAAGCGTGTAACGAGTTTGCAGGGCTCATTTTCCCGTCATTGCGCCTTTAGACAACACAGCTCCTTTCGAAGAAATACCGCAGCGGTGGCGAGCCGTTAGCAACTTTATGTCCGATTTGATCAGCTCGAGATTTGAACGTCAGACCTCTACTCCAGAGGCGACCGCACCCAAACTCATGATCTGCAATTTGGCGCCAGCTATTTTGCTCTCAAAGCGTTACTTGGTGTTGCCTGAGAAAAATTACATCACTATGGCGTAAAAGATTCTTGAAATAATAATAAATCAAAACTAAAAATTTTTTGTCTTTCAATCAAAACTAAAAATTTTTTGTCTTTTGATCAAAACTAAAAATTCTTTCAAAAGTAAATTTTTTGGTAACATTTTTAATCACCGTAAGAAAACAATGTTAGAGGCACGATTCGTAATTTTTTGCAGCTGCTGCAAGGCATACTGTGACGATCCCGCCGTAAAGTGACGATCACTGTTGCGCTGCCCCCTCTGAAGTAAGTCAAGGCGCCATGATGTGGCGAGGTTGGTGCTGTCAGCTACACTAACTGATCATTAACCGCATATGGATGACCTCAAATTTGCTTCCTGATAATTAAGAACTCGTTAATTTTTACGTTTACTTCAACGAACTTGAAAGTGCCAAGATTCATTATCTCGAAAGTTGCTCTGACGAACCGATAAACCGTAACGGAAGCCGTCTTTTGACCTGATGTGACAAGCCCTGCCTGCCGGACATGTTGCAAAGGCACCATTCTTCCCCTTTTCTGTTTTTGTGCACTCAAAGCCAAAATTTCTTCATCTCAAAAATTTTAAATTGCCTAAACCAAAACTCTTTTCTGCCTATAATCACAATAGTATTGCCAAAAATGCAATAAATAACTAATTGTAATTACATTTATTCACCAAGTTGCCTTGGTCGGGAGACAGCGCAGGGATCTTTCGGTCTTCGAATCCAGCTGCCACCTGCCCATCTGTCACCACGCACGGTGGAGGCTTCACACTCTCAAGTTACTTTTACTTTTTGTTCAGATTTTGGTGATTGGCTGTGGCGTATCGTTATAAAAACTAGTTTGTGATAAAGTGCTTCTATCATGGTTCACATGGAAACGGTTGAGAAGAAAGCTTGAAAACGTTCAAAGGTAATTTGAAGAAGCGGTGATGAAGACGTCAAAAATGTTCTATTAATTTGGGGGAGAAAATCTATCTCTGACCATAGTCGTTCATTTTCAAGTCTTTGGTCTGTCACATTTTGGAGTACAGGCGACGGGTTGTCAAGTAGGGCTTGAGCTTACTATTCTCTTTGTTGCAAGCGTGTTTACGAAGTTTTGCGTCTTAATTTTTGGAAAGTTTGAAAGCAAGCGCTGGTGAGGGGAATAGCCAAGTTATCCAGCGTCACTTACTAATGGTGGATGGTCCCGACTAGAGACAAATTTTTTTTGATTTGATTTTATCGAAAACACAAGTCCAGCACCTAAAATAAAACATGCTTTATCTTTGTCAGTCAAAGTTTTGATAAAAAAAAACACAGCTTTTTCTAACAACATGTTTTTTTTTAGTTAAGGTTCTGCTATTTCAAAGTTGTAACACTAACTTAAAATCAGGGCAACAAGAGATTAATGCGAAATTTATAACCAAAAGAAATAGGTTGTGGTATTTGCATCGTGTTTGAGTCTCAAACAGGGATTTTTTTGCATTGCGTTTACGCGCGAAACTATGTTAATGTGCTATTTATTCATCTTTATTTTTGTATTTCTCTAAAATAAACTATAGGCTACTAACTACTGTATTATGATATCAAACTTTCAATGCTTTAAAAATTCTAAATGGGGGTGAGATTGCTCTAGATGGCGGCCGTCCTTTGGGTTTCTATTAATACACCCGCCAGATTATCCAACTTCGCCGTTTGGGTTTAACAACATCTTTCGACTTTCTAGCTGGCACAGTATGGGGCGCCGTTTGTCTAAAATATTTGTTTCATTTTATAAGGACAAATTTTGCTACGATTTGACATATCTACTGCAATATGACATGTTGCGCTGCATTATGTAACATATCTGCTGCAATATGACATATTGTAAGACTATGTAACATATCTACTGCAATATGACATATTGCAACAATATGTGATATATTGCAACGCAATATGTGGCATATTGCAACGATATGTGACATATTCCAACAATATGTGATATATTGCAGCGCAATATGTGACATATTGCAATGATATGTGACATATTGCAACGATATGTGACATGTTGCAACGATATGTGACATATTGCAAGAATATGTCACATATTGCGCTGCAATATATCACATATTGTTGCAATATGTGATATATTGTTTCATTTTATAAGGACAAATTTTGCTACGATTTATAAGGACAAATATTGGATTAATTTTGGATTAATTAAACAAATATTGGATTAATTAAACTTTATAAGGACAAATTTTGCAACGATATGTGACATGTTGCAACGATATGTGACATATTGCAAGAATATGTCACATATTGCGCTGCAATATATCACATATTGTTGCAATATGTCACATATCGCTGCAATATATCACATATTGTTGCAATATGTCACATATCGTTGCAATATATTACATATTGTTGGAATATGTCACATATCGTTGCAATATGTCACATATTGCGTTGCAATATATCACATATTGTTGCAATATGTCATATTGCAGTAGATATGTTACATAGTGTTGCAATATGTCATATTGCAGTAGATATGTTACATAGTCTTACAATATGTCATATTGCAGCAGATATGTTACATAGTATTGCAATATGTCATATTGCAGTAGATATGTTACATAGTCTTACAATATGTCATATTGCAGTAGATATGTTACATATTGTTGCAATATGTCATATTGCAGTAAATATGTCAAATCGTAGCAAAATTTGTCCTTATAAAATGAAAAAAATATTTTAGACAAACGGCGCCCCATAGGCACAGTAGTCTTAAGGCCAGAAACAACGTTCTCTCTAAGAACTTGCTTAGGGTGCGCAGTATGAAAAATCATGTGAGCTCCAAAAAAAAGGTTTGCGCGTTAAAAAATTCAAAATAATAGAAAATATAAATTAACTAATACACTGAAAAAAACGACGTTTAGTTTGTAAAATGAATGCCTGAATAATATATATATTGATGTCTGCTGTTACTTGATAAATATACTTATGTAGAAGCATCTTTTGTGTGTTGCCGAATATTAATGATAAATTTAACCAGAGATGGAAACCGGTCGGGTCGACCGGCCGGTCGGGTTGCCGGTCGGGTCGAGATTCTTCGACCGGCCGGTTGAAAAATCGGTCAAATTCTCCTTTCTGCCAACTAAAAGACATCTAAGCACCAACCGAAATGTACTTATATATTTTATCATAAATAAAACTTTTTATAAAAAATCAGTATTAACAAACCACACCTTTCGAAAACACTTGTTTAATGGTTTCAAGCTGTGACTAAATGCTGTGAACAATAAGACATGCACATCCAAGGACGTATTTAGGGTGGTAGTATTGTACCATGCCTCCCGACTTTGGGCCACGGCACAAAGCAAAAAAATGCAAAATAAACTTTAAAATCGCGTAATCAGATTCTAATAAAGCATGCATGTGGAAGAGGCTTGCGCTACCTGGCATTTTAGCATCATTTTAATCAGCTTAAGAGTAAAAGTGGCTCAGATCTCAGATTTTTTACTACATGCTAAAATTTTGCCGCTTTGAAAAGCTTTTTCCCACTTAAATTTACCACACTCTACACTGGGCAAGAAAGACATAGCTCTTATTTTTTATATCTAACTAACCATGGCTTGTTCTGAAGTAGCAGCATTTCTACAAACTGCTGGGCACATTATATTTCAAATGTTTTCTAGCCAATGTCATAACAGTTTAGTGTTTTGAATGAAAATAACGGACGCGTTGCGTTCATCTGGATAGTTACTTATAACGACTTCGTACTACCGATGAGTTTATTTGTTGATTCGACGTTTCGCTTCCCAGACTGGGAAGCTTCTTCAGAACAATTTTCGGCAGTGCTGCCTTTGCGGTTACAAAAAGATAAACGAGAAAAAAAATAACAGCTAAAGATAGGTAACAGTACAAGCATCACAATACTTGTACTATTATACCCAAAAACATTAAAATGATGGAGCAATAACATTACATAATATTGAAAATTATCTCACTAGCAGCATGAAAAAAAGGAATACTGAAATATTATGTCACTAACAGCGTGAAAAAAGGAATACTGAAAAACTATGTCACTAACAGCGCGAAAAAAATTAATAATTTTCGTAACAACTAGGCTGCTTCACTAGCAGTTTGAGAAAGTATGAAAAGGATCTGTTGCAAAACATTCTTTACTGGAAAAGGTTTTTAGCTCCACAGAGATTTATATTAATTGTTCCGTCCGTATATAAATCTCTGTGGAGCTAAAAACCTTTTCCAGTACATAATGTTTTGCTATAGATCCTTTTCATACTTTCTCAAACTGTTAGTGAAGCTGCCTAGTTGTTATGAAAATTATTAATTTTTTTCACATTGTTAGTGATATAATTTTTCAGTATTCCTTTTTTCACGCAGTTAGTGACATAATTTTCAATATCATATAATGTTATTGCTCCATCATTTTAATATTTTTGGGTGCAATAGCACAAGTATTGTGATGTTTGTATGTTTTTACTGTTACCTATCTTTTGCTGTCGTTTTTTTTTCTCATTTATGTTTTTGTAACTGCAAAGGCAGCACTGCCGAAAAAAAGTTTAGTGTTTGCTGCTCGGCAAATTGCAAATAATCTGTCACCAATAGCTAAAAAATTGTAACTTTATTTTTTGCCTTTTGCAAAATATCATTAGAAAGAACGTCTAATAATTTAGCTTGTGTCCTCCAGTGTTTTTATGCTTATTTTGTGCACGTTTTGCGCTGCTCAAAACAGGTCATTCAAACCGAAACTTAACCAAAAAAGGTCTTAAAATTGAGTCATTTTTGCAAAAAACCCCAAAGTTTTTTGCAAAAACGCAAAAGTTTGCAAAAACTCACCCATTCCCCCCTCTTTTGAAAAATTTTCGTTAGATACATTGAACAGTGAACAAAAACTTTCAGTAAAAAACCGATCGACCGGGCCGGTCAGAAACCGGTCGACCGGCGATGATTTTGAAATTTACCGGTCGGGTCGGGTGGAGAAAATCCTGACCGGTTCCATCTCTGAATTTAACCCCCAACAGCCTGTTTCACTCTGTAAGGGATCTTCTGGCAGAGTTCTAGAATACAGGTTTTTTAAAAGCGATTAATGTTCCGGTACAAAAGTTTTGGTCATATATGTCTCATCACCAAACGGAAGTAGGTTTTGAACCCCTGAAACTGTGACCTTGATAAGTGGTGCTACGCACCTTATCACTAGGCCACGAGAGCAGTTGAAATTCAAGTCTGATTTCAGGTACTTATGCCGTAAGCTACCATGTGTCCACACTGAAGGCTAGGAACGGTATCTCAGCGATTTTGCCAGCAGTTTTAATTCCTAGCCTAAACAGTGCCGGCTGTCGACACACGGTAGCTTACGGCATAAGTACCTGAAATCAGATTTGAATTTCAACTGCACTAGTGGCCGGTATCTCTACACCTCGCAGAAAACCATTTGCCCGAAAAACATTTTCCTGAACGTTCTTTTTCCAAAATTAACATTTATCAGAAATCACACTTGCCAAAATGAGCACTTGAGTAAAACTACATCTGCCAGAATGAACACTTTGTTTGAAATCACATCTGCCAGAATGAGCACTTGCTTGAAATTACATTTGCCAGAATGTGCATTTGTCTGAAATCACATTTCCTTGAAAACTTATTTTGCGGAATTTACACTTGCCAGAATGCACATTTGGCCGAATGTACATTTCCCCCGAAAACTTATTTTTCAGAATTGCACTTGCCAGAATGTAAGTTACATTTGGCCGAATATACATTTCCCCGAAAACTTATTTTACAGAATTTACACTTGCCAGAATGTACATTTGGCCGAAATTACATTTCCCCGAAAAGTTATTTTCCAGAATTTTCGCTTTCCAGAATGTACATTTGGCCGAAATTACATTTCTCCGAAATTACATTTCTCCGAAAACTTATTTTACAGAATTTATACTTGCCAGAATGTACATTTGGCCGAATATACATTTCCTCAAAAACTTGTTTTCCAGAAATTATACACATTTACCCAAAATTTCGTTATTAATAGAATTCACATTACGAAAATATATAAATATGCTTGTTCATTTTCAAAAATTAATGAGCTGCGAGTAGAATGGAAGGAGAAAAGGAAAGTAGTCTCTCACGTCTTGCAACTAATTTTGACAAACAACGTTAGATTGAAAATAATTTTGGTTTTTGACAAAAATAAGTGCCATTTTCAGAACCGAACTATTCTTCCAAAGTTTGTGATGATATTTTGATGTGCGTTCAGATTATTGGTAATATTACGGTATTTCAATAGTACCTAAAATTCACAAAAATATCAGCATACAAGCGTTGCATATTCGAAGTATCTTAATCAGGCACATAGCCAGAAATCTGCAATGGGGGGCTGTTTCGGGGGTCTGATCGCGGAGCCCCCAGCCGGAGGCCATTGGAGGTCTGGGGGCAGAGCAGATAGCCACTGCAAGATTTTGTATTTTTTACGAAATGAACTTAATTTTAGGCCTCTTTTGATAAAAATCAATGCTTTAAAACGTGGCGTAAGAAATTAGCAGTACAAAAACTTGATTAACTGGTTGCAGAAATAGGCTATGTAGGAGGTGGATATAAATGGTAAAATTTTAGTTTGTTTACAAGCTGGTAAATCATAAAATCCTAGTTCATTAAAACTTACAAGGGGTAATCTATTTCGTGTATATTTTAGAGAAAGGTAATTGGAGGGGAAGCGGGCTAAAATGGAACGAAATTTGAAGGAAGTTGTTGACGAAATTTGAGTGAAGTGATTGGTAATTAACTAAAATTGAATAGCCCCTGCCTATTTATGAGTTTCAATATTTTTTTGATGAAGACCCATGTTCAGCATTTTTTAACAAGCGATCAAATTTGATTGCTTATTTTCGCCATTTTTTAAGTTTTTTACTGATTTGTCTATTTTATTTCTGACAAATCTGTTCCCCCTAACCCCTTCGCAATGGCGCTCCACTGACTGCGATCTAAAAATGTTGAGTGTGCTCTAAAAATCAAAAACAGCTGCTCTTTGAAAAAAAATTTTCGGATTATTGCGTCACATTTATGTAAACCAGTTGATAGCCAGCAACTTCCCAAAGGATCTGAAAACGTCAAACGAAAATTATGTTTGAGAGTTATCAATTCTGTATTTCCATCATTGACTGCTATCTAGTCGTTACGTGATGTTCCAAACACAGTATTTTGAATAAACTGAAATTGGGGGGCACGGCCCCCTGGCCCCCGTAGCGACGGCACTGCATCACCCCTTCCCCCTCTCCGCCTACGCTACTGACCTTAGTGCAGACTTACACGTATGAAAACACGAAACTAAAATTTCACGACCGTTTTGCTTCGATATGGCCTACAGTCTAGCTTTTATGGAGCTTGTTAGGTGAGCGTTTTCTCGCTTTAATTATACAACAATGCAGGGTGTCCATAAAGTCCGTGTGCACTTTAAAAAAATTATAACTTTAATTGTATTTGCAATAGAAATAATTTGTAAAAAGGATTTGAAAGAAGAAAATCGATATTTTTTAAGGTTTTATTGAAATTTTATTTAAGTTTCCACATGTCCTCCATCATTTCCAATACAAAGAGTAACACGATTTTGCAGTTCACTAAAAACATTTCCCAACTGATTTATAGTAATGCCTGAAATCACATTAGTTATTTTAGCTGTCAAATAACTAGGTTTGGTTGCATACACAATTGTTTTCACATGTCCCCATAAAAAAAACCCTTATGGAGTCAAATCTGGCGAACGTGGAGGCTAACAAAATGGTCCTCTCCTTCCAGTCCATCTGTTTGGAAATTCCTGATTTAGAAACTGTCTAACACGCAGAATTTGCTTATCTAAGAATTGCTACAAATTTTGTAGTGAAGAATTATTAAATAGCTGTACTTAAAACTAGATACATAAAACTTTCTAAACATTTTTACAGATTATTTCCATCACAAATAAAAATAAAGTTATAAATTTTTTAAAGTGCACACGGACTTTATGGACACCCTGTATAATGAAATACTCGTATCAATAAACTTGGAGAATTAAAAAACATCGTACGGTACTGTCATTTCCGTTTGAGGTACATGATGCACCTCGAGGAAAAATTTATTTAAAGCGAAAATTAATGTTTTACTGACACCAATGTGTAAATTGGTGAAATTGTTCAATTCGAAAGATTGACAGGAGCCTGGTTGCAAACTAATATTAACTCAAAATTCTCTGGTCAAAAGTGCACAGCAGAGAATTCTTAACGGCAGGAAATTCGAGTTTTCAACCTCTGCAGTTGCAGTCCAACTACCTCTGCAACGACATTCTCGACAAGACCGTTCATTCTACGTTGCTCATTACATTGCATTATCGGAACGACCGACGCTCGCGTCGCGTGTTTTTTTGTTTTTACCCGTCCATTTTCTGAATAACAGGTGCGAAATTTCAGACTTTTACTTATAACTCGAGAACGGTTGGGTCTATCTACATGAAATTTGGACAGCAGTTTGAGAGTAATGGGTTATATCTTTGTACCAAATTTCGAGGCAATAGGTCACGTGACTTTGGTTTTAGAACCCGAAAACCGCCCCGCAAGTTTGGCGTAAAAAGCCGCCTCAATCAAAAACGGCTTAAGTACGGCAAAAAATGTTTCATAGGGTTGTATGTCTTAAGATACCCTTTCATCTCCACCAACCCACTTTTGGCCGCGATGAGGTTTATTTCTTTTTTCTTTCCTTTTTTTCCTTTTTTTTCTTCCTAAATTTTGTACGCTCTTCTTCTCCTAAACCACAAAACATCGAAATCTAATTTTTGTGCAAAGTTGTTGAGCTGCAAATGTAATTTTTTCTCCCGAAAGTTTTTGGGGCAACTCCACCGGGGACCTCCCCAAAATAGGGCCCCAAAAAATCCATTTTTTGAACGGCTCAAGCTGCAGTGCTAGTTTTTTTTATGATATCAGTAGATACTTAACAGACAAATATTTTGACATAGTTTGGAGGTGCCACCCCCCCAGGGATCCCCCAAATGGACCCTCTCGAAAATCAATTTTTTGAAAGGTTCAACTTGGGGTGCCAGTCTGTTTTGATATCAGGAGATATTTAACAGACAAATATTTTGACATAGCTTGGGGGTGCCACCCCCCCGAGGATCCCCCAAACAGACCCCCAAAAATCAAGTTTTTAAACAGCTCAAGCTCGGGTGCCAGTGCTTTATGATATCAAGAGATATTTAACAGACAAATATTTTGACATATTTTGGGGGAACCTCCCCAAAAAATCCCCTCCCCCAAATAAACCCCCCAAAATTCAAGTTTTCGAATGGCTAAACTGGGAAGCTAACTGTTTTTAATATTATTAAATATTAAACAAATATTTTGACATAGTTGAAGGCCGGGATCACATGATCAAGTTTTCTACACAATTTGTTTGCATGAAGAATTTCGGAGCTATCATATCTAGACACTATTTTCTTGAAAAACTAATTGCCAGACGGAAGCATCTGTTTTTTTCTGCCAACAAATTGCTAAAGGTTCGCATGTAGTTTTTTCGCTGTAAAAGCATTTACGCAGTAGTTAAGGAGTTTCTTTGAAGTTTGCCGCGGTGGTTGTAGAATTATGCGCTTTGTCGATTCATTGTTATTCCTCGTTTGCCAAAATGATACAAGCACGTTTACAAAAGCGAAAAGCTACAGCTTTAGTAATAAATAACTATCTGAGTTCTGCCGCAAATTGCGTGCGCAGGCTATGATTTTTTTTTTCGGCCTGCAATGAAATGAAATAGATAAATGGAAAATGTCAAAATAACTTTGCTTGTGTGGAACTCTTTAGCGTATAGTGTAGCTTTTTTCATACTATGTCATCTATCACCAACAAAATTTGCATAATAGTTCATGGTTAATCAAGTAATATTAAACCAGGTATGTTCTTTCCGGTACTTGCGGTTGCAGAGGGCTCAATAATTGGATGTCAGGCAAATTGAAAGTTTGTTATTATTAAATAAGAATAACAGCATTTTTGTTTGGTTTGTTACAAAATCAGCGAGAAATAGCTGAAAACTATCTACTGAAATTTATCTTAAATGCTTCAAAATGCAAAAAGCTCTTTTGCCAGTAGACATGTCAAATTTTAACTAAAAAAATATTAGAATCATCAAAAACGTATCACTAATTGCATAAAGGTGAATTTACACAGTATCCGTTTTTCGTACGTTTTCGTTTGTTTTTTTACGTTTTTGCTTCTTCTTGAAAAAGTATGCGCTTTTTCATCCGCTTTTTTATAAGTCCATATCCGCACTAAGTAGACTGTTATATACAGAGGTGGGCACTCGGTACTTTTAAAGTACCGACGATAACGGTACAAATACTTTTCCGAAAAAGTACCGACGGTACGATATTAGGTACTTTTTAAAAAAAGTGCCGACGATAACGGTACTCGGTACCGCCATTCGGTACTTTTCGAATGATAGATTTAGCCCATTTTTAATATAATTTCGCTATTTTGCTTACTCTGTCTAGAAAGTTAAGCTCCGCCCTATCTTGCCTTTGCTGCAACGGCACAGCCTCTTAATTCTCTGCATATCTTAAGAGAACTGCCACTGGCAGGGGTTCGATTTCGAGTCGGGTCAAACCAAAGACTTAAAAATAGGTATTCACAGCTTTCCTGCTTGACGTTCAGCATTAAAGGGATAGTGTGAAGAACAAGCTGGCAACTGCAATTCACTTGTGCCGTTGGGAAAGGCACTTAGCGGGACTCCCCCTCTTCATGTGGTAGACAGTAAGAGAGATGGCCGGCAACTCATAAGTGAGCTCGTATAGCCTATCGACTCCGTTGCTTTCTCTCAATGCAAGGATAAAACTGCAACCAAATAAAATAAATAAAGTGGTAGGAACCTCACTGAGCCGGAATGGCTATGCCCTGCCTGCAGGGAAAGGGTGACGTAGTAAAACGAACTTGCTTGCTTTTACTGAGTTAATCAGCGAAGTTTTTCGATACAAAGAAGCCAACTTTATTCAACAGTAAACTGTAATCGCCCATGTTACATTGGGTTAGGAAAAAAGCAATACCAGTAGTCTAAATTTACCGAACCAGACTGACTTAAAGTAATACAACACTGTTTGTTACTTACTGCTTCAGTTTCAGTTAACAGCAAAAAATGAAAAAGACATAATTATCAACGCAACACTTGTTATGTACAAGAGGCTGTGAAAAAATCAAGTCACAACCCCTACACAAAAAGAGTTTTGCATATAAGGTAAAATTTATGCATCTATTTTGACGGAGTTTTTATTTAAACTCCATTCCACAAATTGTACCGAGTAGCGACGATAAAAGTGCGAAAAAAGTATCGACGGTACCGAACACGGTACAATTTTTAAAAAGTAGCGACGGTACCGATAACGGTACTAAAAAAGTACCGCGGTACAAAAGTACTGCGGTACTGCCCACTTCTGGTTAGATATAGATAAAAATTTTGTTCAAAAATTTTTTGGTATGAACGATAAGAGCGATATTTCAAAATAGAGCTGTACCCAGTGGCGGATCCAGAAAATTTTGGTGGAGGGGGATTTGAAGCCAAAACCTCAAAAATTCGGATGTCTTCACCAAAGTTGAGAGTGGTTTTTCGGCCGAAATCGAAAATTCAAACGTTTTTTTCGCCCAAAATCAGGTGGTCTCCAAAAAAAAAAAAAAAAAAAAAAAAAAAAAAAGGTCTTCACCAAAGTTGAGAGTGATTTTTCGGCCGAAAACGTCCAAAATCAGGTGGTCTCCGAAAAAAAAAAAAAAAAAAAAAAAGGTCTCACCAAAATTGAGAGTGATTTTTCGGCCGAAATCGGAACTTCAAACGTTTTTTCGCCCAAAATCAGGTGGTCTCCAAAAAAAAAAAAAAAAAAAAAAGGTCTTCACCAGAGTTGAGACTGATTTTGCGGCCGGATTCGTTACGTTTAGGTCGGTGGGGGGGATGGAGCCGAATTATTCAAAATAGAGGCTGATTTTTCGGCCAAAATCGTAACTTTTAGGCTGGTGGGGGGGGATGCATCCCCCCCATCCCCCCCCCTAAATCCGCCACTGGCTGTACCCCTTTGCAAAAAAATTTTTTCGGAAAACTTTTGTCCAGTATGAGACTGTCTGGTTAGTGCGGATATGGGCACATAAAAATGCGGATGAAAAAGCGCATACTTCGTCAAGGAGAAGCAAAAACGTAAAAAAACGTACGAAAAACGGATACTGTGTAAATTCACCTTAAATTCGGCACCAGGGATGATTCGGTACTTGCGAATACTGGGCCGGAAACTTTTTTGCGATCAGAAGGAAATTTTCAATATTTTGATTAAAACCACAAGCGCTGCCTTTCTTCAAGCCCCTGGCATTTAGGGGATTTTGGCGACATCTTCCCGCTTAATACAAGCGAAGACCAAAAAAAGTCTTACTATCTGAGCGTGAGGCCTTGGCACTGTGCCATATGGGAAATACAGCGCTGGTTATTCCATTACGTTCATAAAAAGTTTAGATGAGGACCTGAAGTAGCATTTTTGAAACAAAAACCCTTGATTTCACCCAGGCTTTACATTTAAATTGGTTGGAAAAAATTGAATTAAGGGGGATGTGCCGGGCCCCCTGGTCGTCGATATTATTTATTGCTGATTACTGTTGTACACGTGTACTGTTGTACACAAAGATGCTAAAAGAAACTGAAAATGAAGAAACAAGGCTTTTTTGTCAAACTTTTGTCATTGGTGGCGTTTCGATTGTAAGGGCCCGGGCGCCCTGGGCCATCCCCCTGGCTACGCCTATGAATTTGAAATAAAATCGCGTCCTTAAGTTCTTTCATAAAAATAAATAAAACAAAACAATTAAAGCAAAATTAAAATAACTTTTTTTCCAAAACGTGGAGGACGCAAGTCAAGTCACTTGACAGTTTTTTGAAACCTCAAAAATTGCATGATATTATCATGACGTGGATACGTGGTCGTCATTATTGGAACGACCGACGCTCGCGTCGCGTGTTCCTTTGTTTTTACTCGGCCATTTTCTAACTAACGAGTGCGAAATTTTAAACTTTTACTTATAACTCGAGAACGGTTGGGTCTATCTACATGAAATTTTGACAGCAGTTTGAGAGTAATGGGTTATATGTTTGTACCAAATTTCGAGGCAATAGATTACGTGACTTTAGTTTTAGAACCCGAAAACCGCCCCGCAAGTTTGGCGTAAAAAGCCGCCTCAATCAAAAACGGCTTAAGTACGGCAAAAAATGTTTCATAGGGTTGTATGTCTTAAGATACCCTTTCATCTCCACCAACCCACTTTTGGCCGCGATGAGGTTTATTTCTTTTTTCTTTCCTTTTTTTCCTTTTTTTTCTTCCTAAATTTTGTACGCTCTTCTTCTCCTAAACCACAAAACATCGAAATCTAATTTTTGTGCAAAGTTGTTGAGCTGCAAATGTAATTTTTTCTCCCGAAAGTTTTTGGGGCAACTCCACCGGGGACCCCCAAACAGACCCCCCAAAAATCCATTTTTTGAACGGCTCAAGCTGCAGTGCTAGTTTTTTATAATATCAGTAGATATTTAACAGACAAATATTTTGACATAGTTTGGGGGTGCCACCCCCCCTGAGGACCCTCCCCAAATGGACCCCCAAAAATCAATTTTTTGAAAGGTTCAACTTAGGGTGCCAGTCTGTTTTGATATCAGGAGATATTTAACAGACAAATATTTTGACATAGTTTGGGGGTGCCACCCCCCCCCCGGGGACCCCCCAAATGGATCCCCCAAAAATCAATTATTTGAATGGCTCAAGCTCGGGTGCCAGTGTTTTATGACATCAGGAGATATTTAACAGACAAATATTTTGACTCTACTTTTCTGGAGGTTCCATAATCAGATATTTTTGAATAATAATTGCTGATTTAACGGTAGACAAAAAATACTTTTGAGCGTCACAGCATTAGCTACGCGTCGGTCGTTCACTGGGTTTGCTGGCAAACTCCCATCTAGTGCGGTCAGTTTTTGCTAGAGCAAGGCTCGTTCGTTTTAATTGTGACGTCACCTGAAGGAATCTCTTATCTTCTTAATACCTTCGCATGAACTGCGAATGAAACGCTCTAAATTATATGAAATGTGTATGGCGAGTATTGACATCATAATGAGCTTTCCGTAGGAGTGGCTTTCTTTGTAGATTTGAACTGAAAACTTATGAAGCTGGTGGCGGGAATACACGCCATTGCTGCTTTTTCGTGTGTTTGTAAGCTTAAGCGCGAAATCTTTTGCAGAGGAATGCAACAAGTGTTGTTTTGCTGGCTTTGCATTTAATGTAGATTTTGGCTGCTTGGTACTACAGCTGCAGTTTCAATTTTTGTCGCGAAAGTAAGACGAATTACACTATTTTTTTATAACAATATTATTTCATAAAAACCCGAGGCTCATTTTTGCTCAAAATTTAAAAACAATGCCAGCCTCCAGTAACAAAAAAATTAGGAACAAAAAAGAATAAATTTTAAATCTTAAAAGCAACTAAATTTTGTACTAATTCAAAACGATAAAATTTTAGTAATTTTCCAGTATTTACAAGCAAAATATTGCAACGGTTCTGAAGTTTTGGAGTGCTGCTTCACACTATGCAAGCAACTCATAAAGATTTGGATGTTTTCAAGTAAAAAAAAAACTCAGTGCTTTCTCGCTTTTGCAGTTTTACGATGCTGCAAAAGAAGCTGGAAAGTCTTAGCTCAAGCTGACCGAGCATTCGGAATTAAACACCAAAACAGCTTTAAAAACATGTCGTTAAAACTGGCCTGAACGTTCTCAGAATTCAAGGACTAATATTAAGAACGAATGAAGCTGCAAATTGGCAAAAAATTAAGAACAGCCAGCCTCAACTTAAAATTTATTGGTTCTTTTAAAAAAAGTGTAGCCGGTATTAAATTAAACTTGCGTTGCCTCAGTGAACGTGCTCGCATCGATTTTTAATAGCTGATTTTCATTACGCTTGAATCATGGCTTTTAACAGCAAATTGATCAATAAGCCAGGTTATATCTCTCATTGAGTAAGCTAACAGTTATCGCACCATTTCTTGATTTCAACTAAAAGTTTGCTCTGGTTATAAGAAATGAATAACCTAAGCTATGGGGTGCCAAATGTTAAGTAATAACAAGGCGTGTTTTTAAGCTTTTTTTGGTACCAATTTGCTTATTCAGCAAAATATGCAAAATGGCTAATGTCAAATTGCATATTTAACTAATTATGCAAAATGGCAAATGCCAAATTGCATATTCAACTAAATATGCAAAATGACACATGCCAAATACGCAAAATGACGCTAAATCTGCAAATTGGCAACTGCGCAAAAATGCCTAATTTTTAATTCTAGCGATTCGAGTCAATTATTACAACTTCTGTGCAGTTTGTGCTCTGCGTGTGTAATTTGGGTAAATGGAAGTCGATTGGGAGAGAAATTAATTTATAGTCAAAAGTGTAGCCTACAGGGTGCTGCTTTGACTATAATTAAAGTTGGTAGACTTGGAGTAGGCCTAGCTATAGAACAATTTCTCGGTCAGTCTGCCTAATTGAAAAGCACGTACCTTGAGCATATAGAAGTAGTGTATCTGAAATGTAATGGTGATTAAAGTAATAGGCTATCAGATCAGACCTAAACTTGTAAACTAGTGCAGCAGTGAGATTGGGCTGATTTCAACAAAAAAAAGAGAAAAATTATGGTAGGCCTGCCTGTAAATTAAACTCAACTACTAATTAGCGCAAAACTTTAATGATTTTCTTCGCCAGGTCCTGTTTACTGCTGCTGCTACTAGGCTATTTTTACTTCCATTTCGAATCTGATTTTTTTGGCATTTATGCAGTGGTACTGGTAGAGAATAACTTTGGATTGCTATAAACTAAATCTATGAAACATTGGGGTGAAAAATTTGCCCAGATAAGCCCTCTGCCCCCGCTTTTCTACTAAGGGCCTGCGAGAGGGGGGTTTAGGGGGTGCATCGTACCCGGGAAGACCTATAAGTTCACGCGCACTCAGGTAGTTGCTTCAGCACTCAATTAGTTGTGACTCGGTGTGCATGCAGGCAAAAGCTGGCTTGATTTCCGGTGAAGACCTTTGTTTTTGGTCTTCAACTAACTTCCAGCCCTGGCCTTGGCAAAGGGGCCCAATATCAGTTTTCGTACCCCTTGATAAGATTTTTCTCTAAACCCCTGCTTCTACTTCATTAAAGAGATACTGCTCGAAATCGGTTTTATTGAAGAAATGAGAACTACTTGAGGTAATAAAGAGCTGCCCCAAATATTTCTCCCCAGTTCCATTTATTTGCGAAAATACTATTTATTCCGTTTGATTCCGTACCAATTTGCGACGTCACATCAGGCATGAGTTTGCAAAAATTTTTAGCTGGCTAAGGAATGTGATGTTCGATGAGTAAGGTAAAAAGATTTTGCTTTAGACAGCGATTCTAATTCAAATTAAATTCATCGATCGCGCTATACGAGTTATATTTAGACCAGCGTTGGTGATGTTTTTAGTCTATGAATGATATAAAATTTAAAGCCAAAAACGATCATATTGTAGATCAGTTCTGGTAGCCTATGTCTAGGCTACGGTATGTCTGCAGGTACCAATAGCAGTATCCTTGTTTTCAGATTTGATTAGACTAGTTACTGCTACTAGTTAGTAAGTTGTGGTTATTAAATTAGGCCTGCTGTATCATTGCGCTAGTTTCTGATTACAGCTATAAGAATAGCCTACGCAGAGTAGGCCTACTGGTATAATGTACCCATACCTATTCTGTTTTTTTATAAAATTACTTTGTTGCTGATTGTACAATACCGGTAACAGAACTTCCCACTGCTAAATGAAAAAAGAGTTGGCAAGAACAATACTGGTAGACCAGGTTGGTGTTGTTTTAGGGCTGTTAGAGAAGGCAATAGCCTACAGTAGTCCTATTTAATTTGGACTTCCTGCCAACATAGGCTACCAGACCCGATCTACAATATGATCGTTTTTGGCTTTAAATTTTATATCATTCATAGACTAAAAACATCACCAACGCTGGTCTAAATATAACTCGTATAACGCGATCGATGAATTTAATTTGAATTAGAATCGCTGTCTAAAGCAAAATCTTTTTACCTTACTCATCGAACGTCACATTCCTTAGTCAGCAAAAAATTTTTGCAAACTCAAGCCTGTTGTGACGTCGCAAATTGGTACGGAATCAGACGGAGTAAATACTGTAGTATTTTCGCGAATAAAGGGAACTGGGGAGAAATATTTGATCAGCCAGGGGCGTCGCCAGCTTCGCGAGATCGGGGGGGGCAAAATTAAAATCAGGGGGGCAAAGCTGAAAACCAGCGTTGAATTTGACCCTAATTTTCATTATTCCTGAACTGGTCAGGTTATCTCCAAAAAAAAAAAGGCCTTCGCCGAGATCCGAAGGCTTTTTCTGGCCAAAATCACAAATTTAAACGTTTTTTCCGGCCAAAAACAGGTGATCTCCAAAAAAAAAAAAAGGTCTTCGCCGAAATCCGAAGGCTTTTTCTGGCCGAAATCACAAATTTAAACGGTTTTTCCGGCCAAAAAACAGCAACTTTTTCCTCCCAAAAAAATACCGTGGGGGGCAAGAAATAAATCGGGGGGGCAAAAAGTAAAATCGTGGGGGCAAAAAGTAAAATCGGGGGGGCAATGGCCGCAATGCCCCCCTTGCCCCCCGGCTGGCGACGCGCCTGTGGGCAGCTCTTTATTACCCCAAAGAGTTCTCATTTCTTCAATAAAACTGATTATCATATTCGAGCAGTTTCTCTTTAAATAGGTAAAAAAAGCCAACAAAACTTTGCTCCAATTAGCAGTTGAGTTTAATTTACATGCAGGCCTACCATAATTTTTCTCTTTTTTTTTATTGAAATCAGCCCAGTCTCACTGCTGCACTAGTTTGAATGTTTAAGTCTTATCTGATAGCCTATAACTGTAATCACCATCCCATTCCTGATACCTACATCTATATGCTCAAGATACGTGTTTTTCAATTAGGCGGACTGACCGAGAAATTGTTATACAGTTAGGCCTACTCCAAGTCTACCAACTTTAATTATAGTCAAAGCAGAACCCTGCACAACTTTAGCCACGAATTAATTTCTCTCTCAGTCGACTTCTATTTACCCAAATTGCACACGCAAAAAGCACAAACCGTACAGAAGTTGTAATAATTGACTCGAACCGCTAGAATTAAAAATTAGGCATTTTTGCGCAGTTGCCAATTTGCAGATTTAGCGTCATTTTGCGTATTTCGTTAAATATGCATTTTGGCATGTGTCATTTTGCATAGTTAGTTGAATATGCAATTTGCATTTTGCATATTTAGCAAAAATATACAATTTGGCATTTGTCATTTTGCATATTTATTTAAATATGCAATTTCGCATTTGCCAACTTGCATATTTAGTTAAATATGCAATGTGGCATTTGTCATTTTCCATATTTAGCTAAATATGAAATTTGCCATTTTGCATATTTGGCTGGATAAGCAATTTGGCATTTGCATTTTGCATATTTAGTTAAACATGCAATTTGTCATTTTGCATATTTATTTGAATATGCAATTTCGCATTTGCCATTTTGCATATTTAGTTAAATATGCAATTTGGCATTTGTCATTTTCCATGTTTAGCTAAATATGAAATATGCCATTTTGCATATTTAGCTAACTACGCAAATTCGTACCAAAAAAAGCTCAAAAACACGCATTTTTATTTCTTTACATTTGGCGCTCCCTACTAAACATACTATAATTTTTCGAATGAAAAATGGTTTCTAGCAAATGAATTTTCGAGGAAATGTAATTTCTGGAAAATAGGTTTTCGGGGCAATGTGATTTCGACCAAACGTAAATTTTGGCAAGTGTAAATTCTGGAAATTAAGTTTTCAGAAACATGTACATTCGGCCAAATGTAAATTCTGGAAAATAAGTTTTCAAGAAAATGTACATGATCCAGCATCGGTATTAAGAAAGTCCTTTAGTTTCAGATTGTTTTTATTTTTGTTTTGTCGTATGCTGGAGGCGAACCTTTGGTCTTTGTTGACTCATTTATGTCTTGATTTGTTTGAGTTACAGCTGATAAGACAACCAATTAATTACAAACAGCTTTTTTCAGCTGCCGTTTTGTTGCACGCAATCAGGGGTGCCGATTTTTGTTAAGCATTGGGGGGGATAATTTGCAATTTTACCCCTATTTCGCCCAATATTTAACATTGGGGGGATGAACCTCGACCACGATTTTTTACAGGTAAGCAAATTAAGTAAAGATCAAAAAAAAAGCTCTTCACCAAAAATTGAAGAGTTTTTTTCTTCGAATTCAACTGAAGAACAAAAAAAAAGGTCTCCACCAAAAATTGAAGAGTTTTTTTTTCGATTTCAAGTGAAGACCCAAAAAAAAAAGATTTTCACCGAAATTCAAGAGTTTTTTTTCCGGAATCTCGTAAAGACCAAAAAAAGGTCCAAATATCATCCAGCGCTCAGATGTAGACCAGAGTCAAATTATTGGCGGGGTTGCAGATGTAGACCATAGTCAAATTATTTTGGGGGGATATATCCCCCATCCCCCCCGGGTTTCGGCACCCCTGCACGCAATCTTTCTTTGGTTTTTCAAATTCTTTCAAGCACTATCAGTTTTGTTATTTTGAGTTATGAGAAGGACCGTTTTTAATTTTGCGGAAGAACAGAGAGCCTCGGTTAAATTTGCGTTGCTTTTTGTTGTACTTCGAATATTCAGTTTGACTTTAGATTTTATCTGTACTACTATTACTACTATAGTAATTAATACTGCTAAATAAAACCAAGACAACTGCCTCCTTAAGGACTGTTTTCTGAATCAAGCGTACCAAAGAGTGCAGTCTTGTAAAAAAGCATAGCAAGGCTTAGGCGCTCCGCCGGGTTCTTGTGGTTTTCGACCTGTACATTCGACCAAATGTACATTCTGGCAAGTGTAAATTCTGGCAAATGATTTTCGGGGAAATGTACATTCGGCTAAACGTAAATTTTGCCAAATGAGCATTCAGGCTAATGTAATTTCTGGAAAGTGTACGTTCAGGAAAATGCAATTTCTGGCAAGTGCTCGTTTAGTTTCAAGTTTATTGGTAGTTTTAGCGTGAAGTTAATAAGCTGTGATACACGTAAGAAATTGTTCAATGAGTAAGAGACAACAACGCTATGGAAGCAGCGAAAGAGCGACGCTCATCTAGTCTACTGCCACCATTGAGTTATGAAAATGTAATTTCTGGAAAATGCACGTTCACGGAAATATATACATTCGGGATAATGTGGCTTTGGCCTAGTATTTTTTGGGGAAATGTAATTTCTGGAAAGTTTTTTTCGGGGAGATGTATAGGATCCCTCGTGGCCTAGTGATAAGGTGTGTAGCTCCACTTACCAAGGTCACGGTTTCATCAACCTCTTACCAACCATTCTCTAAACCTTATGTTTTGAGCACTTGCATTAAAACACACAACTAACTGTCACAATGTCACATGCCTTGTGCTTATTTATTTAATCCTTATCATAACAGAGCTTTCAAGTAACTTAATCGAAACATCTGTTAACATTTTGTCAACAACATTGTTTCACGTGTTTTTTAATGACAATGCGCTCTATTAAGATGGTCAAATCATTATGACGTTCTTTTAGTTACAGCAATATGCTCGATTGATTATTAGCACAGTAAAAAGAAGTTCGTGATATCATGGCAAAATTAAGTGATTACATCGTGATTTTGTGAAATAATTTTATCAAATTTCAATTATGAGGCTTGCTTTTATCAACACTTATGCAGTGCGCGGCAGAATTAAAGTACTGCCTGGGGGTTCTAGGCTATCCGCGCAACCGCGCAGCTTAGCGGGAACATAGGCCAGAAAGTACACAAATGATTAATGAATTTTCTGGAATAGTTTGCTCGAGAAGAATGACGTTAACGCAAATATATCATGTTGTATATTGCACTGTCGTGTTAGTCGGTGATGTCAAGGAGTGCTCGATGATTTGTCAGAGCTACAGTACAGTGTGTCCATGCAGTCATGCACACATTTTCAAAGTTTTTTGTCTCTAAAAACCGCGTATAAGACAAAAACTTCAAATTTTCGACAATGTGTTATACCACCATAAAGTTTAATTTTTACTTTTTTTCGGGTAATTTCACTGCTATACTTTGCAAAACAAGTAATTTTTTTTAAGGAATAAATTTTCAACAAAGCGTGAAAAACGTTTACAAATCAACACATGGCTCAAAGTGTTCTTTGGTTTTACTTGAATGAATGAATAAATAATTTATTTATCGCTCTACCCAAAATTTCAAACACATAAACTTAAATATCAGATATATACAATGCGAAAGGAGACTGCGAAGTGACCCAAGAGGGTCTTCGAGTCGAGCAGCCACCTGCACCTATGATAAAAAGTTTATATCTTCATTGAATCTAGAGCCCTAAAAACAGCCGAAAGAAAGGGAAAAAAAAGGAAAAAATAAAAAATAAAAAAAAAGGAAAAAGCTACAAACACTACTTTTAACCTAACTGTTACTAAACCAGTTGTAGCAGAAGTAAGAATGAGTTTGTATATTTCTTTTTTAGCAATATTTTTGCAATAGAATTATTTTGTATTTATTACAAAATTTTTTGTAATGCAATTTTCTTATATCAAGATCGATTTTATTCCAAATGGATTCACCTTGAAACTAAATTGAGCGTTGAGTTTTTTTTCTTCTAAATCGGGGAAGAAAACAGTTTTTGTGAAAAGAACTACGTGTTGCGCAATTGTGTACATTATCCACTTCTTTAAAATATAAATTAAGTGGAGACGGTAAAGAATTTGTGGAAGCTTTGTGCATTATCTTTGCAGTTTCAAAATTATACAGTTCTTCAATTTTTAAAATTTTTTAGTTAAAATAATGTATTGTGATAGATTCTCGTGGCTGAATTCCGGAGATTTTTCTTATCGCATTGTTTTGAAGTACTTGCAGTCTTTTTACATATGTCGGATACGTAGAAGCCCAAATAGGCAAAGCATATAAAAGACTAGATGGGAGTTTGCCCGCAAACCCAGTGAACGACCGACGCAAAGCTAATGCTGTGACGCTCAAAAGTACTTTTTGTCTACCGTAAAATCAGCAATTATTCAAAAATATCTGATTATGGAACCTTCAGAAAAGTAGAGTCAAAATAATTTTCAGTTAAATATCTCCTGATATCATAAAACACTGGCACCCAAAGTTGAGCCGTTCAAAATATTGATTTTTGGGGTTCCATTTGGGGGTCTCCGGGGGGGTGGCACCCCCAAACTATGTCAAAATATTTGTCTGTTAAACATCTGCTGATGTCATAACAGACTGGCACCCTAAGTTGAGCTGTTCAAAATATTGATTTTTGGGGGTCTACAGTATTTGGGGGGATCCCGGGGGGTGGCACCCCCAAACTATGTCAAAATATTTGTCAGTTAGATATCTGCTTATATCATAAAACATTGGCACCCTAGCTTGAGCCATTCAAATAATTGATTTTGGGGGGTCCATTCGGGGGGTCCCCGGGGAGGGTGGCACCCCCAAACTATGTCAAACTATTTGTCTGTTATATATCTCCTGATATCAAAACAAACTGGCACCCTAAGTTGAACCTTTCAAAAAATTGATTTTTGAGGGGTCCAAACTATGTCAAAATATTTGTCTGTTAAGTATCTGCTGATATCATAAAACACTGGCACTCTAAGTTGAGCCGTTCAAAACATTGATTTCTGAGGGGGTCCATTTGGGGGGTCCCCAGTGGAGTTGCCCCAAAAACTTTCGGGAGAAAAAATTGTGTTTGCAGCTCAACAACTTTACACAAAAATTAGATTTCGATGTTTTGTGGTTTAGGAGAAGAGCGTACAAAAATTTTCGGGAGAAAAAAAAGGAAAAAAAAGAAATAAACCCCATCGCGGCCAAAAGTGGGTTGGTGGAGATGAAAGGGTATCTTAAGACATACAACCCTATAAAACATTTTTGCCGTACTTAAGCCGTCTTTGACTGAGACCGCTGTTTACGCCAAACTTGCGGGGCGGTTTTCGGGTTCTAAAACCAAAGTCACGTGACCTATTGCCTCGAAATTTGGTACAAACATATAACTCATTAAACTCAAATTAGTGTCAAAATTTCATGTAGCTAGACCCAACCGTTCTCGAGTTATAAGCAAAAGTCTAAAATTTCGCACTCGTTAGTTAGAAAATGGCCGAGTAAAAACAAAGGAACACGCGACGCGAGCGTCGGTCGTTCCAATGAGCATGCACAAATGAGTAGTAGAGCATAAGCAATACAGATCGTGGCATAAACTGAATTAACTTAAATAGAATGACAGTAGACCTAGCTATTTTACTTTGAAGTGCACTTAAATGATTTTTGAAATTTAACTAATCATCAAGTCTTGAATCATTGAACAGGTTTAAACTTGTAATGGAGTCGAAATCATTTACGTAAAACTTTGCGAATTGAGCTTCGCGGTAATTCAAGAATTTGATTAATTCAAGGTAATTTGATGCAACACAACTTGATTTCCTTGGGCTACAGGAAAAGGCAGCGCGCACAGTTTCAAGTGCCTGTTCATCAATACTTAGCCTACACAATTTTTTTGCGATTCAAAACGCTTCCGTCTTCTTAAAATTATTGAAAATGAAACCTCTTGTAATGTTTTAAAAGTGAGAAGGATTTTGTCCATACTCATACTTAAGTTTGCTTTTTATTGCAGGTGGTGATTCACGGTACCAAAAGCACATAGAACACTTTAATAAACTGTAGACGTTTTTCATGCTTTGTTGCAAATTTATGCCTGTAATTAAAAATTATTTAATCTTGAAAGTTAAGCAGTGAGTCAACCTGAAAAACGTAAAAATAAAACCTTACGATGGAAACAGCCCAAAATTTTAAGCTTCTGTCTTATTTGCGGTTTTAGAGACAAAAGAATTTCACATGTGTGTATGCCTCTATGGACACTTTGTCTGTAGCCCCAACTCACTTTCAGCGCCAATCATTGCTTTTTAAATTTTTAATCGCCAAGTTAAAAGCTGTTTCGAAATTCACGTACTTCAGTGGATTAACCTTTTGAGGCTTTAGCAACAAACTTTGGTTTTACCGTTTTGATTATTTAGGTAATCGGCGAATCAAGGTTTGAGAATTACCGGTGGCAAATGATGCTTTAATGAAATTCAAACCTCTCGTTTCACGAAGTTTCGGTGACGTACAAACTTATAGTACCCTTTCAGACACTCATAAAGGCCGCAATACGAGCAACACCTAACTTGCTGCGCAAGTAGAAATCTGAAGCCCGGTTCTAAACTGAGGACGTACGATGACATCAAAACAAAGAACTAACATGGCTTTCAACGACGGCTGCCAGATACAACTGTTTGATAGGGATGCTGACAATTTGGAGCAAGACACGAATGCACCCAACGCAAAAGATAAAACTGATCATGATGACAATCGAAACTCTCCTCACAATATTTCCCCAAGCATTGATGACGTCACGAAGTATGGTGGGAGTGATGAAGATGACGACAGTGAAACGTCATACTCTGATTCTTCGGAGAATATCGAATTAGATCTTGCTGACGTCATTGACTCCTGCTCGCTGCTGGATGGGGAGCTCATTGAAATGAGCTCATTAAGCTTCAGTGATGGGGCAAGCTTTGATGGAGAGCCGTGCAGAGAATCGGATTCTTCAACGGAAAGTGACGACGACTGTGGTTTCCCAATTACAACGTCATTCTGCCGCATTGTTTCCCCCAATGACGTGCCCATACCCACTACTAACACGCATCAGATTCCAAACTCACCAAACAGCAACTCGAAAGAGCAGCGGTTTCATCCCGACCAGCAGCGACCTCACGATAGATCGTCTTCCTCCAAAGCATTGCAACTTGATTCGGAAATTATGTTGGATCTGTACAAGCAGCTTTGTGAGAAAAACGGGAAACCAGAGGCTCAAACAAAACTGAAAAACGAATCAGTCCTCATCTCTCAAGACAAGCATAACGAAGACCAAAAATGCCTTGAAAGAGTCAAATCTCAAACTAAAACGGGTAAAAAAAACAAATCAACTTCTTTAAGTAGAAAACAAAAGCAGACAAAAAAGGCCCACTCGAGCTTCCTTCAAGTGCGTCGCGATAGATCCGCTTCCCCTCAAAATGAACATGTAGGAGGACCCCCCTCACCAACTGATTCCACGTTTCCAACTCCATTTGCTAAGAGAGGTTCTCTGCGGTCATCTTTTGCCCGCTATTTCGGAGCGAAAGAAATTAAAAAAAGATTTTCTTTCCGGAGCTCCTCTCGCTCCGGGTTAATCCACACCAAAGAACTTCAGCTTGAGTCCCACAAAAACTCACACTTTGCAACAAACGTTAAAAGCACAAAAGACAATTCAAATAGAACCCAATTTGAAGCATCAAAAGTTATTAAGCCAGAAGCAAAACTTACCAGAGATAAAGAAAATTGTTCAGAAATCGATAACGACGTGATACTTGCAAAGAAAAACTCGAATGAACTTCATCCTAGGCAAGCTCGTAGAATCTGTCAGACCACAGAAGACTCTATAAATCGAATACCTGAAATAAAAGATAATAAACGCAATTGTGAAAATTTGATTGACGAATTTCTGAAAGATAGCTGCAGCAGCGATGAAAACTATATGCCAACTGAAATGAATAATGTAAAATCTGAAAATCAAAATTTAACTCAAGAAAAAAATAACTCGATTCTAAGCAAAAGCAACCCGGTTCTTAACACAGAGAAACAGATTCTTGACTCCAACAACGTGGATGGCACTAACAACTCGACTCTTGACACTAACAACCTAAAACAACTTTCAGCAGGTGCCAGTATTTCTCGGATTTTTCGCAAAAATGATGTGGACGACAAGCTGCTCGGTAACCGGCAAGAAAGCAGCGATAATCTAAACGATATTCAGCATAAAAACTCAGAGCACATCAAGCTCAGAAAAAAACAACGTAAATTTGAAAGTTCTGATGAAAACCCAACACAGACCCGTCTCTTCCCAGGCCATGGCATTCGCTCACTTCCTCCGGACTTTGCCTTAGGTAAAATCCGTACATTGGATTGTGAATTTTTGGCACCAATTTATAGTGGAATGACACCTAACTGCGAAACTAAGTTCAATGATATAACACCCAGCATCACTCCAGCAGGCCAAGCCAAGTTGATGATGGCTCTGAAACAAAAATCAACCGAGAGTTTGAAAATTACAAGTCCTTCTTCATCTTCCACGTCATCAGTTAGGATGGTGGAGGAGCCGCTGAAGGACAACGCGCAAGATACTGGGTTTGAGTCAGAGGCTTCCAGCGACTTGAGCTCAAATTCTTCAAAAGAACGAGATGAAACTGCAATTGGAATCGAACTCCTAGAAAAAAGTTTTGTTGAGCCTGACTCGAAACAACAGACTCTCCAGTCAGACTCTGAGATTTCTCCTTTGCAACAAGTCAGGTATGAAATTGGGCCGGTTTCCGCAAGCAATTCCAGAAAACATCTTGCAGACGGTGCGCAGAGCAAAATTTTCACAAGCCTAAACGAAAATGGGGATTTCCCTTGTGAACCTGTTCACTCTGCACCAGAAATCGCAAAAACTGAAAGCAAATCGCTTTTGGATGCTTATGATGATGAGCTGTTGGCAAGACTGCTGACAAACCCAACCAAACAGATGATGCATAAGCGAGCCACCTCAACCTCACAACGCAGAAGCGTTGATAAATTGCCTTGTAAAGCGACTGATGAGCCATCGCAGTTAACTCCTAATAAAGAAAAGCCCAACTCTTCTCAACAACCTCACGTAAAGGTCACCCTGGAGAGGAGAGGAAGACCCAGTTTCAAAAAATTGTCAAACGATACTAGTGGCAATTCGCCTGAACATATGTACCATTCTAGTAGAAAGGAACTAAATAAACCAGACCCCCCTGAACTTCCCCACCCGTTTGATCCTTTTCAACGGCCAGCCTTTCACCGCCCTTTGCTGCATAATCCCTTCCAGGAAAATCTTTTCCACCCAAGTCCTGTTTTTCCGCTACCTCGGTCACCTTTTAATATATTCCACCAGCAGCATTCAATGCTGCGAGAGTCCACTGCTCCAATGATGCAACCTTTAACTCCTCCTACTATGTTTAATTACCCTCCACGACTCCGTATACCTCCACGATTTGAATCTCCTAACTTAACTTCACCTCACTACACGAGACCTCATTTTGCTTCTTCGTCTCAGCTCAATCATGGCTTCGGACGACCTGCAATGCGCCAGAGGTATGCCCAGGTCCGCCCCCACCATGAAGAACCAAACGTTATGTACCGGGCGAGATCAGAACGCGAGAACCCCGGTTCGATGCGTGACTGGCTCCAGGAAATTGACGAGAGCTGCAACAGGCTAATCGCCGATTGTGACGATTTCAATTTTCAGGAATCAAATGAGCGTGACAATTACAACAACATGTTGGAGCGAAATTATTACGACGAGAACCGCGAGCAATCGCAAAGCTATTTTAACCGAAAATCCAGGAGCCAAGGTAATGGGAGGCCGAGCAGGCCGTCCTTTGAACAATGTGACGTCATCGATCCAAATGGTTTTCCGCAAGCCAACCCTAGCCGAAGTTTGGTGAAGCGAAATTCGTTTACGTTAGATGAAGATCGAGAATCGTACTCAAATTTCATGGCAAACTTCGCGCGCGAGCTACGTGATCCACGATTATGTTTGCGCGAACAAAATTTCCGTTGCCTGGTTATTAGCGAGATGCAGCGATTGCTACCACTAGTCCGATGGCGCGATATGGCTCAATTTTATGACAATATAATGAATCACTATTATCGCATTTCAGCGATGCATATGACCGCTGAAGAAAAAGAGCAAGAGTGCGGTCGTCTTCTGGACTCGATGGTGGAAGAAATTCTATCCTCGCAGAACCAGCCGGTGAGCGTTTAATGGTTCCATACGAAAAAGGGTAGTAATTTTAAACCCCATCTTGCGGTTCATCTTCAAAAAGAAAAAGAAAAAAAATCCACAAAAGTTGCACCAAGCACAGTTAGTGCCGTAACTTCATAACCTGAGATAATTACTAATTATGTATGTGCCATTATTTTGTCGCGATTCCAAACCTTGTTTTGAAAACATCAACCAACAATTATTAATATTTTTGTAGCGTTGATTGAAGTGGGAATCTTCAACATTATGGAGTCGCTTAATCGTTTGAGTAGTTTTAAAATAAGTTAAGGGTTGCCCTTTTGGATTTGCGTGGAAGACAACAGTATGTTGAATTTTCTTTAAAATTCTGCAATCACTAAGTTTTTTCAAACCAGAACCTTTTATTATTACCTCTTGTTTTTACATGGAAGCCCTACGGTCGCCTGCCAGAAAGGCGCCCTCAAAACTGTGATAGAATAACAAACTTTTGCTTTTTCAGGGTCGGCTACGGGAGTCGAACCGGCTTTTATGCCAGCAAGACCTAGCCCGAAGTGTATATGACGGTGATTCTCCTTTCGATATGGTGACGTGCCGAACGCTGGTGTGCAAAGGGTGGAACGAGCGCGGCCTCTGCCCAAATGGCAGCCGCTGCCCGTATGTGCATAGTTGTATAAAATGCGGCACTGTTAATGGTATAAATAGCAACCACCCAATGTTGGAATGCCCTAACTAATGCTTGTCAGAATTCTCCCTCCAATTTATGGTCAAACCTTCAAATTTATGACGATCTGCTCGTTTGAAGAAATCGGCCATTAAGGCGCTTCCATTGGTGATCCAATAAAATAACATAGAGGAAGAAATCCAGCTCTAATATATTATGCAATCCATCGCAACTGGGACTCTCTCCCTTATCCAACCGCCATGGGACTTCAAAAACATTAACGTACAATCCAATCAGACCAAAATTTGACTAAAACAAAAATTTGATGGTACTACTCCAATGAAATCAAATCTACTGTTAGGTCGAGTGGTAACGCACGTTCGTCTTTGGAGCGGAAGTCTAAGGTTCAAATCTCGGTCCGGTCAAACCAAACACAGTGTTGCCAACGGCTCGCCACCGCCGCGACATTTTTTCGAAAGGAGCTGTGTTGCCTGCAGGCGCAATGACCTAAAGATGGGCTCCACAAACTCCTTGCACGCTTTGGTGTAATACAGGGAATTTAATGAAAGATTTGATTTGGTCTGCTCCATATAGACTAATCTTTTATTCAATTGTTGTTTCTTGGGCTACCATTTTTTGCATTTTCTTTGAAAGAATCTATTTTTAACGGCATTTGAGCCAAAATATTGTTACGAAAGCTTGTTATAGGTTTCCCTCCTTAATCTGTTCTTACAAGATGAGGATCGGGGAAGTTGGTTAAACGAGGATTGAAGGCAAAATAAATGGGGATATTAAAAGTCAGGCGAATCGTATTACACTAAATTGGTGTTGACTCCATTCTTTTTGACCCAGCCGATCCAGAGATATTCTACTTCAAACACGACGTAAGGGGCTCTAATCTTACAATTGTTATTGCCAATTCTCATTAATAAGCCTTAGCGTCGTTAACGACGCGATTCTAGTTCTAAACTAAAGCAGAGCCGTTATTAAACCACTGCACTGAGTCGTTTTGCAGCGCACTAATCAGTTTGATCTTATCAGCAGAACAGATCTGAGCTGGTAAAAAGAGTAAACTGTTTGGTAGCCTAACGGTATCAGTAAAAATCAAGCTGCTGTTAGATACATGTCGGTCTAAATCATGGCCTAGCCTAGCAATAAAGCTTTTGTTACTGCGATACCAACTACAAACTCATACCTGATAATAAGAATACTAGTCAGAGGCGCCAGCAGAAATTTTTTCAGAGGGGGGGCAAGCGACGTATTCATTATCTTCTGGATCAAATAAAACCTTACAGCTGCAACCAGGGCCTGCGAGAGGCGGTTCAGGGGGTACATCGTACCTGGGCCCGGGCCTAGGGGGCCCGGAAGAGTTCAGGTCTCCCCTTCAAGTTTTGGTGTCGCACCCAGTGGCGTATTTATGGGCAAAAAATGGGACTAAATTTCAGTGAAGACCTTTTGTTTTGTTTTTTTGCTCTTCATGTAATTTTGGGCAAAAAATTGGACTAAATTTCAGTGAAGACCTTTTTTTTTGCTCTTCACCTAGCTTTGGGCAAAAAAAATCAGAAAGAAAAAATGTTGCGCAAGTTTGGTGCCCAAAGAGAATTGGGGGCCCGGTATCGACCTTCGTACCCACTGGAAAAATTTCACTCTGAGGCCCTGGCTGCAACCAGAATTTCGCTAAGGGGCTTGAACCAAAAGTTAAAATGATCCTGTTCAAAAAATGTTGCAATTGGGCGGCATGTTGACCAAACTGATGCAATTCAAGTGTAATAAGGAGGGGGGCTGGGGTGAAAGCCCCCAGTCGCTGGGCAATTATCGCAATTTCTTGAAAAAAATATAACCATTTTAAGGTCATTTGAATCACATTTCGAACGTTTTTAAGGCCATTGTAAAGAACAAAGTTGTTGAGATTAGGAATCTACTTCAAATTCTTAAATTGCCCAGCCCTTTCTGCCTTCTTTAATTGCAGATCAAATGCAAACCACATGTTAAACGCTCGCATAAGTGAGTCAAGTTTTCCAAGTCACTTGGATACGGAGAAGGAAAGGCTATGCTCCCTTGGTTGCGCCACTGACTGCAACCTGAATTTTGTTAAGAGAGGGGGCTTGATTAACCTAAAGATTGAAACTTTTTCCTTGAAAAGTGCCTCAATTGGGCAGCGAGCCGAGCAACCTGGTGCAACTAAAACACATCACAGACCGGGGTTTGGGGAAAAAATCCTAGCTACTGGGCAATTTTTGTGATATTTTAGAAAAAAATTAGTCATCTTAACGCTATTTTTAGAGCCGTTTTAAAAATTAAATTGATACAATTTGAAAGCTATTTGAAAGAATTAAATAGCTCAGCCTCTTCAATCCTTCATGTTACTCATAGTTCAAGTCCAAAACTAGTTCTAATTAAATAAGTCAAATACTGAATAGCCCCCCCATCCCCTAAACTCTTTTTTTTTTATGAATCTTACGTTAAGCATTTTGCATTAAGCGATCAATTTGACTGCTTATTTTTAGCCATGTTTTAAAGTTTTTACCGATTAATTTGTAACCTATATTTTTAGCAAGTAATTAATATCCCACCCCTAAAAAAAATATATATATATATAATAATAAATGTTTCAAAAGTGGCTTTGAACCACTTCAGAAGCCATATCACTGCAAAAGACTGCCTTAGAAGGACAAAAATTGTGTTACTTTTCTTATCGGGCACTTTGGTCTACAGGCCAATGCAGGGTAATACAGCCCCCTAGCTACACTATTGATTACAAATTTCGTTTTTATTTCGGTTTCTAAGCAAAATTAATTTAATGGCGGAGAAATTATTATTTTAGTGTTTATATGAGCACAGCGTAAATTTGAAATTTTAAACGCTGTATCGTATTTAGATCCTGATAAGGGCTCAATGACAGATGCTGAAACGTTTCAAAAACGTTTGATATTGATTAATTAATCAAACAATTTAATGCTTAATCCTAAGGTGTTGCTTACGCTCACTTTTAGGAAAATGCTGTATCCATGATAATTCGCGTAAAATGGGCAATCCTGTTCCTCCTGCTCCAACCCTCTGCACCAAAGAGGTAAAAAAGCTCGGCAAAAAAGATAAAAAAGTTCCACAAAGGGTTGTTTTGTTAGTTTAGATAAATATATTTAGACTTATTTTGCACACTTAAACATGAAAAATACTTGACATCTTAATTTCCAGGTAGGTGGCAAGTGTCCCTCTTGTCCCCCCTGCGGGCGCCCCAGCTACCAGTTCCTGAGTAGGCCTATTGTATTCACTCACAGTATTTTGTGACCTTGGAATAAATTTTCCAACTATTGTAAGTGGCAAACAACGGCTTACTTTCGCTTGTTTTTAGACGTTTGTTGCGTAGGCTAACCAAACAATCAACTCTTTTTTTCCCAGCTCGGATCTGTTGTGCTCCAAACTGATTAGTGCGCAACGAAATGACTCAATGCAGTAGCCTAATACCCGCGTTGCTTTATAGGTTAGAATTTAAAACTGGGATGGCGTCGTTAAAGGCGGTGAATCATCCAGCCAATTCCGGTGGTTTACAATAGCTAAAATTGAACTATAATTTTTGGTATTTTTTGTTTTAATTTTGGGACTGCAGTTGCAAAGATATTCAACAGATACAAAAAGATATCCCCCCAAAAAAAGTTTTTGGAAACTCTGAGTTTTGTTCTTCCCGCCAAAACCAAAGTTCTCTAAACTATTAGGCCTACTGTGGTTTTGGTGGGAAGAACAAAACTCAGAGTTTCCAAAAACTTTTTTCGCAGGGATATCTTTTTGTATTTGTTGAATATCTTCGCAACCGCAACCCCAAAATCCAAACAAACAATATCAAAAATTATAGTTCAATTTTAGCTATCGTAAACCACCGGAATTGGCTGGATGATTCACCGCCTTTAAATACACTACAAAGCTATCAACGTCAGGGTTGCCAATAAAAATTATAACACTAGAGGTCGCTACGTCGTGTTCGAAGTAGAATATTTTTGGAAGGGCTGGGTCAAGAAGGATGTAGTCAAAGCCAAACAATCTAGTCTTATGTGATTGGCATACCTTTAGATACCCTTTACTCCTCTTTTAAATATTACTTTGTGTTATGCAAAGAATTAGCTTGAAGTGAAAGCGATTGAGGAACGTTTTGAAGAATCTGGTGCTTTGGTAACTCAAGCAAAAGTTTGTTCAAACACCTGAAAATTAGCTTCTCAAAATTAAAGTACAACATTACCTCGTTCACTTGGTGATTGGCTTGCATTGTTATATCGCAATACTTAGACTTATTTCGCAATAGCACATAGACGTGTTTTGCACATTTCGTTGAGAATTTATGTGCTTTTCGTTTATAAAATGTTCGTTTTAATATAAAATCTCAAAAAATTCTCAAGAAGTATTTTTTATTCAGTCCAATTTATGTTAGGTCAATGACCTCAATTTTTTTAAAATTTGGGTCATTTTATTCTTCATTAAAGTACAATTAAATAAATTAAGAACAATTGGAGGCTGAAAATTTGTGAAAATTTAAAGGAGACCTGTAGTGACACTAGGAAAATATTTCAAAAATAGCGTTAGTTACTTTTGAACCCAGCAGTACAAGCATGACTCTAAAAACCCATTCGCTTTCAAAAAATCCCAAATTTAGTGGTCGATTGTCTTGGTGATTATGACGACAATGAGCCTCTACTTTTTTGGCGAGTGTATAGAAGTGGAAATGGATGATGGAGGATGGATAAAGGATGGAGGATGACTTAGTGTTGCGCTAATCTGACTCCTGACTGTGCAAGTATACAGCCACCATCATTAAGCTTGCAATCAGTCTTGTTAAGAGTAACTTCGTAAAACCGTCAACTTTTTAGCAACGGTAACAACGCTTAAGGTAATATAACTCTAACTACAAAACTTAAACCCGGAAAACTCCGTAAAATTCGGAGAAAAGGCACAAACTGTAAACTTTCAAAAACTCGACAAACTCTAAAAACTTGGCAAGCTCTGTAAGCTCTGTGAACTATTTGAACTATATCTTGCCACGCCCAGAACAAGTTATAAATACAGGTTCCCATAGGTGGGCACAAGTCCGTTAATCCGTTAATAACGAAGCTAACTTTTTCATTAACTCGTTAATTCGTTAAAAAGTTTTTTCATTTTAACGGACTACAGTGAATTAACTTCCGTTAAGTTCTGTTTACGGACTAAAGTAACTTCCGTTAAGTTTTGTTAACTTCCGTTAACGTTTTTATCGTTAATATCTTGCACAATTCATTCATTGTACCGGTACAAACTAGTTTGCTTTGGTAACACTTGTTGCGTATAACCACGAGTTTTAAAGAAGAAAGCGAAGAAAGAAGCTCTTTTTTAAAAATAGTAAGCTGCAGCCTCATAGGTCTGTAAATTATCGCTGTTCACAATTTTCAAACATTTTCCGATCGCAGCTTCGTTAGTGCATTTGAACTTATTCTTATCTTGAAATTATATAAGACTGGAAAATGTAACTTCCAAAGCACTAAAAGAACACCATAGCAATGAATTTTCTTTACAATCAGCTCAACAGCGTCAATACGTGTTCTACAAGCAAGTGAATAAAAAGAAATCTAGATTACACGCAACATGTTAACGAATTAACGGACTTTATTAACTTCCGTTAATTAAGGCTGAAAATAACGAATTAGCGTTAACGGAGGTGTGAAGTTTGTTAACGGACTAGTGGTTAACGAAGCTAACGTTTTGCATTAACTTCCCCATCTATGCAAGTTCCATCTCTGCCTCTTTTGTCCTAATGACGTCAAAATTTGGCAAAAAGAAACTAACTTGTGTTCGCGCGCCCACAGATAAAAAAAAAAGATAGAAAATCATACGTTTTGGGAATCTGAATCACTCAAACGAGGCGGATACGGAGCAACGCTGATACGTCACAAAAACATGACACAAAAACAAGTTGAAGCGTTCGAAACTTGGTTCACTCAGATAAATCATCTGGTACATGATCTGCGTGATTGCAGGATTTGCACGCGCTAAACACGATCAGTTCCTTCACGCCACAGGTGTTCAGTTTGGCTGGGTTTTGAAATAAGAGCGAGAAAGAGTTCTGAAAAAAAGTGAATATGAAAGCAGAAAACAGCTTGCGCGATCGATCATATTGCTGGCGAGTACTATCGGATCAAGTACGACAGTACGTGTAAACAATATTGTTTTCGCTATTGCACGCAATACTGGTATAGTTTTTGGGGAGTAGCAAACGATAAGCCTATATCGGCAGCTTATGCTTACCAGAACTTGTCTACTTAGTACCGTATAGCCAGGGCCTGCGAGAGGGGGGTTCAAGGGGTACACCGTACCCGGGCCTATGGGGGCCCGGGCTCAAGGGGCCTGGAAGAGTTCAGGTTTCCGCGTTAAGTTTTGGTATCGCACCACAACACCGTAATCAAATTTGCCTACAGCAAAAATATCAGTCAGCCTATTCAGTACTGGTAATTGGTCGCTATTTTTGCTACACAGCCTTTAGGGCATCTAATAGTGGCCGATTTGATTAAAAAAATAAGAGGAAATCGTATCAAAAGCAGTGGTGCCGTTCTTTGTTGAGCATTGGGGGGGATAATTTGCAATTTTACCCCAATTTTTCCCTATTTTCAACATTGGGGGGATGAACCTCGACCACGATTTTGCTCAGGTGTGGAAATTTATTGAAGACCAAAGAAAAAAATGCAAATGGAACACTTTTTTTCCCCGAATTCAGTTGAAGAGCAAAAAAAAGGTCTTCTTCAAAAATAGAACACTTTTTTAATAGATACTTTTTCAAAATATATTTTTCAAAAATAGAACACCCCCCCTATTCCCCCCCGGGTTTCGGCACCCCTGATCAAAAGCCATACACTTGCACCGAAATTAACGTTTTGTTACATTTCTCTGACTTGAGAGCCCTAATTCTACGGTATAACAATGTACGAGGGCCCACATTTCCAGAGATCCAAAAGCATTTCAACCTCTGAGAGCGGAGTCAAAGTTGACATACTCTACTACTATCATTTAGTAACTCACTCTATCTGTATGAGTTTAATAGGTATTTGTGTTTGTGAAGTCTATGATTGCAGATGACTTCTGAAAACTTTTATCAGTAAAATATTTAGATTTGCAGTATTAAAGTCATTATGTTGTATAATATTGTGTCAATGTCATCATCCCCCACATCACATACTTTCTTTCATGTATATCACGTTTTCTGCTCGTCAATTTAAGCAAGTTTGGTGCTGGGATGTTGATCAAATGCTGCATTTTACCCTCGAGAAACTTAAAAGTGCTAAAGCTTCCGGGGCTCTGCCCCAGACCCCGCTGGGGGAGCTTACAGCACTCCCTCAGACCCTCTAGCTGAATTTAAACCAATTTTATGCCTACTCGTGTTTTTCATTGGTCCTAACTGTATTCGATTATGGTTATCCCCTCGCTTTTAAATGAAGATCTACATCCATCGGACAAAAAATGATTTAACGGCATGGGCCCGGATAAGGCATGGGGGTCCAAATAAGATTTGGGGGCCCGGTATCGACCTTCGTACCCCCTGGAAAATTTTCTCTCTGAGGCCCTGCGTACAGCCTACTGATACAGTAGTTTCACTCTGCCAATTTTGCGTTCATGATTTTTCGTCGGTGAACAGGCAAAGTGAACAGGCAACCTTTTCAACACTAAACGCTCTAAAGTATTTTCGGATGTTATATTTTGTTTTTCGTTAGGTTATCTTCATCGCAAGATTTCGCTTTGCCGATTTGAAATAAAGTAAACTACAAACCTGAAAGTGGTCTATCAAATGAAGGCACGCTCGAAGTAGTCGCGATGCCATTATGACGTCATAATAACCTGACAAATACGCTGATTTCAAGCAATTTCACCGCAATTACTGATTGTAGATCGATGCAAGGTCTTTTCGAAGCAGCTGACAATATTACACCAAATCGACGTGACGAAGACGCTGTTGTGACATCACCATGTCTTTACAGTTTTTTATTTTGTATTAATGCTTGCCACTAAACAGCGTTTTAGTGCTTGAATTGAATAAATAAAACTACGAACTTGAAAATGGTAAATCGGTTTGTGGTAGTCGTGACTGTATTATGACATCATAATGAAGTGACAAAAATGCATATTTCGATGACTCTAACAAAGTTATCAATCGTGAATTTCATCAATGTCTTTGTTATTATTGAAAGTTTCGTGTGTCAAGTCGAAGTGACGTCTAGTCTCCCAAGATGTTTTTGTGATGTTTAAGTAAATACATAATAATTGATGCACTGTTGATTAATTTAATTGTGCTGGCATTCACAATATTAATTAACAAAACTGAAAGTCCAAAATTGACAGAAAGTAATTGGGACTCTATCGTGACTTCATAATATTGTTTAACAAATTTCTGGTTTTAAGAGATATTAAAACAATTATTCATCATAAATCATGTCAAGGTATTCTATAATCCCGACAACTTCCAGCCAATTTTGCACTTTTAGTTTTGTTACATAATATCGCGAATGTCAGCACTAGAAAATCAATCAACATGCATCATTTATTATGAATTTACTTAAACCGTGAATATATTTATGACGTCACAAAAATGTCTCGATGAGGGGACGCCACTTCTATTTGACACAAGTAACTTTCAATTGGAGCAAAAACATTGATGAAATTTATGAATGATAGCTTTGTTAGTTTGTCGAAACAAGCATTTTTGTCACTTTAATATGATGTCATAATACAGTCACGAGTCACGACTACTTGGAACCGATTTACCATTTTCAAGTTTTGCTGTTTTTTTTTCAGTCAATACGAGAAGTAAAAACATGTGGCAAGCATTAACACAAAACAAAAAACTGTCAAATCATTGTGACGTCACAACAGCGCATGAATCCTTATTGGTCCTTATGAGTCATTATTAGTTGATATGGGTCCTTATGGGTCCTTATGGGTCCTTATTGGTCCTTATGGGTCCTTATGGATCCTTATTGGTCCTTATTGGTCCTTATGGGTCCTTATTGGTCCTTAAGTGTCCTTATGGGTCATTATGAATCCGAATGGGTCCTTATGGGTTCTTGTGGGTCCTTATGTGTCCTAATGGGTTTTTATGGGTCCTTATGTGTTACGTGTGTCCTTATTGGTTCTTAAGGGTCCTTTATCAGTCCTTATTGGTCCTCATGGGTCCCTATGTGTCCTTGTGGGTTCGGGTTCTTATGGGTCTATATCGGTTCTTATGGGTCATTATTGGTCTTTATGGGTCCTTATGAGTCCAGGTCTTCATGGGTCTTTGTAGGTCCTTATAGGTCCTTATTGGTCCTTATGGGACCTCATTGGTCCTTATGTGTCCTTATGGGTCATTATGAGTCCCAATGGGTCTTTATGGGTTCCAATGGTTCCTTATGGGTTCTTGTAGGTCCTTATGGGTCATTATGGGTCCTTATTGTTCCTTATTGGATCTTATGGGTCCCTATGGGTCCTTGTGGGTCCTTATTAGCCTTATGGGTCCTTAAGGGACGTTAATGGTCCTTATGGATCCTTATGGGTCCTTATGGGGTCTTATGAGTCCTTATGGGTCCTTCTTGGTCCTAATTGGTTCTTATGGGTCCTTAAGGGTCCTTATAACTCCTTAGGGTTCCTGGTCTTTTTGGGTCCTTATGGTTCCTCATGAGTCCTTATTGGTTCCTATGGGTCCTTGTGGGTCCATATGAGTTCTTATTGGTGTTCATGGGTTCTCATGAGTCCTTAAGGGTCCTTATTGGTCCTTATGTGTCCGTAAGGGTCCTTATGGGTTCTTACGCATCCTTATGGGTTCTTATAGGTCCTAAAGGGTGCTTAAGGGTCCTTATTGGTCCTTGTTAGATCTTATGGGTCCTTATGGGTCCTTATTGGTCCTTATGGTTCCTTATTGGTCCTTATGGCTCTTTATGCGATTTTATGTGTTCTTATGTGTCCTTATGGATTCCTATGGGTCCTTATGGTTTCTGATTGGTCCTTATGGGTCCATATGGGTCATGGTTATTATGAGTCCTCATAGATCCTTATGGGACTTAATGGGTTGCTATGGGTTCTTATGTGTTCTTATGCATTCTTAAGGGTCCTTATGGGTTGTTAAGAGACCTTATGGGTTCTTATGGGTCCTTATTAATCCTTATGGGTTTTCATGGGTCTTTATGGGTTATATCTGTTTTTTTGGTCCTTAAAAGTCCTTTATCGGTCCTTATTGGTCCTAATGGGTCTCTATGGGTCCTTATGGGTCTATATCAGTCCTTATTGGTCATTAGGGGTGCTTATGAGTTCAGGTTCTTATGGGTCCTTATGGGTCCTTATCGGTCCTTATTGGTCATTATGGGTGCTTATGAGTCCAAGTTCTTATGGATCCTCATTGCTCTTAATGGGTTTCTATGGGTCCTTATGGGTCCGTAGGGGTCCTTATGGGTTCTTATGGATCCTTAGGGGTCCTTATGGTCCCTTATGGGTCCTTATTGGTCCTTACGGGTCTTTACTGTTTCCAATGGATCCTTATGGGTTCTTATAGGCCTTTATGTGTCTCTATGGGTCCCCAAGGGTCCTTATTGGTCCTTAACTGTCTGCATGTTGTCTCGGTCCTTATGGGTCCTTAGAAGTCCTTATGGGTTTTTATCGCTTCTAATGGGTTCTTATGGGTCATTAATAGCCTGTTTACATGTGCACTTTTGGGAACCAGTTCTTAGTTTTAGTGCCTGAATTTTGCTGAGTCACACACAAAAAAGGTTATGTGTGTGACTCAGCAAACCTTTTTTGTGTGTGACTCAGCAAAATTCAGGCACTAAAACTAAGAACTGGTTCCCAAAAGTGCACATGTAAACAGGCTGTAAGTGTCCGTATGGGTTTTTATGGGTTCTTATGGGTCCTTATGGTTCTTTATTGGTCCCTATGGGTTGTTATGGGTCCTGGTCATTATTGGTTTTTATTGGTCCTTATGGGTTCTTATGGGACCTTATGGGTCCCCAAGGGCCCTTATGGGTCCTTAATGGTCTTTATGGGTCCTGATTAGCCTGTTTACATGTGCACTTTTCGGAACCAGTTCTTAGTTCTAGTGCCTGAATTTTGCTGAGTCACACAAAAAAAAAGTTTGCTGAGTCACACACAAAACCGTTTTTATGTGTAACTCAGCAAAATTCAGGCACTAGAACTAAGAACTGGTTCCCAAAAGGGCACATGTAAACAGGTTATATGTGTCCTGGTTCTTATGGGTCCTTGTGGGTCCTTATGGGTTTTTATGCGTCCTCATCGATGTCTATGGGTCCTTTTGGGTCCCATGGATCCTTTTTGGCCTTATGTGTTCTCATGGGTATTTATGGGTCCTTTTCGGTCCTTATGGGTTCTTATTGGTCCTTAAGGGTCCTTAAGGATCCTTATGCGTCCCAAGAGTCCTTATGGGTTTTTATGGGTCCATATGGGTTCTTATGGGTTCTTATGGGTTCTTATTGCTCCTTATGGGTTCCTATGGTTTGTCCTTGGTCCTTATAGGTTGTTATAGTTCCTGGTCTTTATGGGTTTTTTTGGGTCTTTATGGGTCCTTAATGCTCCTTATGGATCTTTAGGTGTTCTAATGGGTCCTTCTGGGTTAAATAGTGTCCTAATGGGTCCTAGTTGGTCCTTATAGGTCCTTATTTGTCCTTCACTTTACTTATGGTTCCTGGTCCTTAATAGCCTGTTTACATGTGCCCTTTTGGGAACCGGTTCTTAGTTCTAGTGCCTGAATTTTGCTGAGTCACACACAAAGAAGGTTTTGTGTGTGACTCAGCAAACCTTTTTTGTGTGTGACTCAGCAAAATTCAGGCACTAGAACTAAGAACTGGTTCTCAAAAGTGCACATGTAAACTGGCTATAAAAGTTCTTATTTTTCTTTATGGGTTTTTATGGGTTCTAATGGGTCCTGATGGGTTCTTATAGGTCTTCATGGGTGTTTATGCGTCTTTATTGGTCCTAATGGATTGTTACGGGTTGTTATGTGTCCTTATGGGTCTTAATTGGTCTTTGTGGGTCCATATTGAACCACATAAATCCTTATGTGCCCTTAAAAACCAAAAAAGGTTCCATGAAGACCTGTAAGAACTCATAGGGACCAAGACACACATAGCCTGTTTACTTGTGCACTTTTGGGAACCAGTTCTTAGTTCTACGGCCTGAATTTTGCTGAGTCACACACAAAAAAGGTTTGCTGAGTCACACACATTACCTTTTTTGTGTGTGACTCAGCAAAATTCAGGGACTAGAACTAAAAACTGGTTCCCAAAAGTGCACATGAAAACAGGCTAACAACGACCCACAAGGACCAAGAAAGACCTATGAGGACCCACACGAACCCATAAGGACCCATAAAGGCCCATAAGGACCAATAACGTCCCAAAGAACCACCAAGAACCCGTAAGGACGCATAGGAACCCATAAGGACCCATGAGGACCAATAAGGACCCATCAAGACGCAAAAACACCAATAAAAACCAACAAGGACTCATAAGGTCCAATAAGGACCAATAGGGACCCATAAGGATCCATAAATACCCAAGAAAACCCATAAAGACACCAAACAACCCATAAGAACCAATAAAAAAACAAAAAGACCCACAAAGACCCATAAGGACCATTAAGGATTCATGAGAACCCATAACAACCCACAAAAACCCATTGGGAACAATGAAGACCCACAAGGACCCATAAGGACCAATAAAGACCCATAAGAACCCAACAGGACCCATAAACCCCCATAAAACCCAGAACGACCCATAAGGACCGGAAGGGAACCAAAAAGACCAAACAGGACCCATAACGACTTTCAAGGAAGAATAACGTCCAATCAGAACCAACAAAAACACATAAGGACCCACAAGAAACCATAAAGAACCCTAAAAATCCATAACGATCCATAGGGGCAAATAAGAACCCATAAAGACATATAGAGTCTGTTTACATGTGCACTTTTGGGAACCAGTTCTTACTTCTAGTACCTGAATGTTGCTGAGTCATACACAAAGAAGGTTTGCTGAGTCACACACAAAACCTTTTTTGTGTGTGACTCAGTAAAATCCAGGCACTAGAACTAAGAACTGGTTCCCAAATGTGCACATGTAAACAAGCTAATAAAGACTAATAAGACACATAAGGACCCACAAGAAACCATAAGGACCCATAAGGACACATAAGGACCTATAAAAACCCATAAGCACCCATTAGAATCCACAAAGACGCATCAGGACCTAAAAGGATTAATAAGGACCAATAAGGACGCATAAGAACCTATAAAAACACATAAGGACCTGTAAAACCACATAAGGACCCATTGGGACTCATAAGGACCCATGAAGACCCATAAGGACCCATCAGAATCCAATTAGAAGCATAATGAACTACAAGGACCCATAGGACCCAAAAAAACGCATAAGTACCAATAAGGACCCATTAGAATCCATAAGGACGATCAAGGATCTATAATAACCCATAAGGATTCATTGGAATCCATATGGAACCATAAGGACCAAACAAGTCTCATAAAAAACAATAAGGACGCATAAGGAACTATAAGGACACTTAAAGACCCAATAGAATCCACAAGGACGAAAAGGACCTAAAAAAACTATACGGACCCATAAGGACGCATAAAAACCAATAAGGACCCACAAGGACCCCTAAAGACGCATAAGGAAAAATAAGGACCCATAAAGACCCATTGGGACTCATAAGGACCCCTAAAAACCCATATAGACACATTAGAAATCATAAGGACGCATAAAAAACTACAAGAACCCATAAGTATCCATTAGAATCCATAAAAACGATCAAGGACCTATAAGGACCAATAAGGAAGCATAAACATCTATAAGGACACTTATGGAAGCATTAGATTCCATATGGACGAACAATGACCTATAAGGACCCATAAGGACCATAAAAGACCCATAAACACGGATAAGGACCTGTAAAAACATAAAGACCCATTAGAATCCATAGAGACGCAAAAGAATCTTTAAAGACCTACAGAACCCATCAGAACCCATATGGACGCAAAAAGACACATAAGGACCCATAAAAACCCAACAGGACGTATAAAGATTTTTAAGAACCCATAAGGACACATTAGAATCCTTAAAGACAAATAAAGACCTTTAAGGACCCATGAGAACCCATTAGAGTACATAAGGATGCATAAGCACCTATAAGGACACATTAAAAAACATAAGGACGCATGAGGACCCACAAAAACGCATAAGGATCTATAAGGACCCGTAAAGATTCATACGGACGCTTAAGCACCAATACGACCAATAAGAACGAAGAAGGACGTATAAAGACCAATAAGGACCCATAAAGATCAACACGGACCCTAAACGACCCATAAGGTAGCATAAGGACCTATAAAGACCCATTAGAATCCAGAGGTAGGAATAAAGACCTATAAGGACCCATAAAGGCCCATCAAAATTTATAAAGACGCAAAAAATACTGAAAGGACACATAAAGACCTATGAAACCGCATAAGCACCAATAAGGAACCATAAAGATCCACAAGGACGCATAAGGAACTATAAGCACCCATAAGAACTAATTAAAATTCATAAGGACGCATAAGAACGTATAAGGACACATTAGGACCCATTAGAAACAATAAAAACGAAAAAGGACCTATAAGGACCCATGAAAACCCATTAAAATCCATAAGGACGCATAAGCACCTATAAGAACCCATAAAGATCCACAAGGACGCATAAGGAACTATAAGGACCCATAAAAACTAATTAAAATTCATAAGGACGCATAAGAACCTATAAGAACACATTACGACCCATTAAAATCATTAAAGACAAAAAATAATCTACAAGGACCCATAAAGACCCACTAGAGTCCATAAGGAGGCAAAAATAACTCTAAGGACCCATTAGGACCCGTAAGGACGCCTAAGGACCCATAAAGACCCATTCCAATTCATAAAGACAAAAAAGGACCCATACAGACCTAAAACCAACCACTACAATCCATAAGAACGCATAAAGACCTATAAAGATCCATTAGGACGCATAAGGACGCATAAAGACACACAAGGACCAATAAAAACGGACATAGACAAATAAGGACTCATCAAGACGCATAAGGACCTATAAAGACCAATAAGGACACATACGGACGCATAAGGACCCAAAAGGACTCATAAGACCCATAAAGACCCATTAGAACCCATAAGGACGCATAAAAACGTATTAGGACCCAGAAAGACCGATTAGAATCCACAAAAAGGAATAACGACATTTAAGGACCGAAAAGGACCCATTAGAATCCATAAGGACGCATTAAGTCTTATTGGGACCTATAAGGACCCGAAGGGACGCATAAAGACCTATAAGGACACATAAGGATCCATTAGAATCCATGAGGACGCATAAGGATTTATAAAAACCCATAAGGACGCAAAAGAATCCATAAAGACCCTTAAGGAACCATGAGGACGCATAAACACCCATAAGAACCCTTAACAGTACATAAGGACGCATAATGACCTATAAGAACCCATACGGCGAATTGGAATCCACAAGGACGCATATGGACATATAATGATGCGTAAAAACCCATAAAAACGTATAAGGACCTATAATGACCCATAAGGACACATAAGGACGCATTCATTCATTCATTCATTCATTCTTTTTTTATTCTTATCATAAAAACGCATTAGGACTTATAAGAACTAATAAAGACCCATAAGGACGCTAAAAGACCTAAAAGACACATAATGATCCATAAGAACGCATAAGGACCCATAAGGACCCATAAGAACCCATAAAGACACATTAGAATCCACAATGACGAATAGGGACTTATAAGGACCCATAAGGACCTATTAGAATGTGTAAGGACGCAGAAGGACCAATAACGACTCATAAGAAAACATAAGGACGCATAAGGACCTAGAAGGACCCTTAAGGACGCATTAGAATCCATAGGGACGCATAAAAACCTATAAGGACTCATAAGGACCCATTAGAATCCATGAGGACGGACGAGGACCTATAAGGACCCATAAGGACGCATAAGGACATATAAGGATCTTTAAGGACCCATTAAATTTTATAAGGACGCATTAGAACTTATAACGAACCATAAGCTCCCATAAGGTCGCATAAAGACTTATAAGAACCCATAAGGACCCATTAGAATCCATAAGGACGCTAAAAGACCTATTACAACCCATAGGGAAACATAAGGACGCATAAGGACCCATAAGGAACCATTAGAATCCATAACGACGCATGAGGACTTATAAGGACCCATCAGGACCCATCTGACGCATAAGGATTATTAAGAACCCATTAGTATCCATAAGGACTCATATAGCCTTGAAGAACCTATAAGGACCCACAATGACGCATAAGAACTTAGAAGGACCCATAAGAATCCGTTGGAATCCTTGAGGACGCATATGGACCTATGAGGACCCATAAAGACGCATAAGGATCTATAAAGACAAATAAGAACCCATAAGAACACATCAGGACCATTAAGGACCCATAAGAACCCAAAAGGACGCATAAAAGACTTATAAGGACCCATATAGAACCATAAGGACGATGATGGACGCGTAAAGACCCATAAGGACGCATAAAAATCAATAAGGACCCATAACGGCCTATAAGAACGCGTAAGGACCTATAAACGCTTATTAGAATCTATGACGACGAATAAGGATCTATAACGACACACAAGAACCCACTAGAAGTCATAAGGACGCAAAAGAGTCTTCATAGTTCCTTATGGGTCATTACAGATCCTTATGGGTCCTTTTAGGTCCTTTATCGTACCTATAGTTTTTAATGTGTCCTCATAGGTCCCTATGCGTTCTCATGGGCCCTTGTGGGCCCTTATGGGTCCTTATAGGTCCTTATGATATTTCATCGGTACTTATGGGACCTTGAAGGTCCTTATTCGTTCTTTAGGATTCTAATGGGTTCTTAAGGGTGTTTATAAGTCTTTTTGAGTCCTTATGGATTCTAATGGGTCTTATGTGTCCTTTCGTGTCCTTATGCGTCCTTATGGGTCCTTATGTGTCCTTATATGTCCTTATGCTTCTTTAAGGGTCCTCAAAGGTCCTTATGCGTCTTTATAGATTCCAATAGGTACTTATGGGTCCTTATTGGTCCTTATGTTTCATTATTGTTCCTTATGGGCTCTAATGGGTCCTTATGCGTCCTTCTTAGTCCTTATGGTTCCTTATGCGCCCCTAGGTATTCTAATGGGTCCTTATAGGTCTTCATGTGTCCCTATGGGTCTTTATGGATCTTTAAAAGTCTTTATGAGGCCTTATGGATTTTTTGTGTCCTTTTGTGTCCTTATAGGTCCTTATTCGTTTTTATGGATTCTAATGGGTCCTTCTGGGTCATTATGCGTCGTTATGGGTCCTCATGGGTACTTATAGTTCCTTTTGCCTGTTTATGGATTTTAATGGGTCCTCATGCGTCTTTATAGATCCTTATTCGTTTTTATGGATTCTAATGGGTCTTTATGGGTCATTATAGGTCCTTTTGCGTCCTTGTAGATCTTTATCGGCCTTATAGGTTCTTATGCGTTTATATGGGTTTTTATAGTTCCTTATAAATTTTTATGCGTTCTTATGTGTTTTGATGGGTCCTTGTTGGTCCTTATCCGTCCTTATTGGTCGTTATGGGGTTTTATGCGTTCTTATGGGTCCTTATAGTTACTTATGCATCCCGTCCTTATGGATTTTCATGGGTCTTTATGTTTCCTTGTTGGTCTTTATGCGTCTTTATGAGTCCTTATAGGTCCTTATAGTTTCGTTTGCGTTCTTATGGATTCTAATGGTTCGTTATGGGTCTTTATTGATCCTTAAGTGTTCTTGTGGGTCTTTTTGCGTCCTTTTGCGTCCTTTTGGGTCTTAATGGGTGCTTATGCGTCCTTATGGGTCCTTATGGGTCTTTGTAGGTCCTTATGCGTCCTGATTGATTCTAATAGGAACTTTTGGGTCCTTATAGGTCCTTATGCGTTTTTATGGACTCAAATGGGTCTTCATGGGTCCTTATAGGACCTTAATAGTCTTTATGGATTCTAATGGGTCCTTATAGGTCTGTATGCGTTCTTTTGTTTCCTTATAGGGCCCTTTCGGTCCTCATGCATCTTTATGGGTTTTTAGGGGTCCTTATTTGTCCTTATCCGTCCTTATGGATCTTTATGGGTGTTAATGGGTCCTTATGCATCCTTATGGGTCTGTGACGGCTCTCATCTCACCTCGAATGGAAGCCTTTTTCTGCTCAGTCGGCTTGTGATGCTAATCATGTGACTTTGCGTCGCTGTTGGCGTTTGCAAGAAGGTTGCGTAGTGCATGCGCCGACTAGTGGCGTGATATTTGCCTTTTTTTTCACTGTTCGAACTCAGACTCAGACAACTATTTTGAGTTTTCTTTTGGATTTGGGACAACAAGCATCAACAGCAACATATTTTTCAACGTCGACGTTTTCGTTTCAATTTCAAGTAAAGTCTTTTGTTTGAGTTTTATTTACAGTTAAATCGCTAATGTTTATTTTATTTTGTTTAGTTTAGAAATTGCTGCAAAGTAATAATTTTTTATTTACAGTATATTGTGACGTTTGTTTTTCTTTTATTCAACGAAGTTAATCTACATTAATTATTAGAACCATACGTCACAAGTCCTCATAGGTCCTTATGCGCCCTTATGGGTCCTTATGCGTCCTTATGCGTCCTCATAGATCCTTATGGGTCCTTATAAGTCGTTTTGCGTCCTTACAGGTACTTATAGTTCCGTATGCAACCTTATGGATTCTAATGGATCCATATGGGTCCTTATATTTCCTTATTAGTCTTTATGGATTCTAATTGGTCCTACTGGGTCTTTATAGGTCCTTATGCACCCTTGTTGGTCCTTATGGGTCATAATGCGTCTTTATTGATTCTAAAACGTCCTTATGGTCCTTATAAGTCTTTGATCGTTTTTATGGATTCTATTGGGTCCTTATAGGTCCTTATAGTTCTCTATGCGTCACTATGGATTCTAATAGCTCCTTATGGGTCTTTATGGGTCCCTATAAGACCAAATGTGTTCTTATGTGTCCGTACAATTCCTTATGCGTCCCTATGCGTCTTTATGGGTCCTTATTGGTCCTCATGCGGTCGTATGGGTCCTTATATGTCCTTATAGGTCCTGATTCCTCCTTATGCATTCTAATGGGTCCTTATGGGTACTTATAGTTCCTTATGCGTCCTTATTGGTCCTTATTGGTCCTTATAAGTCCTTATTTGTATTTCTGGACTCTCATGCGTCCTTATACGTCCTTACAGGTCTTTACTCGTCCGGACGGACTCCAAAAGGTCCTTAAGGGTCCTTATAGGTCCTTATGCTCTTCTGTGAAATCCAATGTGTGATTATGAAACCTGATAAGTCCTTATTCGTCCTTATTGGTCCTTAGAGTTTCTTCTGCGTCCTAATGGATTCTAATTGGTCCTTATGGGTCTTTATGTGTCCTTGTGAGTCTCACTGTGTCCATATATGTCCTTATAGTTCCTTATGCGTCCTTATTGGAAATTATTGGTCCTTATAGGTCCTGATGCGTCCTTATGGATTCTAAAGGGTCCTTATCGGTCCTTATTCGACCTTACGGATTTTAATGGGTTTTAAACGGTCCTTTTAAGTCCTCATGCGTCCTTATGGGTCCCTATGGTTTCTAATGGATCCTTATGCATCTATATGGATTCTAATGGTTCCTTATGGGTCCTTATAAGGACCATTTAGGACACATAAAGACACAGATTCTATTTGAATAAGAGTTAGTGATGTAGTTTGTTTTTAGTTTTGATTGACAACTGATGATGTTCACCTTGTGTGAACGAAATCGATCTTGTGAATTTAATAGAACGGCCAGATTTTAATAAATTTTCTGCTATTTTATTAGGACACATAAGAACCAATTAGGGTGCATAAGGTTTCATAAGAACCATAAAGACCCATAACGACGGAAAAGGACCCATAAGGACTCACAAAGACCCACTAGAATCCATAAGGACGCATAAGGACCTATAAAGACCCATAAGGACCCATAAAGACCCATAAAGACCCATAAAGACCCATAAAGACCCATAAAGACCCATAAAGACCCATAAAGACCCATAAAGACCCATAAAGACCCATAAAGACCCATAAAGACCCATAAAGACCCATAAAGACCCATAAAGACCCATAAAGACCCATAAAGACCCATAAAGACCCATAAAGACCCATAAAGACCCATAAAGACCCATAAAGACCCATAAAGACCCATAAAGACCCATAAAGACCCATAAAGACCCATTAGGTAAATTAAAGACGAATAAGGACTTATAAGAACCAATATGAAACCATTAAAATCAATAGTGACGCAAAAGGACATAAAAGAACACAAATGGACCCATGGGGCGCATTAGGATCCATAAGGACACATTGGAATCCCTATAGACGCTTAAAGACCTATAAGAACCCATAAGGACTTGTAAGGACGCATAAAAACCTATAAGGAACCATAAGGACCCACGAAAACTCACATGGACCCACAAGGAGCAATAAGGACCCATTAGAATCCATATGGTGTATATTTTTATTAAAGGTACCCTTATGCGTCTTTATGGGTTCTAATGGGTCCGTATGCGTTCTTTTTGGTCCTTAAGCGTCCTTAAGGGTCTTCATAAGTCCTTATGCGTCCTAATGGGTCTTTATGGGTCCTTATGCGCCCTTCTGGGTCCTTGTGGGTCCTTATAAATCCCTATGCATACTCATGGGGCCTCATTGGTCTTTATAGATCTTTATGCGTCCTAATGGGTGCTTAAGTGTCTTTATAGGTTCGTATGCTTCCTTATGTGTCCTTATGATACTTTGTAGATCCTTATCCTTCCTTATGGGTCCTTATGGGTCTTTATACGTCCATATGCGTCCTTATGGCTACTTATGGGTCCTTGCAGGTCCTTATGCGTCCCTTTAAATTCTGATGGGTCCCAATGGGTCGTTTTGAGTCCTTATGTTTCCTTATGGGTCCTCAAGGGTGCCTAGATTTCCTTATGCATCTCTATTTTTCTTTATGGTCCTTAGAGGTCCTTATGCATCCTGATCAATTTTAATGGGTCCTTAATTGTCTATTTTGGTCCGTATGTATTTTTATGTGTTTCTATGGGTCATCATAAATCCTAATACGTTCGTATGGACTTTAATGCGTCCGTATGGGTCCTTTTAGGTTATTATGAGTCCTTCATGATTCTAATGGGATCTTATGGTTTCTCATACGTTTATAAGCGTCCTCATCGGTCTTTATGTGTCACTTTGGGTTTTCATGCGTCTTTGTGTGTCCTTATAAATCCTATTTCGTCTTTTTGGGTCTTTGTGCGTTTTTTAGGTCGTTTTGCGTCCATATGGGTCGTTATGGGTCGTTATATGTCTTTATGCATCCTTATAAATTCTAATGGGTCCTTATGGGTCCTTATGAGTTTTCACGCGTCCTTATAGTTCCTTATAGGTCTTTATGCATCCTTATAAGTACTTATGGGTTGTGACAGGTTTTTATGCGTCCTTATGGATTCCAATGGGTCCTTATGGTTCCTTATGCGCCTTATGGGTTCATATGGTTTCTTGTAGGTCTAAATTCGTCCCTATCAATTTTAATGGTTTCTTGTTGGTGCTTATAAGTTTTTATTCGTCTTTAATTTAACTAATCGGTCTTTATGGATGTTTATGGGTCCTTACAGGTCCTTAAGTGTTTTTATGGGATCTAGTAAATTTTTGTGAGTCCTTATAGGTCCTTGTTCATCCTTATGGAATCTAATGGGTCCTTATAGCTTTTTATGGGTCCTTTTTTGACGTTATGGGTCTTTATGGGTTCCTATAATCCCTTTGCGTCTTTATTGGTTCAGATGGATCCTTATAGGTCCTTAGCGTGCCTATAAGTTTTTATAGGTCCTATTGCGTCCTTATGGTATCCAATGGGTCCTTATGCATTCTTATAGGGCCTTATGCGTTTTTATGGTTCCTTATGGGTTTTTATAGTTCCTTATGCGTCCTTATGATTTCTAATGAGTCCATATAGGTCAGTGTTTCTCAACCTTTTGCGATTCACGACCCCTTTTAAGAGTTCTATATAGCCAGCGACCCCCTTCCTGTTCTACTTTTTACGCGAATAGAAATTACCACAAAAAACACTTCAAAGATATTTAATTTCAAACAACTGATCAATTTTACATCTGTTAGTGCGACGGTAGACTTGGCAACCACAAAGCCAATTTAGGGATTCGTGATTTAGTGCTCGACAAAGCCAATCTTAATTCATCTTCGACTTTTCTTTGATTTCGTGCTTTCGTTTTTGATATGTACAAGAGCTGAAAAGTCGCTCTCGCAGAGGTATATTATAGCAAAGGAAAGTAATATTCGAAAAGCCAGTTTTGATACTTGTGGGTAAGATTCGCGCATAGCACACTAGAACTGAGAGTACGCGTATAGCCAGAAATTCGCAATGGGGGGCTGTGTTAGGGGTCTTGGGGGCGAAGCCCCCAGCCGCTGGAGAAAGGGGGTTTGGGGGCAAAGCTCCCAGCTGCCGTAGGCACGGGGGTCTGGGGGCGGTGCCCCCAGCGCTCGAAAATTTTGCATTTTTTGAAAAAATAATTTAATTTTAGGGCTATTTTGATAAAAAAAATAATGCTTTTAAAACATGGCATTGAAATTGGCTGTGCAAACACGATTAAACTCGTTGCATAAATGGGCTATTTGGAAGGTGGCTAATGGCAAAATTTTAATTCTCGTATTTAGATGTTGGTAAATTATAAAATCGTGTGGTTCAATAAAACTCACATGAGTAATTTATTTCGTCCACAGCTTATAGAGAAAAATAATTGGGGTGGGGGTTAACGAAAAGAGATTTGAGAGGAATGATTGGTAATTAACTAATACTGAATATTTCTGATTAAGTCTATGATATATTTGTTGATGAACCTATGTTTAGCATTTTACACTAGCGATCAAATTTGATTGCTTATTTTTGGTCATTTTTCAAAGTTTTCATGTATTTGTGACTTTAATTTTTGACAAATTAGCCCCCCCCACTGAATATATGTTTCAAAAGATATTTTAAATCACTATTTTAATCCATTCCAGTGCGTGGTATTTATCTTATTTTGCATTTTGGTCGACATGCCAATGGGGGATTGTAGTCCCCCCCATGGCTACCCTACTGACTGAGAGAGTGCCATTTTCTGAAAAACATCAAGTGCGGACGAATGATTTTGATGATCATAAAATTGATCTTGTAATTTATCGGGAATATCACTAACATTCAAAGCAGTCGAGAGCGGATTTCGAACGAATGCGGCTTCTTGTTCTTTAAGCTCAGGAAAATATCGTTTTAACACAGTTTTAAGAGGTTGAAGATGCTGTGTAGTCGATGTATTTCCACGTTTATCAAGTTCTTCATTTTCTGTAATAGCACTGGACAAATTTTCAAACATGGCGATATTTCATTGTATCACTTAGCAAATTTGGCTTTCCAACTAAGCTGCACATGGTACTATGATACTTGCAATAGTAGACCTACAACCGGATGACAACTTGTTACAATATAATTGAAAAGCCATCGCAGCGAAGATTTTGAAAATTTTAGAATTCTCTGCGATTAAAGAAATACAGGTATTTTATAAATAACCTTACGACCCCCCTGAAAACACCTTCGCGACCCCCTTGGGGGTCGCGACCCCCAGATTGAGAAACGCTGTTATAGGTCCTTATAGTTCTCTATGCGTCCTTCACGATTCTAATGGGTTCTTATTCATCCTTATAAGTCCTGACTCGTCCTGAATGATTCTAATGGGTCCTTATGGGTCCTTAAAGGTCATTATGCATCTTTATGGATCTTTATGGGTCTTTATAGGTTCTTATGCGTCCATATGGGTCCTTTTGAGTCCTTATATATCCTTGTTCGTATTTATGGATTCCAATGAGTCCTTATGAGTCCTTATGTGTCCTTATGGGTCCTTATGGTTCCTTGTGGGTTCTTATGTGTCCCCATTGGTCCTTATCCGTCCTTATGGATTCTAATGGGTCCTATTAGTTCTTTATAGGTTTTAATGCGTCCTTATTGGTCCTCATGGGTCCTTATAGATTCTGATGCCTCCTTATGGTTTTTAATGTGTTTTTAGGGGTCCTTATACGGTTTTATGCGTCCTTAATGGATCCTTATGATTCTTTTCAGGTCCTTATGCGTCCTTACGGATTCTAATGGGTCCTTATGGATACTTATATGTTCTTATCCGTCTTTATTGGTCCTTATGTGTCCTTATAAATCCTTATGTGTTTTTATGGATTCTAATGTGTGCTTATGGGACCTTATTGGTCCTTATTCGTCCTGATGGATTCTAATGGGTTGTTATTGGTCCTTATTCGTCTTTACGGATTCTTTTGGGTTCATACAGTTCCTTATGCGTCCTTACGGGTCCTTGTGTGTCCTTAATGGTCCTTATACGTCCTTATGTGTCCTTATGGGTCCTTATGCTTCCTTATGGATCCTTATGTGTCCGTATTGGTCCTTATGCGTGCTTATGGGTCATTAAGGGTACTTAGTGGTTCTTATCCGTTCTTATGGGTCCTAATGGGTTTTTATAAGTTTTTATGCGTCCTTATGGTTTCTAATGAGTCCTAATGGGTCTTGATTGGTCCTTATTCGTCTTCACGGATTCTAATAGATCCACTTGTGTCCTTATGGGTCCGTAACTGTCCTTATTGGTCTTTATGCGTCCTGATGTGTCCTTATGGGTCCTTATGCTTCCTTGTGGGTCCATATGTATCCCTATTGGTCCTTATGCGTGCATAAGGGTGTCTATGGGTCTTTAGAGGTTCTTATGCGTTCTTATAGTTTCTAATGGGTCTGTAAGGGTCCTAATAGGGCCTTATGCGTCCTTGTTTGTTCTTATGGGTCCTTACAGGTCTTGATTCGTCTTTATGGATTCCAATGAGTCCTTATGGGTCCTTATATTTCTTTATTCGTCCCAATGGAATCTAACGGGTTCTATTGGGGCTTTATCGGTCTTTATGCGTCGTTATGGATCCTAATTTGCTTTATGGGTACTTATGCTTCTATATGGATTTTAATGGGTCCCGATAAGGATGCATTAGAACCAATACGAACCCATAAGGACACATGAGGACGCATAAAGCCCAATAACGACTCCCAAGGACCCATAAGGACCCATAAATTCCTATAACGATCCATAACAACCCATAGGGATTTATAAGGACTTCTAAGTACCCATATAGCCTGTTTACATGTGCACTTTTGGGAACCAGTTCTTAGTTCTAGTGCCTGAATTTTGCTGAGTCACACACAAAAAAGGTTTGCTGAGTCACACACAAAACCTTTTTTGTGTGTGACTCAGCAAAATTCAGGCACTAGAACTAAGAACTGGTTCCCAAAAGTGCACATGTAAACAGGCTAATAATGACCCATCAGAATCCTTACGGACGCACAAGGATTTGTAAGGACCCATATACACTCATAAAGACGCATAATGACCTATAAGGACCCGTAGGGACACATAAGGACCCATCAGGTCTTACAAGAACCCAAAATAACTCTTAAGGACGCATAAGGACCTGTAAGGACCAATAAAAACACATCAAAACCCATTACAATCCATAGAAACGCATAAAAACCTATAAGAACCCATTAGGACCCATATGGACGCATAAGAACACATAGGGACCATTAAAGACACACAAAGAAAGATAAGGACCAACAAAAAACAATAAGGACGCATAAGGACCCATAAGGACCCATAAGAACACATAGAGATTATAATGACCCATGAGGACCCACAAAGACGCATACGGACTCATTTAGACCCATAAGTACCCATAAAGGCTCATAAAAACTTATAAGGACACATAAGGACCTTTGAGAATCCATAAAGATGCATAAGGACCTATAAGGACCAATTAAGACCCATAAGGAAGCATAAGGACGCATAAGGACCCAGAAGGACTTATACGGACGGATAAGGACCAATAAGGACCCATAAGGACACATAATGACGCATAAGGACCAATAAGGACCCATAAGGACCTACAAAAACGAATAAGGACCTTTAAGACTAATAAGAACCCATAGGCATTCATAAGGACCCATTAAAACACATTGGGACCCATTAAAGTTTATAAGGACGCACAAGAACTTATAAAAACCCATAAGGACCCATAAGAATCCATAAGAACAAATAAGACCTATAAATATCGAGAGAGACAGATTAGAATCCTTAAAAACGAATAAGGACCTATAAGAACGCATAAGCACAAAATAGAATCCACAAGGATGCATAAGGACACATAAGAACCCATGAAGAATCTTAAAGACGCATAAAGACCTATATAGCCTGTTTACATGTGCACTTTTGGGAACCAGTTCTTAGTTCTAGTGCCTGAATTTCGCTGAGTCACACACAAAAAAAGTTCTATGACGTAATTCAGAACCTTTTTTGTGTGTGACTCAGCAAAATTCAGGCACTAAAACTAAGAACTGGTTCCCAAAAGTGCACATGTAAACAGGCTAATAAGGACCGATGATGACAAAAAAGGAATTATTTGAGGACTCATAGAGACCCATTGGAATCGATAAAATCGCATAAAGACCTATAGGGACTAATTGGGACGCAAACCGACCTATAAGGACCCATAAGCACCCTTAAAAACGCATAAGAACCTATAAAGACCCATAAGTACCCATAAGGACGCATAAGGACTTATAAGCACCGATAGAGACCCACTGAATCCGTTAAGGACGAATAAGGGGTTATAAGGACCAAAAAAGACCCACTAGAAGTCAAAAGAATGCTTAAGAAACTATAAGAACCCATAGGACGCATAGGGCCCTATAAGAACTCATAAAAACCCATTGGAATCCATAAGGATGCAAAAGGACTTATAAAGACCCATAAGGACCAATAAGGACGCATAAGAATTTATAAAGACCCATAAGGACCCACTAAAACACAAAAGGATGCATAAGGAACTTTATAAACCCCTGAAAACACATAAGGACGCATAAGGCCCTATAAAAACACATAAGAATCCATTGGAATCCATAAGGATGCAAAAGAACCTATAAGGACCCATAATAACCAATAAGGACGCATAAGGACCTATAAGGACACATAAGTATCCATAAAGACACATAGGGACCTATAAGGACCCAAAAGAACCCATAACGACGCATAAGGACCTTTAAGTACTTTTAAGGACCCAATAAAAACCATAAGAACGCATTAGGACTTATAAGGACCCATTAGGACCCGTAAGGATGCACAAAGATGCATAAGGACCAATGAGGACCTATGAGGACTTATAAGGACCTATAAAGACGTTTAAGGACCCATAACGACTGATAAGGATCAACAAGGTTTTGTAAGATCCCATAAGAAAGCATGTGGACCTATAAGGACACTTAAGCACCCATAAGTACGCATAAGGACCTATAATGACCAACAAGGACACAAAAGGACGCATAAGGACTAATAAGGACCCACAAGGATCCATAAGGATGCATAAGGTTTCATAAGGAACCATATAGACCCAAAAGGATGCTAAAGACAAGGTCAAAATAAACCGCCCAATCATATTCAAAGTTGCTAGTGTGTTTGACAAGCACACCATAATGACTAGATTAAAAATGTTAAAAGACTACAATCAACGACAACAGGAAAGCTGTCCAACTGCACCAAAGGTTTATTTAAGTGAACATCTGCCAAAAGAAATGTATGAGCAAAAAAAGTTACTGATGCCACACTTCAAAGATGCGAGAAAAATGAAATTAAAAACTACATGGATGGTGCAAAATGGAAAATATTGCCTAATTGTAGACGATAAAAAAGTACATATTTAATGTAATCTCATAAAGGAAAGTAACAAATCTGAGTCGGCTAAGGTAGACTCAAAATAACCATGAAACGTCACACGGCTTGCTGCGTGTGCCAATATTGCACAAGCAACTCGTGTCCGTGCGCCGCAAAATTTGAGACCGCTGGCTGGAGATCGCATGCGTCTGGATTAGGTAAAAAAAACTTTGCAAGTAAGTAGTGGAAAACATTTTTTGTTATTGAAAAAAACGCAATAAGAAATCCTTTTCCAGCCAATCACTGCTCGGATTTTTCCTATAGCCACTCCTCTTCCTGCACTCTCTATTCTGACGATTCTTCTTGACAAATCTCAGATGAAAAGCTTCGAAAATATTAACAGTTTAATCAAAGTAGAACTTTGTTGTTGGAAAAATTGTTTTGCCAAAAAAGTTTTATTTGAAAAAAGACTGTCATTTGAAAGAAAAAAAAGTTTTTCTGGGAAGAAACGGGTTGTTTTGAAAAAAAAAGTTTTTTGAAAAAAAACTTTTGCTTGGAAAAAACTTGTTTTTTTGAAAAAAATTTCATTTCTTGAAACAAACTTTTTTTGAGTGAAAAATTTTTTTTGAGAAAAAAAAATTTTTTTTGAGAAAAAAAAATTTTTTGACAAAAAATTTTTTTTACCTCTGGAGCCTAAAAGTCTTGGCACCTAAAAGTCTTGGTACCTAAAAGTCCAAACGCAAAAAGTCCCGGGGCCTAATCGGCGGCACCTAAACGTCCTGCACTTAAACGTCTGCGCTTAATAGTCATAATCCACCTTTAAGGACCCATAAAAACCAATTAGGACGCATAAAAACCAATAAGGACCCATAAAAACCCATTAGAGTCCATAAGGACACATAAAGCCCACTAAGACCCAAAATGACGCATAAGGTCGCATGATGACCTATAAAGACCCATAAGGACGCATAAGGACCAATAAAGACACATAAAGACCCATAAAGACGCATAAAGAACTATAAAGACCCATAAGGACACATAAGGACGCATAAAGACTTAGAAGAACACATAAGGCCCCATAACACCACATAAGGACGTATAAGGACCAAGTTAGATCCATAACGACATATAAGGACCCATAAAAATAATCGAGGACCTATAATGACACATAAGGACGAATAGAGACTTATAAGAACCCATTAGGACCCATAAGCACACATAAGAAACTATAAAGACACATAAGACACATGAGAATCCATCAAGACCCATAAACACCTAAGGGGACCGATTAGGAGGATTCATAAGAACCCATAAAGACCCAATAGAATCCATAAGAACGATTAAGGATTTATAAGATCTCATTAGGACCCATAAGGAAACATAAGGACGCATAAGGACCCAGAAGGACTTATAAGCACGGATAAAACCCAATAAGGACCAATGAGGACACATAAGGACACATAAAAAACAATAAGAACCCATTAGGACCCAATTAGAATCCATAAGGACGCATAAAAACCTATAGGGATCCATTATGACCCATAAGAACGCAAAAGGACCTATAATAACCCATAAGGACCCATAAGGACACATATGGACGCGTAAGGACCACTAACGACCCCAAAGGACCCACAAAGACGCATAAAAACCTATAAAAATGGATTAAGACCCTAAAACTTCATAAGGACACATAAAGACCCATAAGGATCCATTAGGACCAATTAGAATTCATAGGGACGAACAAAGACTTATAATGACCCATAAGGACCCATTCGAATTCATAAGCACGCATCAGGACTTATAAGGACCAATAAGGAAGAATAAGAACGCATTAGGACATATAAGTACCAATAAGGACCCAAAAGGACCCATAAGTACCCACTAGAATCCATAAAAACGCATAAAAATATATTACGACATGCAAGGACACATAACGACGCACAAGGACGCATCAAAACCTATAAGGACTCATAAAGACACACAAGGACAATAAGGACACACAAGGACCCATAAGGACGCATAAAGACCTATAAGGATCCATAAGGACACATAAGATCGAATAAGGACAAGTTAGGACCCATGAGGACGCATTAGGACACATAACGACCCATTAGATTACATATAGACGCATAAGGACTCATTAGGACCAATTGGGACCCATTAGGATGCATAAGGACCTATAAAGACTCATTAGGACACACTAGAATCCATTGGGACAAATAAGGACCAATACGGACCAATAAGGACCTATAAGAACGCATAAGAACACATAAAAATTCATTAGGACCTAAAAGGACTCGTAAAAACCCAATAGAATCCATAAAAACAATCAAGGACTTATAAGATCCCATTAGGACTCATAAGGAAGCATAAGGAAGCATAAGGACCCAGAAAAACTTATAAGGACAGAGAAAAACCAATAAGGACACATGAGGACATATAAGGACGCATAAAAAACAATAAGGACCCATAAGGACCCATTAGTACCCATAAGGACGCATAAAGACCTATAAAGACCCATTATGACCCATAAGGACGCATAAGGACGAAAAAGGACCTACAATAACCCTTAAGGACGCATAAAAAACAATAAGGACACATAAGGACCCATAAGGACAGATAGGGACCTATAAAGAGCCATAACGATACATAAAAACGCATAAAGACCAATAAGGACCCAAACGACTCACAAGGACGCATAGGGACCTATAAGGATCGATTAGGACCCTTAGAGTCTCATAAGGACGCATAAGGACCCATACGGATCCATTATAAACCATTAGGATCCAGATGGACGAATTAAGACCTATACGGACCCATTAAAAACCATTAGAAACAATAAGCACGAATCAGGACCTTTAAGGACCAATAAGGACCAAAGAGGTCGCATAAGAAACTTTAAGGACCTATAAGGACCCACTAGAATCCATAAGGACACATAAAGACACATAAGGATGCATAAGGACCAATAAGAACTCATAAGGTCTCATAAGAACGCAAAAAGACCTATAAGGACGCAATAGGACCCAGAAGGACGCATAAATACGCATAAGAATTTATAAGGACCCATAAGGACGCATAAGGACACATAAGGAAACTAAAGGACCCATTAGGACGCATAAGGACCAATAAGGACACATTAGGACCCATAAAGACCACATACCGATTTATAAGCAACCATAAGGACACATAAGGACGCATAAAGATAATTAAGGACACCAAAGCACCAATAAGGACGCATAAAGACCTATAAAGATCGATTAGGACCTATTAGGACTCATAAGAACGCATAAGGACCCATAAGGATGCATTAGGACCCATTAGAATTCGTAGGGACGATTAATAACCTGTACGGACCCATAAGGACCTGTTAGAATCCATAAGCACGCATCAGGTCCTATTAAGACCCATACGGACCAATAAGGAAACGTAAGGATCGATAAGGACCATAAGGACCTACTAGAATCCATAAGGTCGCATAAGGACATTTTAGGACCCTTAAGGACCCATAAAGACGCATAAGGACGAATCAAAATCTATAAGGACCCATATGGACGCGTAATGACCAATAAGGGCATACAAGGACCCATAAGGACGCATAAAGACCAAAAGAACCAATAATCAACTCAGAATTTTCAACTCATCGAGCTTATTAAAAACAGAGAAGTGAGGGTGACTGAGATGTGAGCTTGCACTCTTCAAGTTTCCAGTCACTAACGTATGTGTCAAAGCAGGCGGCCCGCAGCCATGATTGAACTCGAGTCGCAGCATTGTTTATCCAAAACTCAGCGCTCAGTTTCACTCAGCCATGCTGCTCGGACATAAAGACCCATATAGACGCCTAAAGATCTACAAGGATCCATTAAGACCGATAAGGACGCATAAGGACGCTAAGGATTTATAAGGTCCCATAAGAACGCATAAGGACCAATAAGGAAACCTTAGGACCCATAAGGATGCATAAAAACATAAAAGGACACTAAGGACCTATAACGACGCATAGGGACTAATGCGGACCCATTCCATTCCATATAGACGCATAAGGACCAATTAGGACCCATTAGGACCCACAAAGACACATAAAGACGTATAAAGACACCTTAGGTCTCATTAGAATACATAGGGTAGAATGAAGACCAATACGGACACATAATGACCCATTAAAATCCATAACCAGGCATCAGGACCTATAAAGACCCATAAAGACCAATAAGGACGCATAAGGACCTTTAAAGATACATAAGGAACAACTAGAATCCATTAAGACACATAAGGACATTAAAGGGCCCATAAGGACGCATAAAAACCAATAAGGACCCATAAGGACACATAAGGACGCATAAGGACTTATAAGAACCCATAAAGCCCAATAAGGACGCATAAGTACAAATAAGGACCCATTAGGACGCATAAGGACGCATAAGGACCAAAAAGGACCTAAGAGGACACATAGGGACCCGAAAACACCCATAATGACACATAAGGACGCATAAAAACCCATTAAGACACATAAGGACCAATAAAAACCAATAAGGACTTCCATGGACCAATAGCATCCATAAGAACGAATAAAAACTTATAGGACCCATTAGGACGCATAAGGACCAACAAGGACACATATGCCCCATTGAAATCTATGAGGACGCATAAAGACCTATAAAAACCCATTAAGACATATAAGGATGCATATGGATCTATAAAGACTCATAAGGACGCGTAAGAAACAATAAGGACACACAAGGACCCATAAGGACACATAAGGACTTATAAGAACCCATAAGAACACATATGGACGCATAAGGACCAATAACGACCCCCAAAAAACCCATAAAAACGCATAAACATCTATAAGAATGGATTAGGATCCATGAAAACTCATAAAGACTCACAAGGACCCATAAGGATCCATTAAGACCCATTAGAATCCATAGGGACGAATAAGGACTTATACAGACCCATAAGGACCCATTCGAATCCATAAGCACGCATCAGGATCTTTAAGAACCAATAAGGACGAATAAAGACGCATGAGGACCTATAAGGACCCATAAAACCCATAAGGACCCACTAGAATCCATAAGGACGCATAAGGACCTATAAGAGCCCATTAGGACTCATTAGAATCCCTAAATTAAACTCCATAAAGACGCATCAGGACCTATAAGGACCCTTAAGGACCAATAACGACGCATAAGGACTTATAAAGACCCATAAGGACACATAAGAACGCTTAAGGACCTGTAAGAACTCATAAAGACCGATAAGGACGCATAATGACTTATAAGGACCCATAAGTTCCCATTAGAATCCCTAAGTACGCATAAGGACTTATAAGGATTCACAACGACACATTAGAATCCATAAGGACCAATATGGACCTATAAGGACACTTAAAGGACCCATTAGAATCCATAAGGACGCAAAAGTAACTGCAAGAACACATAAGGACCCATAAGGACGCATAAGGACCCATAAGGACGCATAAGGACCCGTTAATAATTATAATATTATTAACAGAAATTTGTATAGCGCCCTTTCCTGAAGTGTGTCCAATCAAAGGCGTTTTACAGAAAATCCAAAGCAATTTACACAAACAACTCAGTAAAAAATATCAACGTATTCCTAGTTTTTTTTGTTTATTTTTCGCATACTATCTCCCTCAACAAAATCGAAAAGCTATTAACCCTCACCCTGGAAACCGAAAATGAAACAAAAAAAGATTGCAGGAAGCAGAAAAAAGGAAACAAGCTAGGGAGTATATATCGAGAAAATAAAACAAGCTCAAAATACATTGACTTTAGGCAAACCTTGTAACACAAAATGAAAAACGTAAGAAAAGCTAAAACACTATGTTGCAAGTCAACTGGCGTAGTCAATATTAAAGTATAGTAGTGCTATCAGCAATAAACAGGTAGTGGAGTCAGTTGTTGGAGTTATAGCACATTTAGTACACAGTCTGAGAGGATAATGGAACACCATAAACTGAGTATCGAAATACTAATACTGAGCATAGCAAAATATTTAAGTACATCTAAGCTTCAACAAACACTTGAGTAAAAAAACAAGTTTACAGCAAAGTTTTGAATTGAGTTTTGAACATTAGAATCCATAAGGACGTATAAGGGCCTATAAGGACCCATAAGGAAACATTAGAATCCATTAGGAGGCATAAGGACTTATAAGGACCCATTAGGACCCATCAGGTTGCATAAGGACCTATAAGGACCCATAAGAACCCATACGGACGCATAAGGACATTTAAGAACCCATAAGGACACACAAGGACGCATAAGGATCTATAAGGACCTGCGAAGTATGGTTCTAATAATTAATGTAGATTAACTCCTTTGAATAATAGAAAAACAAACATCACAATATACTGTAAATAAAAATATATTATATTGCACCAATTTCTAAACTAAACAAAATAAAATAAACATTAGCGATTTAACTGTAAATAAAACTCAAACAAAAGACTTTACTTGAAATTGAAACGAAAACGTCGACGTTGAAAAATATGTTGCTGTTGATGCTTGTTGTCCCAAATCCAAAAGAGAACTCAAAATAGTTTTCTGCGTCTGAGTTCGGACTGTGAGAAAAAGGCAAATTTCACGTCACCAATCAGCGCATGCTCTACACAACTTTCTTGCAAGCGCCAACAGCTAGGCGAAGTCACATGATTAGCATCACAAGCCGACTGAGCGGAACAAAACTTCGATTTTGGGTGAGGTGACAGCCGTCACAGACCCATAAGGACGCAAAAGGACCCCTAAGGACCCAAAAAAATGGATTAGAACCAATGAGGACCCATTAGGATCCATAAAATCGCTCAAAGACTTGAAGGGACCTATAAGAACCCATAAAGACCCATTAGACACCAAAAGGACATATAAGGACCGATAAAGACCCACAAAGATCCATTAGAATCTGTAGAGACGCATGAGGTCCCATAAAGACTCATGAGGACACATAAGAACGCATAAGAACCTATGAGGAATTTTAAGGATAGAATTAGAATCCATCAGGACGCATAAGGATTTAAATAGACATCGAAAGACACATTAGAATCCATAAAAACGATTAAGGACCAATAAGGAACCATAAGGACCGAATAGAATCCATAAGGACGGAAAACCTTATGCTTCGTTATGGATTCTAATGGGTCCTTATAGGTCTTTATAGTTCCTGATGCGTCCTTATGGGACCTAATGGGTCCTTATAGGTATTCATGCGTCCTGATTGATTGTAATGGGTCCTTAAGTGTCCTTGTAGGTCCTTATTCGTCCTTATGGATTCTAATGCATCTTTATGGATTCTAATGGGTCCTTATGGGTCTTTATAAGTCTTTCAGCGTCCCTATGGATTCTAATGGATCCCTATGGGTCCTTATGTGTCCTTATGCGTCCTTATGGGTCCTTATAGGTCTTTATGCGTCCTAATGGGTCTTAATAGGTCCCTATGCGTCCCTATGGATCCTTATGGGTCCTTATGCGTCTTTATGCTTCCTAATGGGTCCTAATTGGTCCTTATAGGTCCTTATGCGTCCTCATGGGTCCTTATAGGACCTTGTAGGTCCTTATGCGTCCTTATGTATTCTAATGTGTCCTTATGGGTCCTTTTGGTGTTTATGCGTCTCTATGGGTCCTCGTGGGTCCGTATAGGTCTTTATGCATTCTTATTGATTCTAGTAGGTCTTTTTGGGTCATTATAAGTCCTTATTCGTCCTTATGTATTCTATTGGGTCCTTATGGGTCGGTCCTTAATGGTCCTTATTCGTTTTTATGTATTCTACTGGGTCCTTATGGGTCCTTTTATGTCTTTATGTGTCCTTATGGATTGTAATGCGCTGATGGGTCCTTATGGGTCCTTATAGATCTTTATTCGTCCTTATAGTTTCTAATGGGTTCTCATGGGTCCTTAGAAGTCCTTATTCGTCTTTATGAATTCTACTGGGTTCTTGTGGGTCGTTTTATGTCTTTATTCGACCTTATGGATTGTAATGCGTTCTTAAGGGTCCTTATAGGTCCTTATGAGTCCTTATGCATCCTTATGAGTCCTTATAAGTCCTTATGCGTCCTTATGTGTCCTTATGTGTCCTTATGAGTTCTTGTTGGTCCTTATGCATCTTCATCCGTCCTTAATGGTCGTAATGGGTCTTTTTAGGTCCTAATCGTTCCTTATGAACTCTAATGGGTCCCTAAGGGTCCTGATAAGTCATTATGCGTCCTTGTGGATCTTTATGTGTCCTTATAAGTGCTTGAGCGTCTATATGGGTTTCAATGGGTCTTTATATGTCCTTGTGCATTCTTATGGGTCTTGATGGATCCATATAGGTCCTTATCAGTCGTTTTGGGTTCTTATGTGTCTTTGTGCGTCCTTATGGGTCTTTATATGTCTTTATGCAACCTCATGGATTCTAATGCGCCTTTATGAGTCCTTATTGGTCCTTATGCGTCTTTATGTGTCCTTCTTGGTCGTTATAATTCCATATTAGTCCTTATGGATTCTAATGGGTCGTAATGGGTCCTTCTAGATCCTTATGCGTCTTTATGGGTCTATTTGGGTCTATTTGGGTCTTTATGCATCTACAAGTATTCTAATGGGTCCTTATGTGTCCTTTTAGGTCCTTGATCGTCCTTATGGATTCCAATGCATCCTTATAGTTCCTTGTGTGTCTTTATGGATTCTAATGGGTCCTTGTGGGTCCTTATTGGTGCTTGTGCGTCCTTATGGGTCCTTATGGGTTTTTATGCGTCCTATGGGTTGTTATGGGTCCTTATTGGTCCTTATGCGTCCTTATGGTTCCTTATAGATCCTCATAGGTCCTTATAAGTCCTGATTCGTCCTTTTGGATTCTAATGGGTCCTTGTTTACATGTGCACTTTTGGGAACCGATTCTTAGTTCTAGTGCCTGAATTTTGCTGAGTTACACACAAAAACGGGTTGCTCAGTCACACACAAAACCTTTTTTATGTGTGACTCAGCAAAATTCAGGCACTAGAACTAAGAACTAATTCCCGAAAGTGCACATGTAAACAGGCTATATAAGGACCCATAAGGCCCCATTAAAATACATAAAGACGCACAAGGACCTATGAGGACACCTTAGGAGCCATAAGGAAGCATAAGGACGCTTAAGGACCCATAAAGACTTATAAGGACTGATAAGGACAAAAAAACACCCATAAGGATCCATAAGGACGCATAAGGATGCAAAAGGACCTAAAAGGACCTGTTAGGAATCATTACAATCCATAAGGACGAATAAGAATCTATTAGGACACGTTAGCAGCCATAAAGAAGCATAAGGACGCAGAAGGACTCATAAAGACGGATAAAGAACGCATAAGCATAGAAGAACGCAAGATACACAAGAACGCATAAGGACCTATAAGCACCCAAAAACACCAATAAAGACGCATAAGGGCCTATAAAGACCCGTAAAAAACACATTAGAATCCATAAGGACGCATCAGGATCTATAAGGACCTATAAGAACCATCAAGGACGCATAAGGATAAATAAGGACCTGTAAGGATCCATAAGAATCAATACGGACGCATAAGGACCAATAAGAACCCATAAGGACCCATAAAAACCGATTAGGGCACATAAGCACCCATAATAACGCATGAAGATCCATAAAAACCCATTAGAATCCATAAAGACGCATAAAAACCTATTAACACTTTTCGGGACCCATAAGGACCAATAAGGACGCATATAGACTTATAAGAACCCATAAAAACCCATTAGAATGCATAAAGAAGAATAAGAACACATAAGGACCCATAAGGACCCTTTAGAATCCATCCGGACGCATAAGTACCTATAAGAACCCATAAGGACCCAATAGAGTCCATAAGGACACATAAGTACTTATAAGGACCGATAAGAATCAATAAAGACGTCTGAGGCCCTATGAGTACCCTTAAGGACCCAATAGAGTCCATAAGGACACATAAAAACCTATAAAAACCGATAAGGATCAATAAAGACGTCTGAGGACCTATGAGTACCCTTAAGGACCCACTCGAAGCCATAAGAACACATAAGAACCTGTAAGGACTCATAAGGACCCATAGGGACGCATAAATACCTATATGGACCCATAAAGACACATAAGGACGTATAAGAATTTATAAGAACCCATTAGGACCCATAATGTCCCGTAAGGAATTAAAAGGATTCATAAAGACCCATAACGACCTATGAGAATCCATACTGACGAATAAGGACCTATAAGAACACACATGGACCAATTGAAGACCATATGGATGCATAATGACCAATAAGGACCCATATGGATGCATAAGGACTTATAAGCACCCATTAGTACCCATTACAATGCATAAAGACGATTAATAACTTATAAAAACCAATAGGGACCCATTATAATCCATAAGGACGCATCCGGACCTATATGAACCCATAAGAACCAATAAGAACGCCTAAAGAACTATAAGGACACTTAAGGACCCATTGGAATCCATAAGGACGAATAAGGACCTACAACGACCTACAAGGACCCATAACGACGCATAAAAACCAATAAGGACCCGTAAGAACCCATAAGAACGCATAAAGACCTATAATGACCCATGAGGACCCATTATGACAATAAGGACGCATAAAGACCTATAAGGATCGATAAGGACCCATTAGAATCCATGGAGACGATCAAGGACCTATAAGGACCCATAAGGACCCATTAGAATCCGAAAGGACGATCAAGGCCCAATAAGGACACATAAGGAACTATTAGAATCGATATAAACACATAAGGACTCACAAAAACCCATAAGGACACATAAGGACCTTTAAGAACCAGTTAGAACCCATTAAAATCTATCAGGACGAATAAGGACTTCTAAGAAATCATAAGGACTCAGTAGAATCCATCATGACGCGTCTGGATTCTAAAGACCTATAGTAACCATTGAAGACTCATAAAGACTTATTAAGACTGATCAGAACCGTTTAAACTCCACACGGACGCATAAGAACCTACAAGAACCTATAAGGACCCATAAGGACGCATAAGGATATATAGGGACTCATAAAGACCCATTGGAACTCATAAGGACCCATAAAGACACATAAAATCCTATTAGAATCTATAATGACGCATATAGAAATATAAAAACCCATATAGACCTGTTAGAATCCATAAAGACGACCAAGAACTTATAAGGATCCATATAGACCCATTAGAATCCATAAGGGCAATCAAGCAACTACTAGGACCCATAAGGACCAATCAGGACACATGAAGACGTATAAGGACGCATAAAAACCCATTCGAATTCATGATGAAGCATAAGGACATATAAGCACCCATAAAAACCCATTAGAATGCATCCGGACGATTGAAAACTTATAAAAACCCATATGGACGCCTAAAAGTCTATAAGGACACATAAGGACCTACAGGGACCCATAAAGACCAATAAGGACGCAAAAAAACCTTCAAGTCCCCAAAAGGACCCACTAGATATCATAAGGACCTATAAGGACCTGAACAGACTCATAAGGACCCATTAGGACCCACCAGGACGCGTAAGGACCTTTAAGAACCCATAAAGACCCATAAGGACGGGTAAGGACCTATAAAGACCCATAAGGACCTATAAGGACGCATAATGTCTTATTAAGGACCCATTAGGTCCCATTAGATTCCGTAAGGACGATAAAGAAACTGTAAGGACCCATAAAAGCCCATTAGAGTCTATAAGAACGCAAAAGTAATTTTAAGGACCCATAAGGACCCATAAAGATGCATAAAGACCTATAAGCACTTTTTGGGACCCGAAAAGACCAATAATAACGCTTAAGGACCTATAAGAAACCATAAAAGCTCATTACAATGCATAAAGAAGCATAAGGACCTATAAGGACCCATAAGAATCCTTTACCATCCATCCGGACGAATAATAACCTATAAGGACACATAAGGACCCAATAGAGCTCATAAAGACACATAAAGCCTATAGGGATCGATAAGGATAAAAAAGGACGCCTAAGGTCCTATAAGTACCCATAACAACCCACTAGAATCCATAAGGACGCATGAGGACTTGCAAGACCCATAAGGACACATAGGGAAGCACAAGGACATATATAAACCTTTAGAGACCCATAAAGACGCATAAAGACAGACAAAGACCCATTAGGACCCATTAAAAACCATAAGGATGCATCAGGACCTATATAGATTTATAAGAAACAATAAGGACGAATAAGAAACTATAAGCACCCATAAAGACTCATTAGAATACTTAAGGACGCATAGAGACATATAAGGACCTATATAGATCCATATGGACCCATAAGGACACATAAGGACCTTTGAGGAAACATAAGGACCCATAAAGAAGCATAGGGACCTAAAAGGTTCGTATGCGTCCTTATGTTACCTTATGGGTCCTTATAGGTCCTTGTGCGTCCTTCTGGATTCTAGTGGGTCCTTATGGATATTTATAGATCCTTATGCGTCTTTGTTGATCCGTGTGGGGCCCTGTAGATCCTTATGTATCCTTATGATTTCTAATGGGTCCTTATGGATCCTTACGCTTCCTAATGGATTCTAAAGAATGTTTATGTGTCCTTATAGGTTTTTATTCGTTATTATTGGTCCTTATAAGTTTTTGTAGGTCCTGATACGTCCTTATGGATTCTGATGGGCCTAATGGGTCCTTATTAATCCTTTTGTGTCCTTAAGGGTCATTATTGGTTTTTATGCATCTATTTTTATTCTAATGGGTCCTTATGGGTTCTTATAGGTTTTGATTCGTGTTTATGGATTATAATGGGTCCTTATGGGTCCTTATAGGCTTTATGCATCTTTATGAGTGCTTATGGGTCCTTATACTTTTTTTGCCTTTCAGTGGATTCTAATGGGTTTTATGGGTCCTTATAGGTATTGATTCGTCCTTATGGATTCTAATGGGTCGTTATGAGTCCTTATATGTCCTTATTCGTTTTGAAGGATTCTAATGTGTCCTTATCGGTCCTTATGCGTCCTTATCAACCCATGAGTGTTTTTATAGTTCCTTTTGGGTCCTTATAGAACTTAATTCGACCTTAGGGATTTTAATGGGTCGTTATAGGTGCTTATGTGTCTTTATGGGTTTTTATGTATCTTAATGGTTCCTTTTAGGTGCCTATGCGTCATTATGGATTCTAATGGGTCCTTATGGGTCCTTACAGATCCTTATGTATCTTTACGGATTTCAATGGGTCCTTATGGGTCCTTATAAGTTATTATTCGTTCTCACGGATTTTAATGGGTTTTAATGGGTCCTTATTAGTCCTTATTTTTCCATGTGGATTCCAATACGCCATTATGTGTTCTTATGCATTTTTATGGGTCCTTATAGGTTTTTCATCGTTCCTATTATGTCCAATGGATTCTAATGGGTCCTTATGTGTTCTTGTAGTTCTTTGTTCGTCTTTATGTGTCCCTATTGGTCTTTTTTGGTCCTTATGCGTCCTTATGTGTTCTCTTGAGTCTTTATAGGTCCCTATGCGTCCTATTGGGTTTTTATGGGTCCTTTTTGGTCCTTTTGCGTCCTTATGGAACCTTATAAGTCCTTCTGCGTCCTTATGGATCTTTATGGGTCCTTGTGGGTCCTAATGGGTCCTTATAAGTTTTTGTGCGTACCTATGGATTCAAATGGGTCCTTATGTGCCCTTATTGGTCCTTATGAGTCCTTATGAGTTCTTATGTTTCCTTAAAAGTCCTTATGTATTCTTAAGGGTCTTTGTGGGACCTTATTTGTCCTTAAACGTCTTTATGAGCTTTTATGGGTCCTTATTCGTCTTTATGGTTCCTAATGAGTCCTTATCGGTCCTTCTAGGTGTTTATGCGTCCTTATGTGTCCTTATGGACGCATAAGGAACGCATACGGACGCATAAGGAACTATAAAGACCAACAAGGACCCATTGGAATAAATGAAGACTCGTCGAGATTTATGAGGACCCCTTAAGACCCATAAGGAAACATAAAGACGCATAAGGACCCATAAGGACTCATAAGGACGAATAAGGATTTATAAGAACCCATTAAAATCTGCAAGAAAGAATAAGGACCTATAAGGATCCATTGGGACCCAATAAAATCCATAAGGACGAATAAGGACCCATAAGGATTCATAAGGACCTCTAAGGACTAAAAAAGCACACAAGGACCCACAAGAACGCATAAGGATCTACAACGAACAGTAAGGGTGCATAAGGACGCATAAGGACCAATAAGGACCCATAAGGACCCATTATAATCCATAGGGACGCATAAAAACTTATAAGCACTTTTTAGGACCCTTAAAGACCCTTAAGGATGTACAAGAACCTATAAAGACCAATAGGGATCCATGGATGAATAAGGACATATAATCACCCATTAAGACCGTTAAGGAAGCATAAGGATGCATAAGGATGCATAATGACTCATAAAAATGGATAAGGACCAATAAAAACCCATAAATACCCATAAGAACGAATAAGGACCTACAAGGACCCATATAGACCAAAAAGGACGCATAAAAACCAACAAGGACACATAAGGACCCATCAGAGGCCACAAGGACGCATCTGGATATATAAGGATCTATAAACACCAGTAAGGACGCATAAGGAACTATAAGGACCAATTAGAATCCATAGGACGCATAAAGACCTGTAAGAACTTACAAGGACCCAAAACGACCCATAAAAACGCATAAAGACCAATAAGGACCCATAAGGACCCGTAAGGATCCATAAGTACGCATAAAGTCTTATAAGAACACATTAGAGTCCATAAGGACGCGTAAGAAATTATAAGGACCCATAAGGACCCATTAGAAACCAAAAGGACACATAAGGACCTATAAGGACGCAAAAGGACCCATAAAGACACATAAAGACCTATAAGGACCCGTTAGGATCCATTAGAATCCATAGAGACGCATCAGGACCTATAAGGACCAATAAGGACGCATTAAGAGTTATAAGGACACATAAAGACACATTGGGACTCATAAAGACCCATGAAGACCCATAAGGACCCATTAAAATCCATTGGGAGGCATAAGAAAATATAAGGACCAATAAGGACACTTTAGAATCCATAAGGACGATCAAGGACCTATAAGGACCCATAAGGACCAATAAGGATGCATTAGGACTTACAAGGACCCATAAAAACCCATTAGAAATGCATAAAGAAGCATAAGGTCTTATAAATACGCATAAGGATCTTTTAGAATCCATCCCGACGATCAAAGACCTATATGGACCCATAACAACCCATAAGGACGCATAAGAACCTATAAAGACCTATAAAGACACATAAGGATGCATAAGGACGTATGAGAACCCATTAGGACCCATAAGGACCCGTAAGGACTCATAAGGACCCATAAAAACTCATAAGAACCCATTAGATGCCATAAGAACGAATAAGGATCTATAAGGACCCATAACGACCCATCAGAATCCATAAAAACGAATAAGGACCTATATAGACCCATAAGATCCCGTAAGGACGGATAAGGCAATTAAGAACCCATAATGACACATAAAGACGCATAAGGGCCTATAAGGACCTACGACGTAAGGTTCTATTAATTAATGTAGAGTAACTCCGTTCAATAATAGAAAAACAAACATCACAATAAACTGTAAATAACAATATATTATTTTGCACCAAAATCTAAACTTAACGTAGTAAAATAAACATTAGCGATTTAACTGTAAATAAACAAAATGCTTGACTTGAAATTGAAACGAAAACGTCGACGTTGAAAAAGATAGTGCTGTTGATGCTTATTGTCCCAAATCAAAAAGAGAACTCAAAATATTTTTCTGCGTCTGGGTTCATGATTAGCATCACAAGCCGGTTGAGCAGAACAAGGATTCGATTCTAGGTGAGGTGACAGCAATCAAAGACCCATAAGGACGCACAAAGACGTATAAGGACGCATAAGCACCCATAAGAACCCATAAGGACGGATAAAAACCAATAAGGACTCATAAGGACGCTCAAAGACCTATAAGGACCCATAAAGACCAATAAAGACGCATAAGAACCTATAAGGACCCACAAGGACCCATAAAGACCCATAAACACGCATAAAAACCCAAAAGGACCGATAAGAACCCATAAGGACCGATTAGTATCCATAGGGACGCATGAGGATCTATAAGGACCCAAAAGGACCTCTTAGAATCCAAAACGACGCAAAAGGACCTTTAAGGACCCATAAGCACCCATTAGGACACTTCAAAACCCATAAGGACGAATAAGGACCTATAAGGACCCATGATGACCAATAAGGACGCATAAGGACCTTTAAGTACCCGTAAGGACCAACTAGAATCCATAAGGACAAAAAAGGACATATAAGGACCCATAAGGAGCCATAAGGAGGTTTAAGGACCTATAAGAACCCATAATAACACATAAGGATGCATATGAGCTTATAAGAACCCATAACGACCTTTTTGGACCCATTAGGACGCATAAAAACCTTTAAGGACTAATAAAGACCCATAAGGACGCGTAAGGACCTATAAAAACCCATAAGGACCAATCAGGATGCATAATGTTATATAAGAATCCAAAAGTTCCCATTAGAATCCATAAGGACGCATAAAGACTTTTAAGGACTCATAAGGACCCATTAGAATCCATAAGGACGCATAAGGACCGATAAGGACCCATAAGGACCCACTAGAATCCATAAAGACGGATAAGGACCGATAAGGACCCATAAAAACCGATTAAAATCCATAAGGATGCAAAAGGAAGTATAAGGACCCATAGGGACCCATTACAATCGATAAGGACGCATAAGGACTTATAAGGATCCATAAGGACTCATCAGGACGAATAATGACCTATAAGTACACAATAGAACTCATAAGGGTGCATAAGGAGGCATAAGGCCCCATAAGAACTCATAATGTCGGATAAGGACCAACATGGACCCACAAGCACCCATAAAAACGCATCAGGACCTATAAGGACCCATAAAGTTTTATTTAAAGAGGCGCTAACGAACGAAATACTCGCTAAATATAAGAGGTCACTTTTGCACGTGCATGTAAAGCTTTGCGAAATCCGTTACGTCATTCTTTCTCGCTAAATTTCTTTGAGCGATTTCGAATAGCAGTTCGAGTAAAAAACGTCACTTTTTCCTCACCAACTTAAAGAGGATCTGAAGCACTCTTTAAGCGTGCGAGAAATCTTTTTGGTTCAGAAATTTAATGGCGAAGTGTTGAAAACTTCTAACTCATGCGAATTTTTGCTGAAAATTAATTTAAATCGTCGCCATGTTTGCTATTAGACTGCTAAAAAAAGCGAATTGCATTGAGAACCATTAGCTGTTTCGATTGATAAAGAAATGCTAAGTAGTGCAAGTTGACAAAAATAGTAACACACTCCTTTTATAAGAACGATTTTCTAAAACACGAGCCTCATTTTTGCTCAAATTTTAAGAACAAATCAAAAACACTGCCAGCCTCAGCAGCGAAACAAACAAAAAAACAAATTCAAACTAATCAAAGAAACTAAAATTCGTGCTGACTCAAAACGATAAAATTTCAGTGATTTTCTTGTGCTTGCAAGCAAAATTGCAACTATTCAAGATTATAAAGCTCTGTTGCTCTGCGCAAGCAATTGAGAAATTTTTTCGGCCGTTGTTCAACTTGAAAAAAGCTTGCTTTTTTGCTTTTGCAATTTTACAATGCTGCAAAAGCAAGAAAAAAGCCTTCACTTAAGTCTTAAGCAGACAGAGCTATAAGAATTAAACAGTGCTTCAAACATGCCTGCTGAAAATGACATCGATGCTCTCAAAATTTTTACAAAATCGAGAACAAATGAGACTGAATATTGGCAAAAAACTAAAAACAGCCAGTCCAAACTAAAGATTTACCGGTTCTAAAAAGAAAGTGTACTTCGATTTGCTCACTTTTGAAAAATTTTGAAACCTTAAGACTTAAAGCAACTGTTAACATATGAGTTTACCCACCAACAACCTAAAGGGCGCTTTGCGTCATTCAAAAAGTTATAGTATGGAAAAAGTTTTCTTATTTTACATTGATCCAAAAATATAATTAAATTCTGTCGTTCATTTACTAATTGTTATCAGTTGAAGAATTTGCTTGCGTAGAATAACCACGCATAGCTTAAAGTATCTTTTTCCATAACAATGCAGTACATACAATACGCTTGAACGCATTATTTTGAAGTAGAAATGCATCTGACGTCACAATGAGGTATTTATTACGTACTAACACAAGTTACAAACATCTCACAAAAAAATTCGAGCGAGCCGTTTTAACGTGTGTTGGGCGAGACGGCTCAGAAATGGCAGTTAGTCTACAAAGATTTTTTGCTCGTTAGCGCTTTTTAGCGAGCGAGAATGGCCTTTACAAGCTCGCTAGCACGTTCTGTCATGTCGTCCCAGAACCCATAAAAACACATAAGGACATATAAGGACGCATAAGGACCCATTAAAAACCATAACGACAATCAAGGACCTATAAGGACCAATAAAAACCAATTAGAATCCGTAAAGACGAATAAGGACCTCTAAAGACCTATTAGAATCCATCAGGAGGAATAAAGACCTATAAGGACACATAATGAGCAATTACAATACATAAAGACACATAAGCACCTATTGGGACCGTAAGGACTCACTACAATGCAAAAGAACGCATAAGGACCTGTAAGGACACATAAGGACCCACTAGAATCCATAGGGACGAATAAGGACCTATAAGGACCCAGATGGACCCATTAGACTCCATAAGGACGCATCAGGACTTATAAAAACCAATAAGGACCAATAAGGACGCATAAGGACCTATAAAGACACATACCCAACCATTAGAAATCTAATGGACGCATAAGGACGCATAAGGACTCATAAGAACGGATAAGGACCAATAAGGACACATAAGGACCCATAAAAACGCCTAAGGCCCTACAAGGACCCATAGAAACCCATAAAGACGCATAAGGACCAAAAACGACCCATAAAGACCAAATAGAATCCATAAGGACGCATCAGGACCTATAAGGACTTATAAGGACCAATTACGACGCATAACGAACTATAAGGGCCCATAAGGACCCAATAGAATCCATAACAACGCATAAGGATCTATAAGGACTTATAAGGACCGATAAGGACACATAAAGACTTATTTGGACCAATAAGCACCCATTAGGACGAATAAGGACCTATAAAGACCCATTAGAATCCATGCAGACGCGTAGGGAATCATAAGGACACGAAAGGACCAATTAGAATCCGTTTAGAAAAATAAGGACTCATAAGGACTCATAAGGACACATAAGGACACATAAGGACGCATAAGGACCTATAAGGGCGCGTTGCGACCCATTAGAATCCCTAGGAACGATTAAGGACTTATAAGGACCCAGAAGGACCCATTAGAATCCATACGGACGAAGCAAGACTTATAAAAACCAATAAAGACAAATAAGGAAACATAATGAACTATAAGGACAAATAAGGACCCATTGGGACTCATAACGACCCATAAAGACCCATAAAGACCCATTAGAATCCATTAGGACGCGTTAGAAACTATAAGGACCCATAAGGACCTATAAGGACCCAAAAGGAAACATTGGGAATCATAAGGACCCATAAAAACTCATACGGACCCATTGCAATCCATAAGGACGCATTAGGAACTATAGGGACCCATAAGGACCCATTAGAATCCATATGGACGCATAAAGAACCATAAGGACCCATAAGAACGCATAAGGATCTCATAGGTCCTATTAGGACCCATTAGAATCCATAAGGACGAATAAGGACCTATAAGGAAACATAAGGACCAATTAGGACCCATAAGGACCAATTAGGACCCATAAGGACGTATTAGAATCCATAAAGGACGCATAAAATAAGTCCTTTTGCGTCCTTATGAATTCTAATGGTTCTTTATGTGTCCTTATAGGTCCTTATGAGTCCCTATTGCTTTTAATGGGTCCTTATGGGTCTTTATAGGTCCTTATGCGTCCGTTTGGGTTTTTGTGGGTCCTTATAGTTCGTTTTACGTCCGTATGGATTCTAATGGGTCCTTATGTGTCCTTATAAGTCCTTATTCGTCCTTATGGTTTCTTATAAGTCCTTATAGATTTTTAAAGGTCCTTTTGCGTTTTTGTGGATCTTAATTTGTCCTTATAAATGCTTATGCATCTCAATGGTTCTTTACGGGTCCTTATAGGTCCTTATGCGTTCTTATGGTTCTTCGTTGGTCCTTATTGGTCGTTAGCCGTCCTTATGGGTCCTTGTGGATCATTATGCGTCCTTATGCGTCTTTATGGGTCTTAATGGGTCTTTATAGGTCCTTATGCGTCTTTATGGATTCTAATGGGTCTTTATATATCCTTATGCGTTTTTATGGGTCGTTATGGGTCCTTATTGATCCTTCTGGGTCTTTATGGGTCTTTATGCGTCCTTCTGAGTCTTTATGAGTTCTAATGGGTGCATATGCGTCCTAATGGATAATTATGGGTGCTTAAGCGTTGTTGTGGGTCTTTACGAGTCCTTATAACTCTCTACCTTACTTCATGTGTTCTTAAGGATTCTTATAAGTCCGTGTGCGTCCTTAAGTTTCTTTATGGGTCTTTATAAATTTTTATAGGTTTTTTCGCATTCTTATGCGTTTTTATGGGTCGTGACAGGTCCGTATGCGTCTTTATGGGTTGTTATAGGTCTTTATACGTCCTTATGGGTCCTTATATGTCCTTATGCGTCATTATGGACTCCAATGGGTCCTCATTGGTCCTTATTAGTTCTCATTCGTTCTTGTGGATTCTAATGTGTCTTTATGTGTTCTTATAGGTCTTTAGGCGTCATTTTGAGTCTTTATAGGTCCTTATAGGTCTTTTTGCGTTGTTATGATTTCTAATTGGTCTATATGGGTGCTTATAGATCTTTATGGGTCCCAATGGATTTTAATGGGTCCTTCTGCGTTTTTATGGGTTCTAATGGGTGCTTATGCGTCCTTGTGTGTCCTTACCTGTCCTTATAGGTCCTTATGCGTCCTTGTGGGTCCTTATGGGTCCTTATAGGTCCTTATAAATTCTTATGAGTCCTTATTATCTATTATGGGTCGTTATATATCATTATGCGTCTTTATGCGTCATTATAGGTTTTATGCGTCCTTATGGTTCTTTATGGGTCCTTATTCGTCCTTATTGAATCTAATGGGTCCGTATGGGTTTTTATAGGTCTATATGCGTCCTCATGGGTCCTTATCGGTCTTCATGCGTCCTTATGGACTCTAATGGGTCCTCATGGGTCCTTAAAATCCTTATTTTTTTTTATGGATTCTAATGTGTCTTTTTGGGTCCTTATAGATCCTTTTGCGTCCTTAAAAATTCTAATGGGTTTTTCCTGGTCGTTATAGGTCTTAATGAGTCCCTATGGATTTTAATGGTTCCTTATGGGTCCTTACGCGTTTTTAGGGGTCCTTATTGGTCTTTATGGGTGCTTATAGTTCCTTATGCGTCCCTGTTTTTCCTATGGGTCCCTATGGGTCCTTATAGTTCCTTTTACGTCCGTATGGATTTTTTAGGGTCCTTATGGGTCCGTATAGGTCTTTAATCGTCCTAATGGATTCTAATGGGTTCTTATGTGTCCTATCATGTCCTTAGGAGTTTTTTTGGGTCCTTGTCGGTCCGTATCGGTCCATATGCGTCCTCATGCGTCCCTATGGGTCCTTATTGGTTTTTTTGCGTCCTTATGTTTCCTTATGGTTCCTTATAGGTCTTTATGCGTCCTTATGGATTCTAATGGGTCCTTATAGGTCGTTATAGGTCCCTATGCGTCCATGAACCGATCAGTGGTCGAGTGGATAGAGCGTCTGATACTGAAGCGGTAGACTCGGGTTCGATTCCTGGTCGGGTCAAACCAAAGACTATAAAAATTGGTATTTACAGCTTTCCTGCTTGACGTTCAGCAATCAAGGGGACTGTGTGAAGCCTCTGCCGTATGTGGTAGACAGGTGGGCAGGTGGCAGCTTGACTCGAAGACCGAAAGGTCCCTTCGCTGTTTTCTGGCCAAGGCAACTTGGTGAATAAAATGTAATTACAGTAATATGGGTCCTTATAATTCCTCTTGCGTCCTTATGGATTCCACTGGGTTTTTGTGGGTCCTTATAGGGCCTTATTTGTCCTTGTGGATGCTAATGGGTTCCTAAGGGTCCTTATAGTTTTTATGCGTCCTTATGAGTCCTTGAGGGTCCTTATAGTTCCCTTTGCACTCGCATGGATTCTAATGTGTTTTATGGGTCCTTATAGGTCCTTATTCGTCCTTATGGACTCTAATGTGTCTTAATGGGTCCTTACCAGTCCTTATCAGTCATTATGGATTATAATGGGTCCCTAAAAGTCCTTGTAGGTCCTTATGCGTTCTCATGTGTCCTCATGAGTACTTATAGGTTCTTTTGCGTTCTTACAGGTTCTAATGGGGTCTTATGGGTTGTTATAGGTCTTTATTCGTTCTTATGTATTCCAATGTGTAACGTCGCTTATGTTTTCTTGTTTATACTTGGTTTCGAACACTCGCTCTTCTGCATTTAGCCTTTCGTGTATATTTGGCTGCTAAGGATTTCCAATGATGTAATGCTACACAACGCACGTGATGTCAGCGATTAAGCGTTTTACCGCGCCTTTTCTACTGTATGCAAATTATCTATTGCGCAACTTTTTGAAACTGTTTTCTTGAATTTTCGCGCTATAACTCCTTTGTTCTGGGTCAGTCAAATTTGGTTGTAGTCGAGGAAGGACGTTAAATTTTTACACTCAGAATTACCAAGAATCTTTAAATTTGAAATTATTAAGTATCAGATTGTTTCAGAAAATTAGCAAGCTTTGGAGTTTCAGAATTGCAGTCCTTCCTCGAGGTCTTAAACTTGTCCTGGGTGGGTCCCATCTTATTTATATTTTGGACTTTTGTCCCCTGAGCTGTTGCTCTTTATACTTGGACCTTTTGTCCCCAGAGCTGTTGCTCAAGTTTGAGAATTATTTACTGGACTATTGTCCTCTCGTATCAAGTGTTTCCGTACCCTTTCCCGGGGGCCCACTTCAGAGACTGCGTTCTTCAAAGACTTCGATTGGAGTTAAAGCTTACTGTCTGCCTGAAGACGAAACCATCGGTGAGTTTGGGTTTTTACTGCAATTATTCTAATCAGTATTCTCAGTCTGATTCTTAAATCGTAATTATACCGTAGTTGTTACTTTCTGTTTGGATATTAGGCGTACTGTGTGTGTTCAAATTGCGGGAGTTATTTGGTGCTGCGCAGTAATATTTACGTTCGTTTTTGATTCCGAAATTGCTACTTGGCGTACTTTCTACAGAAACCGTTGACAATATAAGAAGATAAGTTAACGCGTGTAGAGGCGTCAGACACGGCAGACAGAAGAGATTTCGCGTCGTCTACAAAGTTTCGATGTCTCTTCTCTTGTTGGCTACAAAGTTTGATGATACTAATTTCAACTTGGACAACAGTCTTTCAAGAGATTTCTTCGTTCACATCTTCAAATTCATCACATGAACATTTCCAACAACAATTACGGTATTTCGGTTTATTAAATTGTACTGATATTATTCCAAACAGCGCTGTTGCAATCGACCCGCCGATCGTATTTAACTGCCGGTTATTAGTGGTTACCATATCCAAATTTGAAGCGATAGACTTCGACTGCTAATTGTAACAATGAGTACGGAGTTTGTTGAATCCATTCCTGGATTATACTATCTTGTGCTATTTTGTGCTTATATACTTTACATTAGAGCGTGTGTTAGTGGAGTGTTTTTATACGTTTATTATGGCATCCGAAACCAATCTTACGGATGTAGAGCGTGCCATTAATCAATTGCAAGGCGTTCTGAATGAAAATTATTTAGCTGCTGAAAAAATTATGGCATTACGTACCCCTAATACTAGCGAACTTAAGGCTATTTTGGCTAAAATTGACAAATCTTATGACGAATTAGTTGGGGCTATGGCATCCGCACGTAAAGATACTGAGGCCATTGTAGCAGTAACGCAAAATCAACACGAATTTAATCTACGAAAGAAAGAATGGTTTTCAACTTTGGATAACCCATCATCTTCCACTGCTGCTGTTCCCGAACCATCTACCATTGCTCCCAGGCCGTCAAGTTTTGTGTCTCCCAGCTCTTCCCGGCATTCTTCCAGATCTTCCAGGAGTTCTTCTAAGTTGTCTAGTAGCTCCTCTTCACGAATAAGTGCTAAACACTTAGAGGCGACAGCTAAGTTAAAGATTGCTCAGTTGAAGCTTGTGCATATTGAAGAGCGAGCTAATGAAGAAGCGCAACGGCTTCGTCTTAGAGCTAATTAAGAAGCGCAACGGCTTCGTCTTAAAAAGGAAATTGAACAAAGAGAGGCTGATCGTGAAATTGCCTTGGCAAGGGCGGAGTATGAGATCTACAATGAATTTGCTGCTGAAACCACGCGACTGAGTGATGACGTCACCACAATCTTGAGTAGTGACAACGAAAACACTGTTGAAACTATCGTTCCAAAAACCTGTTCTGAACTAACCTTTGCTCGATCATCTTCGCTCCTTTCCAACTTTCCTTTCCAACGCTCCTTTCCTCCTTTCCTTTCCAATCTTTCTGGAAGTAACACCTTGTCTTTGGGGGGTCTTCCGCCAGCCAAGTCTACCATGTCTACTGGTCCAGTCCTTGGTCTTCCGCTTGTCCAGTCTACCATGTCTACTGGTCCAGTCCTGGGTCTTCCGCCTGTCCAGTCTTCAATGTCTACTGGTCCAGTCCTGGGTGTCCCACCCATCCAGTCTTCTATGTCTGCTGGTCCGGTCCTGGGTCTTCCGCCTGTCCAGTTTTCAATGTCTACTGGTCCAGTCCTGGGTGTCCCACCCATCCAGTCTTCTATGTCTGCTGGTCCGGTCCTGGGTCTTCCACCCATCCAATCATCCTCTTCCACCTGTCAAGTCTGGAGCTCCTCATATGTTCACGGTCCCCTGCCTACACCTCCTGAATTTTCCGCTGGATCATCTCATATGCAAGTGGCTCCTTCAGTTGCTCACTCTTATAACTTCAACAGACTTCCTGCTTCTAACCCTTTGGGTCCGCCGCCCAGTAGTGCAGATTTACCAATCTATAGCCACGTTTCACCACTACTTTATCCTGGTGTGTACAATCAAAACTCCGTGAATTACGACAGCTTGTTTCTTCCTCGTCCGGAGTTTCCAAAGTTTTCTGGCGATCCTCTGGAATACAAAGCCTTTATGAACAATTTTGAAACGCACATTGAACCGAGAGTGCGCGACGAGAAGACTTTGATTTGCCTGCTCTTGCAACATTGCTCAAAGGATGTTAAGGATCGCATAAAACACTTTGCTACTAGCGAAGTTCAACCTTATACTGTGGCTAAGCAAAGACTAAACAAAGAATACGGTTCACCATGGGTTATATCTGATGCGTGCGAGCAGCGATTGAAAAAATTTCCTTCAGTAAGATCTGGCGATGGAAAGCAATCAAGACGTTTTGCAGAACTTCTCGAAAAAACTGGCGTAATTGTAAAGGACATACGACAATATACCAGTCTAGACTCTTTAGATATGCTGACAGAATTGGTGAACAAATTGCCTTACGATCTTAAAAAGCGTTGGGTCAGCAAGTCTGTTCAAATCCAGAACTACCTTGGACATCTTGCCAATTTCTTACATTTTGTGGATTTGTTCGCAAGGAATCAGACGAAGTAAACTCTCTCTTTAGTCTTCGCTCTCTCCATCCTAAGACTACATCCACGAAAACAAAGGCTTCTTCATTCGGATCGGTCATGTCCAAGACATCTGCGAATGTCAACTCCAAGTCTTCTATCTCTGGTTCCAGACATGTTACTCAGGTTGGTTCTTGTTGGTATTGTAAAAACACTTCCCACATACTCTTTGACTGCAAGGACTTTAAGCAAATACCTGTTGAGGATCGTATCTCCTTTGTCAAGGAATCCAAGTTGTGTCATAAGTGTTTAAGCTCGAAGCACAAAACACGAGAGTGCAAGAGGAGTAAACTTTGCTCAGTGACTGGATGCAAAGGGTTATATCATCACACTCTGTTGCATAAATTTGCTACGACAAAGGAGCACCCTCCAAAGACGTCTTCAGAGGATAAGGCGGTTGTGCCAGTGACTTGCGGATTTACCAAGTCAGAGTCTTGCAGTAATTCGGACAATTCCCACGTTTACCTTTGTATCGTTCCTGTTAGAGTGCCCTTCGGTGAAAATGTTGTTTCTACCTACGCCTTTTTGGATCAGGGATCAACTCACTCATTCTGCAAACGATCTTTATTGCAAGAGTTAAAGGCTTCTGGCACTCGGGAAAGGTTACAACTCAAAACTATTACTGGAACTACTAATGACATGGATTCTGTTTCTTGCAATCTGGTTGTATCTGACTTGGATAGCGACAGTTCTTTTTCATTATCCAATGTACATTCCGTCGAAAACATACCTGTCCAGCCTAACAACGTTTCGGTTGATGCGGAAGTATGTAAGTTACCGCACTTACAGGATATAAATTTGAAGTCACTCCCTCACGCTTCTGTCAATCTCTTAATTGGAGCCGATGTCCCAGAGCTCTTTTGCATTTACAGCGCTAGGAGAGGACCTCGAGGCACGCCTTGTGCTATTGAGACTCCACTTGGATGGTCGCTTTTAGGGCCGTCTTTATCGCCTTCCCAAGGAAGTAATTGCACTGTAAATTTCATCGTCAAGAAAGACGCAACAGAGATGGTAGCAAGAATGTGGGAAACTGAATTTGAACCAGGAACTTCGATATTTGACGATTCCTTTTCTAAAGAAGATCGTTTAGCACACACCTTGATGCAATCAGAAATCTGTACTATTGATGGCCACTACCAACTCCCTCTGCTATGGAAGGAACCTTATAAGAATCAGCTTCCCAATAATCTACCCTTAGCTCAACGTAGACTCACTAGCTTGAAAGGACGACTTCAACGTGATGATAATTTGAGAGTGAAGTATGCCGAAGTTGTCGATTCTTATCTTTCTAAAGGCTACGCTCGCGAGGTGCAGCAAGCTTACCTGACTGAATCAAATGACCCGATTTGGTATCTACCTCATCATCCGGTAACTAATGTTCACCAGCCAGAAAAGGTGAGAGTTGTATTTGACTGCGCAGCTAAATACCACGGATTGTCTTTGAATGATACGTTGATGAAGGGCCCAACCTTTATGAACAATCTAGTTGGAGTACTGATTCGTTTTCGAAAGAACAAGATTGCCCTAGTTGCTGACGTGGAAGCTATGTTTCACCAAGTCAGAGTGGAGCCTTCACACACGAATGCCTTGCGATTTCTTTGGTGGAAAGATGGAGATTTGAACAATGAACTCATTGTATGTCAGATGCTGGTCCATCTCTTTGAGCGACATCGTCTCCAAGTTGTGCCAACTTTAGTTTGCGTCAAAATGCTATTGAGTTTGGACATTTATACAAGCCTGTTATTTCCTCTATCATCAACAACAATTTTTACGTCGATGATTGCCTCGTCTCTCTTCCTTCTGTTGAAGATGCAATCTACGTTTACAATAGCTTGACAAGTATCCTGGCTCGTAGAGGTTTCCACTTAACCAAATGGATTGCAAATCATGAAGAGGTGTTGAATGAAATTTCGGAGAGTGAAAGATCGAAAAGGGCTCAACAATATCTTGTCGGAGGTCCAACTGATGACAGAGTTTTGGGCATTCAATGGAATGTGAATGACGATCAATTCACATTCGATGTAAAACTTACGCACAAGCCATCTACGAGAAGAGGAATCCTCTCTACAGTTGCAAGTCTTTATGACCCACTTGGCTTTGTTGCTCCCGTACTTTTGAAAGCCAAACGACTTTTACAAGTACTCTGCAAGCAAAATTTAGGTTGGGATGATCCCATTGGTGAACCCGAACTCGAACAATGGAAAGATTGGATCGAAGCTCTTCATGACTTGAACGCAGTTAAGGTTCCAAGATGTTTCAAACCCTCAGAATTCGGAAAGGTCGTGTCTGTGCAAATACACCACTTCGCCGATGCATCTTCTTACGGCTACAGAACTTGCTCTTACTTGAGGTTGGAGGACGAATTTGGCTCAGTTTGTTTGTCGTTCATCATTGGCAAGTCAAGACTAGCGCCAGTAAAATCTGTATCAATCCCACGCCTGGAATTGACCGCTGCTGTGTTGGCCGTTAGGCTCGATGTGCTAGTAAGGAAGGAAATTGATCTACCGGTGGGTTCTTCTTATTTTTGGATTGATTCTATTGCGGTTCTATACTGTATAAAGAACAGCACCAAAAGATTTCCTGTGTTTGTAGCCAATCGCTTGGCTATTATCGAAAATCACACCAGTGTTGAACAATGGCATCACGTGCCATCAAAGCAGAATCCAGCTGACATTGCTTCTAGAGGGGTGGAAGCGAGCAAACTGATTTCGGAGAATTGGTTAAAGGGACCGCCTTTTTTGTCACAACCCCATTCTGAGTGGCCCGATTCTGAGCAAACTGTAGATGAGCCACCTTCCGAGTTTCTTGGTGCTAAAACGCATATCATACAAGCGACCATCAAAGTGGATCGAGAGCTGGATGCCATCGACAAACTTACAAGTCATTGCTCAAGTTTGTACAAGCTTAAAAGGAAAACTGCTTGGCTATGGCGATTCATTACATTCTTACAGCAACGAAGATTTGGAAAACCACTTTACTGTAATGAACCTCTTTCCGTACAAGAATTACAAATTGCAGAGCAGATGTTGATTAAGCATTTGCAACGCCAACATTTTCCATACTGCTTTACTTCAAGTAATCAAGAACAAGAACCAATAAAATCTTTACCCCGGCATCTTCAAAAACTGCAACCCGTTGTAATTGATGGTGTCCTGAGGGTAGGAGGTCGATTAACACAAGCCCCATTTGAATTAGATGTGAAACATCCCATTATCTTACCTCAAACTTCGCACTTCACAGAACTTGTTATTCGTCAACATCACGCTGAGGTTGGCCATTCTGGTTCCAGCCACACCTGGGCTTCTCTCCGCCGCAAGTTTTGGATAATAAAGGGGGGAGCTGCAGTGAGAAAATCGATTGGAAATTGCTATTGGTGCAAGCGAAGGAATTCTGCCGTTGGGAAGCAATTAATGGCTGATATTCCATCATGCAGGCTCCAATTCGACCAACCTGCATTTTTTAATGTAGGCGTAGACTATTTTGGACCCTTATCAGTCAAGCAAGGGCGCAGCACTGTCAAGAGGTATGGCTGCATATTCACATGTTTAACCATGCGTGCAGTTCATATAGAAATTGCTCATTCTCTGGATGCAGACTCCTTCATTAATGCGTTGCGCAGATTTATTGCCCGTAGAGGGGCCCCGCAGCAAATCTTTAGCGATAACGGGACTAATTTTGTTGGCGCTTCCAAAACGTTGCGAGAATCTTTGCAAGAATTGAACTCAAATAGGGTGCAAGAGTACTGTTTGCAAAGGAATATTACCTGGAGTTTTAACCCTCCCACGGCAAGTCATATGGGTGGTGCCTGGGAGCGTATGATCCGCTCTACTCGTAGAATCTTGCAAAGCGTCTTAGAAAGGCAATCCTTGAATGACGAAAGTTGTCTCACCTTGATGGCTGAAGTTGAGGGTATAATCAATTCTCGACCCTTGGTTCCAGTTTCAGTTTCTGACACTTCCCAGGAACCTCTTACTCCGAACCATTTGCTATTGCTGCGAAGCAATCCGAATCTGCCTCCTGGTCTATTTTCAAAAAACGATTGTTACGTCAAAAGAAGATGGGCACAAATACAGTATCTTGCCAATCAATTTTGGAAACGTTGGATGAATGAGTTCGTTCCTAATTTGTTACAACGACAAAAATGGTTTGAAGTGAAACGGAATTTTCAAGTCAATGATGTTGTACTTCTTGTGGAAGATACTCAGCAGCGTTCCAAATGGGTTTTGGGTAGAATCCTTGAAACTTATCCTGATAAACATGGCTTAGTTAGGACTGTTCTGGTCAAGACTCAAACAAGTGTTGTTAAACGGCCTATAGCTAAGTTATGCCCTGTTGTTACACACGACTGATTTGAATAACCTGCTTATTGTTGTGCTACATGTTGTACGTTAGATTTGCTCTGTTTAAATTTTGTCTTTGTGTGTTCTTTGAATACGACTTTCGCGACTTAGTGTTATAAAAATGTCTAGAGTACCGATTTTTAGGGGGAGTGTAACGTCGCTTATGTTTTCTTGTTTATACTTGGTTTCGAACACTCGCTCTACTGCATTTAGCTTTTCGTGTATATTTGGCTGCTAAGGATTTCCAATGATGTAATGCTACACAACGCACGTGATGTCAGCGATTAAGCGTTTTACCGCGCCTTTTCTACTGTATGCAAATTATCTATTGCGCAACTTTTTGAAACTGTTTTCTTGAATTTTCGCGCTATAACTTCTTTGTTCTGGGTCAGTCAAATTTGGTTGTAGTCGAGGAAGGACGTTAAATTTTTACACTCAGAATTACCAAGAATCTTTAAATTTGAAATTATTAAGTATCAGATTGTTTCAGAAAATTAGCAAGCTTTGGAGTTTCAGAATTGCAGTCCTTCCTCGAGGTCTTAAACTTGTCCTGGGTGGGTCCCATCTTATTTATATTTTGGACTTTTGTCCCCTGAGCTGTTGCTCTTTATACTTGGACCTTTTGTCCCCAGAGCTGTTGCTCAAGTTTGAGAATTATTTACTGGACTATTGTCCTCTCGTATCAAGTGTTTCCGTACCCTTTCCCGGGGGCCCACTTCAGAGACTGCGTTCTTCAAAGACTTCGATTGGAGTTAAAGCTTACTGTCTGCCTGAAGACGAAACCATCGGTGAGTTTGGGTTTTTATTGCAATTATTCTAATCAGTATTCTCAGTCTGATTCTTAAATCGTAATTATACCGTAGTTGTTACTTTCTGTTTGGATATTAGGCGTACTGTGTGTGTTCAAATTGCGGGAGTTATTTGGTGCTGCGCAGTAATATTTACGTTCGTTTTTGATTCCGAAATTGCTACTTGGCGTACTTTCTACAGAAACCGTTGACAATATAAGAAGATAAGTTAACGCGTGTAGAGGCGTCAGACACGGCAGACAGAAGAGATTTCGCGTCGTCTACAAATGGATACTTATTGGTCTTTATGGATTTTTATGGGTCCCTTTGCGTTTTTATGGATTTTGATGTGTGTTTGTGGGTGCGTACGGGTCCTTATGCGTCCTTGTGGGTTCTTTTGTGTGTTTATAGGTCGTTATGCGTCCTTATGGGTCCTTGGGGTTTCCAATGCGTCCTTAATTGTCTTTTTTTGTGCGTATAGGTCCTTATGCGTCCTTACAGGTCCATTTGGGTCTTGCAAGATCCTTATTAGCTTGTTTACATGTGCACTTTTAGGAACCAGTTCTTAGCTCTAGTGCCTGAATTTTGCTGAGTCACACACAAAACCTTTTTTGTGTGTGACTCAGCAAAATGTAAACACATGTAACATGTAAACAGGCTAATAAAGACCCATTAGAACCTTTAAGAACGCATAAAAACCTGTAAGGACCCATAAGGAACCATTAGAATCCATAATACGGAATAAAGACTTCTAAGGACCCATAAAGACCCATGAGAATCCATAACGACACATTAAGATGTATAGGGACCCATAAAAACCAATAAGAACGAAGAAAAAAACAATAAGTACACATAAGGACCCACTAGATTCCATAAAAACGCATAAAGACTTGTAAGGACCCATAAGGACCCATATGGAAGCATAAGGACCCATAAAAACCCATGAGGACACAAAAGGACGCATAAACATATATAACAACCCATAAACACCCATAAGGACACATAAGGACATACACGGACCCACAAACACCCATAAGGACGCGTAAGGACTTATAAAGACTCATAAGGACCGATGAGGATGCATAATGACTTAGAAGGACCAATAACGTCCCATTAAAATCCTTAAAAACGCTAAAGGACTTATAAGGACCCATAAAGAATCATAAAGCCCCATTAGACTTTTTAAGAACAAATAAGGAACGAGAAGGACCCATAAGAACCCATTAAAATCCATAAAAACGCATAAGGACGTATGAGAGCACTTTATGACCCATAATTACGCATAAGGACGCGTAAGGACCTATAAGGACCCATAAGCACCCATTAAAAACCATAAGAACGAATGACGACCTATTCGGACCCATTAGGACACATAAAGAAGCATAAGGACGCATATGCACGCAAAGGGACTCATAAGGACGGACAAAGACCAGTAAGGACCCATAAGGATCCATAAAAACGCATAAGGAACTATAAGGACCCCTAAGAATGCATAAGGATCTATAAGGACCATTAGAGACCCATAAGGATGCATAAGCACCAACAAGGACACCCAATAAAACATTAAAATTGATAAGGACGCATCAGGACCTTTTAGGACCTTAAAAAACTAATAAGGACACTTAAGGACTAATAAGGACCCATAAGGACGCATGAAGACCTAAATAGACCCAATGGAATCCACGAGGTCGCGTAACAAAATTTAAATAACTACAACGACCCATTAGAATACATAAGGATGATATAAGATCTATAAGAACCCATAAGGACCCATTAGGATCCATAAGGACGCAAAGGAACTAAACCTCCATATATAGACCCATAAGGACGCCTAAAGACAAATAAAGACCAGTAAGGACCCAATAAGGACCCATAAAGACGCATAAGGACCTATAAGGGCAGATAAGGACCCATTGCAACTCATAAAAAACCCCAAAGACCTACAAGGACCCATTAGACTCCATAAGGACGCATAAGGAACTATAGAAACCCATAAGCTTCCATTGGAATCCATAAGCCCTATCAATGATCTGCAAGGACCCAAAAGCATCAATAAGGACGCATAAGGAATTAAAATGACCCATAAAAAACCATTGGAATCCATAAGAAAGTATATAGACCTATAAAGACTCATTACGACCCATTAGAATCCTTTAGGAAAAATAAGGATTCATAAGGACCAATTAAAACCCATAAAGACGCAAAAAGGATTATAAAGACCCATAAAGACCCAAAAGAGTCTATAAGGACGCATAAGGACTTATAAGCACACATAAGGACCCATTAAGACGCATAAGGACCCATAAGGACCTATTAGGACCCAAAAAGACCCAAATGGACGTTCAAAAATCTATAAAGATCCATAAGAACCGACCAGGACGCATAGTCACTTAGAAGGACGCATAAGGTTCTATTACAATCCATAAGAACGAATAATAACATATAAAGACCCAACAGGACCCTTTAGAATCCGTAAGGTAGAATAAGGACATATCAGGACCATTGGAATCCATAAGGACGCAAAAAGACTTATGAGGACACTTTAGGACCCATAAGGACCCATAAGCACGCATAAGGACCTATTAGGACCCATAAGGACACATTAGAATCCATAATGACGCACAAAGACCTATAAGGCTTTTAATTATCTAATAAGGACGAATAAGGAACTATAAAGACCCATAAGAACCCATTAGAATCCATAAGAACGCATAAGAACTGATAAGGACCCATAAGGAACCATAAAAACGCATAAGGAACCATAAGGACGCATAAGGACGCATAAGGACGCATAAGGACGCATAAGGACCTATAAGGACCCGTATGAACACAGTAGAATCCATAAGGACGAATACCATACCTATGAGGACTATGAAGAACCCTTAAGGAAGCACAAGGTCGCATAAGGAACCATAAGGACTCATAAGGACAAATAAGGACCAATAAAGACACATAAGGACCCATAAGAACACGTAAGGACTTATAAGGACCCATTAGGACCCATATGGACGCATAAAGATCTAAAATTACCCATTAAGACCAATTAGGACGCATAAGGACGCATAAGGACTCATAAGGACACATAAGAACACATAAGAACACATAACAACTCATTATATTCCATAAGAAGAGACAAAGACCTATAAGGACCTATAAAGACCCATTAGAATCCGTAAAGACGGACTAGAATCCATCAGGAGAAATAAAGACCTATAAGGACGAATAAGGACACATTAGAACCCACAAAAACACATAAGGACCTACAGGGCTCATAGGAACCAATAAGGACGCATAAGAATCTATAAGTACCAATAGAAACTCACTAGAAACCATTAGGACGCAGAAGGACCATTAAGAACCCATAAGCACCCATTAGGACGCATAAGGACTTTAAAAACCCATAAGGACACATAAAGACCAATAAGGACCCATAAGGACGTATTAGAATCCAAAAAGACGCATCAAAACTTATAAGGACTTATAAGGATCAATAGGGACACATAAGGATCTATAAGGACACATAAGGACCCATTAAAATCCCTAAGGATGTATAAAAACCCATAAGGAACCATAGAGACCCATAAAGACGCAAAAGGACCAATAAAACACATAAGGAACCAGAAGGACCCGTTAGGACCCATAAGCACCAGTAAGGACGCATGAAAACCTATAAGGACCCTTTAAAGTCCATAAAGACGAATAAAGACCTACATTAACCCGTAAGCACCCATTAGAATCCGTAAGGACGAATTAGGACCTATAAGGACCCATAAGGAACCATTAGAATCCATATAGATGCATAAGGACTCATTAGAAACCATAGGAACCCATAAGAACGCATGAGGACCTATAACGATTCTTTAAAACCCATTAGAATCCGTAGGATAGAAGAAGGACCAATAAAGACCTATAAGGACCCTTTAGAATCCATAAGGACGCATCAGGACCTATATGAACCAATAATTTCCAATAAGGACGCATAAGGACCTATAAGGACATATATGGAAACATTGAGACTCACAAGGACACATAAAAACCCATAAGGACCAATTAAAATCCATTAGGACGCATAAGAAACTCTAAGGACCCACAAAGACACATTAGAATCCATAAGGACGATCAAGGAATTATAAGAACCCATAAGGACCAATAAGGACGAATAAGGACTTATCAGGTTTCATAATCACACATTAGATTCCACAAAAGAGCATAAGGACCTATAAGGGCCCTTTGGAGTCCATCCGGACGAGTGAAGACCTATAAGGACGCATAAGGACCCATGAGGGTCCAGAAATACAAATAAGGACTTATAAGGAACCATAAGGACCAATAAGGACGCATAAGGAACTATAAGTACCCATAAGGACCCATTAGAATCCATAAGGACGCATAAGGAACTATAAGGACCTATAAAGACCCATTAAAATCCTCTAACATGCATAAGCACCAATAAGGACCGATATGGACAACTAAGGATCTGTAAGGAACTTTTAGGACCTTTTAGAATCCATACGAATGAATTAGGACCCATAAAGACAAATAAGGACGCATATGGAAATATAAGAACATTTAAGAACCCATTAGAATTCATAAGGAGGAATCAGGACCTATAAGGACATATAAGGACCCGTAAGACCGCATGAGGACCAATAAGGACCCATAAGGACGCATAGGGACGCATAAGGACTTATAGGGACACATAAGGACACATTTGGTCTTATAAGGACCCATTAAGACCCATAAGGAGCCATTAGAATCTATAAAAACGATCCCAGACTTATAAAGACCCATAAGGACGTATTAGAATCCATAAAGACGCATTATGACTCATAAGGACCAACAACGATGCATAGGGACCTATAAAGACCCAGTAGGACCAATTAGAATCCTTAAAGTCGAATAAGGACTTATAAGGACCAATATGGATCCATTAGAATCCATAAGGTTACATAAGGACCTATAAGAACCTGTAAGGACACATAAGGACTTATAAGGACACATAAAAACTCATAAGGACGTGTAAGGACCTATAAGGACCCATACGGATCTATGAGGACGCATAAGGACCCATAAGGGCGCATATGGACCTATGACTACTTGTGACGTATGGTTCTAATGTAGATTAACTTCGTTGAATGAAAGAAAAACAAACGTCACAATATGCTGTAAATAAAAAATTATTACTTTGCAGCAATTTTTAAACTAAACAAAAAAAAACAAACATTAGCGATTTAACTGTAAATAAAACTCAAACAAAAGACTTTACTTGAAATTGAAATGAAAACGTCGACGTTGAAAAATATGTTGCTGCTGATGCTTATTGTCCCATATCCAAAAGAAAACTCAAAATAGTTGTCTGAGTCTGAGTTCGGACAGTGAAAAAAAAGGCAAATATCACGCCACTAGTTAGCGCATGCACTACGCAACCTTCTTGCAAACGCCAACAGCGATGTAAAGTCACATGATTAACATCACAAGCCGATTGAGCAGAAAAAGGCTTCCATTCGAGGTGAGATGAGAGCCGTCACAGACCCATAAGGATGCATAAGGACCCATTAACACCCATAAAGATCCATAAGGACGGATAAGGACAAATAAGGACCCCTAAAAACCCATAAAGATGCATGAGGACCGAAAGGGCCCTATAAGGAAACAAAAGGACGCATACAGACCTATAAGGACCCATTAGAATCCATAAAGACTATTAAGGTCCTATAAGGACCAATGAAGACCCATTTGAGTCCATAAAAACGCATAAGGACCTATAACGACCCAAAAGTTCCCATTAGAATCAATCAGGACGCATAAGGACCTACAAGGACCCTTAAGGACCCATAAGGATGCATAAGCACCCATTAAGACCCAAAAGAACGCAAAAGGATGCAAAAAGACCCACAAGGACACACAAGGATCAATAAAGACCCATAACGAACCACTAGAATCCATAAGAATGCAAACGAAACTATAAGGACCTATAAGGACTCATAAAGACGCATAAAGACCAACAATGAAACATAAAGACCAACAATGAAACATAAAGACCCATGAAAATCCATAAGGACGCATAAGGAACTACAAGGACCCTTAAGGACGCATAAAAACCCATAACAACCAAAAAGGACGGATAAGGACCAATAAGGACCCATTAAAACACATAAGAACGCATAAAAATTTATAAGGAACTATAAAAACCCATATAAACACATAAGAACCTATAAGGCCGATAAGGATCCGCAAGGACGCAAAAGGACCTATAATGACTCATAAGGACCCATTAGAATCCACAATGACGCATAGGGACCTAAAAGTACCCATTAAGACCCATAAGGATGCATAATGATGCATAAAGACACTTAAGGACCCATAAGGACGCATAAGAACCCATGAAGACCTATATGGACCCATAAGAACTTAAAAGGACCCAGAAGGGAACATAAGGGCGCATAAGGACGAACTAGGACACATAAGGACACATAAGGACGTACAAGGACCAATAAACACCCATAAAGACCCATTAGAATCCATAAAAACGAATAAGGACCTGAAAGGACGCATGAGGACCCATTAGAATCCATAAACAGCAAAAGGCACTATAAGTACCCATAAGGACCCATAACAACACATAATGACCCAGAAAGACCCAGAAATACCCATTAGAATCCATAAAGACGAATAAGGACCTATAGGGACACCAAAGGACACAAAAAAATCCATAAGGTCTCATGAAGACTTATAAAGACCCAAAAAGACCCATAGGGACACATAAACACCTTTAAGGACTCATTAAAATACCTAAGGGCGCATAAGGAACCATAAAGACTAAGAAGAACGCATTAGGACCCATAAGAGCCCTTAAGGAACAATAATAAAACATAAGGACCAATAAGGACCCATAAGTACCTATTGGAATCCATAAAGACGCATAAGGACCTCTGAGGACCCTTAAGGAAGCATAAGGACATATAAGGACCCATAAGGGCCCATAAGGACGCATAAAGACCTATGGGGACACATTAAAAACTATAGGTACGATAAAATTCCTAAAAGGACCCATAAGGACCTATAATGACCCATAAGGAACTATAAAGGCTCTTTTGCGTCCTTATGACTTCTAGTGGGTTCTCGTGTGTCGTTATAGGTCCTTATTAGTCGTCATAGATTCTGATAAGCGTTTATAGGTCATTAAGCGTCCTTATAGGTCGTTATGGGTGCTTATTGATTTTTATGCGTCCTTATCGGTCCTTATGCGTCCATCATCGTCCTTATGGTTCTATATGGGTCCTTATAAGTCTTTTATGCGTCCTTTTGGGTTCTTATGAGTCCTTAATGGTCCTGATGCGTCCTTATGGGTTCTTATTTGTCTTTATAGATCTTTATGCGTCTTTATGGGTCCTCATAGGTCCATATGCGTCCTCAAGAATTCCAACGGGTTCTTATGGGTCCTTCTAAGTTCTTATGCGTCATTGTGGGTCCTTATAGGTTCTTTAAGGCTATATGAGTCCTTATGGGTACTTATGGGTACTATTAATCCTTATGCGTCAGATGAGTCCTAATGGGTCCTTATAAGTCCTCATGCGTCGTTATGGATTCTAATGGTTCCTTATGGGTCCTTATGCGTCCTTATGTTTCCCTATGGGTTGTTATAGGTCTTTTAGCGTCCTTATGGATTCTAATGGGTCCTTATGGGTTCTCATAAGTCTTTATGCGACCGTATGGGAACTTATGGGTCGTTATAAGTTCTTATCCGTCCTTATGGATTCCAATAGATCCTTGTGTGTCCCTATACGTTCTTATGTGTCCTTATACACCCTAAGGGGTCCTAATGAGTCTTTACGGGTCCTTATGCGTCCCTATGGGTCCTTATAGTTCTTTATAGATCTTCATGCGTTTTTATTGGTCCTTATGGGTCCTTATTGGTTTTCTGCGTTTTTATCTGTTTTTATGAGTCCTTACAAGTTTTTATGCATCCTCATGGGTCCTAATGGGTCCTTATAGATCTTTATGCGTCCTTATGGATTCTAATGGGTCCTTATGCATCCTTATAGATTCTAATGGGTTCTTGCGGGTTCCTATAGTTCCATTTGCGTCCTAATGGATTCTAATGGGTTTTTATAATTTTTTCTAAGTCCTTAAATGTCTTTACGGATTCTAATGGTTTCTTATGGGTTTTTATAGGTCCCGATTCGTCTTTATGGATTCAAATGGGTCCATATGGATTTTTTTAGGTCCTTACTTGCCCTAAGGATTCTAATGGATTTTTACGGGTCCTTAGAAGTCAATATGCGTCCTTGTCGCTCCTTACAAGTTTTTATAGTTCTTTGCGCGTGCGTCCTTATGGGTCTTTATCGGTCTTCAAAGGTCTTTTTCATGCTTATGGGACCTTATGGGTTCTTGTAAGTCCTTATGCGTCCTTATGTTTCATTGCACCCAATAGAATCAATAAGGACGCATAAGGACCTGTAAGGACCCATAAGGACGCTTAAGCTCCTAAAAGGACCCATAAGGACACATAAGGACTGATAAAAAGATATAAACACTTATAACGACCCATAAAGTCCTCTTAGAATCCATAAGGACACATGAGAAATTATAAGGACCTTTAAAGACCCATTAGATTTCGTAAAAACGAATAAGGACCTATAAGGACCCATAAAGATCGATTAGAATCCATAACAACGCTAAAAGAACTAAAAGAACCAAAGAGGACCCATTGTAATCTATAAGGATGCACAAGCACTCATAAGGACACATAAGGACCATAAGGACACACAAGGACCCATTAGAATGCGTATGGACGCATAAGAAACTATAAAGACCCTTTAGGACAAATAAGGACCCATAAAGGTTTATAAGGACAACTAATTACCCATCTTAATCCATAAAGACGAGAATGGACCAATAACGACCCATACGGACTAATTAGAACCCATAAGGACCCAAAAAGAAGTATAAGGACTCATTCAGACCGATACGAACGTATAAGGACTTATAAGGACCCATTAGAATGTAGAAGGACGCATAAAGACCTATAAAGAACCTTAAGGACCCATCAAAACCTTAGGGACAATTAAATACACATTAGGACCAATTACAATCCATAAGGACAAACAATAACCTATAAAGACCGATTAGGACCCATAAGGAAACGTAAGGACACTTAAGGACCCATTGAGACTCATAAAGAAAGATAAGGACCAATAAGGACCCATCAGGACCCATAAAAATGCATAACGACTTACAAAAACCCACAAAAACCCATAAGGACGCAAAAAGAGCAATAAGGACCCATTAGGACCCAGGACCCATTAGAAACCATAAATACACATGAAAACATATAAAGAACCATTAAGGCCCATAAAGACTCATAAGGTAGCATGAGGACTTATAAGGACCCATAAGGACACATAAGGACCAATAAAGACACATAAGCATCCATAAGGACGCATAAAGACTTATAAGGACCAATAAGGACCGATAAAAACTCATAAGGACCAATAAAGTCCCATTAGAACCCATTAAAACCCATGAGCAGATATAAGGAACTATAAAGACACAATAGAATCCACATGGACGAATAAGGACCGATATAAACACATAAAGCCCCGCTAGATGCCATATAGACGCATAAGGACCCATAAGGACCCATTAGAACCTTTAAGGACGCATAAAGATTGATAAGAACACAATAGAACCCATTAAAATCCATATTGACAAATGAAGACCTATAAAAACGCATTAGAAACTATAAGGACGCAACAGGACTTATAAGAACGCATAAGGACCAATAAGGTCGCATAAGGACCGAAAAAGACACATACACATCTGTTAGAATCCATAAAAACGAATAAAGACTTATAAGGACCTGTAAGGACCCATACGGACCCATAAAAACGCATAAGAACCTATAACGACCCATAAGGACACACAAGAACGCATAAGAACTTATAAGCACCCATAAAGATCCATAAAGACGCATAAGGACCAATACGGACCCATGAACATCCATAAGGTCGAATAGGGACTTGCAAAGACTCATTAGGACCCATAAAAAAGCATAAGGACGCATAAGGACGCATAAGGACCTATAAGGACCCATAAGAACGCATAGGGTTTATGGGTCTTTTTTGGTTTTTATGCGTTCTTATGTGTCGTTATGTGTCCTTATGCGTCCTTATGGGTCGTTAAGGGTCTTTATTGGTCCTTATCCGTTTTTGTGGGTCCTTGTTGGTCCCTATGCATCTTTTTGGGTCCTAATGGGTTTTTTTAGGTGCTTATTCGTCCCTATGGATTGTAATGGGTCTTTATGGGTTTTTACAGGTCCTTATGCGTCCTTGTGGGACCCTATAGGTCTTTATGTGTCTCAATCGATTCCAGTGGGTGCTTATGGGTCTTTATATAACTCCTATTGCGTGCTTATCGGTTTTTATAGGTCCTTGTGCGTCCTTATGGATTCTAATTGGTCCTTATGGGAGACAATAACTTCCTTAGTGTGTGGTTGGTTTTTATGCATCCTTATGGATTCTAATGAGTCCTTGTGCGTCCTTATATGCGTTTATTAGTTTTTATGGATACTAATGGGTCGTTATGGGTCCTTATAGGTCCTTATTCGTTTTTTGGGGTCCTCATTGGTCCTTATAGTTCTTTTTACGTTCGTATGGATTTTAATGTGTCCGCATGGGTCTTTTAATGTCTTTATTTGTCCTTATGGATTTTAATGGGTTCTTATGGTTCGGTATAGGTTTTTATGCGTAATTAGAGATTCTAATGGGTCCTAATGAATCTTTAAGGGTCTTTATGAGTAGTTGTGGGTCCCTATGGGTTTTTATAAAACCTTATGCGTCCTTATGGGTGCATTTTGGTCTTTCTTGGTCTATATGCGTCCTAATAAAGCCTTATGGGTTTTTATGGGTCGTTATTGGTCTTTATGCGTCCTTATGTGTCCTTATAAATCCTTATGCGTGTTTATGCGTCTTTATGGGTCTTAATGAGTTCGTATAGGTTCTTATACGTCCTTATTGGGTCTAATTGGTCCTTAGATGTCCTTACAAGTCTTCATGCGTCCTCATGGGATCTAATGGGTTTTTATGTGTACATATAATTCCTTATGCAGTCTTATTGGTTTTTATGGGTCCTTATAAGTGCATATGTGTCCTCCTGGCTTCTAATCGGTGCTTATGGTCCTTATAGGTCTTAATTCGTCCTGACGGATTCTAATGGGTCCTTATGAGTCCCTATAAATCTCTATGTGTCCTTATGGATTCTATTTGGTCTATATTGGTCCTTAAGTGTCCTTAATCGTCCTTATGGATTCTAATGGGCCTTTAAAGTTTTTATTCGTCCGAACAGGTCCTTATGGTTCCTTATTGGTTTTTAAGCTTCCTTATGGGTCTCTATGGGTCTTTATTGGTAATTAAGCTTCCTTATGGGTCCTCATGATCCTTATGTGTTTTTATTGATACTTATGGTTCCGAATGTGTCTTAAAAGGTCCTTATGCGTCCTTATGTGTCCTAATGGGTTTTTGTAAGTCTTCATGCGTCCTTATGCGTCCTTATGGGTCGTTTTGGGTCCTCTTGTGTCCTCATAAGTCCTTATGCGTCCTTATGTATTGTAATGGTTCCTTATGGGTCCTTATAGATCCTTAAGTGTTCTTATGGATTCCAATGGGTCCCAATGTGTCCTTATTGGTCCTTATTCGTCCCTTTCGATTCTAACAAGTCCTAATGGGTCTTTATTGGTCGTTATGCGTCCTCATGGGTCCTAATTGGTCCATGTGGGTAGTTATGTTTCTATTTGGATTCTAATGGGTCCTTATAAGTCTATATCGGTCCTTATTCGTCCTTATGGTTTCTAATGGATCCTTTTCTGTGCTTATAGTCCCTAATGCGTCCTTATGGATTCTAATGGGTCCTTATGGGTCTTTGTGGGTCTTTATGAGTCTTTATGGGTCCTTATAACTCCTTATAAATTGTTATTAATCCTTCTGGTCCTTATTGGTCCTTGTTGGTCCTTAAGGGTTTTTATGTGTTTGATTGGGTCCTTGTAGATACTTATGCATCCTTCCGTGTGCCTTTGTGTCCTTATTGGTCTTTATGCGTCGTTATGGGTCCTTATAGGTCCTTAATCGTTCTTTTAGGTTATACTTAAGGGGACCTTATAGGGCTTTATTCGTCCTTATGGATTCTAAGGTGTTTTTATGCGTCCTTATGGGTCCTTTTTTATACGTCCTTACAGGTCCATATGCTTTCACATTGGTGTTTACGAGTCCTTATTGGTCTTTATCCGTCCTTATGAGTCTTTATGGATCCTTATGCTTCGTTATGTTTCCTCATGGGTCCTAATGGGTCCTTATAAATCCTTAATTGTCCTAATGGGTTCTAATGGGTCCTATTGGGTCTTAATCGGTCCTTATATTTCCTTATTCGTCCTTATGGGATTTAATGGATCCTTATGTGTCATTATAAATCCTTATGCGTCCTTATGTTTTTTTATAGGTCCTTTTAGTTCTTTTTGCGTTTTTACGATTTTTAATGGGTCCCTATGGGTCGTTATAAATCATTATTCGCCTTTATGAGTTTTAATGGGTCCTTATAAAGCTTTATGCGTGCTTATGGATTCAAATGGGACCTTATGGGTCCTTATAAGTCATTGTGCGTTCGTATCGGTGCTTATGAGTTTTTATACCTCCTTAGGCGTCCTTATGGGTCTTTGTGGGTCTTTGTGGGTCTTTATGCGTCTTTATGCGTCTTTATGGATTCTTATAGGTCTGTAAGGGTACTTATACTGTAGATCCTTATGAAACCTTATAAGTTTTTATGGAAGTTTGTAGGTCTTTAGGCGTCCTTACAGGGACCCATATAGACGCATAAGGACCCATTAGGAACCATAACGACGCAGAAGGACCGATAGAGACCCAATGGGACCCATTAGAGACCAGAGCGACGAATAAGGACCTATAACAACCCATAAGGACCCATTAGAATCCATAAGCTTGCATCAGGACCTTTAAGGGCTTATATAGACCAACCGAAATGCATATGGACTTATAAGGACCCATACAGACCCATTAAAATCCATAATAACGTTTAAGGGATTATAAGGACCCATAAAGACACATAAAGATGCAGAAGGACTTATAAGAACCCTTAAGGACCCATAAAGACGCATTAGGATCTATAAGGACCCATTAGGACTCGTAAAGACACATAAGGACCCATAAGAACCCATAAAAACCTATAAGGACCTATTAGAATCCATCAAGACGAATAGTACCTATAAAGGCCCATAAGGACCACTAAGAATCCATAAAGACACAAAAAGACCTCTAGGGACCCATAAAGACCATTAAGTACGCATAAGGACCTATTAGTACTCATAAGGACCCATTAAAATCCATGAGGACAAATAAGGACCTATAATAACCCATACGGACCAATTAGAATCCACAAGGACACATAAAAACCAATAGCGACCCATGAAGACCAACAAGGACGCATAAAGACCTGTAAGGACACGTAAGGACTCATAAGCACGCATAATGACCTATAAGTTCACTTAAGGTCACATAAGAACGCCTAAAGACCAATAAGGACCATAAGGACAGATAAGGACGAATAAGGACTTATAAAGACCCATAAAGTCCCACTAGAATTCATAAGAACACAAAACAAATTATAAGGACCCAAAAACACCAATTACAATCCATAAGGACGAATTAGGAAATATAAAAACTTATATAGACCCATAATGAAGCTTGAGGACCTATACAAACCGATAAGGACGCATTAGAATCCATACGAACGGTTAAAGATTTATAAGGACCCACAACGACCCCTTAAAATCTGTTAAGACAAATAAGAACCTATAAGGACCTATAACACTCCATTAGAATCCATATGGACGGTAAATGAACTTTAAAGACCATCAAGGACACATTTGAATTTATAAAGACGGACAAGGACCCATAAGGACACATAAGACGCATAAGGATGCTTAAAAACTTCTAAGGACCAATAAGGACTCTTTAGAATTCATAAGGGCGCATAGGGACCTATAACGACCCATAAAGACCCATAACGTTTCATAAGGACCTATATGGACCCATAAAAACTAATAAAGACGCATAAAGAGTTATAAGAACCCATAAAAACCCATAAAGACGCATTAGGACCTACAAAGACCGATAAAGACCATTAACGAAGCGTAAAAACATATAAAGACCCACAAGGACCACTAAAAACACATAATGACTTATAAGGACATATAAAGTCTCATTAGATACCATAAAGACGTATAAGGACCTATTAGGACACAAATAGACCCACTAGAAATCATAAAGACGCATCAAGACATATAAAGACCCATTAAGACCCAAAAAGACCCCTAAGGATGCCGAAAGACCTATAAAAACCCATTAGGACCCATTCGAATCCATAGGAACGAATAAGGAGTTTATGGACCTATAAGGACCCATTGGAATCCGTAAGGACGCATCAAAACTATTAGAAACCCATAACGATCAATAAAGACGCATACAGACCTTTAACGACCCATAAGGACACTTAAGGACGCATAAGGACTTATAAGAACCCATAAAGCTCCATAAGTTCGCATAAAAACCAATAAGGACTCATTAGGACCAATAAGGATGCATAAGAACTAATAAGGACCCATAAGGAGACATAAAGACGAATAAGGACCCATAAAGAGACATAAAGACGAATAAGGACCAACAAAGACCCAAATGGACCCATAAAGACGCATAAAGATATATAAGGACCCATAAGAACCCATTGGGACTCATAAGAACACTTGAAGACCCATAAGGACCCATTAGAATCCATAAAGACGCATAAGGAACTATAAAAACATAAAAGGACAAATGTAGAATCCATAAGGATGATCAAGGACCTAAAAGGACCCATTTGGATCCATGTAGACGCATAACGACACAAAAGGACCAATAAGGACGCATAAGGAGCCATAAGGACCCATTAGAATCCACAAAGACGCATGAGGACTTATAAAAACCAATAAAGACCCATTAGAATCCATAAGGACAAAGAAGGACCATAAAGACCCAGAAAAACGCATTAAGATCTTTAGCACCGATAAAGACCCATAAGGACGTGTAAAGACCTATAAAATCCCATAAAGACCCATAACAATTTATAATGACTTATAAGGACACAGAAGGTCCGACTAAAATCCATAAGGATGCATAAGAACTTATAAGGACCCTTGAGGACCCACTACAACTCATAAGGGGGAATAAGGATTTGTAAGAACCCAAACGGACACATACGGACGCACAAGGACCAACAAGGACCCATAAGGACGCACAAAACCTATAAAAACCCATAAAGACCCATAGAGACTCATAAGGACCCTCATAGACTCATAAAGAACCATAAAGACACATTACACTCCATACGGATGCATAAACAATTATAAGGACACATAAGGATCCATTAGAATTCATAAGGGCGCAAAAAAATTTATAGAGATCCTTAAGGACCCATTAGAATCCATAAGGACGTATCAGGACCTATAAGGACCCATAGGGACTCGAAAAGACTTATAAGGACTCATAAAGACCCATAAGGACGCATAAGGACCTATAAGACTCATTAGGACACATTAGAATCGATAACGACAAATAAGGAGTTATAAGGACACTTAATGACCCATTTAAGTCCACATACACGCAAAAGAAACCATAAAAACCTACTACGACACATAAACATGTATAAGGACTGATAAACCCATTAAGAGACATTAGAATTCACAGGGATGAATAAAGACCTATAAAAACCCATAAAGACCCATTACAGTCCATAAGAACATATAAGGACCCATAAAAACTCATAAGGACGCAGAAAAACCAATAAGGACATATAAGGACCCTATAGAATCCATGGAGACGCATCTAGACCGATGAGGACCGTTAAGGACCGATCAGAACGCATTAAGACCTCTAAGGACCCATAAGGATCCATTAGATTCCATAAGGACGCATAAAAACCTGAAAGGACCCATAAGAACTCATAAGGACCGATAAGGACGCAAAAGGATTTATAAGGACTCACAAGGACCCATTAGAATCCCTAAGGACGAATAAGGACCTAAAAGGTCCCAAAAGTACCAATTAGAATCCATAAAAATGCAAAAAGAACTGCAAGAACCCATAAGGACCCATTATGACGCATCAGGATTTATAACGACCCATAAGAACCCTTTAAAATCCATGCAGACGAATAAGGACATATAAGCACTCATAAGGACCCAGTAGAATTCGTAAAGAAGAATAAGAACCTATAAGGAACCATAAAGACCCATAAAAGTCTATAAAGAAACCAAACGAACTTTAAAAACCCGCAACGACACATTAAAATCCATAATGACGCATAATTATCATAAGGACCCATAAGGACGCAATGAGACTTTTAAGGACCCTTAAAGACCCATTTGGACCCATTAGAATCAATAAAGATGATCAAAAACATATAAGGAGCCATAATGACCCATTAGAATCCATAAGGACACATAAGGCCTTATAGGGACCCATAAGAACCAATAAGGACGTATAAGGACTTAGAGAACACCCTGAAAGACTTATTGGAATCCATAAGGACGCATAAAGACCTGTAAGGACCCATAAGAACGCATAAGGACGAATAAAGATTTATAAGGAACCAGTAAGACCCATTAGAGTCCATAACGACGAATAAGGAGCCATAACGACCCATAAGGACCCATTAGAATCCTTAAGGATGCAAAACGAAGTATAAAAACCCATAAGGACCCATAAGAACGCATGAGGACACTTAAGGACTTATAATTCCCCATTGGAATGTATAAGGACGCATTAGGACTTATAAGGCCCATAAGTACCCATAAGAACGCACAAGGACCAATAAGGACACATAAGGACTAATTAGAATCAATAAAGACAAACAAAGACCTATAAGGAACCACTAGGACTCATAAGGAAACATAAGGACACTTAAGGACCCACAAGGACTCATAAGGAAGAATAAGGACCAATAAGGACCCATCAAGACCCATAAAAATGCATAACGACCTATAAAGACCCACAAGGACGCATAAGGACAAATAAAGACACATTAGGACCCATAAGGACGCATAAGGACCTATAGGGATCCATAAGAACACTTAAGGACGCATAAAAACCAGCAAGGCCCTATAAGGACCCATAAAGACGTATAAAAACTTATAAGGACCCATATAGACCAATAAGGACTCATAAGGATTCATAAATCCTCATAGGAACACATTAGAATCCAGAAGGACACATTAGGAACTATAAGGACCCATTAGAATCCATAAAAACAAATAAGGACCGATAAGGACCCACAAGGACCCATTAAATGCCATATAGATGCTTAAGGATTCATAAGAACTTCTTAGGACCCATAAGGACGCATAAGGACCGATAAGGACACAGAAGGACCCAATAGACTCCATAGGGACTAATAAGGACCTGTAGGGACGCATTTGAGTTTTTCAGGACACATCAGAACCTATAACCTAATGTGTCCTTATGCGTCTTTATGGGTCATTATGGGTTCTTATTGGTTCTTATCTGTCTTTGTGGGTCCTTGTTTTTCCCTATGCGTCGTTATGGGTCTTAATGGGTCATTTTAGGCCCTTATGCGTCTCTATGGATTGTAATGGGTCTTTATGGGTCCTTATAGGTCCTTATGCATCCTTGTGGGTCCCTATTGGTCTTTATGCGTTTCTATCGATTCCAATGGGTCTTTGCTGGACCTTATAGAATTCCTACTGCATCGTTATCGCTTCTTATAGGTCTTTTTGCGTCCTTATGGGTTTTAATTGGACCTTATGGGACACAATAGGTCCTTATGCGTCCTGTTGGTTCCTTATGGATCCTAATGTGTCCTTATGCGTCCTTATGGACTCCAATGGGTCCTTATGCGTCCTTATAAATGCTTATTCGGTTTTATGGATTCTAATGTATCGTTATGGGTCCTTATATGTCTTATTCGTCCATATGGGTCCTCATTGCACCTTATAGTTCCTTTTACGTTTGATTCTAATGTGTCCTTATGAGTCCTTATATGTCCTTATTTGTTGTTATGGGTTTTTAATGAGTCCTTATGGGTGTTTGATCGCTTTATGAATTCTAAAGGGTCCTAATGGGTCTTTATCAATTCTTATACGTGTATATGTGTCCAAATAGGTTTTTGTAGTTCCTTTTGCGTGTATATGGACTCTAATGAGTCTTTAAGAGTCCTTAACGCTCTTTTTTTGTCGTTATCGATTTCAATGTGTCCGTATGGGTCTTGAAGTTCCTTATGCGTCCTTATGGATTGTAAGATGTTTTTAAGGGTCCTTCTGAGTTTCGATGGTTCCCTATGAGTCCTTATAAATGTTTATGCGCCCTTAGGGGTCCTTATGGGTCCTTTATGGTTTTTATGCAGCATTATGTGTCTTTGAGGTCCTTATAGGTCCTTATTCGTTTTAATGGGTCTTTATTTGTCGTTATTGGTCTTTATGCGTCGTTATGGGTCCTTTTACGTCCTTATGCGTCCTTATAGATTTTAACGGGTACGTATGGGTCTGCATAATTCTTTTTGTGTCCTAATGGATTTTAATGGGTCATTCTTGGTGCTTATAGGTCTTTATTCGTTCTTTAAGATTTTAATGAATCCTCATGGGTCTTTTAGGGGCCTTTTTTGTCTTTATGGATTCTAATGGGTCTTTATGGGTCCGTATAAGTCCCTATGCGTCCTTATGGTTTCCAATGGGACTTTGTGGGTCCTTATAAATGATTATACGCCCTTATCGGTAGTTGTGGGTCTTTATAAATCCTTATGCGTCCTTATGGGTCTTTATGAGTCTTTATAAGTTTTTATGCGTCCTTAAGCGTCCTTATGGTTTTTCAAAGTTCTTTATAGGTTTTTATAGGTCTTTATAGGTCCTTATGCGTCCTTATGGATCTTTATGAGTCCTTATAAGTCTTTACGAGTCCGTATGGGTCCGTATAGGTCCTGACGCGTCCTTAAGGATTCTAGTGGGTCGTTATAGGTCGTAATAGGTCCTTATTCGAGCTTTTGGATTCTAATGGGTCTATATGGTTCCTTATAGGCTTTTGTGAGTCTTTATGGATTCTAATGGGTCCTTAGGGTCTCCATAGTTTTTTTTGCGCCTTTATGGATTCTAATGGGTCCTTATGTGTCCTTATGTAATGTAATGTGTCTTTATGGTTCTTTATGGGTCTATATGGGTCCTTATGAGTCCCTGTGGGTGTTTCTGAGTCATTATAGATGTTTATGCGTTTTTATGGGTTCTTATGGGTCCTTAGTTGTCCTTGTGCATCTTTATGTGTCTTTATGGGTCCTTATAAATCTTTATTCCCCTTTATGAATTGTAATGGGTCCTCATGGGTCGTCATAAGTCCTTATGCGTCCTTATGGATTTTAGTCGAAACTTAGGTGTCCTTATAAGTCATTATAAATTCGTATTTGTCCTTATGGGTCTTTATAGGTCCTTACGCGTCCTTATGGGTCTTTATCGATCTTAAAGATTATATTGCGTTTTTCCGGGTCCTTATGAGTCCTTTTAGGTCCTTATTCGTCTTTATGGATTTTAATGGGTCTTTAATGGTTTTTATAAGTCCTCATGTGTCTTTATGGATTCTAATGGGTCCTTATGGATCTTTAAGTGTTCTTATGAGTCCAAATGGATCCTTATGGGTACTTGTATGTTTTTGTGCGTCCTTATGGGTCCATATGGGTCTTTGTTGGTCCTTATTCATTTTTATGTGTCCTTATGGAACTCTTTTGCGTCCTTATGTGTCCCTATGGATGCTTATTAGTCCTTATGCGTCGTTATGGGTTTTAATAGGTCCTTATGCGAAGTTATGTAGCCTTATGTGTTCTTATAAAACCTTATGCGTTTTTATGTGTCACTATGTGTCCTTATAGGTCTTTATTTGTCTTAATGGGTCCCTCTGAGTCGTTATTGGCCTTAATGCGTCCGTATGGGTTCTTATACCTCCTTATCCATTTTTATGCGTCGTTGTGGGTCCTAATGGGTCGTTATAGGTCTTACGCTTCCTTATGGATTCTAATGTGTCCTTATGGGTTCTTAAAGGTCCTTATGCGTCCTTGTTGGTCTTTATGGGTCCCTATTGGTCCTTATGTGTCCTTATGGATTCTAATTGGTCTTTATGGGTCCTTATAGGTCCTTATTCGTCATCATGGATTTTAATGGGTCCTTACGAGTACTAATAGGTCCTTATGCGTACTTATTGGTTTTTATGGTTCCCTAAAAACCTTTTTGTGTCCTTATTGAATCTAATTGGTCCTTGTGGGTCCTTATAGGTTCTTCGTCGTTATTATTGATTCTAATGGGTCCTTATGCGTCTTTACGAATCCTAATGGGTCCTTATAGATTCTAATGCGTCCTTAAAGGTCCTTAAGAGTTCTTACAAGTCTTTATGCGTCCTTCTGTGTCTGTATGGGTCATTATAAATCCTTATACGTCCTTGAAGATTCTAATGAGTCTGTATGGGTCCTTATAAATCCATATGCGTCCCTGTTGGTCCAGATAAGCCCTTAAAGTTTTTGATGCTTACTTATGGATTCTAATTGGTCCTTATGGGTCGTTAAAGATCCTTATTCGTCGCTCTGGATTCTAATGGGTCCCATTGGGTCTTTATCGGTCCTAATTGGTCGTAATGGGTCGTAATGGGTCCTAATGGGTCCTTATGCGTCTATAAGAAATGAAATGGGTCCTTGTAAGGACACCTAAGGACCTATAAAGACCCATAAAAACTTATAAGGACTCATAAGGATCTATAAGTACCCTTAAAGACCTATTACAATCCATAAGGACCCACAAAAACCCATAACGACGCATAAGGACCAATGAAGACCCATAAGTACTCACTAAAATCCATAAGGATGCCTAAAGCCCTTTAAAGACCCATAAAAACCCATAAGGACGCCTACAGACCTATAAAAACCCATAAGGACCGATACGGACGCATAATGATTTATAAGGACCCATAAAGTCCCATTTGAATCCATAAGCACGCATAAAGCTTTACAAGGACCCATTAGAATCTATAAAGACGCAAAAGAAACTGTGATGACCCATAAAAAACTTTAAGGAAACATTAAGACTTATAATGCCACATAAGGACCATTAGATTCCATAACGACGATTAAGAACCTATAAGGACCGATTAAGACCCAATAGGACACATTAGAATCCATAGAGACAATTAAGGATTTATAGGGATCCATTAAGACCTATCAGGAAGCCTAAAGACGCATAAGGACTTGTAAGAACACATAAGGACCCATAAAAACGCACTAAGACCTACAAGTACCGATATAAGACTCATAAGGACGGATAAGGACCAATAAAAACCCATAACAACCAATGTGAAAGCATATGGACCTATAAGGACACATAAGGACCCATAAGGACGCATAAGGACACCTTAGAATCCATAAGAACGCATAAAGCCCTATAAGGTCCCATTAAGATCCATAAGGACGATTAAGGACCAATAAGGACCCATAATGACGCATAAGGACCAATAAGACACTTAAGCACACGGAAGGACGCATAACGACCTATAAGGACCCAATAAAACACATAAGAATCATAAGGACCAACAAGGACCAATAAGGACCCATAAGATGAATAAAGACTTATAAGTAGCCATAAAGACCCATAAAGACTCATAAGGACCCACAAAGACCCATAAGGACCCATTAGAATCCATAAGGACGCATTAGGAACTATAAGCACGGAAAAGGACTCATTAGAATCCATAAGGACGAATAAGGACCGATAGAATCTCAAAAGGACCCATTAAAATCCACATAGAAACATAAGGACTCATATGGACCAATTAGGACTCATGAGGACGCATAAGGACCAATAAAGACCCATTAGGACTTGTTAGAATCCATAGGGACGAATAATGACCAATGAGGACACATTGGGACCTATTGGAATCCATAAGGACGCATAAGGAGTTTTTGTGTACCATAAAGTCCAATTAGAATCCATAAGGACGAATAAGGACCTATAAGAAGCGATAGGGACGCAATAGGAGCTATATAAGGTCCCATAAAGACACATTGGAATCGTAAAACGCATAAAGACCTATAGGGACCCATAAGGACCTATGAGGACCCATAAAGACCCATTACGATCCATAGGGACGCATAAAGACCTATAAGGACCCATTAAGACCTATAAGGAACGCGTAGGGAACTACAAGGACCCACAAAGACGGATAAGAACCAATAAGTACCCATAACGACCCATAAATACGCATAGAGGCACATTAGGTTATAATTCCTGATGCGTCCTTATAGATTCTAATCCGTCCTGATAGGTTGTTATTTGTCCCTATGGATTGTAATAGGTCCTATTGCGTCCTTATTGGTCGTTATGCGTCCTTATGGGTTCTATTGGGCGCTTATGGGTTCTTATGCGTCTATATGGCATCTAATGGGTCGTTATGGGTCCTTATCAGTCCTTATTTAACCTTATGGGTTCTAATGGGTCCTTGTAGTTCCTTATGTGTTTTTGTGGAATCTAATTGGTTCCTATGAGACTTAATGAGTCATTATGAGTCCTTATTGGTCTATATGGGTCCTTATAAGTCTTTATGTGTTCTTATGCGTATATATAGGGCCTTAGTGGTCCTTGTGCGTCCTTATGCAACCTTATGGTTCCCAATGTGTCCTTATTGGCCTTTATGCGTCCTTCTGAATCCTTATAGGTCCTCATGCGTCCTTATGCGTCCTTATGAGTCCTAATGGGTCCTTATATATCTTTATGCGTCCTTATGGATTCTAATGTGTCCTTATGGGTTCTTGTTGGTCCTTGTGCGTCCTTATGTGTTCTCATGGGTTTTTATAAATCATTAAGCATTTTTATAGGTATGGATGGGTCCTTATTGGTCCTTATCTTTTTTTATGAGTCCTTATGGGTCTTTCAGTGTCCTTATGCTTCCTTATGGATCCTAATGGGTCCTTATAAGCCTTTATCCGTTCGTTTGGGTACTTATGGGTTCTGATAAGTCCTTATGCGTCCTTATACATTCTAATGGGTCCTTATAGGTCCCTGTAGGTCGTAATGTGTCCTTGTGCGTTCTTATGGGTCCTTATGTTTCCTTATAGGTCTTTATGCATTCTTATGGATTCTAAAGGGTCCTAATCGGTCCTTGTTGGCCCTTTAGCACCCTTATCGGTCCTTATTGATCCTTATAGGTGCGTATGGATTGGAATGGGTCCTTATGGGTCCTTATTAGCCTGTTTACATGTGCACTTTTGGCAACCAGTTCTTAGTTCTAGTGCCTGATCTTTGCGTAGTCACACATAATTCCTAATTCAAAAACGTAATTCAGAACCTTTTTTGTGTGTGACTCAGCAAAATTCAGGCACTAGAACTAAGAACTGCTTCCCAAAAGTGCACAAGTAAACAAGCTATATCTGTCCTTATTCATCCCTATGGATTCTAATGGGTCCTACTGGGTCCTTATACGTCCTGATACGTTTATATGGCTCCTAGTGGGTCCTTATGTGTCCTTATGCGTTCATATGGAGTTTAACGTGTCTTTATGTGTCCTTATTAGTGCTTTATCGTCTTTATCGACTCTAAAGGGTTTTTATCGGTTCTTATAATTCCTTATGCGTTTTTATGGATTGCAATTTTTTTTATGGGTCTTTATCGGTCCTTCTGAGTCTCGATGGGTCCTAATGGACCTTATAAATCTTTATGCGTCCTTATGGGTCCTTATTTGTTTTTATGCGTCCTTATGTGTCGTTACAAGCATTATAAGTCCTTATGCGTCTTTATGGGTCCTTATGTGTTGTTATTGGTCTTTATGCGTCCTTATGTGTTCTCATAGGTTGTAATGGTACTTTATAGGGCTTATTGGTCCTTATCGATTCTAATGGGTTTTAATGGGTCTTCATGGGTCCTTATTGGTCCTTATGCGTCCTTATGGGTCGTGATGGGTCCTTATAGTTCCTTATGCATTCTTATGGGACCTTAAAAGTCCTTATTGGTCGTTATAGGTCTTTATAAGTCCTTGTGCATCCTATTGCGTCCTTATGGTTCCTTATGGGTCCTAATGGGTCCATATTGGTCTATATAGGTCGCTATGCGTTTTTATGGGTCTTTATGCGTCCTTATGAGTCCTTATGCGTCCTTATGGAATCTAATGTGTCCTTATGTATTCTTATAGGTCTTTATGTGTCCTTATGGGTCCTTGTGGTCCCTTGTAAGCCCTTATGCGTCCTTATAGAGTCTAATGGGTCGTTAATGGTCCTTATAAATCTTTTTGCGTCCTAAAGGAATTTAATGGGTCATTATTAGTCTTTATAGGTCCTTAATCGTTTTTACGGATTCTAATGGGTCGTCATGGGTCTTTTTGGGTAGTTATTCGTCCTTATGGATTCTAATGAGTCTTTATGGGTCAGTATAAATCCTTTTGCGTCCTTATGTATTCAAATGGGACCTTATGGGTCCTTATCAGTCATTATACATCTTTATCGGTAGTTATGGGTCTTTATAAGTCCTTATGCCTCCTTATGGGTTTTATGGGTCCTTCTAGGTCCTTATGCGTCCTTATGGATCCTTTTGGCTTTCTAAGGTTCCTTTTGGGTTCTTTTTGTCCTGATAAGTCTAACCTTAACTCTAACCCTAACCCTAAAATGGTTAATGGTTATAGTTAGGGTTCCTTTTGTCTTTATAAGTCCTATTGCGCCCTTATGCATTCTAATGGGTCCTCATGGGTCCTTATTGGTTCTTATTGTTCATAAGGATTCTAATCGGTCCTTATGATCTTTGAAGGTCCCCATGCATCCTTATGCGTCCTTATGTGTACTTATGGGTCCTTATAGGTCGTTATGCGTCGGTATGGGCCTTTATTGGTCCTCTGAGGTCTTTACGCGTCTATATGAGTCAATATGGGTCCTAATGTATTTGTGGGGGTCCTTATAGGTCTTTATGCGTTTTTATAAATCCCTATGTGTCGTTATAGGTCTTTATGCGTCCGTATCGATTTTAATGGGTACTTATGACTTGTTTTGAGTCCTTATGCGTCCTTATGGGTCGTAATGGGACATTAAGTGTCCTTTTTGTGTCTTTATAGGTCGCTATGCGTCCTTATAGATTTTAATGTTTCCTTATGGGTCGTTGTGGGTCTTCATATATTTCTTTAATATGCGTCCTTAAAAATCCCTCTGAGTCCTTATAAGTCCTTATGCGTCCCTATGAATTGTAATGGGCCTTTATGGGTCTTATTAAGTTTTTTTTTTGTACTTGTTGATTTTAATGGGTCTTAATGGGTCCTTATAGGTTTTTATGCGTCTTTATAAATTTTAATAGGTCCATATGGGTCCTTTTTTGTCCTTATGCTTCCTTATGGTTCGTAATGGGTCCTTATTCGTCCTAATGCGTCCTTATGGATTCTATTGGGTGTTCATGTTTCCTTATAAGTTATGCGTTTTTATGAGTCCTTATGGTTCCTTCTAGGTCCTTATTCGTCTTTATGGTTTTTTATGGGTCTTTATAGGTCTTTATTCGTTTGTATGGGTCGTTATGCGTCCTTAGACATCCTAATGAATCCTTATGGGTTTTTATGCGTCCTTACGCGTCCCTTTAGTTTCTAATGTGTCCGTTTGTGTTTTATAGTTCCATGTGCGTTCTTATAGATTCTAAAGATCCTTATGGCTTCTGATGTGTCTCTATGCGTCCTTTTGGGTCCTTATGGATTTTTATAGATCCTTATGCGTTTTAATCGTTTCTTATGGATGCTTATAGGTCTTAATGGGTCCTAATGCGTCTTTAAAAGTCCTTATGCGTCCTCATAGATCCTAATGTGTCCTTATGAGTTCTTTAGCGCTATTATATGTTCTTATGTGTCCTCATAGATTCTAATGGTTCCTTACGGGTCCTTATAGGTCCTTTGGCGTGCTTATGGATTCTAATGGGTCGTTATGTGTCCTTATAAGTCCTTATGCGCCCTTAAGTGTGCTTCTAGATCCTTACAGGTTTTTATGCGTCCTCATAAAATCTAATGGGTCCTTATAGGTTTATTGTCGTTTCTATGGATTTTATTAGGTCCTCATGGGTCCTTATAGGTCTTTATGCATCTTTATGGTTTTTAATGGGTCCTTGTGAATCCTTATGGGTTCTTATAGGACTCTATGCGTCGCTGTGGGTTTTTATGGGTCCTTGTATATCCTAATGCGTTCTTATGGGTCGATATGGGTCCTTATTGGTCCTTGTCCGTCCTTGTGGGTCCTTACAGGTCCTTATGCGTCTTTATCGAAAGTAATAGGTCTATTAAGGTCCTTATAAGTTCTTTTGCAACTCTATGGGTACCTATGAGTCCTTACAAGTCCTGATGCGTCTTTAAGGGTGCTTATGGGTCCATATAAGCCCTTATGCGTCCTTGTGGGTTCCCTATAGTCCCTTTTGCGTTTTTATCGATTCCAATGGGTCCTAATGTGTTCTTATATAAATCCTTCTGCTTTTTATCCGTCCTTATACGTCTTATGCGTCCTAATGGTATCTGATTGGTTTTTATGGGACACTATAGGTCCTTATGTGTCCTTATGTGTCCTTATTGGTCTTTATAGTTCCTTTTATGTTTATATGATACTTAATGTCCCCATATAGGTCCTTATAAGTCCTTTTTTGTCCGTATGGATTCTAATCGGTTCTTATGGGTCCTTAAAAGATCTTATGCGTCTTTATAGATTCTAATGGGTCCTAATGAGTCTTCACGGGTCCCTATGAGTCCCTTTGGGTCCCTATGGTTCTTTATAAATCTTCATTCGTCCTTATGAGTCTTTATGTGTTCTTATTGGTCCATATGTTTCCTTATGCGTCCTTTCGGGTCCTAATGAATCCTTAAAAGTCTTTATGCGTCCGAAAAATTCTAATGGGTCGTTATGGGTCCTTATTGGTCCTTAACCGTCCGTATGAGTTTTCATGGGCCTTTATGCATTTTTATGCGTTCTTATGGGTCCTAATGGGTTTTTCTAGGTCTTTATTCGTCTTTATGGATTGTAATGGATCCTTATAAGTCCTTGTAGGTGTTTCCGGGTCCTAAAAGGTTCTTATGGGTATTTTAAGTCTTTATGCAACCTAATGGATTCTAATTGGTTCTAATGGGTCCTTATAATTTCTTTTGAATCCTTATGGGTGCTTAAAAGTCTTTATGCGTCCTTATGGATTTTAATAATTCCTTATGGGTTCTTATAGTTCCTAATTCGTCCTTATGGATTTTAATGGGTCCTTATGGTCCTTACAGGTCCTTATATGGCCTTATGGACTCTAGTGGGTCCTTATGGGTACTTATAGGTCCTGATGCGTCTTTATTGGTCTTTATGGGTCCTTTTTGATCTTTATGTGTCCTAATGGGATCTAATGGGTGCTTATGTGTCCTTACAGGTCCTTATTCGTCCTGATGGATTGTAATAGGTCCTTAAGGGTCCTTGTAGGTCCTTACGCGTCTTTATGGATTCTAATGGGACATTATATCTCTTTATAAATCATTATGCGTCCTTATCGGTCCTTTTTGGTCTTTATAGGTTTTATCGCATCGGTATGTGTTTTTGTAGGTTACTATTGATCCTAATTGGTCTTTAAGCATCCGTATGTATCCTTATGGGTTCTTATAGGTCTTTATGCGTCTTTATGGGGACCCATTAGAATCCATATAGACCCGTAAGGATCCATATATACACATTAGGACCCATAACGACGCAAAACGACCGATAAGGACCAAATAGGACTTATTATAATCCATAAAGACGAATAAGGACCTATAAGATCCCATAAGCACCCATTAAAATCCATAAGGACGCAACCAGAACTACAAGGGCCAATAAAAACCAGTAAAAACGCACAAGAACGTTTAAGGACCCATACAGGCCCATTAAAATCCATAACAACGTTTAAAAACCTACAAGGACCCATTACGATCCATAAAAACACATAAGGGTGCATAAAAATCAATACGGACCCATAAAAACCCATAATAACGCATAAGGTCCCATAAGGACACATAAGGACGCAAAAAGACCTATAAGGACACAAATAGACGCAAAAGGACTTTAAAGGAAAACTAGAATCCGTAAGGACGAATAAGGACCCATAACAACTGATAAGGACTCATTAGAATAAATAAGGACGCATAAGGACCTATAAAAACCCATGAGGACCCACTAGAAACCATCGGGACAAATAAGAACCTAAAAGAACCCATATAGACCCATTAAAATCCATAAATACACTTAAAGCCCTATAGGGACTCATAAGGACCAATAAGGACGCATAAAGAAACTATAAGTACCCATAAGGACCCATTAGAATCCATAAGGACGCATAAGGATTTTTAAGGACTCAAAAAGACTCATCCGGGCGCAAAATGACATATAAAGACAGATAAGGACACAAAAGGACGCGTAAGGACCTAACTTTAGGGTATTTATCCAACTTGTTAAAATTATCAATTCCAACACTTTCTTATGAACAGATGGTTTTGATGTTGGATATACAGTACAGAACAGCCAAATATCGATAATTTTTTGTGAAATTGTCATTGTCATTTCTTTTGTATGCCAATTTTTTCCCAAAGCATTCGTTAAATTACATTTTTTTTGGTAGGAAGTTGACCACTAGGAAATTCCTTTTTGCCAATATATTTGATGTCTTCATCTCCAACTTTAAAAGATTTTATGTTTATATCTGCAGCCAAACATTTTCTTCTAATCATCATAACAGAGCTCTTAAAGACAAATTTTTGAAAAAATTCCCAATTTTTACCTGTTAAATATGTAAAAATTTAGTTTCTTTCAAATTACTCCAAAATGAGAAAGTTTACACAAAAAAGTTCTCTTGGATTAGATATAAACATGATGATTCTGCAAATTTTAAGTAATATATCAACTCTCTACCATGCTTAGTTTTGCAGATATGCCAATTTTTAATAATTTGACCTTTGACCTCTGGTAGGTGGTTGGGTTCAAGTGCCAACTCCACCAAACTTGCCAAAAGTTAGTTTTGGGTAAGTTGCCAGATGTCTAGATGGGTGATGTGATGCTATTTAAAAAAAAAGTTTTTTCACTCCACCCTACTATAAGGACCCACACAGACACATTAGAATTCGTGAGGACGAATAAGGACATATAAGGACCCATGAGGACCCATTAGCATCCATAAGGACGCAAAATGAACTATACGAACCCAAAAGGACCCATTAGAATTTATAAGAACGCATAAGGACTTATAAGGACCCCTAGGGACCAATAATGATGTCTAAGGACCTATAGGGACACAAATAGACCCACTAGATCACATAAAACCACATAACGACCTATAAGAACCCATTAAGACCGATAAGGACCCATAAGGACGCATAAGAACCAATAAAGACACCTACGGACTCATAAGGACGCATAAAGACGCATAAGAACCTATAAGGGCCCATGAGAACTCATAAGGACACATAAGGACCCATAGGATTACGAAATATCTATAAGGATGTTTAAGAACCCATGTTAAAGCCAAAAATATGTTTTGTTTGAAAATGTGCTTTTTGTTTAAATTCAGCTTGCTGTAGTTTCGAACTCTGGCTTTACATTTTATTCAAACTCTGGCTTAGAAACAGTTAATTATTTGACGCAAAACAAGCGCTTTTTGTTGTTTTGAAACTGCGCACGCAGACACCGTTTTGTTTTTCAAAGATTTAACTGCGCAGAACAGCAACAGCTTTGTATAGTTAGTTCGCAAAAATACTTAAAATGAAGTCAAATTGCAGGATTATTTCAAAGTAGCCATAAAACTAATATTTGTGTTGTTTTATAGATCTGTATGAATAGGATTACAATCAATAAGTGAATTTAATTGTTTGAAGCGTTATGTCGATACTGCCACGAATTGTCGAAAACGTTAGTTGTTAATAAATCGACAGTTGACGACATCACAGCAGTCCTTGATCTGTTAGCAAATTCAAATAGCAGTATCAAGTTAGTTTTCGACAATTCAAGCTTCAAGTTCAAGCTTAATGCCAAAACCCCAACCAAAATCCTCAAAATTAGGCGTAATAACGAGATCAATGTCCAAGTCCGACCAAGCTGAAAAATCGAGCGTAATGTTTGAAGATAGAGCCTCAGTGACTGGTAGCGAAATATTGTCTGAAGTACCAAAGTCAAGTCGATCAGTCAGAACCAATCTGTCGACTAAAACAAAACGCTCATCTAAATCATCTCGATCATCCAAAACCGATTCGATTGGTGCAAGCTCGCGGAGCTCAACTGGTTCGTCGTCGTCTCGTTTAAGTGCCACCGCAAAGAAGGCTGTTCTTCTGGCTCGTCTAAAATCTCATGAAGACCTCGAATCATTGAAAGAACAGCAAAGCAGAGAAAGATTCGAGTTTGAGGAAGAACAACTAAAACTAAAGAGTCTTCAGGAGGCAGAAGAACTTAAACAAAAGCGTCTTCAAGAAGAACTGCAACGTCTTCAAGAAGAAGAAGCGCTTAAACAAAAACGTCTTCAAGAAGAGGAAGAGCTGAAATTGCAACGTCGTCGTGAAGAAGAAGAACTCAAGTTGATACGCTTGAGAGAAGAACAAGAAAGAAAACACCAACGTCAATTGACTGAGGCAAGAATTCGCGCCGAAATTAATGAAACTCAGGCTGTAATTGATGCTGAAGAACATCAGACGTTATCTGCGGACAATCAAATAACCGTGAGTAACTTTTTAACTGAGCGATCGCAGCATGTAAATATCGGCGACGAAGTTCCCGGCCAGTCAAAAATTTCTGAGAGTGTGTTGTGTAGGCCTAGTATTGATAATGTGATTAGTACATCGGCTTTTCGTGTTAATACTAAAATCGCGAGCAGTGCTTTACCGAAATGCAACCCGAGGGAAAATGTAATGCTCAAGCCAAACGTTACTAAGGGTACTGAACCTGTTCAAAATGGCACTCCAAGTTACATACCCTCTCAATTCATGAGGCACCCTGCTGCTCCGTTTCAGAGTTTTACGAACCCCGCAGATGCAACTCACGAACCCACAGTTGCTCAGAACCAATGGGTTACAAACTCGCAACCAGTCGATTACTTTTCTGCTACCAAACCCGCAACGAACACTATTCCCAGGACTCAGCTCACTCCTGATCGTGAATTAGGAAGTGCCTTTAGCCAACCTGCCGAGGGTTTCAAAGAATTTATGCATGCGAACCCTAACAACCTCTCGAATTTTAATACGCCACCCCAAAATGTTGTAGTGCTCCCTTCTGCCACGCCTGTATTAGAGCCTGAAGTTTTTGATGGGAACCCAGCTAATTACCGTAACTTTATTGATGCCTTTGATGCTCTTATCACCTTTAATGTTCCCGAACCTAGGCGGAGACTTTTCTATCTCTTGAGATACACTAAAGGCCCTGCTCATTCACTGGTAAAAGGCTGCCAATACATGGATGACAACTTAGGTTACACTAAGGCACGAGAACTCTTACAACAGACGTTTGGCCAAAAAGTTCAAGTTGCCAAAGCTTGCATTGACACATTAACTAACGGACCTGTGTTACATCAAAACGACAAGGCGTCATTGCTCAGATTTTCCTCCGTGCTAAACTCGTGCATGAACACCTTAAAAGGCATGAATTACCTCGAAAAAATGAACAACCTAGACGTAATTACTAGAATTGCTAAACGGTTTCCCCATCCGTGGATTAATGGCTGGCAAACAGAAGTAGATTCGCTTATTCACATAAAACGATGTGATGTTACCATTGAGAATCTTGCATCCTACGTAGCCCTTAAAACTAGGCAGATGACAAATCTTGACTGTGATTGGACAACTTCCAAAAAGTTTGTCGCCAATAAAAATCGCAAAGAAACCACACTAGCGGCACAAACAGTTCTCGCACCCTCCAAAGTATGTTGCAAACTTTGCAAAAGCTCTCATTATTTGAATCAATGTAAGCACTTTCGTAAGTTTACCTATGATGAACGCATTAAATTTGTGAATGAAAACAAGTTGTGTCGCAGCTGCCTCGAATTTGGGCATTTTGCGCATAATTGCTCTCGGAAGGATTCATGCAAGAAACCCGATTGCAAGGGCCGTCACACCACACTTTTGCATCCTCCTGAAACTCCTACCTCTGCTGATTCTTCATCCCCCTCTTCTGCTTCTACAGCTGCTATCTCTTCATCTTCACAGCATGTTGCTGTTAGCAATGGCTATGTTGGCACTTCTGCCGACAACCGAAGCTCTCTTCCCATTGTTCCAGTAAAAGTTCGTTTGAAGAATTCTAAGCAATCGATTGTCACGCAAGCTTTTCTAGATACTGGCAGCACCAGTTCATTCATTACTTGCGATCTCATAGACAAACTGCAAGTACACAAGACTTCTATTGTTGAGGTTACTACTGTGACAATCAATAAAAATAAAGAGACGCGAAAAGCTAAGGTTATCTCTAACTTGGAAATTAGCGAACTTTCCGAATTTTCTTACTTCTTTCACTTGCAACCGTTGTTGTCAATCCAATGTCTACCCGCTTCTCGAAACGACGCCCCAACTCAAGAGGATATTTCCGAGTTTCCAGAATTCGACGAGATCTTTCTTCCATCTGTCGATGAGGATGTAGGTTTGTTAATTGGAAACGATAATCGCCACATTCTGAAACCTCAGAGCATCATCAATACTGCTTTGGGTCACTATGCAACAAGAACATCAGTTGGTTGGGTTGTTAACTGTTCTAAAAAGGACAAATCTGTAACTCATTGCAAAAACTTTTTCGTCAAGTCTGACACAGGATTTGTCCAGCCCATGTGTTCTTTGTGCACCGACGTAGTTGATACTGTACACAATACCAATTCACTCTCGAGGGAACAACATCGGTTTATGGAAATGGTCAAGACATCAGTCCGACACCTTGAAAATAACCATTACGAAATTGCCTTGCCACTTCGTAATCGAAATTTACGTCTTCCAGTCAACAAGAGTTTAGCGGAGCAGCGAGCCTGTTACCTCAAACGAAAGTTTTTGAAGAATCCAACCTTCTTTGAACAATACAAACAGTTCGTAGAAGAAATGATCGACCAAGGATACGCAGAAAAGATTGAAGGCGAAGAAGGAGAGGAAGGAAAAACATGGTACATTCCTCATCACGGTGTATATCACAACAATAAGCCAGGAAAATTGAGGGTGGTTTTCGACTGTTCGGCAAGGTATAAAGGCACTTGTCTCAACGATCATCTTCTTCCAGGCCCGGATATCACTAACAGTTTAATTGGAGTCTTACTACGATTTCGCAGAGAGCTAATTGGATTTCAAGGCGACATCCAGGGTATGTTTCACCAAGTTCAAGTTCCCCCTAACGATCGAGACCTACTGCGTTTTTTGTGGTGGGAAGATAGCTCTCTGGAAAATGACCTACAATCTTATAGGATGTGTGTCTATCTCTTCGGAACTGTTTCTTCACCGAGCTGCGCAAATTTTGCTCTCAAACAAACGGCTATGGACCATGAAAAAGAGTTTAGTCCTGCTACAATCGACACTATAAGAAATTGTTTCTACGTCGACGACTGTTTAGCATCAGCACCCACCGAAAAAGAAGCCACGGCATTATTGCACGAAATCAGCAAATTGTTGAGCACTGGTGGTTTTAAAATCACTAAATGGACCAGCAACAGTCGTAAAGTGATAGAATCTGTTCCTCCACAAGAACGATCCAAGGAACTCAAGGATTTAAATTTGTCACGTGATCCTCTACCGAAAGAGCAATCTCTTGGACTCCGTTGGGATGTAGAAACTGATACACTCTGTTTCAAGGTGAAACTAAATGACAAACCTATGACCCGCAGAGGGATTTTGTCCGTCGTAAACTCAGTCTATGACCCTTTCGGCTTTGGTGCCCCAGCTATTCAACCTATGAAAGTGTTGTTGCAAGACCTATGCAAACTCAATCTGGATTGGGATCAAGACATACCTCATGAAATGCAAAGAAAATGGATGGATTGGCTTCAGCATCTACCATCTCTTGCCACGTTTCAAATTCCGCGATGTATCAAGCCGGCCAACTTTAGCAATATCAAATCAGCGCAGATACATCACTTTTCTGATGCCTCAGAAAAATCGTATGGTTATGCTGCTTATCTACGTCTGATTAATGAGCAGGATCAAATTTATTGCTCTCTTATTATGGGAAAGACCAGGCTTTCTCCATTGAAGACATTGACTGTTCCCAGATTGGAATTATGCGCTGCTACTATTGCCTCTCAAATCGAACTTGATTTGCGCCGTGAACTACATTTACCTTTTGAGCTTCAACGTTCCATTTTTTGGACCGACAGCACAACTGTGCTAAGATATGTGAATAACGAAACAAAGGTTTACCACACCTTCGTAGCCAATCGAGTTCAGACCATACGAAACAATTCCGAGCCCTCCCAATGGAAATATGTTCCCTCAAATGACAACCCGGCAGATCTTCCTAGTCGAGGACTCAAGATCGAAAATTTCTTACGTAATAAGCAGTGGAAAAATGGACCTGACTTCTTATGGCAGTCCGAATCCGATTGGCCACCACAGCCTACGCTTTACAGTGAAGGCAGTCCAGATCCAGAAGAAAAGAAACGTGCCACTCTTTCCTGTTCTATACTTCTCGAATCCGACTCTGACTTTTATGACTCCTTGTTCTCTCGTTTCTCGAACTGGCAAAAACTATTGCGCGTTTGCGCAATCATACTTCGCTACAAAAAGCTATTTTTGACTAAGATTAAGTCACGACACAACACTGTCACTCCTATCAAATGCAATTCACCTAAATCCTGTACTCTTTCTGTTGCTGATATAAACGAATCTGAACACTTTATCCTTTTTCATCTTCAACAGCAATTCTTTTCGGAAGAAATTCAAGCACTGAAGGCAAGCAAACTCATCAAAACTTCAAGCAAACTTCGGAAACTTAACCCATTTCTTATTGATAGTTTGCTAAGAGTAGGAGGCCGAATGAAGCAAGCTGCTTTACCATACAATCAAAGGCATCCGATAATACTTCCGTCTTATAGTCACGTCACCTCTCTTCTTATCAAATCTGCACACGTTTCTCTTGGCCACGCCGGAAGGCAACACGTACTCTCTTATCTTAGGGAAAGCTTTTGGATTCTAAAAGCAAATTCATCTGTTCGCAAAGTTTTGTCTGAGTGTGTGACATGTCGTAAACTATATGCTCCCGCCCAAGTGCAATTTATGGCCGAACTTCCAAAAGAAAGATTGACTCCTAATGAACCTCCTTTTTCGTACGTAGGAACAGATCTTTTTGGTCCGTTTTTAACAAAAACAAACAGAAGTAGGACCAAGCGATATGGAGTCATTTTCACTTGCCTCGCAGTACGCGCTATACACATTGAAATTGCCTACAGTCTTGACACGAGCTCTTTTATTCAAGCTTTGAGACGTTTCATCGCTAGGAGGGGTCCAGTAGTTGAAATCAAGTCCGACAATGGAACTAACCTCGTGGGTAGCGAGCGTGAATTGCGTGAAGCAATACAAAATTGGAATGGCAAACAGATACACGACTTCCTTTTGCAAAAAAACATTGATTGGTCCTTTAATCCGCCTGGCGCCTCTCATCACGGTGGAATCTGGGAAAGACAGATTAGATCCGTTCGCAAGCAACTCAATGCCATCTGTCAAGAGCAACTACTGACCGATGAATCTCTCATTACTCTGATGTGCGAAGTGGAAGCTATCATCAATAGTCGGCCTCTCACAACAGTTTCTAATGATCCCGACGATTTGGAGCCACTTACACCTAACCACCTTCTACTGATGAAAACCAACTCTTCTCTCCCACCAGGTGTCTTTGATCCTACTGACGTTTACTCACGCAAGCAGTGGAGGCAAGTCCAATATCTAGCCAATGTTTTCTGGTCCAGGTGGCTTAAAGAATATTTACCCACACTTCAATTGAGACAAAAATGGACTCGAACTCATCGCAACCTTTCGATAAACGATGTCGTACTTATCGTGGATAAGGGTCTTCCTCGTAACGTTTGGCTTATGGGACGGGTTTTAGAGACTTTTCCAGACTCGTTTGGACACGTTCGCACTGCTCGCGTCTTAACAAAAAACTCAGTTTTGCTTCGTCCAGTAACAAAATTGATGTTACTAACACCAACATCAGATGAATCGTAAATGTAACGTACTACGTTGATTGAATTGTTACCGCTGTAGTGTAATGTTTGAAAGTTTCAGTTTTCAGTTATTAACAAATTTACGTTAACTGTAACCGTTCTTAGTTAATATCTGCAATTTTGCTAATGCTTAAGTTAAGAAAGTTTTGTCTTTTGCCTTTCATTAACTGTGAATTTTTGGAATGTTTCAACGAACGTGGATTTAAGCGCCTGTTCGTAGCTCCCTTGGTGCGCTTAAAGGGGCGGGGATGTTAAAGCCAAAAATATGTTTTGTTTGAAAATGTGCTTTTTGTTTAAATTCAGCTTGCTGTAGTTTCGAACTCTGGCTTTACATTTTATTCAAACTCTGGCTTAGAAACAGTTAATTATTTGACGCAAAACAAGCGCTTTTTGTTGTTTTGAAACTGCGCACGCAGACACCGTTTTGTTTTTCAAAGATTTAACTGCGCAGAACAGCAACAGCTTTGTATAGTTAGTTCGCAAAAATACTTAAAATGAAGTCAAATTGCAGGATTATTTCAAAGTAGCCATAAAACTAATATTTGTGTTGTTTTATAGATCTGTATGAATAGGATTACAATCAATAAGTGAATTTAATTGTTTGAAGCGTTATGTCGATACTGCCACGAATTGTCGAAAACGTTAGTTGTTAATAAATCGACAGTTGACGACATCACAGCAGTCCTTGATCTGTTAGCAAATTCAAATAGCAGTATCAACCCATAAAAACCCGTTAGAATCCACAAAGACACATAAAAACTTATAAGTACCACTTAGGATTCATAAGGACACACAAGGACGCATAGGCACCAACAAGGACACACAAGAACGAATAAGGACCAATAAAGACCTTTAAGGACCCATGAGAACGCATACGGATTTTAAAGGACCCATTAGGACCCACAAGGATGCATAAGGACCTATAAAGCCCCATAAGGACCCATAAAGACGCGTAATGACAAATAAAGACCCATAAAAACTCATAAGAAGGCATAAGGACCTATAAGAACCAATGAGGACCCAAAAGGATGCGTGGGTCCTCATGGGTTCTTATAGGTCCTTATTCATTTTTACGGAATCTAATGGGTCTTTATGGGTTCTTATAAGTCTACATGCGTCTTTATGGATTCTAAGGGGACCTTATGGGTCCTTATAAGTCATCATACGTTTTTATCGGTCCTTATGTGTCACTATGGGTCCTTATAGGTCTTTAAGCGCTTTTATGTGTCCTTATGGGTCCTTACAGGTCCTTATGCGTTCTTATTGTTTTTATTGGGTGCAATGGCACATAAGGACGCATAAGAACTTACAACAACGCATAAGGTCTCATAAGCACGAATAAAAACCTTTAAGGACCAATAAAGACCCATAAGGATGCGTAAAGTATTACAAAAACTTGTAAGAACCGAAAAGGACGCATATTGACTTCTCAGGACCTGTAAGGACCCATTAGAATCCTTAGGGACGAGCAAGGACCTATAAGGACCAATTTGGACCCGTTTGAATCCATAAAGACGAATATGGACCTATAAGAACCCATAAAGACCCATTAAAATCCGTAGGAACGCAAAAGGAACCATAGGAACCCATAAGAACACATTAAAATCTATAAGGACGCATAAGGACCCATTAAAATCCATAAGAACGCATACGACCTATAAAGACCCATTGGGACCCATAAGGAGCCATAAAGACCTATAAAGACCTATAAGGACCCATTAGAATCTTTAAGACGCATAAAGACTTATAAAGATTAGTTACGACCCATAAAGACGCATAAGAACGCATACGGACCTATAAAGACCCACAAAGACCCATAGGGATGCATAAAAACCTATAAGGACACATAAAGACGCATGAAGATCTATAAAGAACTTTAAGGACGCAAAGAGACTCATAAGGACACGTAAAGACTCAATAGCACCCATTAGAATCTATAAGAACGCATAAGAACATATAAGGACCCATTGGAATCCATAAGGACGGATAAGGACCGATAAGGACCCGTAAGGACGCATTAGACTCCATAAAGACGAAAGAGTAACTATAAAAACCCATAAGACCGCATTACAATCTATAAGGACGCACATAGTCTTATTAGAATCCATAAGGACGCATAAAGACCTATAACGATCGATTAGGACCCATAAGGACCCATTAGAATCCATAAGGACGCAATAGGAAGTATAAGGACTCATACGAACCGATACGGACGCATAAGGACTTAGAAAGTACCATAAGGACCCATTAAAACCCATAAAAGCGAAAAGTACGTACAAGGACCCATAAAGGCACATTAGAATCCATAAGAACACAAAAGAAACTATGAAATCCATAAGTACGCATAAAGACCTATAAGCATCTATAAAGACCCATTAGAATGAATAAGGACGCATAAAGATTTATAACGAACCATGAGGACCCATAAGAACGCATAAGGACCTTAAGGACACGTAGGGACCAATTACAATTCAAAAGGACAAACAAAAACAAATAAGGACCCATTAGGACCCATAAAGATGCATACGAACACTTAAGGACCCATAAAGACTCATAAGGAAAGATAAGGACCAATAAGGACCCATCAGGACCCATAAAAATGCATAACGACTTACAAAGACCCATAAAAACGCATATGGAGCAATAAGGACCTATAACGACCCATTAGAAACCATAAGGACGCATAAATATATATAAGGGCCCATTAAGACCCATAAGCATTCATAAGGACGCATGAGGACTTAGAAGGACCCATAAGGACGTAGAAGGACCAATGAGGACACATAAAGACCGATAAGGATGCATAAGGACCTCTAAGGACCCTTAAGGACACATAAAGACGCATATAGACCAGTAAGGCCCCTAAACGACCCATAAGGACGCATAAATTGTAATTGTAATTGTAATTACATTTTACTCACCAAGTTGCCTTGGCCAGGAGACAGCGAAGGGATCTTTCGGTCTTCGAGTCAAGCTGCCATCCGGCCTATCTGTTTACCACACACGATGGAGGCTTCACACTATCCCTTTAATTGCTGAACGTCAAGCAGGGAAGCTGTGAATTACAATTTTTATAGTCTTTGGTTTGACTCGACCGGGAATCGAACCCGTGTCTACCGCTTCAGTAGCAGACGCTCTATCCACTCGACCACTGATCGGTTTTATCTTATAAGGACCCATAAGGACCGATAAAAACTCATATACACCTATAAAGTCCCATTAGAACCCATTAGAATCCATAAGCACAATTAAAGAAATATAAAGACCCATTAGAAACCATATGGACGAATAAGGATCGATAAAGACCCATAAGGACACATTAAATGCCATATAGACGCATAAGGACCCATAAGGACCTATTAGGACCCATAAGGACGCATAAAGACCGATAAGGACACCATAGAACCCATTAGAATCCATAGGGACAAATAAAGACTTATAAAAACGCATTAGAGTCTATAACGACGCATCAGGACGTATAAGGACGCATAAGGACCAATAAGGTCGCATAAGGACCTATAAAGACACATATAGATCCGTTAGAATCCATAAAGACGCATAAGGACTTATAAGGACCCATAAGGACCCATAAGAACGCAAAAATACCTACAAAGACCCATAAGGACACATAAGGATTTATAAAAACTCATAAGGACCCATAAGGACGCATAAGGACCCATAAAAACGCATAAGGACTAATAAAGACCCAAGAGAATCCATAAGGTCGAATAGGGACCTATAAGAACCCATTAGGACCCATAAAGCAACATAGGGACGCATAAGGACTAAGAAGGATTTATAAGGACGGATAAGGACCAGTAAAGACCAATAAAGACACATAAGGACACATATAGCCCAATAAGGACCAATAAAGACCCAAAACGACCCATTACAATACACAAGGAAGCATAAAGTCGTATAAGGACCCGATTAGGACCCATAAGAACGTAAAGGACGCATAAGGACCTATGAGCACCCATAAAAACGCATAACGTTTGAGAGTTTTTTTGGTTTTTTTGCGTCCTTATGTGTCGTTATGTGTTTTTATACGTCTTTCTGGGTCGTTCTGGGTTTTTATTGGTCCTTATCCGTCTTTGTGGGTCCTTGTTGGTCCCTATGTGTCTTTATGGGTCCTAATGGGTTTTTATAAGTCCTTACGCGTCCCTATGGAATGTAATAGGTCTTTTTGGGTCCTTATAGGTTCTTATGCATCCTTGTGAAATTCAATAGGTCTGTATGCGTCTCAATCATTTCAATGGGTCCTTATTGGTCCTTATGTAAATCCTATATCGTCCTTATCGATCCTTATAGGTCCTAATGCGTCTATATGGGTCCTTAATGGTCATTATGCGTCCTTATGGATCCTTACAGGTTTTTATAAATCCTTATGCGTCTTTATGTGTCCTTATAGGTCTCTATGCGTCCTTATGTGTCTTTATGAGTGCTTATGGGTCGTTATAGGTTCTTATGCGTCCGTTTGGACTTTAATGGGGTTGTATGGGTCTTCGTAGTCCTTATGCATCCCCATTGGTCCTTATGCCTCTTTTTAGATCCTGATGCGTCCTTATGGATTCTAATGGGTCTAATTGTGTTCTTATCGGTGTTTATGTGTCCTTCTGGGTCCTAACGGGTCTTTATGGGTCGTTTTGTGTCAATATGGACTCTAATGGGTACTTATGGGTCCTTATCGGTCCCTAATCGTTTTTATGAATTCTGAAAGTTCCTTATAGTTCCTCATGTGTTCTTTTGGATTCTAACGGGTTTTTATAGGTCTGTATAAGTCATTATGAGTCCTTATGGGTCCTATAGGTATTGTTACAGACGCCCTCTGTAACTATAGCGTAAGATAGGTCTTTTCTAGGTTGCCCCAGCGATTCGAGACTGGGACCGTCACCGTCCGTGCTGTTTCCGCAAATAGAAGTTGAAGTCCAGTAGATAGAGGTTTATTGAAAAAATTGTAATAAATTAAAGATCTACACGGCTCGGCACGGCAATAAAATATTTGAAAGTTAACCCAGGGAACAAAATAAAAGTAACGATGCCGTGTGACTAAACTTACAAAAATAAAACGTCCGCTTGCTTCAAATCCCAAAATGAAATGAATAGTCAAAGCTAGAACTCGGCAAAAAAGCAAAAGAGCTGCGCGTTGTGCCGGAAATTAGGCGTTGAAACGAAACGTGCAAAATTTAAAAAACACAATGACGCCCAGAATAACACAGCAAAAAATAAGAACCAAATAAAAGAGCCGAGTTCGAAAATTTAGTAGGGCAAATAAAACAGATCGGTGCTGTAACATAGCGGCCCCTTGAAAATGAATCAACAATGAAGTTTCAACACAAAACACAAATGAAAGCACCGATACGTGCAAACAATAAGTAAAAAGGATTTTTTTAAAATTATGATGAACGTGAGCAGTAACGAAAAATTTAATTTTAAAATATGCAGTGTCATAAATAAAACAAATAATGATTCGAGAGACGGAGGGGAAGCAATACGGCAAAGGACTTTATAATTCGGGATACATTTCGAGCGATACGGACAACACAAAAAAAAGAGCACAGTCTAGCACAGTTTAAAATCAACAACAATATTTATGCCTACACTTAAACGCAACAACGAAGGTAAACAAAAGAAAACACTCTATACAGGAGCTATCTTGGAAATATCCCTAAAGATATACTCGATTTCGCCAACTGCTGCATTTTTCTTTGGAACAGCGACAGTTGCCCTGCGAACTATTTCCTTACCAGCACGCAACTGTGGATGAAGACGGTGAATCCGACCCAACCGGTAGGCCCCCCGTTGGGACAAATCCTCTGCATCGCCTACAAGGACCAATCCCGTGACAGCCTCCACGTGCATACAAGGAGTGCACAGGCAGGTAAATAAAAGGCCCCTTGCTTTCCACTGGCTTCTGTTTTGTTTAAATAAAATAGGACCAAAATAATCAGTTCCGCAGAACTTAAACGGTTTATTCACAGCAGTAACGCGAAAAGATGGCAAATCTGCCATCAGCTGTCGAATCGGCTTTGCCTTTTTAAGGGAGCATTTAGCACAGTCCGCTAGATAGCGCTTAACACTAGAAATTCCATGGATTATCCAAAACCGTTGCCGAGTCTTCATGAGAGTATACGAAGGACCAGCGTGTCCCGCGTCCGAGTGTTCATAAAGTACAACTAGACGTGTCAAAGCATGTCTGCTGGGCAAAATTATAGGGTGTTTAGTATCCGTGGGGAGGTCGGCGTTTTCAAGACGACCCTCCACACGCAAAATCGAATCCGGTCCCAAACAAGGTCGCAAGTTACGCAACGTTTTTAACTCATTAACCTGCCGAGTTTGTTCAGAATTAACAGCAAGGTTGCGCAAGCGTTTTATGAATATTTCAAAGTCATCCGCGGAACCATTGTTTAACACCTCAAGTGCAGGTCCAAAGCACTGTCTCTGAACGTACCCAATAGCCTCAACAAAGGCTCGGTCCAGAGAAGCAGCATCGAACTCTGGCTTTCGAAATGGTTTACGTCTAAATTTAGCTTTTACTAACTCCACAAAGGCGAGCAAGTAGACAAACCGCTTTTTTAGCGCATAAAGGTCACGCGAAGTTTGCAACAATTTAAGAATTTTGTCGTCAGTCTCAAAGATCGTATTCTCCTTACACAAAGCCAAACGAACAACTGGAACAGGACTAAGCGATTTTACGTCCTCCTGTCCCTCCACGAGGAAGGCAGGTCCCTCAATCCACAATTTAATTGACTCAGAATTTTTGCAAGCATTCTCGCGGGTTCCAACATCAGCAGGATTTGCGGACGTATTCACACACCTCCACGCGTCCGGCGCAAAAAAGGCCAAGATCTTATCAACTCTGCGCTTAACAAAGCGAACAAGGTGCAAATCAGGGTTAGTTATCCATTTCAAAATCACCTGCGAATCAGTCCACAAATGGACGCTGCAATTCAAATGACTCAACGCCGCCGCAGCTTTCGAAGTAAGTTCACAGCAAAGCTTCGCCGCTTCTAACTCCTTGCGCGCGATAACCCAATTAGCCTGATGTGTCAAAACCAATCTAGATTTACCCAAAACAAAGGCGACTTGTGATTCTCCATTCACCACTCTTCGCAAACAAACAACACAACTAAAGGCCAAATTGGATGCGTCGCAAAAGCCATGTAACTGATAAACAGCAGTATTTACCGTCTTACCACAATCATCAAAACAATTACGTGAAACAGAAAAGTCATTTAACTTATTCAACGATAAAAGCCACTTTTTCCACTTATCCTTAACATCCAACGGTAAAACGTCGTCCCAGTCAGCACCGGAGATCGAGACTCTTTGCAAAATCAGTCTAGCTCCAAGGATGAACGGCGACGCCATTCCCAAGGGATCAAACTGACTCTCAAGCTGGCTCGCCATCTGCCGACGAGTAGACGCCTCACAAAACTCACGCAAGTTTATCAAAAGTATGTCCTTCTCAATATTCCAAACTAATCCCAACGCCTTCGAATTAGGAAGAGGTTGCGATCCCAGATCAATTTCACTCACTGAAGACGCAAGATCACAACGCGGGACTTTCAACAAAATCGATTTAGCAAGACAGTTGGAAACCCACTTACGCAATTTAAATCCACGGCTTTCCATAAGGTCAATGCTTTCTTTAGCAACAATTTCAAGATCAGATAAAGAGTCACTAGCAAGCAAAATATCATCCATGTAGCGATTATTTTCAATTGCATTTAATGTTAACTTGGAAGCATTACTCGGGTTCTCCTCAACTAAACGATTAAGAGCAAGCAATGCCACATAGGGGCTTGAATTGATCCCCCAGACATGCCTGGTAAAACGAAACACCTGTGGCTTCCCGTGATCCAAATCATTATTTTCATACCAAACAATTCTAAACCAATCCTGCTGGTCACAAGGAATCCCTACCTGGAAAAAACACTTGCTGATGTCAGCGACACAAGCATATCTACCCAAGCGAAAACGAATTAAAACCTCTACCAAACCATTTAGCAAATTTTCACCTGCCAATACAGCCCGATTAATACACATACCCTCCGCAACTGCCGCACCGTCGTAGACCACTCTTGGTTTAGCAGATTTAGTAACAAAAAACGGCAAGTACCACGCTTGAACATCAAGCGAATTACTTTCAACAGCAACCAACCACTCCTCACGCAGCAACTCCGCAAAAGTGTCCAGTAAAATTTGTTTAAGTTTAGGGTTTTTAGCGACGTTACGGCGCAAAGACAAGGTGCGTTTTAGAGCGCTCTCGTAATTATTTGGAAGCGCTTCAAGAACTTCCGACTTAAAGGGTACTGGCATTTCATAACGCCCATTTGATACTTTAATACGTGTTTCAACAAGATTTCTAGCACGTTCGTCATTAAGCGATGGCTGCAGAGCCTCGTCCTGCCTCTCGTATTCCCTCACAGTCTCCCTGAGAGAAGAAACCTCATGTCTCAATTTAACACATTCACAAGCAGCATCTTCATAAGACTCAACCTGAACTCTCAAGGCAGACAGGGAACCCGAGAAGGCAGAAACTCGACCACCACTAGCAATGGGCCCTAGACGAGTGAGTACGTAGTTTGGTTCCTCCGGACTCGCGCCTTCACGTTCCTCAAGGACAGTCAGAAGCAGCTTATCAGACTGTCCAATCAGAACGTCGATGCGGTTACGTTCCGGAGCAACCGGGACATGCGTACCTTGAAAGTGTTTTAATTCAGTTACATCCACGGAGTGTGGCAAAGTGCTATCGTCATCTGAAAACTGTGGCACAACCAACGCATTTTCGATTACGAATTTTTCACCGGTATGAAGCGATTCGAGTTTAAAGGCGGTGCGACCTTTACAGTCCACAGTTTCATCCGATAAAGTGCGAATTTTTACATTCGGGTCGGAGTTAGTCTCTAGCCCCAGTTCAGTTTTTAAAGCATCAGATATAAGCGTCACCTGTGAAGCTGTATCGTATTGAGCGTAAGCCAAAGTCGATTTGCCCGTGTTAGGGTTAATGACTCTGACTGCACTCGTGCGAAGCAGGACCACCCCATTATCAACAGAATTAAGTTTATGGCAAGTATAGTCCTGGCTTACCCGGAAATTAGTTCTAGGGGCGGGAATAGGACGGGAAACTTGGTCTACCCTGTCAGCGGCCCCGAGATTAACCCCATCATAACATTCATGAAGGGCGCCAGCGTGTTTATTGCGACATTGCGGCCCACAGATCCGACATTTAGAAGGAAACGCACAATTACGCACAAAATGGTCAAGTGACAAACAATTTAAGCACCTTTTAGCATCCGTAACTGTTTGCCTTTTAGCTCTGGGATTAAGTGCCTTGAACTTTTCACATTCAGCTAAGAAATGTCTTTGATCAACATTACTACAAAAGAAACAAATCGGGGGAGGCTTGTTCAAACGACCATGTTCACCACGTGGTACACTGGAAGAACTTGACTCGCGTTTATCCATGTCAAAAAACCTAGAGCGGGGCCCGGTCACAGCCTGGGGATCATTTTGTCTCCCATAAGCAACCTGTCGAACCCTCACGTTCTTAGTCCCACCCGTGGACTCGCGGGACCCATCTTTTTCATCCGATTTAAAAAACGCTTGAGCGTAGTCCGATGTCATAGTATTAAGCTCGTGAACGACAAAATCACGCAGCGAGTCGAAACCGGGAGAGTTCAAGTTTAAATTCCGTTTATTTAGATAGTCTAAGTATCTTCTTTTCAGCAAACTTGGCAAACGATTAGCAGTGTCAATCAGAAGTTGCCCAGAGAGCTTTTCAACTTCATCGTGAGCGAACGCAAAAACTTCCAGGGTATTTAGATCCTCATTAAATAGTTTTAAAGAGGTCGAGGTAAATGAGACCTTGGGACCATTACGCACCGCCATAACTTTAGGTTCTGATGTGAGTCCCCCTGAAACGCCATATCTCTGACGCAAGCGATCCAGCGCCTTTTCAATGCGTCGAGACGTGTTCATATTTTTCATGGGGACGCAGAACAGACCAACCATCTCACGCGGCTGGCCCACACATGAAGCTCTCAATACCTCGAGTCTCCGCTCCTCGAAGGGACTCTCGCTCATTAATCGCCGGATCTGATTTTCATAAAAGACGAAGGCGATATTACTTCCGTCATAGCCGATTTGCGAAGCCAAAGTAATATATTCATTACGTCCTTGCCTGTCGAGGTAGGTGCGTAGTATCAAGTCATTGTCATTAGCAACTTCGTTTACTTGCGGTCGTTGCGGCAATTCGTGCGACCCAGACTCGCTTTTAACTTTCATGCGACTTGCCATGTAATTTTTTACAGGGTTCGAGGTTTTCTGATTTACACTTTCATGGTTTTCATTTAACTGATTAAAAGTGTCAACATTAACATCAGAAACCTGGCGAGAGGCAGTCGTCTGCCAATCGCGAGATCCGAAAATTTGTACATTTTCAGGTACCATATCATTTAAGCAAAGATCATTTAAACGATTCATTACCTCGTGGAGTTTTAACTCTGTGGTTTTAACCAGCCTTTTACGAACAATAGGAACTTTAGGTTTTACAGACAAAGGTTCTGGTTCAATTCTTTGTTCAGCGCAATGTTCCGATTTAGCAGCATTTTCGGTCTTTACGCGAAGATTAGAAATATTACATCTCGCACGAGAACGTGAACTTGAAAAAGATTTGATTTTAGTCGAAGTGGAAAGTATTGAGCTCCCCTCAAAAGCAGCAAGTTTTTCTTCCGCCTCAAGATTAGCCTTTTCAAGACGTAATTTAGCTAACGATTCTGCTTCTTCGGCCTCAGCTAGCAAACGAGCTTTACGGGCTTTAGCGATTTCCTCTGTACTTTCAATTTCAGTACGTTTACGTTCAAATTCTATTTGCTGTGCAAGATCAGATTTTTTAGAAACAATTGATGTGCTCACACCAATTTGAGAAACACTATCAGAAGCTTTAATTTCATCTTCCTCTTCGTTATCAAAGTTAGTCTCTGCACGTTTATTAATGGGTTCCAAAAAACGTGTTTGACAGTTTTCGAATAATTTTTGAACATTGTTCAAAGGAGTCAACGATATCTTCAAACATTTCCTTTTTAAATTCAACGTCATTTAAGCTGTCTAACGTGCGCAAAAGATTTTCATAGGATTCTTCCACAAAACCGAAATACGGTAATTCGTGCTCAAAAAAATGATCAGGGGATGTACAGTCAGTGAGTGCACTATGCAAACGTTTTAAATCTAATAGCAGCTTTCGGCGCATAGTCAAAATTTTTCTTCGGATATTAGCCGAAGGAACGAGGCCCGTGGGATTTGATTCCCTCCCAGAGGCGCTAGAACCGTTATCATTACCCTTGGATAAATTAGAAAAAATATCATTCCAACTTTTGGGTTCAGCAGCAGTAGTCAGACACTGAGTATTACTAACTGATGGGTCATCGATTTGATCGACACTAAGTTCACACTCATCAGGTCGAGGTTGACTAGAATTCGAGCATGATCGGCCCGAAAATTTACGTAAATCAGACATTATCTACAGTACTCACAATCACACCGCAAAAAAATAAAAAAAATACACAAATACCTTCTCTATAGACAAGACAGTCCAAAATTGAATGAAACAAATTGTTTCACCACAGCTTTGAGAACGACGCTCGAATTGACAGCAGTAGAGACGATCTTTCGACGTGGCGGAGAGCTTGAATAGCGTCTTCCGCAGCAGCAACGATGTGGCTTCGAGAAATAAAAGTGCACTGGCACCAAACCAAAGAGTTGAAGCTTCCACCGACGCCAAAGGGAGAAGTTCCACCGCTGAGAATGGATTCTTCAAGAAATGAAAGTCGCTCGAAAGAAGTCAAGAGCGATCGAACCCGATGATGAAACAACTTGAAACCCGGCGAAACGTGGCGATGCAAAACCAAGGCGAGCAGTAGATGAACTTCCAATAGACCGTAAAGATATCCAACTTTTCCAAAATTCTTCTGGGTTGAGACAAATATTTTATCTTTCTATGTTACAGACGCCCTCTGTAACTATAGCGTAAGATAGGTCTTTTCTAGGTTGCCCCAGCGATTCGAGACTGGGACCGTCACCGTCCGTGCTGTTTCCGCAAATAGAAGTTGAAGTCCAGTAGATAGAGGTTTATTGAAAAAATTGTAATAAATTAAAGATCTACACGGCACGGCACGGCAATAAAATATTTGAAAGTTAACCCAGGGAACAAAATAAAAGTAACGATGCCGTGTGACTAAACTTACAAAAATAAAACGTCCGCTTGCTTCAAATCCCAAAATGAAATGAATAGTCAAAGCTAGAACTCGGCAAAAAAGCAAAAGAGCTGCGCGTTGTGCCGGAAATTAGGCGTTGAAACGAAACGTGCAAAATTTAAAAAACACAATGACGCCCAGAATAACACAGCAAAAAATAAGAACCAAATAAAAGAGCCGAGTTCGAAAATTTAGTAGGGCAAATAAAACAGATCGGTGCTGTAACATGCATCTTTATTGGTCCTTATGGGTCCCTAATTGTTTTTCTGCGTTCTTATGTGTCCTTATTCATCCTTGTAGGTCCTCATGCGTCCTTATGGATCCTTATGTGTTGTTAGTGGTCCTTATGCGTCCTTATTGGTCCTTATATGTCCTCATGCGTCCTTATGCATCGTTATGGGTATTAATGGGTCCTTATAGGTCTTTATGCGTCTTTATCGATTCTAAAAGTCTATATGTGTCCCTATTGGGAATTATGAGTCCTTATGGTTCCTTATTCGTTTTTATCCGTCTCTATGAGTCCTTATGGGTCTATATGCGTCCTTATGTTTTCCTATGGGTCCTAATGGGTCCTTATAGGTCCTGATTCGCGCCTATGGAAACTAATGGGTCCGCATTGGTCCATACATAAATCCTTATCCGCCCTTATGCGTTCTTATAGACTCAAATGGGTCTTTATGGGTCCTTATAGTCCTTTTTGAGTCCTAATGGATTCCAATGGGTCGGTATGGGTATTTATAAGTCCTTAATGATCCTTACAGATTCTTTTGGGTCCTCATGGGTATTTATCTGTCCTTATTCGTCTTTATGGATTAATGGGTCTTTATGTGTCCTTTTAGCTCCTCATTCGTTCTTGTGGTTTCTAGTGGGTGCTTTTGTGTCTATATAAGTCTTTATGGGTTCTAATGCGACCTTATGGGACGTTTTCGGTCCTTATTCGTCCTTATGAATTCTAATGGGTCATTATAGGTCCTTATTTGTGCTTATGAATCTGCTTGGGTGCTTATAGGTCCTCATGCGTCCTTATGGGTCCCTATCGGTTTTTATGGGTCCTTGAGCGCTTTTATGGATTCTAATGGGTTCCTTATGGGTCCCTATAAATGAATTTAATGTCCAAATTCAAAGAGGCTCGTGAAGCTGGTGATAGAACCAGATGGGGAGTATCAAATGGATCTTACTGCCTTTTCATAAATGACAATAAAGTCGATCCTAGCTCTCGCTAAATTTTTTTTTTTTTTTTTTTCTAACCCGTCTATTTGTTATGTTTGTTTAGTGCAGATGGGGTGAATAGAACGTTGGCAGCTATGACTTTGACTCTTACCTGTGCATTGATTTGACGATAATCTATCGTGATGTCTGATTTGTCTTGTTTTTTTGTTTTTTTTTAACGTTTTAGTGTACACATGTGCTTTCTCATAGTGCCCAGTGCTCATTTCACGCTGATTTTTGTTCACGCCGCTTAACATGCCTACCTTTTTGAGCCTGATTATAAATTATTTCTAGTAACTATAAGCTTGCCTTTTTTTTTTTCCCTTACAGTTTATGAGCGGATACGAAACACAATGAATCGGTGCTAAAGATGGACATGTGTACAGACAGTGGCTGTTACTGACTGCCGGTTTAGTTCCAATGTTTTATAAGTGTGCAGCCGCGTGTGCTCGCCGTAATTTGATCTACTGTGATTCTTCCGTTTCTCTAGCTTATCAATATCAATGGCGCTTGCAAGCTCTGATGATGGAGATCTGCAGGATTTCCTTTGTTTGAGTCGGGCAGCCACTCCCTTTTTTCGTGACCAGGACGAACTTACTGACAATATTTTTAGCGATTTAACAAGCAAAATTAGAAAATGTGAATATCTTGATTCTAGTTGTAATACTTTAAACCCTGAACCCAAAAATACTTTGTTATTACTTCATGTCAATGTGCGCTCATTGCATAAAAATTTTGACTTGTTTTACGAATTTATTGACTCACTAAACCAACCTCCTCACATTATCTGTTTGTCTGAAACCCGCATTAAGCATGAACCTCTCATTAATATTGAATTAAATAACTACAGCTTTATTCATGCAAACAGCAAAACCAATGCAGGAGGCGTTGCAATGTACATTCATGATAGTGTGAAATTCGAAGTTTCCCCAGAGCAATATGAATTAGCCAACGCTGAATCTTTGTGGATCTCTGTCTCTGATAACAATCAAGCACCTTCTTATACAGTGGGGATCATTTATAGACACCCTACTACAAGTGACGTTGATGTCTTCATTGAAGAATTGTCAACTTGCTTGACTAAATTTAGTAATAATAACTCAACTTTTTATATTCTGGGGGATTTAAACATTAATTCTTCCTCAATTAATCGATCCCCATCAGCTAAAAGATTTCTGAATATGTTGCTTTCTTGTGGCGCTTTTCCTCTTATTACAAAACCAACTAGAATAACGGATAACTCGGCAACAATTATAGATCACATAATAACTAATGATTATGAACACTGCATCATTCCTGGTATCGTGAAGACAATTGAAATTAGTGACCACTACCCTATATTATGTCAAATCAACGCGATACGATCTTCTCGAAAATCGGAGTCTAGACAATCTTTTTATCGCGATAAATCAAAATTTAATCCGAATGTTTTCAATGATAATATGAACAATAACTTAAATGATTTTTTCATCCAATTACCCTCTATAACTAACGAAAACTTTAATGAAATATTTAACATGTTTGTAGACCAAATATGGCAAGTTGTCAACAAACATGCCCCTTTAAAAAAGGTCTCTCGAAAGCAAAAAAGACTGCAGAAAAAACCTTGGTTGACAACAGATCTTCTGAGTTCTATTAATATGAAACGCAAATTGTATAAAACTCATTTTTTAAATGGAAATCCCGAGCAAAAGATATTTTATAAGAAATTTTTGAACAAATTGACAAAAATGAAAACCCGCGCCAAACATCTTTATTACGAAAAGGAACTGCTGAACCATAGTGGAAATCAAAAAAAAACCTGGGAAACTTTAAAATCACTCTTACCCAATACTGACACATCAAAAAAAATGTTTAATGGACAAAACTACGATCCAACCAAACTATTCCAAAAAGCGAATCAATTCAATAATTTCTTCTGCTCTGTTGGGGAAGATTTAGCTAAAAAAGTTTCTTTGTTTCAAACAGTAGACTACTCGTTATATTTAAGACATCGTGTTCCGAATTCTATTTTTTTTGAACCTCCAACAGTTAATGAAATTATTACCTGCATTGGTTCCCTCAACGCGAACAAAGCTGTAGGTTATGACAACATTCCTGCTTATTTTCTAAAAGTGGCTGCACCCATCATTGCTCCTTACCTATGCTTTTTAATTGATTATGCTTTTTTAAATGGAATTTTTCCTGATAACTGCAAAATTGCTAAAGTTATTCCCATTCACAAAAAAGGGAAAAAAGATAATCCAAGCAACTTTAGGCCGATCTCAATTTTGACTTGCATATCAAAAGTAATTGAAAAAATGATATATAAACGAGTTTTTTCTTTCTTATCAAAAAATAATGTCCTAGCCCCACAACAATATGGGTTTCAAAAAAATATTTCTACTATTCATGCAATCTTAGAACTTTTAACGGCCACTTACGACAATATCAATGCAAACAATTATACGGGAATACTGTTTCTTGATTTAACGAAAGCATTTGATACAGTCTGTCACCAAATTCTTCTTGCTAAACTACAGCATTATGGTATCCGTGGTCCAAGTCTTCAACTAATAAAATCGTTCTTGGAAAGAAAACAATTTGTTTCAATTAATGGTGTCAATTCAGATTTACAGCATAATAGCTTCGGCGTACCTCAAGGTTCAACGCTTGGTCCTTTACTTTTCTTGATTTATATAAACGACTTACCTAATGCTGTCCTGGGTTCTACAACACTTTTTGCCGACGACACCTGCCTTATGTTAAAAAATTCAAACCTCTTGACCCTACAAAATGATTTAAACTCTCAGACCTCCTGTTTAAATAAATGGTGTAACTCTAACAAATTGACCATCAATCCACAAAAATGTCACATTCTTGCAATTTCTCCAAAATCGAACAAAAATGTAACTGACTTCTTTATTAAACTTAATGGAACCGTTATTAGGGCTGAAAATAGTGTTAAATATCTAGGAATCAATCTTGACTTGAACCTGAACTTTCGCAAGCACATTGAAGTTATTGAAAATAAATTGTCTAGGTCCTTAGCTATATTGTTTAAACTAAAACCAGTATTACCTCAAAATGCGCTTCTAAAATTATATTATGCTATGGTTCATCCTTATTTGATTTACGGACTAGTTGCCTGGGGTTCAACTTTCCCTTCTTACATAGAAAAACTTAACATATTACAAAATAAAGCGGTTAAACTAATCGGTGGAGGAAATTACCTCGATAGGGCTACTCCATACTATTCAAAACTGAACATTTTAAAACTCCCCGACTTATATAAGCTTGAAGTTGCCAAATTCGTACATAGATTTATGCATAATACCCTTCCACAATCCTTCTCTAATTTTTTCGCAAAGGTAGGTCAAGTCAACACTCGTACAACAAGATCTTCTTCTAACCCCAACAATTTATATATACCTTGCTATAAAAGTAACAGGATTCAGCGAAGTATCAAATATCAAGGTGTAAAAGTTTGGAACTCAATTCCAGTTGAAATTCAAAATCTACCCAAGTCACGCTTTAAAATTAAATTGAAATCACATTTAATGCAAGCTTATCTAAAAGAAATAAATTGATTTTATCTTGAACATTTGCGGTTAACTGGTCAGCTTTCAACCTGGTTACGACCTTCTAATCGTCTGTTCTATATTAAACCGTTAAAAAGCAATCCGGGTGGCTGCTCGACTCGAAGACCGAGAAGGTCCCTTCGCAGCCTCCCAGTTTCCATTCGTGTACCTAATTTGCTTGTCAAATCCTTGACTTTGTTTTTTGTTTGTTTTTTGACGCGAGTGGCGACAAATAAACTTCTGTTATCTCGGGGTCCTTATAGATCTTTATGCGTCCTTATGTGTCCTTATGGGTCCTTATAAATCCTTATTCGTTCTTATAGATTCTAATGGGTCCTTGTGGGTCCTTAAAGTTCTATTTTCGTCCTTATGGATTCTGATGGATTCTTATGTGTCCTTATAGATACGTATTTGTCCTTACGAATTTCATCGGGTCTTTTTGAGTTTTTACAGGTTGTTATTGGTCTTTATGGATTCTAATGGGTCCTTATGGGTCTTTTCAGGTCCTCATGCGTCTTTGTGAGTCCTTATGGGTCCTTATAGTTCTTTTTGAATCCATATGAAACCTAATTGGTCTTTATGGGTCCTTATAGGTTTTTATTCGTCCTCGCTAATTCTAATGGGTCCTTATAGGTCCTCTTGCGTCATTATGCGTCCTTGTGAGTCCTTATAGATTTTTATGCATCCTTAATGTTATTATGGGTCCTTATAGGTTCTTATGCGTTGTTATGGGGATCCATTAAAATCCATATATACGCATAAGGACCCAAAAGACCCATTAGGACCCATAACGACGCATAAAGACCAATAAGGACCCAATGGGACACATTGGAATTCATAGGAACAAATAAGGATTTATAAGGACCCATAAGGACCCATTAGAATCCATAAGGACGCATCAGGAACTTTAAGGGCCCATAAGGACCATTTAGGAGGCATAAGCACCTATATAAACTTATACAGACCCATACAGACTCATTAGGATCCATAACAACGTATAAGGACTTATAAGGACCCATACGGATGTATGAAGACCTAAAAAGACCCATAAGGACATTTAAGGACGCATAAGGACTTACAAGAACCCATAAGGACCCATAAGGACGCGTTAGAATCTATAAGGACCCATTAGGACCCATAAGGACGCAAAAGGATTCAATAGGACCCATAAGGAGCTATGAGGACTCATTAGCATCCGTAAGGACGATGAAGAACTAATAAGGACCCATAAGGACTTTTTAGAACCCATAACGACGCATTAGGACTGGTAAGGGCCTATACGGATCCATTATAATCCATGAGGACGAATAAAGTCTTATAGGATCTATCAAGACCAATAAAAACGCATAAGGACCTGTAAGGACTCATAAAGATTCATAAGGACGCTTAATGACATATAAGGACACTTCAGGACACATAAGAATGCGTAAGGACCTATAAAGACCCATTAGGACTGATAAGAACGCAAAAGGACTTATAAAGACCTCTTAAATCTCAATAAAATCCATACGGAAGCATAAGAAGTTATGAGGACACATACAAACCCATTAAACACCATAAGGACGAATAAGGACCTATTAAAAGTCAAAAGCACCAGATACAATCCATAAGGACGTATAAGGCCCTATAAAGACTCGTAAGGACCAAATAGAATCCATAACGACGAAAAAGGACTTATAAGGACCAAAAAGGCCCCATTAGAATCCGTCAAAACGAGTAAGGACCTATAAAGACCCATAAGGATCCAGTAGAAACCATAAGAATGCAAAAGAAACTTTAAAGACCCACAAGGACTCATCAGAAACTAAAAGGACGCATGAGGACATGTAAGGACCCATAACGACCCATAACAACGCTTAAAGACCTATAAGGACACGTAAGGACCCATTAGAATCCATCAGAACACATAAGGACCCATGAGGACCCATGAAAACCAATGAAGACGCATAGGGACTTATAAGTACCCATGAGGACCAATTAGAATCCACAAGGACGCATAAGGACCTGTAAGGGCCCATAAACACTCAAAAAGACGCGTAAGGATCTAATACGACCCATAGAGACCAATAACGACGCAAGAAGATTTATAAACATCCATTAGGTCCAATTAGATTCCATAAAGACCTATGAGGACTTATAAGGACCCATAAGAATCCATTAGAATTTATAAGGACAAATAGAGACCTATAAAGACTCAAAAGTACCAATTAGAATCCATATAAGTGCAAAAGGGACTCATGATGACGCATGAGGACCTATAAGGACCGATATGGACGCATAAGGACCTATAGAGCTCCAAAAAGACCCACAACGACGCATGCGGACTTACAAAAATCCATAAGGACTTATAAAGACGCAAAAGCACTTATAAGGACATATAAGGTCCCATTAAAATCCATAAGCATGCATAAGGACTTATAAGGACCCATTAGAATCCATAAGAACGAATAAGGACCTACAAGTACCGATTAGGACGCATAATGATCTATGATGACCCATACAGACCCAATAGATCCCATAAGGACGAATAAGGACCAATAAGGACCGATTAGAACCCATAAGGACCAATAAGGACCCATTAGAATCCATAAAAACGAATAAGGACTTAAAAGAACGCATTAGGACCAATAAGGACACACATTAGGACACATAAGGACCCGTAAGGACCAATAAGGACCCATAAAACGCATAAGGACGTATAAGAAGCAATAAAAACCAATAGGGACTCGAAAGGATCCATAATGACCTTAAGGGACCCATTAAAATCCATAAGCACGTATTAGGGATTATAAGCACCCATGAAGACACAATGGAATTCATAAGGACGAAAAAAGAACCGATAAGGACCCATGAATACCCATTAGATTCCACATAGAAACATAACGACCCATATGGACCAATTATGATCCATGAGTACGCATAAGTACCTATAAACACCCATTAGGACCCATTAGAATCGATAAGGACGAATAAGGACCTATAAGGACCCATAGGGATTTATTGGAATCCATTTGCACGCATCAGCACAAATAAGGACCCATAAGGACCAATGAGGACGCATAAGGACCTAAAAGGACCTATAAAGACCCATAAGGACCCATTACACCACACAAGGACGCATAAGGACCTATAAGGACACGATAGGACCAATAAGGACGTATAAGGATTCATAAGAACCAATAAGAACACAAAAGGATCCATAAAAACAGATAAGGACACATAAGGAACCATAAGGACCAATAAAGACCCATAACGACCCATAACGACGCATAAGGACCAATAAGGACCTATAGCGTCCGGTAAGAACGAAAAAAATTTATAAGGCCCATTAGAATCCGATAGGACGATTACGGAAGCATAGAGACCAATAAGGACCAAATAGAATCCATACAGACATGTAAGGACCTATATGGACTCATAAAGACTTATTAGAATCCGTCAGGACGAATTAGGACCTATAAGGACCATAAGCACCCATTAAAAGCCATGAGAACACATAAAGATTTATAGGGACCCATAAAGACCAATAAAAACACATAAGGACCTATACGTACACATAAGGACCCATTAGAATCCACAAGGACGCATAAGGAACTGTAAGGACCCATAAAGACGCATAAGGACCCATAAGGACTCATAAAAACAAATTATTAGAATCCATAAGACCATTAGAATCCATAAGGACGAACAAAAAACTATACGGACTCATTAGGACCCACAAAGACGCATAAGGACTCCTTAAAACCGATTAGAATGTAAAACGACGCGTAAGATTCTATACGGACCCTTAGGGACCCATTAGATTCCAGAAGGACAAATAAGAACTTAAGGACCAATAAGACACCTTACAATCCATGTGAACGTAAAACGAACTATATCGACCAATGAGGACCCATAAGGACAAATAAAGACTTATAAGGACCCATAAGGACACGTCAGAATCCATACGAACGTAAAAGGAACTATAAGGTGCAATGAGGACCCATATGGACGAATAAGACATATAAGGACACATAATGATACATTAAAATCCATAAAACCAAATAAGCACCTATAAGGACGCATAAGGACCCATTGGAATCCATAAGGACGCATAACAACCTATTAAAAGCAATAGAGAAGCAGTAGGAGCTATAAAAGCTCCCATAAGGACCCATTTCAATCAATAAAGACGAATTAGGAACTATATCGACCCACAAGGACCCATAAGGATCTATGAGGACCCATAAAGACCCATTACGATCCATAAAGACGCATAAAGACCTATAAGGACCCATTAGGACCCCTAAGGACGCGTATAAGAACCGATAAGGACCCAAAACGACCCATAAAGACGCATAAGGACACATTAGGTTATAAATCCTGATGCGTCCTTTAAGATTCTAATGCGTCCTGATAGGTCGTTATTTGTCCCTATGGATTCTAATGGGTCATATTGTGTCCTTATCGGTCCTTATGCGTCCTTATGGGTCCTATTGAGTGCTTATGGGTTTTTATGCGTCTATATGGCATCTAATGGGTCCTTATGGGTCCTTATCGGTCCTTATTCGTCATTATGGGTCCTAATGGGTCCTTATATATCTTTATGCTTCCTTATGAATTCCAATGTGTCCTTCTGGGTTCTTGTTGGTCCTTGTGCGTCCTTATGTGTCCTCATGGGTCTTTATAAATCGTTATGCATTTTTATGTGTATTGATGGGTCCTTATTGGTCCTTATCTTTTTTTATTAGTCTTTATGAGTTTTTCAGTGTCCTTATGCTTCCTTATGGGTCTTAATGTGTCCTTCTAGGTTTTTGTTTGTCCTTATGAATTTTAATTTGTCATTATGTGTCCTTTTAGGTCTTTATGCGTTATTATGGGTGCTTATGGGTCCTTACAAGTCCTTATGTGTCCTTATACATTCTAATGGGTCCTTATAGGTCCCTATAGGTCCTTATGCGTCCTTATGTGTCCCTAAGGGTCCTTGTGTTTCCTTATAGATCCTTTTGCATCCTTATGGATTCTAATGGGTCTTTATGGGTCGTTATCGGTGCTTATTCGTCCTTATGGATTCTAATCAGACTTTATGGGTCTGTATAGGTCTTTATGGGTCTTTTATGGGTTATAATGGGTCCTTCTAGTTCCTTAAGCGTCCTTATGGATTCTACTGTGTCCTTATGTGTCCTTATGGGTCCCTATGTGTCCTTCTAAGTGCTTATGCGTCCTTATAGATTCAAGTGGTTCTTTATTGGTTGTTATAGCTCTTTTTGTATCTTTATCGTTTTTAATCGGTCCGTATGGGTGTTTATAAGACCTTATTCGTTTTTACGAATCCTATCAAGTCCTTTTGGGTCCTTATAGGTAGTTGGTCGTCGTTATGGATTCTAATGGGTTCTTATGGCTTGTTATCGGTCGTTAATCGTTCTTATAGATTCTAATGGGTTCTTATGGGTCATTATTGGTCCTTATTTGTTGTTATGGATGTTAATGGGTCTTTATGGGTCCTTATGGGTCCTTGTGGGTTTTTGTAGAGCCTTATGCATTCTTATTAGTCGTGATGGGTTCTTAGTTGTCCTTTTTTTTTTATGAGTTTATATTTGTCCTTATAAGTTCTTACGCTTTCTTATGGTCCTAATGGTTCTTTATAGATCTTTGTTGGTTTTTATGGATTTTAATAGGATCTTATGTGTCAAGTAAAATTTTTATGCGTTTTTTTGGGTCCTTATCGGTCCTTATATCCTTTTTTTTGGGTCCGTATGCTTTCTTATACAATCTAATACGTTTTTATAGGTCCTTATATGTCCTTGTGTATCTTTAAGGGTTCTTATAGTTCCTTTTCGGTTTTTATGGATTTTAATGTGTCCTTGTTTGTCTTTATCGGTCCGTTTTGGTTTTTATGGATTCTAAGTGGACCTTATGCGTCCTTGTCGGTCCTTATGCGTTCTTATGGGTTCTTATGGGTCCCTATAGGTTCTTATGCATCCTTATAATTTCTAATGGGTCCTTATAGGTCTTTATAAGTTTTTATGTGTCCCTATGTGTCCTTATAGTTCCTTTTGCGTACTTATGATTCCAAATGGGTCTTTATGGGTCGTTATCGGTCGTTATTCGTTTTTAAGGTTTTTAATCGGTCTTTATGTGTCCTTCTAAGTCCATATGCATCCTTATCGGTCCTTATGTGTCTTTGTAGGGCTTTACGCGTCCTTATGGGTCTTTGGCGGTCCTTATAGATCACTATGCGTTTTTATGAGTGCTTATGGAATAATATAAGTTCTTCTGCGTCCTTATGTATCCTAATGGGTCCTTATCGATCCTTCTAGGTCGTTATTCGTCCTTATGGGTTCAGATGGTTCTTTGTTGGTCCTTATAGGTCTTTATGCGTCTTTATAGCTTCTAATGGTAACTTATGGGTCCTTATAAGTCTCAATGCTCCCTTATCGGTCCTTAAGAGTCTATGTAGGTCCTTAGGCATCCTTATGTGTCTTTATCGGTCTTTGTAGTTCTTTTATGGCCCTTATGGGTCCTTACATGCCGTTATGCGTCCTGATGGATTCTAAAGGGTCCTTATAGGGACTTGGAGTTCTTTAAGCATCCTTTAAGATCCCTATGGGTCCTTATAGATCCTTATGTGTCCTTATGCATTCTACTAAGTCCTTATGCGTCCTTATCATCCTTATGGATTCTATGGGGTCCTTATAGGTCCTTATGCATCCTTATGGGTTTTTAGAGTTCTGATAAATGCTTACGCGTTTTTATGTGTCGTTATGGGTCCTTATAGGTCCTTATGCGTCCTTATGGGTCCTTATGTTTCCTTTAAGTCTTTATGCATTTCTATGGAGTTTAATGGGTCTTTATGGGTCCTTATAAGTCCTAATGAGTCCTTAATGGTCCTTATGTGTTATTATAAGTCCTGATGCGTCCCTATGGATTGTAAAGGGTCCTTATTAATCCAAATTGGTCCTTATGGGTCCTTATGTGTCCTTATACATTCTACTAAGTCCTTATGCGTCTTTAGCATCCTTATGGATTCTATGGGGTCCTTATAGGTCCTTATGCGTCCTTATGGGTCTTTATAATTCTGATAAATGCTTACACGTTTTTATGTGTCATTATGGATCCTTATAGGTCTCTATGCATCCTTATTGGTCCTTATAAGTCCTAATGCGTCTTTTATGGTCCTAATGTGTCCTTTTAAGTCCTGATGCGTCCCTATGGATTGTAAAAGGTCCTTATTAATCCAAATTGGTCCTTCTGCGTCATTATGGGTCCTTATGGGTCCTTATGAGTCTTTAGGTGTCTTTATACGTCCTTATCAGTCCTGAATGGTCATTATGCCTCTTTATTGTCCTTTTGGGTCCTTATGGGTCTTTATGCGTCCTTATGGGTTCTTATGAGTTTTTATAAGTCCTTATGCGTCTTTATGTTTCCTTATAGGTGTTGATGCGTTCTTATGTGTCGTTATGGGTCCTTATGGGTCCTTAAAAATAAACGACCAATAAAAACCCAAAAAGACCCGATGAAATTCGTAAGGACAAGGAAGTACCTATAAGAACACATAAGAATCCATCAGAATCCATAAAGACGAAAATAGAACTTTAAGGACCCACAAGGACCCATTAGAATCTATAAGAACGAATAAGGATTTATAAATACCCATAAGGACACATAAGGACGCATAAAGATCTATAAGGATCCCGAGAAACCCATTAGAATCCATAAAAGCGCTCAAGGACCCATAAAAACCGATAGGGACCCATAAGGACGCATGAGGACCTATAAGCACCCAAGCAGATTCATAAGCACAAATAAGGACCTATAATGACCCATTAGAATCCATAAGGACGAATAAGGACCGAAAACGTCCCATAAGGTCGCATTAGAACCCATAAAGACTTACATAGACACAAAAGCACCCACTAGAAACCATAAGAACGAATGAGGAGCTAAAAGGACACATAAAGACTCATTAATCCATAAAGACGAATAAGGACATTTAAGGACCCATGAGGACCCAAAAGAATCTGTAAGGATCATTAAGGACTTATAAATACCCATACCGACCCATTGGAATCCATTAGGACTCAAAAAGGACTATAAGGACCCATAAAGACCCATTTGAGTCTATAAGAACGCATAAGGACGGATAAGGATTTATGTATGGACCAATGCGGACCCATTAGATTCCATAGGCACGAATCAGGACCTATAAGGACCCATTAGGATCCATAGGAAAACATAAGGACGCATATAGACCCATAAGGACTCATAGAGACGGATAAAAACGAATAAGGAACCATAAGGACTCATAATTCCCAACAGGGACACATATAGACTTTTAGAATCGATAAAGACGCATAAAGACCTATAAGGACCCATTAATACCCATAACGATGCATAAGGACGCATGAGGACATATAAGGACCAATAAGGACGCATAAGGGCCACTAACAACACATAAGGATCCATAAGGACGCATAAGGACCTACAAGAATGAATAAGGACACATAAGAACGCAGAAAAACAATTAGGGACCCATAAGGACCAATAAAGATGCATAAAGACCTATAGGGTCCCACAAGGACGCATAAGGACCTGTAAAGACCTATAAAGACCCATTACAATCCATAGGGACGCATAAGCACCTAAAAAACCCATTAGGACCCAAAAAGATGCATAGGGACCAACAAGGACCCACAAAAACGGATAAGGACCAATAACGACCCATAACGACCCATAAGGACACATAATGACACATAAGGACGCATAAAAACCAAAAAAGACCCATAAACCTTATGCGTCCTTATGGGTCCTTATAAGTCTTTATGTGTCCTTATTGGTCTTTATTGGTAGCTTTTGGTTTTTATGTGTCCTTATGGATTCTATTTGGTCCTTATGGGTTATTATAGGTCCTTCTTCGTCCTCATGGATTTTAATGGGTCCTTATGAGTACTAATAGGTCCTTATGCGTACTTATTGGTCTTTATGGGTCCCTATAGGTGTTTTTGTGTCTTTATGGATTCTAAGTGGTCCATATGGGTCTTTATAGATACTTATTCGTCTTGATTGATTCTAATGGGTCCTTATAATCCCTTAAACATTATTAAGGATTCTAATGGGTCTGTATGGGTTCTTATAAGTCCATATGCGTCTCGGTTGGTCTATCTAAGCCCTTGAAGTTCCTGATGCAAGCTTATGGATTCTAATGGGTCCTTATGGGTTGTTATAGGTCCTTATTCGTCGCTCTGGTCTCTAATGGGTCCCATTGGATCTCTATCGGTCATTTTGCGTCGTTATGGTTTCTAATGGGTCCTTATGCATCTATATGGATTGTAATGGGTCCCTGTAAGGACGCCTAAACACTTACAAAAATCAATAAAAACTTATAAGGTTTCATAAGGACTTATAAGTACCCTTAAAGACCTATAAGAATCCATAAAAACGCATAAACACGCATAAGGACCGTCAAAGACCCATAAAGACGCATCAGGACCAATAAGGACCCATAAGCACTCACTAGAATCCATAAGGATGCATAAAGACCAATAAAATCCCATAAAGACCCATAAAGACGCCTAAGGAGTTATAAAAACTCATAAGCACCGATACGGACGCATAATGACTTATGAAGACCCATAAGGTCCCATTTGAATCCATAAGCACGCATAAGGCTTTATGAAAACCCATTAAAACCCATAAGAGCAAAAAAAAGACCTATAAGGACATATAGAGACCCATTAAAAATCATAAGGACGCAAAAAAAACTACAACAACCTAAAAAAAACATAAGGACGCATAAAGCTTAGTAATGACACATAAGGATCCATTAAATCCCATAAGGACAAATAAAGAAATATAAGGATTGATTAAGACCCAATAGGACCCATTAGAATCCATTAGGACAATTAAGGACTTATAAGGACCCATTAGGACCCATGAGGAAACATAACGGCGCATAAGGATCTATAAAGACTCATAAGGACGGTTAAGGACAAATAAGGACTCATAAAAACCAATGTGAAAGCATATGGACCTGTAAGGACACATAAAAAAGGACTCATAAGGACGCATAAAAACACTTTAGAATCCGTAAGGACGCATAGAGCCCTATAAGGTCCCTTTAAGTAAGACCTATAAGTACGATTAAGGACCTATAAGGACCCATAACGACGCATAAAAACCAATAAGGACACATAAACACACAGAAAGACGCATAAGGATCTATAAGGACCCAATCAAACACATAAAGACCCATAAAGACCAACAAGGACCAATAAGGACGAGAAAGATGAATAACAATTTATAAGGAGCCATAAAGACCCATAGGGACTCATAAAGACCCACAAAGACCCATTAGAATCCATTAGGACGCATTAGGGACTATAAGCACAGAAAAGGACCCATTAGAATCCATAAGGACGAATAAGGACCTATAAAAAGCGATAAGCATGCAGTAGGAGTTATATAAAGATCCATAAGCACCCACTGGAATCGATTGAGACGCACAAAGACCTATAGGGTCCCACAAGGACGCATAAGGACCTGTAAAGACCTATAAAGACCCATTACAATCCATAGGGACGCATAAGCACCTAAAAAAACCCATTAGGACCCAAAAAGATGCATAGAGACCAACAAGGACCCACAAAAACGGATAAGGACCAATAAAGACCCATAACGACCCATAAGGACACATAACGACACATAAGGACGCATAAAAACCAAAAAAGACCCATAAACCTTATGCGTCCTTATGGGTCCTTATAGATCTCTATGCGTCCTTATGCGTCCTTATGCTTTTTTGTGGGTCCCAATGGGTCTTTACAAGTCCCTATTCGACGTTATGGATGTTCATGGGTCCGTATTGGTCCTTATGCGTTCTTATGGGTCTTTATGCGTCCTATCGGGTCTTTATGGGTGCTTATAATTCTTTATGCGTTCTTGTGTTTCCTTATGGGTCGTTATGGGTTCTTATGCGTCCTTATGGGTCCTGACGGGTCCTTAAAAGTCTTTATTCGTCCCTATGGATTCTAACAGATCTGTATGTGTCATTTTAGGTCCTTATGTGACCTTATTGGTCTTTATGCGTTTTTATAGATCCTGTTGCGTCCTTATAGATTCTAAAGCGTTTTTATAGATCTTCATTTATCAATATGAATTTTAATGGGTTCTATTGTGTTTTTGTCGATCTTTATGCATCCTTAAGGGTCCTAATGGGTCCTCATGGGTCCTTTTTTTCCTTATGAGTCCTTAGGGGTCCTTATGGGTCCTTATTAGTTTTATGCATCCTTATGGGTCCATATAGTTTTTTTTAGGTCCTTTTCGTCCGCATGGATTCTATTGGGTCCTTAAGTGTCCTTATAGTTCTTTATGCGTCGTTATTGGTCCTTATGGGACTTTTTTGGTCCTTATGGTTTTATATGGAAACCAATGGGTCCTTATGTGTCCTTATAGGTCCTTGATCGTCCTTATGGATTCTAATGGGTCCTTATAGGCACTTATGCGTTTTTTTTGGGTCCTTTTGGGTCTTTATAGTTCATTATGCTTCTAATTGGATTCTGATGGGTCCTTATGGGTCTTTATGGGTCCTTATGAGTCCCAATGGGTCCTTATGTGTTATTATAGATCCTTATGTGTTGTCATAGGTCCTTATGCGTCTTTATTGGTCCTCATTAATCCATTTAGGTCCTGATGCGTCCTTGTGGATTCTAATGGGTGCTTATGGGTTCTTATATGTCCATATGCGTACTTATGGATCCCTATAGGTCCCTATTCGTTTATATGGATTCTAATGTGTTTTTATGCGTCCTTGTAAGTCTTTATGAGTCTTTATCGATTCTAATGGGTTCTTATGTATCTTTATATTTTTTTACGCGTCCTTATGGACTCTAATGGGTCCTTATAGTTCTCCATGCGTCCTTATGGCTGCTTATGGCTCCCAATGTGTCCTTCTGGTCCTTATGGGTCCCTATTGTTCCTTTTGCGTCCTTGTGGGTCTTTATGTGTCCTTATAAGTGCTAACGCGTTCTTATGGGTCCTTATGGGTCCTTATTGGTTTTTATCCGTCCTTATGAGTCCTTATGCGTCCTTATTCTTCTTATAGGTCATTATAGGTCCTTATGCGTCTTTATGGATTCTAATGTGTCTTTATGGGTTCTTATAGGTCTTTATGCGTTCTTTTGTGTCCTTATGGGGCCTAATGGGTCCTGATAGGTCCTTATTAGTCTTTATGGATTCTAATGAGTCCTTAGGGGTTTTAAAGGTCCTTAAACGTCTTTATGGGTCTTTAAGGACGCATAAGGAACGCATAAGTACGCATGAGGAAACATAAGGACACACAAGGACCTGATAGAATCCATTAGAACAATCAAGGACCTTTATGGATCCACAAGGACCCATTAGAATTCATATAGACGCATAAGAATCCATAAGGACCCATAACAACTTATAAGGACGCATAAGGCCTATAAGGACCCATTAGGACCCATTAGAATCCATAAGGACGATTAAAGAGTTATAAGGACCCATAAGGACACATAACGACTTGTTGGAATTTATAGGGACTTATAAGAACACATAAGGTCCCATTAGAATCCATAAGGATGCATAAGGACTTAAAAGGACCCTTATGTACCCATTAGAATCCTTTAGGACGAAAAATGAACTATAAGGACACATAAGGAACCATTAGAATGCATAAGGACGCATCATGACCAATAGGGACTTTTAAGGACGAATTAGGACGCATAAGGATCTATAAGGACCCATAAAAAGTCTATAGAATCCATAAAGAAGCATAAGGACTTATAAGGACCCATTAGAACGCATTAGAATCCCTAAGATCCATTAGATTCCCTAAGACCCATTAGAATTACAATCAACAAAAAGTTTAAGAAGTGACCTTGTTTTTGTCAAAAGTTTCATTTTTGAGTCAAAAAATATATTTCATTGCGTAATGTTATTGAGCAACAAAATTTTCAACTCAAGACCAATGATAAATCATGCAAATGAACGTGATTCATTATTTCAAATCCAAAAAGTTTGTCTTGTCTGCTCAATTCAGCAACAAAAACCAAATTTGCGTGAAGTTTCTTTGTCATTTCAGCAGAAGTTTTGGAAGCGAGTATAGATTGACTCACACCAACTTACGAACTCCACATCAACGACATCAAAAAACAAATTTATGGCATACAATAACATTATGTTGACCTTTTTGCAGAGTTTGGTCGGTTTCAATCAGCCAAGCACAACAGAATCAACAAAAACGTTAGGAAATGACTATGTTTTTGTCAAAAATTCCAATTTTGAGTCAAAAAACTGTATTTCATTGCGTAATTTTCATGAACAACAAAGTTTTCAACTCAAGACCAAATATAAATCATGCAAATGAACGTGATTCATTGTTTGCAAACCAAAAAGCTTGTATTATCTGTTCAATTCAGCAACAAAAACCAAATTCATGTTAAGTTTTTTCAACCTTTGTGCAAAAGTTTTGAAAGCGAGGATAGATTGACCCACACCAACTTACGAACTCCACATCAACGACATCAAAAAACAAATTTATGGCATACAATAACATTATGTTGACCATTTTGCAAAGTTTGGTCGGTTTCAGTCAGCCAAGCACAACAGAATCAACAAAAACGTTAGGAAATGACTATGTTTTTGTCAAAAATTCCAATTTTGAGTCAAAAAACTGTATTTCATTGCGTAATTTTCATGAACAACAAAGTTTTCAACTCAAGACCAAATATAAATCATGCAAATGCACGTGATTCATTGTTTGCAAACCAAAAAGCTTGTATTATCTGTTCAATTCAGCAACAAAAACCAAATTCATGTTAAGTTTTTTCAACCTTTGTGCAAAAGTTTTGAAAGCGAGGATAGATTGACCCACACCAACTTACGAACTCCACATCAACGACATCAAAAAACAAATTTATGGCATACAATAACATTATGTTGACCATTTTGCAAAGTTTGGTCGGTTTTAGTCAGCCAAGCACAACAGAATCAACAAAAACGTTAAGAAATGACTATGTTTTTGTCAAAAATTCCAATTTTGAGTCAAAAAATTATATTTCCATGTATAATTTTCATGAACAACAAAGTTTTCAAACTCAGTACAACCACAAACCATGCAAAGGAACATGATTCATTATTTCAACTCCAAAAATTTTGTTTTATCTGTTCAATTCAGCAACAAAACCAAAGTCATGTAAAATTTCTCTGTCAATTCTGCAAAAGTTTTGAAAGCAAGTATAGATTGACCCACACCAACTTACCATTTCTACATCAACGTCATCTAAAATCAACGTTATAGCAAACTGTAACATTATTTTGACCATTCCGCAAAGATTGGTCGGTTTCATTCAGCCAAGTACAATACAATGAAAAAAAACCTTAGGGAATGACCTTGTTTTTGTAGAAAAGTTCCAATTTTGAGTCAAAAAATTATATTTAATTGCATAAATTTCATGAACAACAAAAATTTCAACTAAAGCCAACCATAAATCGTGACCTATAAGAACCCGTAAAAACACATTAGAATCCATAAGGACACATAAGGACCTATAAAGACACATAAGGACGCACAAGAACGTATAAGCACCCATAAAGACCGATAGGGACGGACAAGGACCTGCAATGAATCATAAGAACCCTTAAAAAAGCATAAAAACTTAGAAAGACACTTAAGCACACATATGGACGCATAAGGACCAATAAGGACCCATTAGAATCCAAAACGACAAATAAGAACGAATATGGACTCATAGGGACCCAAAAGGATGCATAAAGACATACAAGGACGCATAAGGACCTATAACGACGCATAAAGACCTATAAGGACCCATAACAAACGGAAAGGCCGCATAAAAACCTCAAAGAATCCATAAGAACGCAAAAAGACGCATAACGACCCATTGAAATCCATCATTGGAATCCATGAGGACGCATAAAGACAGATTGGAATCCAACAGAACGCATAAAAACCCATAAAAACCGATAAAAACCCATAAAGACCCATAAATGCCCATAATGACGCATAAAGATCTATAAGGACCCATAAGGATCCATAAGAACGCATAAGGATTTATAAGAACACAAATAGACCCATAAAGGTGCATAAGGACATATAAGTACCCATAAAGACCCATAAGAACGCATAGGGACCCATAACAAGCCATAAAGACTCATTAGAATCCATAAGGACGAAAAAGGACCTAAAAAAACCCATAATGACCCATTAGAATCCATAACGACGAATAAAAACGTAAAAGGACCCATAGGGACCCAAGAGGAGGCATAAAAACCTATAAGGACTCATAAGGACCCATAAGGATCCATAAAGACCCATAAGGAAGCACAAGAATCTATAAAGACCAATAAGGACCCATAAGGACGCATAAAAACCTAAAACAACCCATAAGGACATCGAAATGTTTACAAGGACCAACAAGAACCCATTGGAATTCATAAAAACTCAAAAGGACAAACAAAGACCCATATGGACCCATAACGCACATAACGATCTATAAAGACCCATTGGGGTCCATAAAGACGAACAAAGACCTATAACAATCCATACGGACTTATAAGGATGCATAGGGACCTACAAAAAACCATATAAGAACGCATGAAAACGCATAAGGACCCATAAGGACCCATTAGAATGCATAAGGACGGATAAGGACAAATAAGGACCCATAAGGTTGCATAAGAACCTATAAAAATGCGTGTAGACCCACAAGGACACAAAAAGACCCATAAGGACCCATGAGGAAGCATAAGAACCCATAAGGACCCATAAAGACCAATGATGATGTATAAAGACCTATGAGGACCTAAAAGGACCCATTAGATACAATCATGACGCATAAGGACCTATAAGGACCCATAAGGATACAAGGACCTATAAGATTCGATAAGGACCCGTAGGGACGCATAAGGATCTATAAGGACCCATAAAGACCCATTTGAATCCATAGGGACGCAAAAGGACCTAGAAGGACACATATGGACCCATAAGAACGCATAAGGATTATAAGGACTCATGAGGACCCATTGGAATCAATAAGGACGCACAAGGACCCATATGGACGCATAAGGACCCATAAGAACCCATAAGGACGCATAAGGACGCATAGAAACTTATAAATACACATGAAAAAGCATAAGGACCTATAAAGACACATAAGGACCCATGAGAACGCAAAAGACATATAAAGACCCATAAGGACCTATAAGGATGCATAAAGACTTATAAAGAACCAAAAGAACCTATAAGGATGCATACGGATATATAAGCATCAATAACAACCCATAAGGACGTTTAAGGACCCATAAGGATCCATAAAGACCAAATTGAATCCACAAGGACGCATAAGGACTTATAAGGACCCATTAGACCCATTAGAATCCATAAGGACGAATAAGGACTTATAAGGACCCAAAAGGACCCATTGGAATCCATGAGGACGCATAAGGACCTATAAGTAACCATAAGGACCCATAAAGACGCATAAGGATTTATAAAAATCCATAAGAACCTATTAGAATCTAAAGGGATGCATAAGGACTTTTAAGTACCCATAAAGTCCCTTTAAGAGGCATAAAAACCTATAAGGACCCATAAGGACACATTAGAATCCATAAGGAGGCATCAGGACCTATAAGGACCAATCTGGACCCATAAAAACACATATGGAGCCATAAGGACTCATAACGACCAATAAGGACGCATAAGGATTTTTAGAAGCTCTAAGAACCCTCTTAAGGACCTATAAGAGCCCATAAGGACCCAAAAAAACGCAGAGGGACCTACAAGGACCCATAAGGTCACATAACAACGCATAAGGACCTATAAGTACCCATGAGGACCCATTAGGACATGTAGAGACGCATAACGACCCATTAGGCTCCATAAGAAATATAAACACCAATATTTGCGCTCCTCTTGTAATTTTAATTTTAAATTGTTCACCAAGTTGCCTTAGCCATAAGACAGCGAAAGGACCTTTCGATCTACGAGTCAAACTGCCACCTGCCAACCTGTCTACCACACACGGCGGATGCTTCAATCTGTCCCTTTGATTTCTGAACGTGAAGCAGGGAAGCTGTGAATACCAATTTTTACAGTCTTTGGTTAGACCTGACCGGGAATTGCACCCGAGTCTACCACTTCAGTTGCAGACGCTCTATCCACTCGACCACTGCTCGGTTAATAAGGACCCATAAGGACTCATAAGGACGCATACAGACGTATATAGATCTATAAGAACCCATAAGGGCCCATTAGAATCGGTAAAGAAGCATAATGACCTATAAATTTTCATAGGCACCCATTATAATCTATATGAACCCATAAGGAAGCTAAAGGACCTTGAAGAACCTACAACGACCCATTAGATCCCATAAGGGCGTATGAGGACCTAAAAAGACCCACAAAGACCGATAATTACGCATATAGAGCTATAAGGACCCATGAGGACGCATAGAGACCTGATAGAACCCATTAGGACCCATAAGGACGCATCAGGACTTACAAGGACACAAAAGGACACATAAGGACCCATAAGAACACACAAGGATCTATAAGGAACCATAACGAGGACTTATAAGGACCTATTAGGACCCATAAGGACGCATATGGAGGCATCAGGACACGTAATGACTCATAAGGACGCTTAAGAACCAATAAAAATCCATAAGGACCCATAAGGACCCAGAAAAACGCTTAAGGACCTATAAACACCCATAAGGACGCATAAGAATCCATAAGGACCCATAAGTACGCATGAGGACCAATAACAACCTGTAAGGGTATATAAACCGAAAGAAGGAGCGATAAGAACTCATAAGGACGCATGAAGACCTGTAAGGACCCATAAGGACCTATAAACACGCATAAGGACCTACAAGGTCCCATAAGGACCCATTAGAAGGTCCCATAAGGACGCAGACGCATAAGGAACTATTAGAACCCATAAGGATCCATAAAGACACATAAAGACCTAAAAAACCCATAAGGACACAAAAAGATGAATAAGGGATTCTTGAGGGTCCTGATGTGTTCTTATGGATTGCAATAGGTTCTTACAGGTTTTTATGGGTCCTTTTGGATCATGGTCCTTAGGGGTATTTATGGGTCCTTTATTGGTCTTTATGGGTCCTTAATTGTTGTTGTGAGTTCTTATGGATGCTTTATGGGTCTTCCTGGGTCCTGGTCCCCTCGGGTCCTTTCTGGTCTTTGTGGGTCATTATGGGTTCTTATGGGTCCTTGTGGGTCCTTTTTGTTTCTCATGGGTCCTTATTTGTCTTCATGGGTTTTTATGTTTCTTTATGGGTCCTTAAGCGTCCTGGTCCTCATGGGACCTTTTGGGGCCTTGTGGGACCTAATGGGTCCTTATTGGTCTTTATGGGTCTTTATTGGTCTTTGTATGTCCTAATGGGTGCTTATGGGTCCTTATTGATCCTTAAAGGTCCTTTTCGGTTCCTATGGGTCGTTATTGGTCCTTATGGGTCCTTATATGTTGTTATGGGTCCTTATAGGTTGGTTTAGGTTCTTATGGGTTCATATGGATCAATATCGGTCGTGATTTTTGTGGGTCCTTATGGGTTCTTATTGGTCATTTTAGGTCCTTATTGGTCCTTATTAGTTCGCATGGGTTTTTATTGGTCCTTATTTTTCTTTGCAGGTCCTTATGGTCCTTATTGGTCCTTAAGATTCTTATGGGACTTTAGGGTTTCTAATTGGTCCTTAAGAATCCATATGGGTCCTTGTGAGTTATTATTTGTTTTCAAAATGTCATGTGGGTCCTTATGGATCTTTATTGGTCCTTAAGCATCCTTAAGTGTTTTTATGGGGTCTTATGTGTCCTTATGGGTCTTTATGGGTCCTTATCGGTCCTTATTGGTCATTAGGGGTGCTTATGAGTCCAGGTTGTTATGGGTCCCTATGGGTCCTTATCGGTCCTTATTGGTCATTATGGGTGCTTATGAGTCCAGGTTCTTATGGGTCCTTATTGCTCTTGATGGGTTTCTATGGGTCCCTATGGGTCCGTAGGGGCCCTTATGGGTCCTAAAGAGTCCTTATGATTCCTTATGAGTCCTTATTGTTCTTTACGAGTCTTTATATTTTCCAATGGGTCCTTATGGGTTCTTATAGGTTTATATGTGTCTTTATGGGTTCTCATGGGTCCTTATTGGTCCTTAACTGTTCGCATGTTGTCTCGGTTCTTATGGGTCCTTATAAGTCCTCATGGGTTTTTATCGCTTCTAATGGGTTCTTATGGGTCATTATGAGCCTTTTTACATGTGCACTTTTGGGAACCAGTTCTTGGTTGTAGTGCCTGAATTTAGCTGAGTCACACACAAAAAAAAGGTTTGTGTGTGACTCAGCAAACCTTTTTTGTGTGTAACTCAGCAAAATTCAGGCACTAAAACTAAGAACTGGTTCCCAAAAGTGCACATGTAAACAGGCTATAAGTGTCCGTATGGGTTTTTATGCGTTCTTATGGGTCCTTATGGTTCTTTATTGGTCCCTTGGGTTGTTATGGGTCCTGGTCCATATCGGTTTTTTATTTTCCTTATGGGTTCTTATGGGACCTTATGGGTTCTTTTAAGTCGCTATTGGTCCTTAATGGTCTTTATGGGTCCTTATTAGCCTGTTTACATGTGCACTTTTGGGAATCAGTTCTTAGTTATAGTGCCTGAATTTGCTGAGTCACACACAAAAAAGGTTTGCTGAGTCACACACAAAACCTTTTTTGTGTGTGACTCAGCAAAATTCAGCCACTAGAACTAAGAACTGGTTCCAAAAGTGTACATGAAAACTGGCCATTAGTGTCCTGGTCCTTATGGGTCCTTGTGGGTCCTTATGGGTTCTTATGCATCCTCATCAGTGTCTATGGGTGTTTTTGGGTCCCATGGGTCCTTATTGGTCTTTATGTGTTCTCATGGGTCTTTATGGTCCCTTTGGGTCCTTATGGGTTCTTAATATAAGAATACATAAGAACTCGTTAGAATCGATAAGGACTCATAAAGACTTACAAGGACGCATAAAGACACATTAGAATCCATATAGACGAATAGGGACTTATAGGGATCCATAAGGACGCATAAGGACATATAAGGACCCATAAGCACCCATTAGAATCCACAAGGACGCATCAGGACCTAAATGGATTAATGAGGACCAATAAAGACGCATAAGGACCTATAACAACACATAAGGGTCTATAATAACACATAAGAACCCATTGGGACTCATAAGGACCCATAAAGACCCATAAGGACCCATCAGAATCCAATCAGAAGCATAATGAACTATAAAGACCCAAAAAGACCCAAAAAAAACGCATAAGTGCCTATAAGGACCCATTAGAATCCATGAGGGCGATCAAGGACCTATAAGGACTCATACGGACCCATTGGTTTCCATATAAAACCATAAGGACCAAAAAAGTCCCATAAGGACCAATAACGACGCATAAAGAACTATAAGGACACTTAAGGACCCAATAGAATCCATAAGAACGAGAAGGACCTAAAAAAAACTATATGGACCCATAAGGATGCATAAAACTAATAAGGACCCATAAGGACCCCTAAGGACTCATAAGGAAAAAAAGGACCCATGAGGACCCATTGGGACTCATAAGGACCCCTAAAAACCATTATAGACACATTAGAAATCATAAGGACGCATAAGAAACTACAAGAACCCATAAGTATCCATTAGAATCCATAAAAACGATCAAGGACCTATAAGTACCAATAAAGAAGCATTAACATCGATAAAGACACTTAAAAAAGCGTTAGATTCCATACCGACGAACAATGACTCATAAAGACCAATAAGGACCCTAAAGGACCCATATACACAGATAGGGACCCACAAAAACATAAGGAACCATTAGAATCCATAGGGACGCAAAAGAATTTATAAGGACCTACAGCACCCATTAGAACCCATATGGACGCAAAAGACACATAAGGACCCATAAAAACCCAAAAGGACTTATAAAGATTTATAAGGACCCATAAGGAGCCATAAGGACGATGATGGACGCATAAGGACCCATAAGGACGCATAACAATCAATAAGGACCCATTACGACCTATAAGGACGCATAAGGACCTATAAATGCTTATTAGAATCTTTGACGACCAATAAGAACCTTAACGACACACAAGAACCCACTAGAATTCATAAGGACGCAAAAGACTCTTCATAGTTCCTTATGGGTCATTATAGGTCCTTATGGGTCTCTTTAGATCCTTTATCGTACTTAAAGTTTTTAATGTGTCCTCATAGGTCCCTATGCGTTCTTATGGGCCCTTATGGGTCCTTATAGGTCCTTATGCGTTCTTATGAATTTTCATCGGTACTTATGGGACCTTGTAGGTCCTTATTCGTCTTTTAGGATTTTAATGGGTTCTTAAGGGTGTTTGTAAGTTTTTTTGAATCCTTATGGATTCTAATGGGTCTTATGTGTCCTTTCGTGTCTTTATGCGTCCTTATGGGTTCTTATGTGTCCATATAATATGTCTTTATGCTTCCTTAAGGGTCCTCAAAGGTCCTTATGCGTGTTTATGGATTCCAATAACTACTTATGGGTCCTTATTGGTTCTTATGTTTCATTATTGTTCCTTATGGGCTCTTATGGGTCTTTATGCGTCCTTCTTAGCGCCCTTAGGGATTCTAATGGGTCCTTGTAGGTGTTTATGTGTCTCTATGGGTCTATATTGGTTTTTATGCGTCCTTATGGGTCCTTAAGTGTCTTTATGCATCATTATGCATCCTTATGATTTTTAATGGGTACTTTTAGGTCCCTATGCATCGTTGTGGATTCTAAAGGGTCTTATGGGTCATTATAGGTCCTATTGCGTCCTTGTGGATCTTTATCGGCCTTATAGGTTCTTATGCGTTTATATGGGTTTTTATAGTTCCTTATAAATTTTTATGCGTTCTTATGTGTTTTGATGGATCCTTATTGGTCTTTATCCGTCTGTATTGGTCGTTATGGGTTATTATGCGTCCTTATGGGTCCTTATAGTTCCTTATGCGTCCTTATGGATTTTCATGGGTCTTTATGTTTCATTGTTGGTCTTTACGCGTCTTTATGAGTTCTTATAGGTCCTTATAGTTTCGTTTGCGTTCTTATGTATTCTAATGGGTCGTTACGGGTCTTTATTGATCCTTATGTGTTTTTGTGGGTCTTTTTGCGTCCTTTTGCGTCCTTTTGGGTCTTAATGGGTGCTTATGTGTTCTTATGGGTCGTTGTAGGTCCTTATGCGTCCTGATTGATTCTAACGGGAACTTTTGGGTCCTTATAGGTCCTTATGCGTTTTTATGGACTCAAATGGGTCTTCATGGGTTCTTATAGGACCTTAATAATCTTTATGGATTCTAATGGGTTCTTATGGGTTCTTATAGGTCTTTATGCATCTCTTTGTTTCCTTATGGGGCCCTTTCGGTCCTCATGCATCTTTATGGGTTTTTAGAGGTCCCTATTTGTCCTTATCCGTCCTTATGGATCTTTAAGGGTGTTAATGGGTCCTTATGCGTCCTTATGGGTCTGTGGCGGCTCTCATTTCACCTCGAATGGAAGCCTTTTTCTGCTCAATCGGCTTGTGATGTTAATCATGTGACTTTGCGTCGCTGTTGGCGTTTGCAAGAAGGTTGCGTAGTGCATGCGCCGACTAGTGGCGTGGTGTTTGCCTTTTTTTCACTGTCCGAACTCAGACTCAGACAACTATTTTGAGTTTTCTTTTGGAATTGGGACAACAAGCATCAACAGCAAAATATTTTTCAACGTCGACGTTTTCGTTTCAATTTCAAGTAAAGTGTTTTGTCTGAGTTTTATTTACAGTTAAATCGCTAACGTTTATTTTTTTTTTTGTTTAGTTTAGAAATTGCTGCAAAGTAAATATTTTTTATTTACAGTATATTGTGAAGTTTGTTTTTCTATTATTCAACAAAGTTAATCTACATTAATTATTAGAAACATACGTCACAAGTCGTCATAGGTCCTTATGCGTCCTAATGAGTTCTTATGTGTCCTTATACTGTAAGTCCTTATGCGTCCTCATAGATCCTTATGGGTCCTTATAGGTCCTTATGCGTCCTTATGAGTTTTTATGTGTCCTTATAAGTCCTTATGCGTCCTTACAGGTCCTTATAGGTCTTTATGCAACCTTATGGATTCTAATGGATCCATATTGGTCCTTATATGTCCTTATTGGTCTTTATGGATTCTAATTGGTCCTACTAGGTCTTTATAGGTCCTCATGCATCCTTGTTGGTCCTTATGAGTCATAATGCGTCTTTATGGATTCTAATACCTCCTTATGGGTCCTTATAAGTATTTAATCGTTTTTATGGATTCTAATGGGTCCTTATAGGTCCTTATAGTTCTCTACGCGTCACTATGGATTCTAATGGCTCCTTATGGGTCTTTATGGGTCCTTATAAGACCAAATATGTCCTTATGGGTCCCTATAAGTCCTTATGCGTCCCTATGCGTCCTTATGGGTCCTTATTGGTCTTTATGCGATCTTATGGGTCCTTTTTTGTCCTTATAGGTCCTGATTCCTCCTTATGGATTCTAATGGGTCCTTAAATGTTCTTATATTTCCATATTCGTCGTTATTGGTTATTATGGGTCCTCATTCACCCGTATGGAATCTAATGTGTCCTAAAGGTTCCTTACAGATCCTTATTCGTCCGTATCGGTCCTTATTGTTGTTTATGCATGTTAGAGGATTTTAATGGGTCTTTATGGATCCTTTTGGGTCTTTATAAGTCCTTATTTCTTTTTAAGGTATCTAAAGGTCCTTATTGGTCTTTATAGCTCCTTATTCATCCCTATGAATCCTAATGAGTCTTAATGTGTCCTTGAAGGTCCTTATGCGTCCGTATATGTCCTTATTGGTCCTTATGCATGTTAATGGTTTCTAATGGTTTTTATGGGTCCTTAGATGTCCTTATTCGTCTTTATGGCGTCTAATGGTTCCTTATGGGTCCTTATAGTTCCTTATGCGTCTATATGGATTCTAATGGGTCCTTATGGGTACTTATAGTTCTTTATGCGTTTTTATTGGTCCTAAAGGGTCCTTATAAGTCCTTATTTGTATTTCTGGACTCTCATGGGTCCTTATGCGATCTTATAGGTCTTCAGTCGTCCGGACGGACTCCAAAGGGTTCTTAAGGGTCCTTATAGGTCTTTATGCTCTTCTGTGGAATCTAATGTGTGATTATGAAACCTGATAAGTCCTTATTCGTCCTTATTCGTCCTTATTGGTCCTTATAGGTTTTTGTAGATCCTTGATCGTCCTTTTGGATTCTGATGTGTCTTTGTGGGTCCTTAGAGTTTCTTATGCGTCGTAATGGATTTTAATTGGTCTTTATGGGTTTTTATGTGTCCTTGTGAGTCTCAATGTGTCCATATATGTCCTTATAGTTCCTTATGCGTCTTTATTGGAAAATATTAGTCCTTATAGGTCCTGATGCGTCCTTATGGATTCTAAAGGGTTCTTATCGGTCCTTAAAGGTCCTTATTCTACCCTACGGATTCTAATGAGTTTTAAAGGGTCTATATAGGTCCTTATGCGTCCTTATGGGTCCCTATAGTTTCTAATGAGTCCTTATGCATCTATATGGATTCTAATGGTTTCTTATGTGTCCTTATAGGTTTTAAATCGTCCTTACGGATTCTAATATGTGCTTACGGGTTAATATAGGTCTTTATTCGTCTTTATGGACTTTAAAGGGTCCTTATAGGTTTTCATGCGTCCTTACTGGTGCTTATGGGTCCTAACGTGTCCTTCTGGGTCTTTATGGGTTTTATTGGTCATTATGCGTCCTTATGGGTCTCTATGGGTCCTTATGGGTCCTTATAGGTTTTTTTACATCCTTAGGGATTTTAATGGGTCTTGATGTGTCCTTATAGATCCTTATGTGTCCCTATTGGTTCTTAAAATTCCTCATAAGTTTTGATGCGTTTATTTGGATTCTAATACGTTCTTATGGGTTTTTATTGGTCTTTATTTGTCCTTATGGGTTTTTAAAGTCCTTATGCGTCCTTATGGGTGCTTATGGGTCCTTAATGGTCCTTCTGCGTCTTAATAGATTTTAGTGAGTCCTTATTGGTACTTATATATTCTTATGCGTCTTTATTAGTTCCTATGAGCCCTATAGGTCCTTATGCGTGTTTATGGATTCTAAAGGGTCCTTATTGGTCCTTATAGGTTTTCATTTCTTTTGATGGATTCTAATACGTCCTTACGGATTCTTATGGGTCCTTTTGGGTCCTTATAGGTCTTTGTCTCTTCTTATTCTTATGTGTCCTTATGTTTCCTTATGAGTCCTTATGCGTTCTTATGCGTCCTAATTGGTCCCAATGGGTAATTTTAGATCTTTATGCGTACATGTGTGTCCTAATGTGTCCTTATAAGTCCTTACGTGTTCTTATGGGTCCTTATGGGTCCTTATTTGTCCGTATGAGTTTTTATGGTTCCTTATGCGACCTTATGCTTCCTTAAGGGTTTTATAGAATCCTCATAGATACGGTATTCGTCCTTATTCATTCTATTGTGTCCATACTGGTGCTTATAGGTCCTTATACGTCCTTATGCGTCTTTATGGGTCCTTATAAGTTCTTATGCGTCCTTATGGAATCCAGTGGGTTCTTATGGGTCTTTATAGTTCTTTATTCATCCTTATTAGTCCTTTAAAAGTATTTTAAGTCTTTGTGCGTCGTTATGGATTCTAATGTGTCCTTATGGGTTCTAATAGGTCCTTATGTGTGCTTATGGGTCCTCATGGGTCCTAAAGTGTCCTCATAAGTCTTTTTGCGTCCTTATGGATTCCAATGATCTTGATATGTCCTTATTTTACATTACGGATTCTAAAGGGTCCTCTTGGGTCTTTATATGTTCTTATTCGTTTTTATGGATTGTAATGGGACCTTATGCGTCTTTCTAAGTGACTATGCGTTCTTTTCGGTCCTTATGGGTCTTTATAGATCCTTAGGCGTCCATTTCGGTCTTTGTGAGTCCTAATAGGTCTTTATGGGTCCTTATGCGTCCTAATGGGTCCTTATGTGTGCTTATAAGTCCTTATGCGTCCTTATAGATTCTATTGGGTCCTTATGGGTCTTTATAGTCCTTTTTGTGTCTTTGTGGGTTTTAATGGGTCCTTATGGGTCCTTCTAGGTCCTTATTCTTCCTTAAGGATACTAATGGGTGGTAATGAGTCTTTATAAGTCCATATCCTTCTTTATGGATTCTAATGGGTTTTCATGGGTGCTTTTAGTTTTTTATACGTTCTTATTGGTGCTTATGGGTCCTTACAGGTCCTAGATAGTGTTTATGGATTCCAATTGAAGCTTATGGGTTTTCATAGTTCTTTATGCGTCCTTATGGAGTCTAATGGGTCCTTGTGGGTTTTTGAGAATTTTTATGAGTCCCAATGGGTCCTTATCAGTCTTCATAGGTCCTTATGCGTCTTTATGGGTCCTTATTGGGCCTTTACTGGTCTTTATGCGTTTTTATGCGTCTTTATGGGTTTTTTAAGGGTGGTATAGTTCCTTTTGCGTCCTTATGGATTCTAATGGATCTTTATGGGTTCTTACAGATCCTATTTCATCTTTATGTGTTTGAATGGGTCGTTGTAGTTCCTTATATTTCGTTACACGATTTCAAGGATTCCAATGGGTTTATTTAGGTTTTCATGCGTCGTTATGGGTCGTTATTCGTTCTTAAGCGTCCTTATTAGTCTTTTAAGGTCCTAACAGGTCCTGATGCGTCCTTATCGATTTTAATGTGTCCTTAGGGGTCCTTGTTGGTCTTTATGCATCCTTGAGGGTTTTTAATGGTCCTTATAGGTCCTTATGCATTCTTATGAGTCCTTATGCGTCCTTACTGGTCTTTGTCCGTCCTTATAAGTCCCTTTGCGTGCATATGCTTCCTTATGCTTCTTTATGTGTCCTAATGGGTCCTAATAGGTCGTTACTCGTTCTTATGGTTTCTAATGGGTGTTTATGGGTTCTTATAGGTCCTTATGCGTCCTTATGCGTAATTATGGGTCATAAAGTGCTCTCATACGTCCTTATGCGTTTTTATGGATTCTAATGGGTCCTTATGGATCCTTGTCGTTCCTTAGTTGTTCTTAAAAAGTCTAATTGGGCTTTATAGTTCTTTATGGGTCCTCATAAATCCTTATGCGTTTTTAAGGATTCTAATGGGACGTTATGGGTCCTTCTATGTCATTATGCATCCTCATCGGTCCTTATGAGTCTTTATATGTCTTTACGCATCCTTATGAGTGTTTGTGGGTCCGTGTATGTCCTTAAGTGTCCTTATGGGTGTTTATAAGTTCTTGTATAAGTTTATGCGTCCTTTTGTGTCCTCATGAATTTTTATGGGTTTTTAGGCTTCCATATGGGTCCTTATGCGTCCTTACAAGTCTTTATGCGTTTTTATGGAATCTAGTGGGTCCTTATGTGTACTTATTGTTTTTTTTTCGTTCTTATTGGTTTTTATGGATCCCTTTACATCTTTATGTGTCGTTATGGATTCTCATGGGTCCTTATGGGTCCTTAAAAGTCTTTATTCCTTATTATGGATTCTAATGGTTCCTTATAGGTCCTTACAAGTTTTTATGCGTCCTTGCAGGTTCTAATGGGTCTTTATTAGCCTGTTTACATGTGCACTTTTGGGAACCAGTTCTTAGTTCTAGTGCCTGAATTTTGCTTTTTTGTGTGTGATCAGCAAACCTTTTATGTGTGTGATTCAGCAAAATTCAGGCACTAGAACTAAGAACTGGTTCCCAAAAGTGCACATGTAAACAGGCTATTTGTGTCCTTTTAGGTTGTTATGCATCGTTATGACCTTATTGGTCCACATGGGTTCTTATATGTTTTGTGTGCCATTATAGGTCGTTTTTTGTGTTTATGCAACCTCATGGATTTTAATGGGTCGTTATTTGTGTTTATAGTTCCTTGTGCCCCATTTTAGGTTATTAAGGATCTATAAGGACGCATAAGGTCCTAAAAGGACCCATAAGGAACCATAAGAACGCACAAACATGCATAAGTACCAACAAGGATCCATAAGGACTCATAAGGACCTACCAGGTCATTTAAGCACTCATAGGAACGCAAAAGGCCATAAAGGACTAACAAGGACCCATCATGACTCATAGGGACTTACAAGGACACACAAGGACCCATAAAGACGCATAAGAACCCATAAGGACCAATAAAAACCCATCAGGACGCATAGGAACGTATGAGGACCATTAAGGACCATCAAAATCAATGAGGACGCATAAGGACCCATAAGGACCCTTTAGAGTCCATAAAGACGCACAAGGACCTCCAATTAGAGTGCGAAAAGACGTATAATGACCAATGAAGATCCATAAGTACCCATTAGAATCCATCAGGACCCATAAGGACTACATAGACCCATAACGACCCATAAGGACCCACAAAGACCCATTAGTCCCTATAAAGATGCATAAGGACCTGTAAGGATCCATAAGGACACATTAAGACGCATAAAGACTTTTACGAACACATAAGGACCCATAAAAACGCATAAGAAACCATAAAAAAACATAAGGACACTTAGGAACGCATTAAAATTTTAAGTACCCATAAAAACCCATTTGATTCCATAAATACGAATAAGGACCTATAAGTACGCATAAGGAGCCATAAAAACTCATAAGAACCCATAATGACCTCTTAGAACGCATTAAGACGCTAAAGGGCATATAAGGACCCAATGGGACTCTTTAGTGCGCATAAGGACCTATAAGGACACTTAAGCACCCATAAGAACGCATAAGGACCTATAAGGGATGCTAGGGGACTATAAGGGACCTGTAAGAGCGCATAGGGATGCATAAAGACCAATAAGGACCTATAAGGACCCATGAGAACGAATAAGGACTTACAAGGATCCATAAAGAAACATAAAGATGCATTAGGACCAATAAGGACCCATAAGGACCCATTAGATTACATATAGATGCATAAGAAAAAAAAGGACACATAAGGACTCATAAAGACCATTAAGGACCCATTAAGACCCATTAAAATCTTTAGGGACGAATAAGGGCTTATAAGGACCAATGTAGACCCTTTAGAATCCATAAGGACAAATCAGGACCTATATGGACACATACGGACCAATGAGGACGCATTAAGAATTATAAGAACACTTAAGGACCCATTAGAATCCATAAGGACGAATAAGGACTTATAAGGACTTATAAAAACCAATAAGGACCCATAAGGACACATATGGACGCATAAGGACCTATAAGGACATTTAAGGACCCATTACAATTCATCAGGACGCATGAAGACATAAAAGGACCCATTAAAATCCATAAAGACGCATAAGGTTTTTGCGTCTTAATGGAATCTAATGGGTCCTTATGGGTTCTTATAGGTCCTTATTCGTCCTTTTGGGATCTAATAAGTCCTTCTGAATCTATATAAGTCCTTGTGCGTTCTGATGGGATCTAATGGACTCTTAAGGGTCCTCATAGGTTCTTATGCATCCTGTGTGTCTTCATGAGCCTTATGCGTCTTTATGCGTCCTGACGGATTCCGATGGGTGTTTATGGTTCCTAGTAGGTCCTTATTCGTCTTTATAGATTTTAATGGGTCCTTGTGGGTCCTTATCGGTCCTTATTGTTCCTTTTGCCTCTTTATGGATTCTAATGGGTTTTCATGTGTCCTTATACGTCCTCTTTCGTTCTTATGAATTCCAATTGGTCCTTATGGATCCTTATGTGTCTTTATGCGTCCTTTTGGATCTTTTTCGGTCCTTATAGTTGCTTATGCGTTTATATTGGTTTTTATTGATCTTTACAAGTCCTTATGCGTTCTTATGGGTCTTGAAAGGTCCTTAATGGTCCTTTTGCGTCCTTATGGGTCTTTATGGGTCTTTATGCGTCCTTATATGTCTCTATGGGTCCTAAAGTGTCCTTATAGGTTCTTATTCGTCCTTATGGACTCTAATATGTTTTTATGGTTCCTTATAGGTGCTTATACGTTTTTACGAGTCCTTAAGCGTCCTTACATTTTTTTTGCGTCCTTATGAAATCTAATTGGTCCTTATGGGTGTTTATAGGTCCTTATTTGTTTTTCTGGATTCTAATGGGTCTTTATAGGTCCTTATGCGTCATTTTGGTTTGTTGTGGGTCTTTGTTGATCCTTATGTGTCCTTATGGGTTTTTCTGGGTCCTTCTGCGTTCTTATTGGTCGTATTAAGTGCTTACGCGTCTTTATGGGTCCTTAGAGGTCCTTATGCGTCCTTATGGATTTTTACGGGTCCTTATAGGTCCTTATGCGTCCAAACGGATTCAAATGGGTTCTTATGAGTCCTTATAAATCCTTATACGTCCTTACATTTCTTTATGGAATTTTAAACGTGTTTATGCGTCCTTATGCGTCCTTATGGGTCATTATGGCTCCTTATATGTATTTATGCGTCCTTATGGGTCCTTGAGGGGCTCTTACAGGTCTTTATGCGTCCTTATAAATTCTAATGAGTCCTTATGGGTCTTTATAAGTTTTGATGCTTCCTTATGGGCCACTTTGGGTCCTTAGTGTTTTTTATGCGTCCTTATGGGTCTTTACAAGTTTCGATGCTTCCTTAAGTGTCCCTTTGGGTCCTTGAAGTTTTTTATGCGTTCTTATGGTCATTTTAAGTCCTTTTGCCTCCTTATTGGTCTTTATGGGTCCTTACAAATTTTTATGCATCCTGATGGATTCCATTGGGTTCTTATGCGTTCGTATAGGTCTGCATGCGTCCTTATGGGTCTCTATGGGTCCTCATAAATCCTCATGCGTCCCTATGGACTCTAATGGGTCCTTATGGGTCCTTATAGGTCCTTAGGCGTCCTTATTTTATCCAATAGGTCCTTATGGGTCCACTTTGGTCCTTATGCGTCCCCATCGGTTTTAATGTGTACTTATGGGTCCTTATGCATCCTTATGGGTCCTTATGGATTCCAATGGGTCCTTATTCGCCTTATGGGTCCATATTGGTCTTTATAGGTCTTTATGCGTGCTTATGGATTCTAGTGGGTTCTTGTGGGTCGTTATAGGTCCTTGTTCGTCCATATGGAATCTAATGGGTCCTTATGTCCCCTTAGGGGTCCTTATTCGTTGTTATGAGTCATTATAGGTTCCTATAAGTCCTTTTGTATCCTAATTGGTTCTTATGGGTCCATGTAGGTCCTTAGCAACCTTGTGGGTCTTCATGGATTTTTATAGGTCCTCTTGCATCCATATGGATTCCAATGCATCCTTATGCGTTCTTATAAGGCCTTATAAGTTTGTATGGGTCCTAGTGGGTCCTCTTATGATTCCTTATGCGTCCTTATGACTTCTAATGGGTCCTTATGGGTCCTTATAGATCCTTATGCGTCTTTATGAGTCTATATAGGTCCTTATAGTTCCTTATGTGTCCTTAATGATTCTAATGGGTCCTAGTTGGTCCTCATAGGTCCTTATTCGACCTTATTGATTCTAAGGGGTCCATATGGGTTCTTATTAGTCCTTATGCATTTTTATGTGTCTTTATGGTTCCATATGGGATCTAAAAGGACCCATAAGGACGCTTAAGAACCCATAAGGACCTTAGGGAACCATAAGGACGCATAAACACCCATAAGAACCCATAACAGCACATAAGGACGCATAATGACCTATAAGGACCCATAAGGCGAATTGGAATCCACAAGGACGCATATGGACATATAATTACGCATAAAAACCCATAAAGACGCATACGGACCTATAAGGACCCATAAGGACACATAAGGACGCATAAAGACCTATAAGGACACATAATGATCCATAAGGACGCATAAGGACCCATAAGGACCCATATAAACCCATAATGACCCATTAGAAGCCACAATGACGAATAGGGACTTATAAGGACCCAGAAGGACCTATTAGAATGTGTAAGGACGCAGAAGGACCTATAACGACTCATAAGGAGACATAAGGACGCACAAGGAACTAGGAGGACTCTTAAGGACGCATTAGAGTCCATAGGGACGCATAAGGACGCATAAGGACTCATAAGGACCCATTAGAATCCATGAGGACGGATGAGGACCTATAAGGACCCATTAAATTTTATAAGGACGCATAAGTACTTATAACGGCCCATAAGTTCCCATAAGGTCGCATAAAAACCTATAAGTACCCATAGGAACCTATTGGAATCCGTAAGGACGCTAAAAGACCTATAACAAACCATAGGGAAACATAAGGACGCATAAGGACCCATAAGGAACCATTAGAATCCATAACGACGCATGAGGACTTATAGGGACCCATTAGGACCCATCTGAAGCATAAGGATTAATAAGTACCCATAAGGACTCATATAGCCTTGAAGAACCTATAAGGACCCACAATGACGCATAAGAACTTAGAAGGACCCATAAGAACCCGTTGAAATTCTTGAGGACGCATATGGACCTATGAGGACCCATAAGAACGCATAAGGATCTATAAAGACAAATAAGAACCCATAAAGACGCATCAGGACCATTAAGGACCCATAAGAACCCAAAAGGACGCTTAAAAGACTTACAAGGATCCATAAGGTACCATAAGGACGATGATGGATGCATAAAGACGCGTAAGAGTGCATAAAAATCAATCAGGACCCATAACGACTTATAAGAACGCATAAGGACCTATAAACGCTTATTAGAATCTATGACGACAAATAAAGACCTATAACGACACACAAGAACCCACTAGAATTCATAGGGACGCAAAAGAGTCTTCATAGTTCCTTATGGGTCATTATAGGTCCTTATGCGTCCTTATGAATTTTCATCGGTACTTATGGGTACTTATCCTTATTCTTATTTGTCCTTTAGGATTCTAATGGGTTCTTAAGGGTGTTTATAAGTCTTTTTGAGTCCTTATGGATTGTAATGGGTCTTATGTGTCCTTTCGTGTCTTTATGCGTCCTTATGGGTCTTTATGTGTTCTTATATGTCCTTATGCTTCCTTAAGGGTCCTCAAAGGTCCTTATGCGTCTTTATGGATTCCAATAGGTACTTATGGGTCCTTATTGGTCCTTGTGTTTCATTATTGTTCCTTATGTGCTATTATGGGTCCTTATGCGTCCCGCTTAGTCCTCATGGTTCCTTATGTGCCCTTAGGGATTCTAATGGGTCCTTATAGGTCTTTATGTGTCTCTATGGGTCTTTATGGGTCTTTATAAGTCTTTATGAGACCTTATGGATTTTTTTGTTTCCTTTTGTGTCCTTATAGATCCTTATTCGTCTTTATGGATTCTAATGGATCCTTCTGGGTCCTTCTGGGTCATTATGCATCGTTATGGGTCCTTATGGGTACTTATAGTTCCTTTTGCCTGTTTATGGATTCTAACGGGTCCTCATGCGTCCTTATAGGTCCTTATTCGTTTTTATGGATTCTAATGGGTCTTTATGGGTGTTTATAGGTCTTTGTACGTCCTTATGTGTCCTTATGTATCCTTGTTCGTCCTTATGCGTCCTTATATGCCCTTATGGGTCCTTTTAGGTCCTTATGGGTCCATGTGGGTCTTTATGCGTCCTTATGGGTCCTTAAGTGTCCTTATGCATCATTATGCATCCTTATAAGTCTTAATGGGTACTTTTAGGTCCCTGTGCGTCGTTGTGGATTCTAATGGGTCCTTATGGGTCATTATAGATCCTTTTGCGTCCTTGTGGATCTTTATCGGCCTTATAGGTTCTTATGCGTTTATATGGGTTTTTATAGTTCCTTGTAAGTTCTTTTGCGTTCTTATGTGTTTTGATGAGTCCTTGTTGGTCCTTATCCGTCCATATTGGTCGTTATGGGTTTTTATGCTTCCTTATGGGTCTTTATAATTCCTTATGCGTCCTTATGGATTTTTATGAGTTTTTGTGTTTCCTTGTTGGTCTTTATGCGTCTTTATGAGTCCTTATAGGTCCTTATAGTTTTGTTTGCGTTCTTATGGATTCTAATGGGTCGTTATGGGTCTTTATTGATCCTTATGTGTTCTTGTGGGTCTTTTTGCGTCCTTTTGCGTTCTTTTGGGTCTTAATGGGTGCTTATGCGTATTTATGGGTCCTTATGGGTCCTTTTAGTACCTTATTCGTCCTGATTGATTCTAATGGGAACTTTTGGGTTATTATTAGTCCTTATGCGTTTTTATGGACTCAAATGGGTTTTCATGGGTCCTTATAGGACCTTAATAGTCTTTATGGATTCTATTGGGTTCTTATAGGTCTTTATGCGTCCTTATGTTTCCTTATGGGGCTCTTTAGATCCTCATGCATCTTTATGGATTTTTAGGGGTCCTTATTTGTCCTTATCCGTCCTTATGGATTTTTATGGGTGTTAATGGGTCCTTATGCATCCTTGTGGGGCTGTGACGGCTGTCATCTCACCTGGAATGGAAGCCTTTTTCTGCTCAATCGGCTTGTGATGCTAATCATGTGACTTTGCGTCGCTGTTGGCGTTTGCAAGAAGGTTGCGTAGTGCATGCGCCGACTAGTGGCGTGATATTTGCCTTTTTTTCACTGTCCGAACTCAGACTCAGACAACTATTTTGAGTTTTCTTTTGGATATGGGACAACAAGCATCAACAGCAAAATATTTTTCAACGTCGACGTTTTCGTTTCAATTTCAAGTAAAGTGTTTTGTTTGAGTTTTATTTACAGTTAAATCGGTAAAGTTTACTTTATTTTGTTTAGTTGAGAAATTGCTGCAAAGTAATAATTTTTTATTTACAGTATATTGTGACGTTTGCTTTTCTTTTATTCAACGATGTTAATCTACATTAATTATTAGAACCATACGTCACAAGTCCTCATAGGTCCTTATGCGCCCTTATGGGTCCTTATACGTCCTTATGCGTCCTCATAGATCCTTATGGGTCCTTATACAGTAGGTCCTTATGCGTCCTTATGAGTTCTTATGTGTCCTTATATGTCCTTATGCGTCCTTATAAGTCCCTATAGGTCCTTATGCAACCTTATGGATTCTAATGGATCCATATGGGTCCTTATAAGTCCTTATTCGTCATTATGGATTCTAATTGGTCCTACTGGGTCTTTATAGGTCATTATGCATCCTTGTTGGTCCTTATGAGTCATAATGCGTCTTTATGGATTCTAGTATGTCCTTATGGGTCCTTGTAAGTCTTTGATCGTTTTTATGGATTCTAATGGGTCCTTATAAGTCCTTATAGTTCTCTATGCGTCACTATGAATTCTAATGGCTTCTTATGAGTCTTTATGGGTCCTTATAAAACCAAATGTGTCCTTATGTGTCCCTATAAGTCCTTATGCGTCCCTATGCAATCTTATGGGTCCTTATTGGTCCTCATGCGGTCTTATGGGTTTTTATGGTCCTTATAGGTCCTGATTCCTCCTTATGGATTCTAATGGGTCCTTAAATGTTCTTATATTTCCATATGCGTTCTCTTTGGTTTTTATGGGTCCTTATTCATCTGTATGGATTCTAACGAGTCCTAAAGGTTCCTTACAGATCCTTATTCGTCCGCATCGGTCCTTATTGGTGCTTATGCATGTTAGAGGATTTTAATGAGTCTTTGTGGGTCCTTATGGGTAATTTTAAGTCCTTATTCGTCTTTAAAGATTCTAAAGGCCCTTATTGGTCTTTATAGCTCCTTATTGGTCCCTATGGATCCTAATGGGTCCTAATGTGTGCTTATAAGTCCTTATGCGTCCCTATAAATTTTATTGGGTCATTATGGGTCTTTATAGTCCTTTTTGCGTCTTTATGGGTTTTAATGGGTCCTTATGGGTCCTTATAGGTCCATATTTTTTCTTAAGAATTCTAATGGGTCGTAATGAGTCATTATAGGTCCTTATGCTTCCTTATGGATTCTAATGGGTTTTTATGGGTCTTTTTAGTTCCTTATGCGTCCTTATTGGTGCTTATGGGTCCTTACAGGTCCTTGATAGTGCTTATGGATTCCAATTGAAGCTTATGGGTTTTTATAGTTCCTTATGCGTCCTTATGGAGTCTAATGGGTCCTTGTGGGTCTTTGAGGGTTTTTATGAGTCCCAATGGTCCTTATTTGTCCTTATGCGTTTTTATGGGTCCCTTTTGGGTCCTTACTGGTCTTTATATGTCTTTAGGCGTTCTTATGGGTCCTTATAGGGTGGTATAGTTCCTTTTGCGTCCTTATGGATCCTAATGGGTCCTTATGGGTTCTTAGAGTTCCTATATCATCCTTATGTATTCTAATTGGTCGTTGTAGTTCCTTATATTTCGTTACACGACCTCATGGATTTCAATGGGTCTATATAGGTCTTCATGCGTCCTTATGGGTCCTCATTAGTCCTTAAGCGTCCTTATTAGTCTTTTAAGATCCTAATAGGTCCTGATGCGTCCTTATCAATTTTAATTTGTTCTTAGGGGTCCTTGTTGTTCTTTATGCATCTTTATGGGTCTCTAATGGTCCTTATAGGTCCTTACGTGTTCTTAAGGGTCCTTATGGGTCCTTACTGGTCTTTGTCCGTCCTTATGAGTTTCTTTGCGTGCATTTGCGTCCTTAAGCTTCTTTATGTGTTCTAATGGGTCCTAATAGGTCGTTATTCGTTCTTATGGTTTCTAATGGGTGCTTATGGGTCCTTATAGGTCCTTATGCGTCCTTATGCGTAAATATGGGTCATAAAGTGCTCTCATACGTCCTTATGCGTTTTTATGGATTCTAATGGGTCCTTATGTGTGCCCTTCGTTCCTTATTTGTTCTTAAAGATTCTAATGGGGCTTTATGGGTCCTTATGGGTCCTTATAAGTCTTAATGCGTTCTTAAAGATTCTAATGGGACGTTATGGTTCCTTCTAAGTCATTATGCATCCTCATCGGTCCTTATGAGTCTTTATAAGTTCTTACGCGTCCTTATGGGTGTTTGTGGGTCCGTGTATGTCCTTATATGTCCTTATGGGTCTTTATGGGTTGTTATATATGTTTATGCGTCCTTTTGTGTCTTCATGGGTTTTTATGGGTCCTTATGCTTCCATATGGGTCCTTATGGGTCCTTACAAGTCTTTATGCGTCCTTATGGAATCTAGTGGGTCCTTATGTGTACTTATTGTTTTTTTTTCGTTCTTATTGGTTTTTATGGGTCCCTATACATCTTTATGTGTCGTTATGGATTCTCATGGGTCCTTATGGGTCCTTAGAAGTCTTTATTTCTAGTTATGGATTCTAATGGTTCCTTATGGATCTTTACAGGTTTTTATGCGTCCTTACAGGTTCTAATGGGTCTTTATTAGCCTGTTTGCATGTGCACTTTTGGGAACCAGTTCTTAGTTCTAGTGCCTGATTTTTGCTGAGTCACACACAAAAAAGGTTTGTGTGTGACTCAGCAAACCTATTTTGTGAGTGACTCAGCAAAATTCAGGCATTAGAACTAAGAACTGGTTCCCAAAAGTGCACATGCAAACAGGCTGATAAGGACCTTACAAGACCCATAGGGACCTGCAAGGACGCATAAGAACCTATACGCACAAAAAAAGACAATTAAGGACGCATTGAAAACCCCAAGGACCCATAAGAACGCATAACGACCTATAAGCACACAAAAGGACCCATAAGGACGCATAAGGAACCACTAAAATCCATAGGGACTCATAAGGATCTATAACGACCAGGAAAAACCCATTAGAATCTTTAAGGACGCAAAAGGATCTATAAGGACCCAAAAAGACACGTTTGAATCCATAAAAAAGAATAAGAATTTTAAGGACCCATGAGGACCCATTAGAGTCCATAAGGACGCATAAAGACTTATAAGGACCCATAAGAACCCATTACATTCAATAAGGACGCATAAGGATCCATAAAAAACCAAAAGGACGCATAAGACCTATAACGACGGATAAAGACGCATAATGATGTATAACGACCCATAAAAGATAATAAGGACTCATAAGAATTTATAAGGACCTATAAGGACCCATAAGGACCAACAAGGACGCATAAAAACCTATAAAGACAGATAAGGACACATAAGGACGCATAAGCACCCATTAGGACCCATAAAAACGCAGAAGGACCCATTAAACTTTATTGGGACCCATAAAGACCTATAAGCACCCATATAGACCAATTAGAATTCATAACGACGCAAAAAGACCTATAAGGACCTATAAAGACTCAAAATGACGCATAAGGACCTATAAGAACACATAAATACATATTAGAATCCACAAGAACGAATGAGAACTAATAAGAACTAATGAGGACCCATTGGAGTCCATAATGACGCATAAGGACATATAAGGACCCATAAGGACGCATTAAGATTTATAACGACCGATAAAAACGCATACGGACCTGTCACGACCCATAAAAACGCATAAGAATGCGAAAAAACCTATAAAGATTCATTACGACTCATAAGAAAACTTAAGGACTCACAAGGACTTATAAGAACCCATAAGAACACATAAAGATATGTAGAGAGCTATAAGAACCCATAAGGACCCACAACGACGCTTAAGCACCCATAATTAGCCATAAGGACGCATAAGCACCCATTAGAACTCATAAGGACGCAGAAGGACGCATAAAGACCCATAAAGACCTAGAAGGATCAAAAAGGACCCATAACGACTCATAAGGACGCATAAGGACGCATAAGGATATATAAAGACCCATTAGAATTCATTAAGACGAAAAGGAACCTATAAGGACTCGTAAGGTCCCATTGGAATCCATAAGGACGCAAAAGAAACTGTAAGGACCCATAAGGACCCATAAAGACGCATAAAGACTTATAAAGACCCATTAGGACCCATAAAGACGCATAAGGTCCCACAAGGACCCATAAGGACGGATAACGACCAATAAGGACCAACAAAGAACCATAAGAACGCATAAGGACCTATAAGAACTCGTAAAGAACCATTAAGATGCCTAAGCACCTATAAGGACCAATTAAGATCCACACGGACGCAAAAGGACCTTTAAAAATCTATAAGGACCTATAAGAAACCATAAGGACAAATAAGGACCTATAAGGACACATAAGGACCCATTAGAATCCATACGGACGTAAAACGAACTATAAGGACCCATAAAAACACAAAGGGATGCATAAGGACCTATAAAGACCATAAGGACCCATTAAAAGCAATAGGGACTCATAAGGACCTATAAGGACACATAAAGAACCATTAGAATTCATAATGACGCAAAAGGACTTTTTTTTACGCGTCCTTATGGATTCTAATGTGTCCTTATGGATTCTAATGGGTCCGAATAGGACCTATGAGATCCTTATGCGTCCTTATGGGTCCTTATGGTTCTTTATGCGTTCATATGGATTCTAATGGGTCCATATGGGTCCATATGGGTCCCTATAGTTCCTTATGCGTCCTTATGGATGGTAATGGGTCCTTATGAGTTTTTATGGGTCCTTATGATTCCCAATGTTTCTTTTTGGTTCCTTATAGGTCCTTATGGGTCCTTATAGTTCCTAATGCGTCCTAATCGATTCTAATGGGTTCTTATGGGTCTTCATGGGTCCTTGTGAGTCCCAATGAGTTCTTATTTGTCTTTATAGTTCGGTATGTTTCCTTGTTTGTCTTTATTGGTTTTTATAAGTCTTGCTGCGTTTCTATGGATTCTAATGGGTCCTTCTGGGTCCTTATAGGTCCTTAATTGTTCCTAAGGATTTTAATGGGTCGTAACGGGCCTTTATAGGTTTTTATGCGTCCTTATGTGTCCTTATTGGTCCTTATGTGTCCTTATGAGTCCTTATTTTTCTAAATGGATTCTAATGGGTCCTTATGTGCCCTTATGTTTCCCTACGCGTCTGTATGGATTCTAATGGGTCCTTATATGTCCTCATTCGTCCTAATGGGTGCTTATTGGTCCAAATGGGTCCTTATGTGTCCTTATGGGTCCTTATAAGTCTTTATAGGTCCTTATGCGTTGTTATGGATTCTAATGGGTCCTTATGGGCCCTTATAGTTCGTTATGCCTCGTAATTGTTCCTTACAAGTTCTTATAGGTCCTGATGCGTCCTTATGGATTCTGTTTGGTCTTTATGGGTCCTTTTTGGTCCTTATGCGTCTTTATGGGTCTCTATGGGTCCTTATAAGGCCTTAGGCGTTTTTATGGGTCCTTATGTGTCTTTATTGGTCCTTATCCGTTCTTATGAGTCCTTATGCGTCCTTATGTGTCCTTATGCGTCCATTAGATTTCTTATGGGTAGGTATGTGTTTTTATAAGTTCTTATGTGTCCTTATTGGTCCTTATTGGTTTTTATAAGTCCTGATGCGTCCTTATGGAGTTTAATGGGTCCTTTTGGGTCCTTATAGGTTTTTATTCTTCCTTATGGATTCTAGTGGGTCCTTATTTTCCTTACTGGTCCTTATGCGTGTTTTTGCTTTGTAGTGAGTCCTTACGGTCCCAATAGGTGCTTATGTGTCCTTATGTATTGTAATGGATCCTTGTGTGTCCTTATAGGTCTTTATTCCTCCTGATGGATTCTAATAGGTTCTTATAGATTTTTATTCGTCTTTACGAATTCTAATTGGTCCTTATGTGTCCTTATAGGTCCTTGCTCGTCGTTATGGTTTTTAATGGGTCCTGATTGGTCCTTATATGTTTTTATGTGTCTTTATGGATTCTGGGGCAACATGACAGAACGTGCTAGCGAGCTCGTAAAGGCCATTCTCGCTCGCTAAAACGCGCTAACGAGCAAAAAATCTTCGTAGACTAACTGCCATTTCTGAGCCGTCTTGCCCAACACACATTAAAATGGCTCGCTCGAATTTTTTTGCGAGATGTTTGTAACTTGTGTTAGTACGTAATAAATACCTCATTGTGACGTCAGATGCATTTCTATTTCAAAATAATGCGTTCAAGCGTATTGTATGTACTGAATTGTTATGGAAAAAGATACTTTAAGCTATGCGTGATTATTCTACGCAAGCAAATTCTTCAACTGATAACAATTAGTAAATGAACGACAGAATTTAATTATATTTTTGGATCAATGTAAAATAAGAACAACTTTTTCCATACTATAACTTTTTAAATGACGCAAAGCGCCCTTGAGGTTGTTGGTGGGTAAACTCATGTGTTAACAGTAACTTTAAGTCTTAAGGTTTCAAAATTTTTCAAAAGTGAGCAAATCGAAGTGCACTTTCTTTTTAGAACCGGTAAATCTTTAGTTTGGACTGGCTGTTTTTAATTTTTTGCCAATATTCAGTCTCATTTGTTCTCGATTTTGTAAAAATTTTGAGAGCATCGATGTCATTTTTAGCGGGCATGTTTGAAGCACTGTCTAATTCTTATAGCTCTGTCTGCTTAAGACAAGTGAAGGCTTTTTTCTTGCTTTTGCAGCATCGTAAAATCGCAAAAGCAAAAAAGCAAGCTTTTTTCAAATTGAACAACGGCCGAAAAAATTTCTCAATTGCTTGCGCAGAGCAACAGAGCTTTATAATCTTGAATAGTTGCAATTTTGCTTGCAAGCACAAGAAAATCACTGAAATTTTATCGTTTTGAGTCTGCACGAATTTTAGTTTCTTTGATTAGTTTGAATTTGTTTTTTTGTTTGTTTCGCTGCTGAGGCTGGCAGTGTTTTTGATTTGTTCTTAAAATTTGAGCAAAAATGAGGCTCGTGTTTTAGAAAATCGTTCTTATAAAAGGAGTGTGTTACTGTTTTTGTCAACTTGCACTACTTAGCATTTCTTTATCAATCGAAACAGCTAATGGTTCTCAATGCAATTCGCTTTTTTTTAGCAGTCTATTAGCAAACATGGCGACGATTTGAATTAATTTTCAGTAAAACTTCGCATGAGTTAGAAGTTTTCAACATTTCGCCTTTAATTTCTGAACCAAAAAGATTTCTCGCACGCTTAAAGAGTGCTTCAAGATCCTCTTTAAGTTGGCGAGGAAAAAGTGACGTTTTTTTACTCGAACTGCTTTTCGAAATCGCTCAAAGAAATTTAGCGAGAAAGAATGACGTAACGGATTTCGCAAGGCTTTACATGCACGTGCAAAAGTGACCTCTTATATTTAGCGAGTATTTCGTTCGTTAGCGCCTCTTAAAAAAAAAGTTTATGGGTCCTTATAGGTCCTGATGCGTTTTTATGGGTGCTTGTGGGTCCTTGTTGGTCCTTATCCGTCATTATGAGTTCTTATGGGGCCTTATGCCTCCTTATGCGTCCTTAAGCGTCCTATTGTGTTCATTATTCGTCCTGATGAGTCCTTATGGGTCCTTATAAGTCCTTATGCGTCCTTATAGATTGTAATGGGTCCCTATGAGTCCTTATAATTCCTTTTGCATCCTTATGGATTTTAATGGATCTCTATGGGTCCTTATAGGTACTTATCCGTCTTTAAGGATTCTAATGGATCCTCATAGGTCCTTATTTGTCGTTATGGACTCTAATGGGTCCTTAAAAGTCCTTATGCGTTCTTATGGATTCTAATGGGAACTTATGGACTCTTACTTAACATTATGCATTCTGATTGGTCCTTATGGGGTTTTGTAGGTCCTTAGGCGTCCTTATGGGTCTTTATTAGTCCTTAAAGGTGTTTATACGTCCGAATGGGTCCAAAAAGGTCTTTATGGGTTTTTATAAGCTCTTATGCATTCTTATGTGTTATTATGGGTTCTTATAAGTCCTTAAACCTCCTTATGGCTCATTATAGGTCCTTATATGTCCTTTTTTGTCCTTATGGATTCTAGTTGGTCCTTACGGGTATTTAAAGGTCCTTATGCGTCCTTATTGGTCCTTATGAGTCCTTATAGGTCCTTATGCGTCTTTATGGACTTTCATGGGTCATCATGGGTCCCTATAGGTCCTTATGGGTTTTAAAGTGTCCTTATGGGTGCTTATGGGTCCTTAAAAGTCCTTTTGCGTCGTTTTGGATTTTAATAGGTCCTTTTGGGTCCTTGAAGATCCTTATGCGTCCCTATGGATACTAATGGGTCTTTATGGGTTCTTATTGGTCCTTTTAAGTTTTTATGCGTGTTTATGGGTCTTTATGGGTCCTTGTGGGTCCTTATGCGTCTTTATTGGTCTTTATGGGTCCTTGTAGGTCCTTAAGCGTCCTTATGGGTCCTTATTGGTTTTTATCCGTCCTTATGGGACCTTATGGGTGCTTTTTTTCGAGTTCTCGTTTGGATTTGGGACAGCAAGCATCAACAGCACTATATTTTTCAACGACGACGTTTTCGTTTTAATTTCAAGTCAAGTATTTTGTTTGAGTTATATTTACAGTTAAATCGCTAATGTTTATGTTATTATGTTTAGTTTAGATTTTGGTGCAAAATAATATATTTTTATTTACAGTTTATTGTGACGTTTGTTTTTCTATTATTGAACGGAGTTAATCTACATTAATTAATAGAACCTTACGTCGTAGGTCCTTATAGGCCCTTATGCGTCTTTATGTGTCCTTATGGGTTCTTAATTGCTTTATCCGTCCTTATGGGTTCTTATGGGTCCTTAAAAGTCCTTATGCGCCCTGATGGGTCCTAATGGGTCCTTTTAAGTCCTTACGTGTCTTTATGGGTCATTATGGGTTCTTATGAGTCCTTATGCGTCCTTATGTGTTTTTATGGCTCCTTATAGGTCTATATAAACCCTTATGCGTCCTTATGAATTCTAATGGGTCATTATATGTCCTTTTAAATCTTTAAGCGTCCTTATTGGTCCCTATGCGTCTATATGGATTCTAATGGGTTCTTATAGGTCCAAATAAGTCCTTATTCGTCCTTAATGATTCTAATGGGTCCTTATTGGTCCTTATAAGTCTATATGCAACTTTTTGGTTTCTAATGAGTCCATATAGATCTTTATGGGTCCTTATGAGTCCTTATGAGTCCTCATGGGTCCTTATATGTCCTTTTGCGTCATTATGGGTCCTTATGGGTCCTTATTGATCCTTATTTGTTCTTAAGGATTCTAATGGGTCCTTATAAATCCGTATAAGTCCTTATGCGTCCTTATGGATTCTAATGGGACCTTATGGGTCCTTATTGATCCTAATGCGTCCTTATGGGTCCTAATGGGTTCTTATGCGTCTATATGGATTCTATTGGGTCCTTATGAGTCCTTATAGGACTTTGATCGATTTTATGGATTCCAATGGGTCCTTATGGGTCCTTTTACTTCTTTATGCGTTCTTATAGATTCTAATGGGTACTTATCGATCTTTATGGGTCCTTACGAGTCCCAATGGCTCCTTATGTGTTATTATAGGTCCTTATTCGTTTTTATGGGCCCTTATGGGTCCTTATTGGTCCTTATGCGTCCTTATGGGTCCTTATAGGTCATTATAAATCCGTTTAGGTGCTTATTCGTCTTTATGGATTCTAATGGGTCCTTAAATTTCCTTAAAGTTCCTTATACGTCCTTATTGGTCCTTATGAGTCCATACAAGTCCGGATGCGTCCTTAGGGATTCTAATGTGTTCTTATTGGTCCTTATAGGTTCTTATTCGTCTTTATGGATTCTAATGGGTCCTTATGGGTCCTTATAAGTCCTTATTCGTTTATATGGCATCTAATGGGTTCTTATGAGTTTTTATGGGTCCTTGTGAATCCTTATGGGTCCTCATGGGTCCTAATGGATTCTCATACGTCCTTATGCATCTTTATGTGTCTTTATGTGTCCTTATAGGTCCTTATGCTTCCCTATGGGTCGTTTTGGGTCCATATAGGTCTTTGATCGTCGGGATGGATTCTAAAAGATCCTTATGGGTTTTTATAAGTCCTTATGCTTCTTTATGCACTCTTTATGTAGGTCTTCTTTATGCATTCTTTATTCTTTATGTAGGTCTTTGATCGTCCTTATGAATTCTAAAGCGTCCGTCTTGGTCCTTATATTTCCTTATGCCTCCCAATGGATTTTAATGGGTCCTGATGGGTCTTCATGGGTCCTTATGAGTCCTAATGTGTCTTTATGTGTCCTTGTAACTCTTAATGCGTCCTTATTGGTCCTTATATTGTAGGTCCTGATGCGTCCTTATGGATTCTAATGGGTCCTAACAGGTCTTTATAGGTCCTTATGCGTCTTTATGGGTCCTTATGCGTCCTTATAGGTCCTTATGCGTTTTCATGGATTCTATTGGGTTCTTACAGTTTCTTTCGCGTTCTTATGAACTCTAATGTGTCCTTATAAGACTTTATGCGTACTTATGGGTCGTTATGGGTCCTTTTGGATCCTTATTGGTTTTTATGCGTCTTTATGGGTCCTTATAAGTTCTTATAAGTCTATACAGGTTTTTATGCTTCCTATGGATTTTATTTGGTCCTTATAGATCCTTATGCGTCCTTACTGGTGTTTATAGATCCTTATGTATCTTGATGCGTCTTTGTGGCTTATGATGGGTCCTTATGGGTCCTTGTTGGTTTTTATGTATCCTTATTGGTCTATATGGGTCCTTATAGGTCCTTATTCGTTCTTATGGATATTTATGGGTTTTTATTAATCCTTATCCTTTTTTATGAGTCATTATGCATCCTTATGCTTCTTTAGGGGTCTTAATGGGTGATTATAAGTCGTTAATCATCCATATAGATCCTAATGGATTTTTATAGGTTCTTGTGCATCCCTATGGGTCTTTATGGGTCCTAAAAAGTGCTTATAAGTTTTTATGCGTCCTTATGGATTCTAATGGGTCCTAATGGGTCCTTGTTGGTCCTTATGCGTCCTTATGCATCCTTATTGTTCCTTGTAGATCCTTATGCGTTCTTATGGGTCCTTGTGTGCCTTTTTAGTCCTTAAAGTTCCTTATGAGTCCTTATGGGTCCATATATGTCCATATGGATTCTAATGGGTCTTAATGGATCCTTATAGGTCCTTTGTCTTTCTTGCGGATTCTAATGGGTCCTTATAAGTCCTTATTCGTCCTTATGAGTCCTTATGGGTCCTTATGCGTCTTTTTGTTTCCTTATGGGTCCTAAGGGGTCCTCATAAATCTTGATGCGTTTTTATTTATTCCAATGGGTCCTTATGGGTCCTTATAGTTTCTTACGTGTCCGTATGCGTTCTTTATGCGTCCATAAGGACACATAAAGACGCATAGAAACCTAGAAAAACCCATAAGGACTCATTAGAATCCATAACAACATATAAGGACCCATAAGGCTTATAAAAACGTTTAAAGACAATTAAGGTCCCACAAAGACCCATAAGAATGCATAAGGATTTTTAAGGAAACATAAGAACACAAAGGAATGCATAAGGACCAATAAGGGCACATAAGGACCCATTTGAATCCATAGGTATGCATAAAAATCTATAAGGACCCATTAGGACCCACAAGGACCCATAAAGACCCATAAAGACGCAGAAGGACTTATAAGGTTCCACAAGGATGCAAAATGACCAAAAAGGACCCATAAAAACTTAATAGAACGCATAGGGACTTATAAGGACTCAAGAGGACACATAAGGACGCATAAGGACCAAAAAGGACCCATTGGGACACATAAAGACGAACAAAAAACTATAAGGACTCATAAGGACCCATAAAAATCCATTGGACATAATAGGAACGATAAAAAACCCATAAGGACAAATAAAAATGCAGAAGAACATATAATGACGCATTAGAATCCATATGGACAAATAAAGATTAACAAGGACCCATTAAAACCCATTAGATTCCGTGAGAACGAATAACAACTTATAAGGACCCATAAGGACCCATTGGAATCCGCAAAAAAAATTAAGGGTCTATAAGAACCCATAGTGACCCTTTAGAATCCATAATGACGCATAGCCACATAAAAGGAACCATTAAGACACATAAAGACCCATAGAGACGCATAAGCACCTATAACGACCAAATAGAATCTCTAAAAACGAATTAAGTCCTATAAGGACCCAAAAGGACCCGTTAGAATCCATCAGGACCCAAAGGGAACTATAAAAACACTTAAGGGTTGATAAGGACGCATAAGGAAAGATAAGGACACATTAGAATCCTTCAGAAGGAATAAGGACATTAAAGGACCCATAACGACCCATTAAAATCCATAAGGACGAATCAATACTTATAAGGACCCATAAAACCCATTAGAATCCACAAAAACGCAAAAATAAATAAGGACCCATAAGCACCCATAAAGATGCATAAAGCCTATAAGGACCCATAAGGACCCATTATAATCCATAAAGACGAATCAAAACCTATCAGGACCCACACGGACCCATTAAAATAAAAATACATGCATAAGAACCAATAATGACCTTTAAGGACACATAAGGATTAATAAGGACCCATTAGGACCCATTAGATTCCATAAGGACGCATCAAGACCTATAAAGACCCATAAGGACCAATAAGGACGAATAAAAACCTATAAGAACACAAAAAAAGTTTTTAGAATCCCATTAGAAAGCATAAAAACTCATAAGGACCCATAAGGACCCATTAAAATCCATGAGGATGAATATGGACTTATGAGTACCCACAAGGACCCATTAGAATAGAAATAGATGCAAAAGAACCAAGTAAGGACCCTTAAGGACGCATAAAGATCTACTGTATAAGGACCCACAAGGACCCATTAGAATCCATAAAGACGAATAAGGACCTATAAGGACCAATAAGAACACATCAAAATCCATAAGGACGCATCCGGACTTGTATGGACCCATAAGGACCAATAAGAACGCATAAGGAACTTTAAGGACATTTAAGGACCCATTAGAATCCATAACGACGAATAAGCACCTATACGGACCTCTAATGACCTATAAGGACCCATAAGGACGCATAAGGACCAATAACGACGCATAAGGACCCATAAAAACGCATAAGGACCTATAAAAACACATAAGGAGCCATTGGGACTCATAAGGACCCATAAAGATCGATAAGTACCCATTAGAATCCATTTCATTAGATAAATTAAGAACGCATAAGACCGGCCAGTTGGTCGAGCGGTAACGCGTTCATCTTTGGAGCGGGAGGTCAGAGGTTCAAATCTCACGCCGGTCAAAATGGACACAGTGTTGCCAACGGCTCGCCACCACTGCAACAATTCTTCAAAAGGAGCTGTGTTGCCCGGGCGCAATGACGCGGAGATGGGGCCTGCAAACTCGTTACACGCTTAGGCGTACTACAGCGAGTAAAAATGAAAGATTTGATTTGATTTTGAAGAGCGCATAAGGAACTAACAGGACCCATAGAGACCCATTAGAATCCATAAGGACAATCAAGGACCTATATGGACTCATAAGAACCCAATAGAATCCATATAGACGCATAAGAACCCATTAGGACCCATAAGGACGCATTAGGATCAATAAGGACCCATAAGGTCCCATTAGAATCTATTAGGACCAATAAGGACTTATACGGATTTATAAGGACCCATTAGAATCCACAAGGACGAATAAGAACCCATAAGGACTCATAAAGACCCATTAGAATCCATAAGGACAAATAAGGATCAATAAGGACCCATAAGGACCCATAACGAAGCATAAGGACATATAAGGACCCATAAGGACTCATAGGGACTCATAAGGACCCATTAAGACCCATAAGGACTCATTAAAAACCAAAAAGTTGCATAAGGATTTATAAGCACCAATAAGGACCCATTAGAATCATTAAGGACGAATAAGAACTTATTTGGACCTATAAAAACCCATTATAATCCATATAAAAGCATAAGGACCCATAAGGATGCTTAAAAAACTATAAGGACCTATAATGACCCATTACAATCCATAAGGACGCATAAGGAACTATAGGGACCAATAAGGACCCATTAGAATCCATATGCACGCATAAAGAACCCTAAGGACCCATAAGGACGCATAAGGATCTCATAGGTCCTATTAGGACCCATTAGAATCCATAAGGACGAATAAGGACCTATAAGGAAACATAAGAACCCATAAGGACGCATAAGGACCAATTAGGACCCATAAGGACCCATTAGAATTCATAAGGACGCATAAAATAAGTCCTTTTGCGTTCTTATGGATTCTAATGGTTTTTTATGTGTCCTTATAGGTCCTTATGAGTCCCTATTGTTTTTAATGGGTCTTTATAGGTCCTTATGCGTCCCTTTGTGTTTTTATGGGTCTTTATAGTTCGTTTTACGACCGTATGGATTCTAATGGGTCCTTATGTGTCCTTATAGGTCCATATTCATCCTTATGGTTTCTTATAGGTCCTTATAGATTTATTAAAGATCCTTTTGCGTTCTTGTGCATCTTATATGGTCCTTATAGGTGCTTATGCATCTCAATGGTTCTTTACGAGTTCTTATAGGTCCTTATGCGGTCTTATGGTTCTTCGTTGGTCCTTATTGGTCGTTATCCGTCCTTATGGGTCCTTGTGGGTCATTATGCGTCCTTATGCGTTTTCATGGGTTTTAATTGGTCTTTATAGATCCTTATGCGTCTTTATGGGTCCTTATGGGTCCTTACAGTTTCTTTTGCGTCCTTATGGATTCCAATGGGACCTTACGAGTCCTTATAGGTTCTTATTTGTCTTTATGGATTCTAATGGGTCTTTATATATCCTTATGCGTCCTTATGGGTCGTTATGGGTCCTTATTGATCCTTCTGGGTCTTTATGGGTCTTTATGCGTCCTTCTGCGTCCTTATGAGTTCTAATGGGTGCTTCTGCGTTCTTATGGCTAATTATGGGTACTTAAGCGTCGTTGTGAGTCCTTATGGGTCCTTATAGCTTTCTACATATCTTTATGTGTTCTTATGGGTTCCTATACGTCCTTGTGCGTCCTTAAGTTTCCTTATGGGTCGTTATAAATCTTTATAGGTCTTTTTGCATTCTTATGCGTTTTTATGGGTCGTGACAGGTCCGTATGCGTCTTTATGGGTCGTTATAAGTCTTTATGCGTCCTTATGGGTCCTTATATGTTCTTATGCGCCGGTATGGACTCCAATGGGTCCTCATTGGTCCTTATTAGTTCTCATTCGTTTTTGTGGATTCTAATGTGTCTTTATGTGTTCTTATAGGTCCTTATGCGTCATTTTGAGTCCTTATAGGTCTTTTTGCGTCGTTATGAATTCTAATTGGTTTATATGGGTGCTTATAGGTCTTTTTGGGTCCCAATGGATTTTAATTCGTCTTTCTGCGATTTTATGGGTCCTAATAGGTCTGTATGGTTCCTTATGCGTCCTTATGGATTCTAATGGGTCCCTATGGGTTTTTATGCGTCCTTATGGGTCTATTAGGGTCCTCATAGGTCCTTGTGCACCCTTATGGGTCCTTATGGGTCGGTTTAGGTCTGTATGTGTCCTTATGGGACTATGGGTCTTTACAGGTCCTTAAGCGTCCCTACGGCAACCAATGGGTTCTTATGGGTCCTTACATGTAGCTATGCATCCTAATATGGCCTTATGGGTTCATAAAAGTCTTTATGCGTTCTTATAGGTTTTTGTGGGTCCTTATGGATCTGTATGCGTTCTTATTGGTCATTATAGGTTATTATACGTCTTTATGGGTCTTTATGGGTCCTTATAGTTAGTTATGCGTCCTGATGGATTGTAATGGGTGCCTATGGGTCGTTATAAGTCTTTATGTTTCTTTTTGGGTTTTTGTGTGTCTATATAAATAATTAAGCGTTTTATGAATTGTAATGGGTCCTTATGGGTCTTTATAGGTCGTTATGGATTCTAATGCGTCTTTATAGGTTCTTATGCATCCTTATGGGTCCTAGTGGGTTTTTGTAAGACAATCTGCAATCTTATGGGTCCTCTAGGGTCCTTATTAGTTCTTAAAGGTGCTTATGATACATTATGGGTCGTTATGAGTTCTTATAGGTTTTTATGTTATGTTATGAATTTTAATGAGTCCTTATGCGTCTTAATGGGTCCTACAAGTTCCTTATGCATCCTTCTGGGTCTTGTTGGTCGTTTTAGATCCTTATGCGTTTTTAAGGAATCCAATGGGTCCTTATGTGTTCTTTTAAGTCCTTATGCTTCTTTATGGGTCCTTATGGGTTCTAATGAGTCTGTATAGGTCCCTATGCGTCCTCATAGATTCTGATGGGTTTTTATGTGTCTTTATAGATCGTTTCGCGTCCAAATGGGTCCTTGCAAGTTCATATGCGTTCTTATGGGTCCTTATTGGTCCTTTGTGGTCCTTAAAGGTCCTTATGAGTTCCTATGAGTCCTTACAGGTATTTAGGTCCTTATGCGTCTTTATGGGTCCTTAAGCGTCCTTATAGGTTTTTATGGGTCCTTATAAGTTCTTATTTATCCTTAAGGGTCCTTATGGATCCTTATAGGTCCTCATGCATCTTTATCGATTCTAATTGGTCGTTATGGGTGTATATAGGTCTTTATTCGTCTTTAGGGGTCTACATGTGTCCTTTTAAATCCTAATGCGTCGTAATGTGTCTTTATGGGTCTTTATAAGTGTTAATGCATCCTTATGGATTCTAATAGGTCTTTTTCGGTCCTTATATGTACTCTTGGGTCCTTATGGTTTCTAATGGGTTCTTATAAGTCTTTA